>WNWU01000007.1:22940922-22976476 GCA_012654045.1 Ptyas mucosa | reverse complement strand
TCTGGGTCGCGTAGGCCTGCTTCATCGGGGTGTTGTAGGCCTACCTCCTCGGGGTGTTGTAGGCCTACCTCGTCCGGCTGGTTTTGGCTCGTCCCCTTCCATCTTTTCCGGAGCTGGTCGATGTGCCGTCGGCAGACCTGTCCATCTTCCAGCTCCACTCGATATGACTTCGGGCCGGTTGTGCTCTCTATTCTTCCTTTTAGCCATTTCGGAGACCCGTGGAAGTTCAGTGCGAAGACAGGGTCTCCTATGGCGAAGGCTCGCAGCGGGCGGCTGGCTGTGGCGGTTGCATCTGTGTGGTATTGTGGGTGCAGCCGGTCCAGCGGTGACCTCAGCTTCCTGCCCATCAGGAGCTCTGCTGGGCTCTTCCTGGTGGTGGCATGTGGGGTGATGTGTTGGGTCAGCAGGAAGGTGTCGATTCTTTCCTGCCAGTCTCCCGGTGCCATCTTGGCGAGGGCCTCTTTGGTGGACCTCACCATTCGTTCTGCTTGCCCATTTCCGGCTGGCCTGTAGGGTGCGGATAGGGCATGCCGAATGCCCAGGTTTGCCAGGAACTCCTCCATGGGCTTGGAGGTCAGCTGGGGGCCGTTGTCAGAGACCAACACGTCAGGTAGCCCGTGGGTGGCGAACAGGCGCCGTAGGGCCCTGATGGTGGCTTCTGTCGTGGTGGATGCCATGGGGATGACCTCTAGCCATTTCGAGAAGGCATCTACTACGATTAAGAGGTATCTCCCTTGCATCGGGCCCGCGAAGTCTATGTGAACCCTTGCCCAGGGGCTGCTGGGTGCCTCCCACTCTGATGATTGTACTTGTGCTGGGGCAGGTCTTACCTCCTGGCAAGGGTCACATCTGGCCACCCACTCCTCAATGTCCTTATCAATGGCTGGCCACCACACGTAACTTCTGGCCAACGCCTTCATCCGCACTATGCCAGGGTGTCCATTGTGAAGTGTAGCAAGCGTCTTTTTCCTCAGCGCGGTCGGAATCAGCACCCGGTCTCCCCATAGCAAAACGCCTTTCATTGTGGACAGCTCCTGTTGCTTCCGCGCGAAGGGGCTGTAGTCGTCTGCTGCTGTTTCGGTGGGCCAGCCTCGCAGGACCCAGGATAGGACCTTTTTGAGTACTGGGTCCTTCTGGGTGTGGGCTGCCACATCAGCTGATGTCACTGGGCAGTCTTTGTCTGTGTCAATGTGGAGCAGGCTGGTGGTTGGTGCGGGGTCTTCCACTGGTTCCATGGATGGGCACCGGCTTAATCCGTCAGCATTCCCAATGGATGCACCTGGTTTGTGGATTAACCGGTAGTCATATCCGGCTAGGAATATCGCCCAGCGGGTCATCCTGGGCGACATGTACGCTGGGGTAGGTTTGTCCCCTGCCAATAGTCCCAACAATGGCTTATGATCCGTTATTACCGTGAAAGTTCTGCCATACAGGTATTCGTGGAAGCGTTTGGTGCCTGCCACGATGGCCAATGCCTCTTTGTCCAGCTGACTATAGTTCCTCTCAGCACTGGACATGGTCTTCGAGAAATAGGCAATGGGTGCTTCCTTCCCATTTGGCAGCTGGTGGCTGAGTACTGCCCCTATCCCATCCTCGTCGCCAGTGTTAGATCGGCGCAGGGAAAGCAAGACGCGACAGCTCGGGTCTTTTCAGTGACTTTATTCAGCTCAGAACAAGACAAGAAACTGTGCTGCCGGAGCCCTTTTTATAGTGCTCCAGCAGGGTAGCTGTCCAATGACAGCTACTTGAATCTCCCGCCGGTGGATCTGCCAATCCCCGAGCGGATGCCCAAATAAGGACACAACAATTCTTAGTGTGCCTCTGACTTCAGTCTGGAAAGCCTTATTCTCCAAGTTTCAGTTTTGGAGATTCAATCGCAGAGAAGTAGCCTAGCAGAATAAACCCTTTGTTGTTAGTTGTGAAGTCATGTCCGACTCAACGCGACCCCATGGACAATGTTCCTGCAGGCCTTCCTGTCCTCTACCACCCTCGGGAGTCCATTTAAGCTCACACCTACTTCTTCAGTGACTCCATCCAGCCACCTCATTCTCTGTCATCCCCCTCTTCTTTTGCCCTCAATCTTTCTCACCATTAGGCTCTTCTCCAGTGAGTCCTTCCTTCTCATTAGATGGCCAAAGTATTTGAGTTTCATCTTCAGGATTTGGCCTTCTAAAGAGCAGTCAGGGTTGATCTCCTCTAGGATGGACTGGTTTGATTGCCTTGCAGTCCAAGGGACTTGCAGGAGTCTTCTCCAGCACCATAGTTCAAAGGCCTCAATTCTTTGGCGCGCAACCTTTCTTATGGTCCAACTTTCACAGCGATACATTGCAACTGGGAAAACCATAGCCTTGACTACACACACTTTTGTTGGCAGGGTGACGTCTCTGCTTTTTAGTAAGCTATCTAGATTTGCTATAGTTATTCTGAGGTTGGATCTCTTGTTCTCTGCTTCCAGTAAGTTCACTCCAGGTTTCATTTAGGTTGCAGGTTTAATGTTAATTATAAGCTATTTTAATTTTAGGTCCAAAAAGATAGAACAAGAGTTTTGGCGTTGGGCAGTCAATTGAATGAATAAATAAATAGCATAACATAACAGAAAGCAACAAAACACAATCAAATTAGAAGCAAATGCTTACCTAAAAGGCTTCGGGTAAACTCAATTGCTAAACAATTGAGCCTCTAACAATTATTGCAATTGCAATCAATTTAATTGGTCTTCTGGAGGTACCACATTATATGTTCTTCTTAGAAGAAAGCTAGCAAGTAAGGGGGTAGACAGATTATTAAAGGCACCTGCTAGACTGCATAGAAGAGATAATACGGAAGCACATAAAAACTGTTTCTAATTTTTCCAGTACACAGGAATAGAATCTTGTGCAGAGATGTGGTGAATTATTATTTCTAGGAGAAAGAATGTCAGGACATTATAATGGGCAAGGGTGAATCCTTTTCTATTCTATGGGCAAAGGTATTTCCTAAATATTTAGCACTCAGGAACAGCTTTCTGAAGAGACTAGATAGACTGAACTGTATATTAGTCCCAAAAAGCCTAACTGACGAAGTTCTCTCAAGGTAAACTGAAGTCAAATAGTGGGGCTATAACTGGCAGTTTTGTAACTCCATGAAGTTGACTGCCTTCCATGAGGATATTTAATTATCCTGCAAGACTCAGGAGGCCAGCTTGTTACCAAAACAACAGCAACAAAGAGAAATTTGGCACAGAAATTGATTGCTGTTTTACCAAAAAAATTAATGTGGTTGGACCTTATAATAACTATCTCAAGAATTGATTGCACAACCTTCACGAGGCTTAAAACATGATACTAACAAGTCTTTGCTTCTGATAACAGTTTCTAAAAAAAAAAAAAACCAGCAGCTGGAATGTGGTTATTACATTAAAAAAAAAGTAAAACCTACATTTCAGTTGGTTCAAAATAAAGAGAAGCTTATCTGTGTCTCAGTTCAACTGGGTTTGAGGCAGATTTTGGCAGTCTTAAAACTGTGGAAGTCTTTAAGGTTTTAAAATATAAAACATGGTGTATAATTTTGCATAATTTGTTTAGCTACCTAAATATAATTTAGTTACCTTGTGAATAACTCCTGAGTAGAAATCAAAAGCTGTAATTTTTTTTCACTGCTAATTTTTGCCTTGATGGAATATACGATGAAGATTAAACATACATTCATACATACATTGATGAAAACAGATGTGTGTGCAAAGCATGCTCATGCCTTATTATACTATTTATGCTTTTATGCTACAGCATTTCATAAACATGGCCTCTTCTTTATATTGTCTAATGGATTCTTCTTAGCTATAAATTCTGAATTAATAAATGTACAAAAGTTTATGAAGACAACTTTTAATTTTGTAATTAAATATGATGTAACTGAAAACAAAGCCTAAGAAAACAGAACATAGAGATACTAGCTGGAGACGTAGCCCAAGTAGAGGTGATAAAAGATTCCAGGAAAGTAGCACAGACAATTCTAGACTCTATGAAGTGGAAGTATAAGAATGTAGTCTAAGGTCATGTAGCAGCTGTTTCTCTACAGCTGATTATTTACACCTTAGGCAAGACATTGATTACTTTTTGTGATTAATCATGGGCTAATATCTATTTACTAGGCTTTGAAGGTCATCCTTCCATAGCATAATAACCTTGCAGATGTTTTAGATATAAAATTGTCAGAATTCCCAGCCAATATTTCAATTTTTAGCACGGTAGTTCTAATGCTCAAAGACACTTAATAACAGAATAGCAGAGTTGGAAGGGACATTGGAGTTCTTCTAGTCAAACCCGCTGCTCAAGCAGGAGACCCTACAGCAGTGATGGCTAACCTTTTTGCCATTGCGTGCCAAAAGCAGGAGAAGCTCGGTGGGGTCACACGCCCGCGTGCCCACATCCATAATTCTATGCACCCTGCCCCCCACGTGATGGCGCGGTGGGCCTGGTAGGCCCATTTTTTGCTCTCCCCAGGCTCCAGAGCCTTTCTAGGAACCTTGGGAGGGCAAAAATTGCCTTCCCCACCCTCCCCAGAGGCCCTCCAGAGGCCGGAAACAGTGTGTTTCCTGACTTTTCAGAAGGCCCGAAAATCAGCTGGCTGGCACACACATGCGTGCTGGAGCTGAGCTCACGTGCCCACCGATATGGCTCTGCGTGCCACCTGTGGCACCCGTGCCATAGGTTCGCCATCACGGCCTTACAGTATACCATTTTAGACAAATGATTGTTCAGTCCCTTCTTAAAAGTCTCCAGTATTGGAGAACCCACAAGTTCTGAAGTCAAGTTGTTCCACTGATTGATTGTTCTCACTGTCAGGAAATTTCTCCTTGGTTCTAGGTTGTTTTCTCTCTTTGTTCAGGTTCCATCCGTTGCTTCTTTTCTTGCCTTCTGGTGCTTTGGAAAATAGGTTGTCATCCCTTCCCTCTTCTTTATGACAGTCCCTCAAATATTGGAACATTGCTATCATGCAGTGGTGGGTTTCAAATTTTATTACTACCGGTTATGTGGTGTGGCTTGGTGGGCGTGGCAGGGGAAGGACTGTAAAATCTCCATTCCCTCCCCAATCCAGGGGAAGGTTACTGCAAAATCCCTATTTCCTCCTGATCAGCAGGGACTCGGGAGGCATGGAGGTGGGGTGGTATTTACCGGTTCTCCGGTAAATACAGAAATATAAACAATTGAACAATATATTGGCCATTTATGTCCCCCAGCCTGGACTGATGGGGTAGTATATTTAAAAATTTTTAAAACTTTTCATATTTTTGTGTATATTTGTTGATTTTAACAGTTGCTTGGTCGATTGTTGTGAGCCGCCCTGAGTCCTTGGAGATAGGGCGGCATACAAATTTTATAAATAAATAAATAAATAAATAAATAAATAAATAAATAAATAAATTTCTCTAAGTTAATACTTGTGCAGAAAAAGTAGAAGATACTGAACGTTCTTCAGTCATTATCTAATGTGTGTATTATCAGTTGGTTCTACATGAATAACAAAGGATTTCAATTAATTAAATGATAGCGCTATTATTAAATAAAGAGAGGTACTTTATCCCCCTGAGGAACACACATAGAATTATCCATCAGAAAGAAATAATAAAATAGAAAATTGGGAATACGTATCTTTAAATCCTACTGAAGTTAACTGTGTCCAGGATAGAAACAAAAAATAATGTTGATTGATTAGTAGGGTATATTTTAATAGCAATCACTGGTGGCAATAAAATCTCTATCTCATACAGTGAACCAGGTCACTGCCTTTGAAAAATTATGTGAGTTGTTTAGGTTATCACTGAGCATGGGACTGAGTAAAATAATTATACAGCACTGAAATCTACACTTGATTTTCATCAATGAATTGTTGGTGTATATTGTCAGGCTTTTTTGACAGTGGAGCAAGAAAAATGACTTTTGAACAATATAGTCAATTTTATAGTTCTTATTATAGCATAATTTCCCAGGTCTTTTATCCCTTTTATTATTTTTACCATGGTTATTAATTTTGATTTTACATTCTGTTTGTAATAGTATTGTGTATATATGTATATAAAACAATATGGTTAGTTTGCATTAAAACTTGTTAAAAGCAGAAGAAAATGATTACGAATATAAACAAGCAACTGATTTTCTTTTTAAAATGACACTCAATTCTTTAGTGCCGTAAGTCATTTTGCATTCATTGTTCTCCTTTACAACAATCACATTTATTTCTATTATTTATGACATATCTGTACCACAAAATTTGTGATGAAGTCTTTGGATCCTAAATATCTCCATCGTCACTGACCCCAGAATACTATACACGAAGGCTATTGAGCATACAGATAGGTTTGTTCTGCTATTCATAACTTACATCTTCTTTCTGCAAATGCTGTACATGAAGATTGGTCTTCTACAGCCAGAGGAAACTACTAGAGTCCAATGGTTAATCAAATATAACTAAATTATTACTCCTAATAGTTAGCTGCATAGCCATAATCATTTGGCTGATACTGGCTTCATTCTTTACAAATATACATTCTTTGTATATAATTCTTTTTGGAGAAGGTTGCCCTGGAGAAATTCAGAGAAGTTCAGTTTCTCTGCCTGTTAAATTAGATAGAGAATTTTGAAATGTTATTTGTGTGCACTTTCTCTAAAACTGTTATGGTCATGTGATCATTTTGTACACCTACTCTATGAGAATGAAAGGCATATTTATGCATGGGATAGTCACATCGTTTTCAGGTTATAACAAAAATGCCAAAATTAAAAAGTGAATGCTTGTAGAGTCTTGAACATTATTAAATCTTGCACACATATTAACCTTGTCTTGAGAATTAATATTAAGAATTAAAGAGCCTTGTTAGTACAGTGGTCTAAAGCACCCTGTTATTAACACCAGCTGCCTGCAATTATTGCAGGTTCGAATCTCACCAGGCTCAAGGTTGACTCAGCCTTCCATCCTTTCTAAGGTAGGTAAATTGAGGACCCAGTTTATGGGGGCAATAAGCTGACTTTGTATAACTATACAAAAGTATGAAAGCTATTGCTTAGCACATTGTAAGCCACCCTGAGTTTCCGGAGAAGGGCGGCATATAAATCAAATTAAAAAAAAAATTAGCCAGTGAAGTAGCTGCATTTTACCATTTATTTGCAGAGGAATGCAAAGAAACAATGCGCTATGCCGTAATTTCTGAAGTCTTTGTAAAAATCTAGCTGTGTGGCATTTCAAACCATACAAAGAGAAGTTAGCTATTGACTCAGAAATGTTATTACCTGGGTTAGGTTGGGACTTGGCGAAGACAATATAGGTAAGCTATAACCCTTCTTCATAGTAAACATGTAATTTCCCCAGTGATCCACTGGGTAATAACAAAAAGTTATATGTAGTTCACATAGTTTCTATTCTTTGGGGTTTAATATTGGTCAAAGTGATTTTCATGGATCATGCAATAAATATGCCTCCCAGAATCATCCTGTGAGATCTGCAATTATATACATTTGAAAAATAAAGTAAGTAAGCATTAAATTCATCTATGTTGGCTGTTTATGAAGAATTGAAAGAAGACTTCTGATTAGATGCTGTTTTCATTAAACCTCTTTCACTTGATAGAAGTTATTAACAATATTAAAAGGTTTACTTATTGCGCTTCCTTCCAATTTTCAAATAGCCAGATAGTGTTAAAACATCCACATAGTAAGAGAAGCCAATGGACCAATGAAAAGGGATAGCATTGTTTGAGACATTATTTAAAACTTTACGTGTTTGTAAAGTAAAGATTCCTTGGTGGTAAAAAACCAGTTTAGCAGATGGTTGCATTCACATTGCTGTAATTTACCACTTGGGAGATTTAACTGTAATTCTGACCCTCATAGTGAAATATATACCTATGACTGTCTTGGGTAAACATTGTTGCATAGAATGAGGATTCATTTTATTCTCCTGGCTTTGTACGAAGCTAAAGGTAAGTAATGGTATCTCTCCCTTTAACAATATTTTCATTAAATTGATTGTTGATAGCTAAAGTTATTTGCCATAATTAATAGACAAGAAGCATACAGTAGTATATCTCAATATCCCAATGCTGGTGTTCTTTTTAGTCTGTTGAATATTCATGTTGGGCAAGGTTTTCTCAATATACTTCCTCAGCCAAAAGATGTATTAGTTCTTGCCCAGATAAAAGCTAGTACTTCCTTTTTTTAAAAAAAACTCACCCCATAATTATAATTATATAAGAAGGTTTACTGTTGAAATGAAGCTGGCTGCAAGAAATGAATTAGCATGGGAGTCCATCTGAAGGAAATGGGACCACCAAGTTTCCTGTTTCTTTGAATAAAATGCATACAATTACAAGCTGCTTTTCAACAGAAAACACAGGAAGCCTGATCAAAGACTGTTTTTATTTCCATGTTTATCCCTAGTTAAAAGAAAAAAGCCAAAGTTTCCTAGAATAAACTCTTTGAGACTCTCTTTCTATGTCTGGGTGGAACATGCTTTATTTTATTGCACATTATGTGAATAATAATAATCATTGCCAATAAAGAATCTCTCTGTATATATATTTTTTAAAGTTAGACACCGGAATAATATAATGTTCACATTTCTCAGGGCTCAAATCTCATTGTTTGGGACTTTGTTCATCTATTAAAAAATTAGGGATTTAAATATGTAAAAACCATTTTAATTTACATAAATATACAAATGCAGATTTTGTAATGAAACATATTATTCATTGAAAATATTTAAATATAATTTTATTATTTTTTTTAAAAAGTGGATTATTTTGGAATCAGAGTAGAAAATCATACTGTATTCAAAGTTATATGGGTTTGAAATAGGTGAACTATCTTAAATTCCCTTAAATTTAGGTATATTAAAGAAGAGATTTTTAGTTCGTGATTACTTATTGTGTCACGGTGTATTCCCTTTTTTTCTGCTATACTTTATAGTAATATTTAATAAATACTACCATTCATTTTGCAACTATATATGACACTATTTGGATAAAGCAATTCTCTCATTTCAAAGTAGACCAATATAACTTTACGGATCATGGCTGTTTGGTCTTCAAAGACATGAATTGTTTTCTCATTTGAATAGAAATTCACTTCCCTGAATCACTTCCCATTCTTTTGTGCAATATAATGCATAAAAAATTGCAATCCAATGGCCTAAGAAGGTACGGAAAAGTGTTTCTCAACCTTGCAACTTAAAGAACTCCCAGAATTCTCCAGTTAGCATGCTGGCTAGGGAAGTCTGGGAGTTGAAGTCAAGACATCTTTAAGTTGCTAAGATGGAGAAGCACTGTTCTATAGAGCAGGGGTCCCCAACCTTTTGGACCTCAGGGACCACTAAATTCATAATTTTAAATCCCACGGACCACTAATATGATCTGCCTAATGACTGGCTGGGTGGGTGTGACAATGTGGGCATATGACTGGGGGGGCATGGCCAACTTGATGTCACTCATGTTGAGGGACGCCTTGCCAGCCTCTACTCACCACTCCTCATCTGCCCGCCCGGGCTCCTTAGGGCCCCAACAGGAAGCAGTTGTTGGAGTTAAGCAGCCACAAGAAAGAGTTGGCAAAACATCTGGCTCAGTTTACATTGGATCTGGCCTAAAAGGAGGCTCAGCAGAAGCACCTCACTGAGGACTAGGAGCATAAGCTTTCCAAGCAGAAGGAAGACCTGCAGGAGTGTAAGGCCAGGTACTGGCACCTGGAGGCTCCAGCAGGCTCAGATGGTCATCTAGTTCCAGGCCATGAGGTTGTCCCAGTGGAACAAGGCCCTCCGGCTCTTTGCCACCAGTGGCACTTCCCTCCAGCCTTTGCCCAAAGCCCCACACCAGGAGACCGAAGCAGACCCCGAGTCGGAATTTCTGCCCCTCTCCGACCCACACAAAAAGACCCCGAAGGGGGAGACTCTCTGCAGCAACACAAACATTCATTGCACGTATCCAGCCCAGGGGCCGTAGTTTGAGGACCCCTGATTGAGTGCAATATAAAAAATGCAAATAATTTTTCTGAGGACCACCAAAATTTTCTCACAGACCACCAGTGGTCCACGGACCACCAGTTGGTGACCGCTGCTATAGAGGCAGTATGCTCTCATTCCAGAGGCTTAGAAAGTTGATATTTGAGTAGGGGAGTAGAGTTGGCGAAACACTGAAGGATATTCAAACATTGAAAGATAATGCCTTTGTGCCTCCCAACACTGAATATTGTTAACCTAAAATATAGAATTACATTTTTAAAAAGTTAGGGGCAAAAAGACATACAAGTATGATTTTCTATCCTCAATTCCATCTTGGGTCTCTTCCCAGCAGAACATTAAAAATGCTTCAGCCTCTAAGCTCAGACTGCTCCCACTGAAAGAACTGGATTGCCCTCCATGTTTCCCAAATAGAATTATCCATAATATATTTAGCAGCTTGTGCTGATGTTAGGCAATGCAGATGGCTCTTCTTCTTTTTTTCTAGGTATGCAACTGAACCAGAAATATTTCCATCTAGCCTCAAGTGGGTGTGTGAGTCAGCTCCAATAGAAGTAATAAAGGCACTGAATTTAGCAGAGTAATATTCACGGCAAAACAATGCCAAAATCAAGGATGCAATCTGTTCATTGGCCATGCTATCTTTAAAACAACTTGCAGAGTTACGCCTATTGTTTATGCCTATGTTTGTGCATAATATATGGATTATTGGATCAATGAAGTCCTCTTTGAAACTGGAACCGCATGTTCCTAGATCCCTATTATGACACTGATTATGTTATAATAGCTATGGATTTTCTAGTATTAAGCATACCCATTTTCTTTAATATTAACATAAATCTTCCTCACTCTAAATTTACCCAAATGCCTCAGATCAATGCAATACAGAGAACAGAACAATAAATAAAATCTACCAGAGCTATCAATAGCAGTAGTTTCTAACAGAAATTGTTCTATATATTTAATATTGTTAGGATGATGAGAATATACATAGAAATATCACCAGTTAAATTAAATTTATTTTTTGTTCTTTTGTTCAAGCCTCAAGAAATACAATATTGTTTCTCCAGCTGTGTTTGATTTCATATAATTGTTGATTTGATTATGGTTCAACTTTACGTACTTTTTCTTATTGTTGACTTTTATTGTTGACTGTGGTTGCTCCTTACCATAGTATTACCATACTACGTATTACCATAGTATTAATTCTATAGATTACTAGACATACAATTAAGCAAGGGAAAAATATGGATTGAAGAAATGGTTAGCCAGGTCACAGAAACAAGAGGAAAGAAATATGTTCCTCAACTAATAATATATTAAAGGAATAGTAATAGAAAACCATACTCTCATGGGTTACATGTTGCCATGGACACTCTCCATTGTGTCTTGACTTTTTTTAAAAAAAAGTAATCCTTTTAATTAAAAACAAACCAATCCTCAGTACTTTGTGGCATTTGCACAGTAATGCATTATCCTCCAACAAAATATTTGTTCAAAAGAATTCTTCCAGGCATTAGTCATCCTTAGAAAATAAAACACATGGGTGCCTGCACCCCAAACATTTTTTTTAAAAAGAAAATGTAGAAATCAGCCTAAAAAGAAAAGTGGTGAAATAGCAGGAACTTCCTGGAAAGAGAGAGAGAGAGAGAGAGAGAGAGAGAGAGAGAGAGCAAACTGATCAGGTTGCCCTCTGCCAACTCCTTTCTCCAATTCTCTCAAAATTGTAAATGACAAGCAAAACAATGTTTGCTTCTCCTTGACTCCAGAAATACTCTGTGGAGGATGGGAAGCTTCTAAATTGCAAGTTTCTAATTGCAGGGTTCTTGTTACCTATCATTCAGCCTGATGAAAAGTTTGCTTGTTTCTTTTTAATTAGACTCAAAGGAACTTCTGATAGTCATCTGTAAACTATGCAGTGTTTTGTAGCTTTGGCAGCACATTGCCACAATGGGAAAGTCAAACTCATGTTGTGATGATTATGAAAAGGACTGGAAAACTAATCAACTTGGACAGGAGAAAAACAAACTATCACCCTTTCTGATTAGAGCATTGCTGTCAAGACTATTTATAGAATCCAGATTATGATCTTTTCCAAAAGAAACAGCCTGCACTGAATGCTCCACTCCACTCCACTCTACCCTTCCCTAATCTGATAACTTCCACATGGGTTGTATTTAATACTTCTAGCTAGCAGAGTCAAATGAATTCTGGGATTTGCATTCCTAATAATTCTGAGAAATGTTATGTTGGCAAAGACTGTTCTTTTATGTAGTCACCTCTGTAACCTTCAGGGAGTTACATGTACTCCTTACACAGCAGTTGTCCAATTCCATCATGGTACTGTGATTCTAAGTGTTCCCTTAAATGATTTAGAGGCGTGGGTGATGACTCAATAAAAAAACATTTCCATCCTGAGATAAAAAGTTATGCCATCATATTATTTTATACAGGCATCTCATACGTCTATTCATTTGATGTTCAGTTTTATAGTTGAAATAACTGAAACAATGCCTCTAGTATCTATTTCTGAGCCAGTATTTCTTTTCCATAAAATGCAAATATTCTGAGATTAGAGATAGAGGACTAGAATGGGACAATGAATGCTCAGGGGGGAAAAGCCATGAAGAAGTTTAACATGGATTTAGTTACCTAATTGTTTTTACACTGGCATATGCTAATATTTATGCAATTTATCATTCCAAAAATTTTCCTAGAGGTTCAAACTAAAGATGTATTATCCCGCCCAACAGATGTGTTGCAACTTTCGCAATCTATTCTAAGGTATCTCCAATGATCTAAACATGAACAACTTTTTCCTCCAGTCCAGCAAACCAAACAACATAATAATATTTACTGTTTCCAAATGAGAATTGTGGACTTCTTTCCAGAACTTGTAATAATCAATTGTTTAGACCATGCTAACTGGGGAATTCTGGAGTTGAAGTCTACAAGTCTTAAAGTTGTGAAGGTTGAACCCCCTTGGAAGCATCCAGGTTTAGGGTGGGTGGGAAAAATATTCTCTCCTTTTAGGAAGTCTTTAAAATTATCATGCCAATAACTATCTTCAAGGTCACCTTGTTTGCCATCTTCAGTTTACTCAGTTTTTATGTTGTTCCAAATAAAGCAAACTTTGTTTCATTAATATTTAAGAGTAATTTAGATTGTTCCAGATGAATTTAAAGTTCATTTAAATCACTATCATGATAATATTAAAATTCTTCTCTGCATAATCTCCTAACATAAATGATTGAGATGTCTGCATATAAATGGAAAGCTAAATATGATAATGCAGTACAAAGTTTATCAACAAATGCAACTGATTTAAGACTAGTTCTCTCAAGACTCATCTATGCAATGTCTGGCAAAAAAAAATGTATAATTTAATCCTAAGTATTTTGAACAAAAACATAACACATATGGATAAATGGAAATTTTAAATTGCTACAGTAAGGGATACCTGAGTGGCAATAATAATATGGTTCTGCAAACAGGTTCTGAAGATAAATGGCACATGAAATATTTGGGGAAACCTCCACAACAGACAGGTTGACAATAAAAGATCTCAGCCATCAGTCAAGCCAGCCTCATTTATGTTTTTTAAATAAATAAATCAATTATTTTAATTCTTAAATCACACATGAATCTAAACCAGATTAGTGCAAGAAGGACTGGTTTAAAATATATCCAGACTGAAGCTTCTATGTGATGCATTGCTTTGTAGGACTCGTTATAATTGCATGGTCCATGGGGACATCATTTGGTTGAAATAACTATGTGAAGAAGCCTTTCTTGGACATTTTACTCTGGTGGACCCGTTGAAATAATGATCAGGTCTCAGGCAACTCTTTCATAAAAATTGTAAAAAGTGCAAAAACTTCACAGTACAATTCACTTCCAATTTACACAATTCATGTTTTACAGTGTTTAGAATATCAGAAAAATATCAGGTTGGAAGCTGAGTTATAGCTTATAAAAATAACCATCACTGTGAGTGCTAGCACTGTGCAATGTGTAAAGTTCAAAAACGTTTTTTTTTCAATCACAATCTTTCGTGAAACCTCATTGAGAAAAACTACCATATTTTTTGGAGTATAATATGCACCTCCCCCCCAAAAGGGGATGAAAATTTAGGTGTTACATTACACTGAATGTAGCCCCGCCCACCCACTGGCTCCCACCCTTTGGCTTCTGCCTTGCAGCAGTTACCTCCTTGCAAGCAAACAGGAAGAAAAAACAACTCCTTTCAGCTTCAGCATAGCCTGATTTGCTCTCAGCTGTTTTGCAAAGGGCTCTGCTGCTTGCTACAAAGAGGTAAATTGCTAGAGCAGATTTTTTTCCCCTTGTGCTAATCAAGCTATGCTGAAAACGAAAATGAAAGTAAAGCAGGCTGTTTGCCTCAACAAGGCAAAATTGCTCAGAGGCATAGGGAGATTTCTTTTTCTTCTTTTCCTCACCAAAAAAGGTAAGTGTATCTTATACTCTGGTGCATCTTATACTCCGAAAAATACGGTAATCTAGAGAAGCCTTTTGTCAATGTGCAATGGAATCCTCACGCCATGGTATGACTTCACCACAGTGACCAAATTCCACCTGGTTCCAGGCTGAAAAAGTTAGAGAGGAAGGCGGAAGACAAAGATGACCTCTGAGAAAGCCTTGTTTAGCTTAATTAGACCAGTGAAGATAATGCATCAAGATTTTGATTTAGATTCCATGTGTAGCTACTCCTGCTTTCCTACCCATTAAAGGATAATATAACCAAATTACATTCTTAAGCAGCGGCACCCAACCTTTTGGGCATCTAGGGACCGGTTCTGTGGAGAGTGGTTTTTCCGCGGATTGGAGAGGGCATGGTTTTGCATGCTGTCTGCATCTCACAGATCGGGCTTTGCTTGTATGCGCAGCCTGGTTTCTGGCATGCCACGGCCCATTGTGGATCGGGGTTTGGAGACCCCTGTTTTAAAGCATATAAATCCCAGGTGTTTGGGCCAAAAAAATCATATTACTGCTTTTATATATCTGTCTAAAGTACTTTACAATTTATAGATATAGAATTGTTGGTACGCAGATCCTCTTTTACTGCTACCCCCTTATGGATGACAAAAGTGGAACAAGACATTTAGTTGCACTATAGTAAACTGATCGGATCTCTAAAGAGGCATGCACAGGAGTGAAATCCAGCAGGTTCTGACAGGTTCTGGAGAACCGGTAGCGGAAATTTTGAGTAGTTCGGAGAACTGGCAAATACGACCTCTGGTTGGCCCCAGAGTGGGGTGGGAATGGAGATTTTGCAATATCCTTTCCCCAAGAGTGGGGAGGGAATGGGGATTTTGCAGTATCCTTCCCTTGCCACGCCCACTAAGCCATGCCTACCAAGTCACACGACACCCACCAAGCCACGCCCACAGAATCAGTAGTAAAAAAATTTGGACTTCACCACTGGGCACGCACATTAGTATCTTGGAGATTTTTGTCATCCAGATCATGGTTTCCCCCAAGGTGCTTTTCCAAAAGGCAACTGGACTTAGCTTTTTTTAAAACACATTTTGCTTCCCATTGTTGGATGAGAGGCGAAACATCTTCAAGAAAAACAAAGTCCAGTTGCCTTTTGAAAAATACCTTCAGGATACACATTAGTAGTTCAAAAAGGAACAAGATGACTCAGCCTTCGGTCTTTGAGCTGGACGCTTGCAAATCCATTAGGCACCTTCAACATATTTTCTTTCTGTGTAAGATATCAGGAAAATGTTCCCACCAGGGATGAAATGCTCCCGGTTCAGATCGGATCACCCAATCCTGTAGCAATGGTGGCGGGTAGTTCGGAGAACCAGTAGCAAAAATCCCTGCGCCCTCCCCCCATGCCCAGCTGAGCCGCGCAATCATCAGAGGCTTTTTTTTTACTTTTGAAAGCATTTTTTCTACAACCCCTTCGACCGAAAAAAATGCTTTTAAAAGTAAAAAAAAAAGCCTCTGCTGATCACATGGCTCAGCTGGGATCGTCAGAGGCTTTTAAAAGCATTTTTTCTACAACCTCTTCGGCCAAAGAGATTGTAGAAAAAATGCTTTTAAAAGTAAAAAAAAAAAAGTTGGCACGCTCACCCAGTCACATTACCCCCACCCCCACCAAGCCACGCTCACAGAACGGGTAGTAACAAATTTTACAGTTCACCCCTGGTTTTCACTTAAGAAGCATCATCACTACTTCCTCTTTCTAAAAAATACAGGAAATACTCAGATACCATGCTAATTCTTAAAAGGAGAGGCAGTTTTTCAGGGACTTGGTTGAGAGGTGAGGTTGTATGTGTGGGCTGTCTGTAAATTTAGACGCTACTGCCAGAATGATCCACTTGTGAAGTTTTTTGCATATACTTCATCTCTGTCCAGCAGTCTTTTATAATCCATTTTTGTTTCAGAAATTGCAGCTTCACCAAGATTGATACTCCAGGAGGATTTATACAGGACTGGATGGCATGTAATTCTCAAGTTATTGTTGAACTTAACTCCTTTCATGATGCACAATTGGTCATTCTACAGAATTCATAAACATTTGAGTTGAATAATATCTGGTAATGAGTAATAAGCAATGATAAGTGCAGACTTTGGGTTTTTGAATGAAGCGTTCAAAAATCTCCCATAGAACTTTATTAAGGTCACCTCCACTTCTAATAATTTGGTTCATAAGAGCTATTTTATAAGTATTTATTTATAATTCTTCTACGGTTCTTCACCTAATTTCTCTTTCAAGTTCAGGACTATATGGTGATAGAACTATAGCTTGAAATAAAGATGTCTGTGTCACATGCATTTCTTTTAAAAAGTGACCCCTTTGTTCATTTTTTAAAACACAATTGCACTGCTATTACATAACCTTTTTATACTGAGAATGTTAAACACACATGAAAGGATAAGTTCCTCCAGAAAATTATTTTAAAAATATACATTTTATAATGGTTGTTCTGATCCTGTGGCAGATATTTAAGGGATTTTCCTTCTTTCTTCTGTAGACCAATTTGAAAAAAAGTATGATTTTTTTTTTGCAGGAAATATAACAAGTTTTTTTTCGTAACTGTTCTGATTTATGAGCTGAGGCAATGGCACACTTGTTTTTTACGTATTATTTTTATAAATGGCTTTCCTTAATTTATTTATTTATTTTATTTATTTATTAAATTTATATACCGCCCTACTCCCGAAGGACTCATGGCGGTGTACAGTTGAACGAAACATACATGTAATAAAGGAATTGAAAACACCGATTTAAAAATAACAATTAAATAGTTAGGATCGGATATAGAATTGAATTAAATCATTTCAAATTTATGGGGTAGATTTAGAATATAAAATTTAAAGTAGTTTTTGACGAGGTTAGGTCAGGCCGGCCTGCTTGAAAAGAAATGTTTTGAGGGCACGGCGGAATGCACGAAGATCCGGGATTATCCGAATCTCCGAGGGCAGCTCATTCCAGATGGTAGGTGCTCCCACAGAGAAGGCTCTCCCCCTGGGGGCCGCCAGTCGACACTGTTTGACCGACGGCACCCTGAGAAGTCCCTCTCTATGGGAGCGTACTGATTATCAATGCTATCAATAAAGAGATCAATTCATCAATCTCCAAGGATTGTACTCAGATACGTTGGTCTTTTATGGCCAATGTCAATCAAGTGGTGATATCTAGAGTAGTCCACTTTGTGTGTGTATGTGTGTCTGTCTGTCTGTCTCTCTCTCTCTCTCTCTTTCTCTCTCTCTCTCTATCCATCCATCCATCCATCCATCCATCCATCCATCCATCTATCTATTTTTCTATCTATCTATCTTGCTAATACATACACACACACACACATACATATACAAGCATTTTTCTTAAAAATAATAATACAGAAAATTCTTAAAGTGAATCTAGAAAGAAAAGCAGAGACCTTTCTTTTGGGGTTAATGGAAAAAGATCTGGGGAAAAAAATAGGAACTTTGATGTTATATATGTTGATGGCAGCAAGGCTACTTTATGCACAGAAATGGAAGGTCACCTTGATCCCTACAATGGATGAATGGCTGCAAAAACTGATGGAGATGGCTAAATCGACTGTTTTGATTAAAGGCAAAAAAAAAATACAAATACTTTTATTTCTACTTGGAAACCGCTTCTGGACTTTGTGCTCGAGGCGGAAGAAAATGAAACTTTGAAACTTTGATTGGGTTTCACCGATTAGATAGAGTCGTTGTTATAGAAATGGCTAGTTTAAACTGTTATGTAAAACTAAAAAGTTGAAGTTTGTTGCTAATGCCTTGTTTTATTGCACCAAAGGAGTCGGAAGTCAATGCCTTTTCTTCCTTTTTCACCCTTTCCCACCCCACCTCTCCATTTTTCTCTTTCCTTTTCCTTCCATAACTTCCTGACTATTTACTTCTGTATTTTCTTTCTATTCTACGGTATATTATAAACTAATAAAAAATTGAAAAGATAAATAATAATAATTATTGTACTTTCTGTTGCTGTTTTTGGAGGCAAGCAGCAAACTGTTGCAGCTGTCTATCCAACATGGTGATTCAAACTCCATTTTTGTTCCAGAAATGGCAGTTTCACCAGCATAATATTTTTTTAACGTGCGGCTTCTGCATAGTTATTTTCTCAATTACTTTTTTTACCGCTTCTTATACATGGGCATCTGACACCGTCATCACACCAATGCTATGACTTACCTAAATCAGACGTGAGGGGATATAATTGTAGCATTTGAGTAATAGTGTCATCATTTTGTGTTCTCCCTGTTTGTTAGAGATGCCACTGTCCCCCTATTACGAAAAGTTTTTCCCATTAACATGGCAGATTTATAACCAGGTACAGATATAAATCTGCAACTGAAGGAGAGAAGTGTGGACCGATTTTTATCGGGAGCCCTTGCCTTCTAATTTAGAGGGTAGTCTGAAGCAATACTGTATGATCTTAAATTGTACATCTTTTACCCAATCCCTGAATAAGTTCTCCTTTCTCTTTGCTCAAGGATTCAGCATCTTTGTGGATTTAAATTTTTTCTTTGTACCATGAATGAGTCTGCTTGTGTATGAAGAACATAACTGTGGAGGGGTTTTTATTCTAAGGGTGGTTTTAGACAGTAATCTTTCATTTAGAAGGAGATATTTCCATTTTGTTAAAACGGAACACATAAATGTCCTTTCTGAATGTCACACATCTGAAAGAGATGCCTTATGCCCGCATCATTTTATATACGCATTGAGTGTTTTTGCACATGCATGAGCACAAAGCATGGAGCAGTGTCCTTGTATTCCTTAGAAGAATTATGAGAAAGGCTAAACTCTTTTTTTTTTTACAAGGACTTGTGTAATTGATGTTACCTTAAAGAAGCAGTAAACAGTGACAAATGACTGTTTCTATTGTGCTATATAAAATACAGAATGAAAGACACTAAAACAAATAGTTCACAATCAAACAATGAATGATAACTTTGAAATAGTAAGTAGTGGAAAAATAGTAGAAAAAAGTAAATATTTTTTCATTTTTTTCCCCTGTTCAATTGTTCCCATTTCTTGGAGCTTGCCTGTACAAGTCTCTGCAGTTTTCTTGGCAAGGGTTTTTTCAGAAGTGATTTGCCATTCTCTCCTTCCTCGGGCTACCAGAGAGTGACTAACATCACCTAGCTAGAGCTTCAGGTCGAACATGGGGCTAGAACCAGTGGTGGGATTCAGCCAGTTCGCACCACTTCATGAGACCCAGTTGTTAACTTTCTGAGCAGTTTGGCAAATTGGTTGTTGGAAGAAATCATTAGGGCAGAGAACCAATTGTTAAATTACTTGAATCCCACCACTGGCTAGAACTCACAATCTCCCAGTTTCTAGCCTGATGCTTTGATAATTGCACCAAACTGGCTTTCATTTTTAATGTACTGTAGCCATAATGCTATTAGTCTGTAGAGATTCTCAGTCATCCAGGTCATGGTTATCCCAAAGTTACTTTTCAGGAGGCAACTTGTTTTTTCTTTTGGAGACATTTTGCTTCTCATCCAAGAAACTTCTTCAGCTCTGACAGAATAGTGGGGAATGGAAGGATTTATATTCCTTGCAGACAGCTGGTTATCTGCATCCTTTTAGAGGGTTGTTGAAGCACTTGGAGGTTTATCTGTGTCCTCAGGGTCACCTGAGTAGTGCTCCTGGTTCCTGTAGTCTGAAATTTTTCCTCTGGAAATCCATTCCTACTCCCACACCATTCCGAGGGTCTTCCCAAATTGTATAGCTAAAAGTCTGTAGAGATACTCAGTCATCCAGATCATGGTTGTCCCAAAGGTGCTTTTTCAGGAGGCAACTGGACTTGTTTTTCCTTTTGAAGACGTTTCACTTCTCATCCATGATGCTATTATTATCATCCCAAATCAATCCAGGATGAAAGGCTCTTCATTGAAAGTTATGGACAATAATCTACCATGTTGATCCAGTCCAAGTTGGTAGATAAAGGTTTCTTATACATAATCTCTAGCATGGCGGCTCTTGCTGAGGATGAAATAGTTTGATAAGTAGCAGTTTGAGGAAGGTTCTATTAAGAACCTTACAAAATTTAACTCTTCTAGGGTATGCTAGAAAATAGGAAATACTTTGAAAAAGTGGGAATGGTTAGCAGCATTACCTAAAAGAAATATGGATATCATAATTACTATTAAACATATGTGTTACAAAAGAAAGTGCTCAGCCACAGGAGTCAAGTAAACATAGCTCGGCTTTGTGTTTGTCTTATCACGTAACCACAACTTGTTTTTATTTCAAGTTGTCTGCAGCAGGTGCCAGAGTTTGAACCACATAAATGCATTTGGTACCTTCAACAGCTGTGACTGGGCTGCAGCGAGATTCCAAATGTTCAGGAGAAGTTATACAAAACGTCTGTCTCAGATGGCTAAGAGCAGCTCCAGAATCTAAAACATCTACTTGCCCTGACATTAAATTGGGTCACAATTGATACCCATTTGTAACTTAATATGATAGGGCTTGGAGGGATAGGCAGAAAGAAGGCATATTTGGAACCTGGCTTTGTAATTCCAGCAGATTTAAAAGGAAACGGCTACACAGAATTTGCTATGCAGCGGATAAGCAAGCACAAATGTAATTTTGATTGATACACTAGGAGAATTTGATTGTGTACCCTTCACACAGCTTTAGTAGCTAACTAATGTGTTTTTTGAGTCAAGAACAAAAAAAAAAACAGCCTTCAGTTTCTCTTTCTTTTTTCTGAGATGGAACATCCAGAAAGAAAAACGAAGAATCTACATTTTATTGATTTTTTTTTCCTTTGCAACTTTGCTTTTAATATAAATGGATACGGTTGTATGTAATTCACAATAATAAAACAATTTCAGCATCGGATGTAAGTGGCTTTACGTGAAGCATTTTTAAAGCTGCATTTTTAATTACACTATGCTAGGAATACACAAGCGCTGTCGCAGGCTGTGTGTGGCACATCAAAGGTCACACTTCAACAGTAGAGAGGGCTAACATATTTGGAGACAAGGGGTGGGATGGATGTCTTAAGGCTCAAGTCCTTGCAAGATTAATGTCACCTAATTTGCTTCTAGTTCTAAAAAAATGAGAAAAGGGGGGAAATATTTGGCCTCCTCTTTTGTGAGAATGCTCTGGGGCTACATACTGTAAGTGGTTGGCTACAAGTAGAACTGAGTCACAAATTTGGCACATAACCTATCTTATGGCTATATGGTTGAAAATAGGTCTGGGACTTTTCTTTGTACAATCCTATGTCTTTGAGTAATTGTCAGTAAACAATGATTAAACAACCATTGGCATGATAAGTCCATCATTATCTTATGAAAATGAATAGAATTGAAATGTGAACATGCATCATTTAATACTATATTATTTTCATAATGACTGATGATGGTGGTAAATAGAATTTTCGTAGCTCTATCTTCTTTTTTTCCTTCTTGCAAAAAAGCAATTTATTTCTTACACCAAGGAATTTTACTAATTAGCTTTGTAAAATTGAATTGATTTACAAAGATTGTGTAAAGCCCACAATGATAAAGCCAATTATTTTAATCCAAAATTTGTTTAAGGAACTATAACCTGGTATGCATATTAGGCCATAATTTATTAGTCATAGTTCATAAAAAAACCACAATAGGATAAGGCATAAATCATGAATTACAAAGAAGAACATTTAAACAAAATGACATGGTTCACACATATTAAACAATATGAATGAATTCTTATAATACACAACCATTTATACTGTACAGTTTTATAGCTCTGATAAATAAATAAAATGTAACTTAGTGCTATATAGGTAGTTCTGATTATTAAAATGAATCTTCAACTTTAAGACAAAGATGATAGCATAAGAATTTTGTCTAAAGCTTGACAAATATCGCCAGAGTCATCTGTGTCATTTATTTTATAGCTCGGTCTATAGGATTCATTATGTGCTGTGCAATATAGCCTTATTGTTAGAGGTCCACCAAGATTTATTTACAGCATGACATTCAAAGGGAACAAATCAGAGGTGAAATGTAAAATCTGTTACTACCGGTTCTGTGGGCATGGCTTGGTGGGGGGGGTTGTAATGTGACTGGGTGGGCGTGGCCAACTTAAAAAAAAAACTTTTCAAAGCATTTTTTTTACCACCTTATCGTCCAAGAGGTTGCAGAAAAAATGCTTTGAAAAGCCTCTGATGATCCCAGCTGAGCCACGCGATCATCAGAGGCTTTTTAAAAAAACTTTTAAAAGCATTTTTTAATCGAAAGACATTGTAGAAAAATGCTTTTAAAAGTGAAAAAAAAGCCTCTGATGATTGTGCGGCTAAGCTGGGCATGGTGGGGCAGGCGGGCGCAGGGATTTTTGCTACCGGTTCTCTGAACCACCCACCGCCATCGCTACCAGATCGGGCGATCCGGTCCGAACCGGGAGCATTTCACCCCTGGAACAAATTACATACTAGTAAAACCAGGCACAAAAATTTTATAGAGCAACATTCCTCAATCATGGCAACTTTAAGATATGTGGACTTCAAATCCCAGAATTCCCAGATGGTGGGAATTAAAGCCCACACATCTTTAAATGGCCAAGGTTGAGAAACAGAGGAATATCTCTGCACTGCAGTAGATCCAACCTTGTCCTCTTCTTTTCCTGTGAGAAAGAGAAGCATCAAAGTTTAATTTAAAAAGAAGAACAGGTTGTTTGAATTAAAGGTTAAAACATTGCAGCTTATACTCCGAACCCATCAAATGAATGAATGAATACAAGTGTATGTGTGTTTACATGTGTGTGTATGATGTTTATGCAGATTTTCAATGATCCAGGCCATGGTTGTCCCAAAGATACATTTCCAAAAGGTATCTGGGCTTTCTTGGTTTTTTCTTTGAAAACATTTCACTTCTCATCCAAGAAGCTTCTTCAGTTCATGTGCAGTCCAAACTCCAGTTCAAACTTCATTTGCCTTTTGGAAAAGCACCTTTGGGTACGTATATGGCACAACTTTTAACAAAGTGGCTGATTGAATTAGACATGGTGAAATTACAATATACACTCAGCCGTAGAAAAATGTAATGCATGCAGCTGTACAGCAATTCATAGTTATTCATGGCACTTGATTCCTTCCACCTGAAGACTACATTGTGATCTAGGCAGGAAGCTAAGTAACCTTTAATGTTAAATATAATAGATAGCCTGCACAGAGATTAAGCTGCTAACTATTTGATGAATGTGATGTGATATATATATATATATATATATATAAAATGCATTACATTCATCACATTCTTGTTCTAAGAATAAAAGGACTGGGTGTAGTTTCCATTATAAATAGTATTTTGAAGGGGGTTATATTTTAATTCATTCCACACAGTCAGAAGTGTTCGTATTTACAGTGATTTACAGAATATATTACATGTTTCCAATATTCTTTTGATGTGGTATTTTAAACAGGAACCCAGGCTTTGTAATTTTTCTCTTTATACTTTTGCCATCTTAACTGTTTTCAGTTAAGTTTAAGAAGTTAATATGAAATGAAACTGCGTGTAAATAATAAAACATAGATGTTATGTGTATTTATAAATATGTAGTTATGCATTCATTTTAAGTTTCCTTCCATATAATTTCTATCCTAATAACATGTTAAAGGCAGTATACCAATTAACACAAACTTGGGATTCAGCTTTATGACTGTCAGAGATATTATTGGTTCAGCCCTCAAGCGATGCCTGTATTCCAGATGTGGAAATGCATTTATTTGTATGTCCAATCAATTTAGACACTACTACACACATACGCAATTTTAAAACTAAATAGCTATAAAATATAAACACAAAGCATATGAACAGACTGAATATATTAAGACAGTTCAAGTAACTTAAAATACTCAACCAAGCAAAAATGTTGGAAACTTTGATATCATTTCAAAGTTGACACCAGTCACATTTTCATTCTTCTAAAAATAGAACACATCTCTAAAGATATCTAAAGATATGTATTTCTTAATTTTCACATAAATAGAAGAGGCACTTAGAAGGATCAACTCTCCATGAAAAGCCCAAGATAACAGAATAACAGAGTTGGAAGGGATCTTGGAGTTTTCTAGTCCAACTCCCTATCTGGAAATCCTGTAATATTTCAGACAAATTGTTGTCCAATCTTTTCTTAAAAATTTCCAGTGTTGGAGCACCCATAACTTTTGGAGGCAAGTTATTCCACTGATTAATTGTTCTACCACTAAATTTCTTCTTAGTTCTCGGTTGCTTCTCTCCTTGATTACTTTCCATCCATTGCTTCTTGTCCTGCCTTCAAGATTTAGCATAGGTCTTTTTTAATTTTAACACTTTGAATTGTATCACTTGGCTCCAAAAGCAAATTAGTCACAATAATGGGACATACTGTATCCTTTACTTAATCAATGATTCAACAAATAAATGACATTTTTATTTCTGACTGGGGGAACTTATATGTATAACACCAACACAAGATAGGAGGGAGGCGGAATAGCGAAGGATTTATGTAGGATAAAAAACACAGCACTACAGAATTATAAGATGTTATTTCCAATCCTTTTTTTTTAACTTCTACTATGCAAAATAGAATCTTTTGAACTGCCAGACATGTTGTCCACTTATCCAGTTGAAATACAGCCTTATATTTCAAAAACATATACTTTAGAAAATTATGTGTTTGAGCTACTGCTAGGTAGTAGAAAATAGATGCAGATAAACCTGAAAGCGTTTGAAAACAGAAACTACTCTTCCTTTTTGATCTCCATAGAAGAGAAAAAGGAGCATAGCATAGAAATGTGATGTTGAGAAGGAATTTATCCAGTTGCTGATGTTACGTTCACTGCAGAAGACTTGAAGAGAGAAAGGAAGAGGGAAAGGAGAGAAAGGAATAGTTTCAATTAGGAAACTGTGACCACTTTAGACCAAGCCAAGTCCAAAAATGCCAGAGAATTTCCAGAAGCCTGGCACTGTGATAAGTTAGCCATCAATAGACACATAGACATAAGCAATATCTATATACTGTACTTTGCCAAAGAGACAATCAACAAGCTAAAAAGAGAACAAAAAGACCAAAACACTTCCCCACCAACAATCAGCACCCAGATGAGAATAGATTAACTCCAAGATTAATATCAGACCAACAATCAAGCAAATGATCAAGGAACTGTCAAACAAACCAACAGTAAACAGCCCAACCAAAGAACCTCTAAGACCATCCCAGGGCAAGCCATTAAAATATAAACTGAGAGAAAACTCCATTCCTTACTAACACTGATGATGTTACCTAGTTTGGGCAATGAAATGTCTGCAAGAAAACAACCAACCGCAGAGAGCACCAAGGACCCAATTTCAACCCTGAGCTACAAATATTCTTCTTTATAAGAAGCCCTTCCTTCCATGTCATACCTTGTCCTACTAGGCTTCTGTGCTGAAATGGGGGATTTTCCAGGAATGGGGGGCAATCAGAAACTTTAATAATATGGAATTAGCAATTGATGTGTTCCATGTGAAAAGCAATATCTAGAACACTAATTAAAGATGTAGACATCAAGAAGAGACAAGGGGAATCCTACAAATGTTGCTGAATAACATTGTTCTTCATGGGGTATATGAAAAGAACCTCCCTGAAGAATGTGTGCTGTTAACACATTTGGGCATCCCCCGGAAAAACATTTTACATCTGAATAATCCATTCAATCCAGAAGCATCCAAAATATAGAATCGTGATCCTTCTGACATGAATAAACAAGCAAACATTGTTCCTCATCAGTATCTTCACTGGATGGGAATTATAGTTCAGTAACATCTCTAGGGCAAAACTTTTCCTGCCTTTGATATATGAATTATGGGCCAAACCTATTATTAAGCAGGCTGAAGTAATCTGTGTCATATAGAAAATTGGAGTGTCCTTAGTTGGGGTTGATGGAGATAGCAACCCATCACATTTTGAAGGCACCAAATTGGGAAAGGCTGAATTGCACCAAGTTTTACTCCAATGTGTGGCATTCAATTCCCTTATACTAAATCATGTCTGATGACAAATGTGACCCCTTTTTATCATATTGTTTTTTAATATGTTCCTCTAAAGCTGAATGAAATCCTCCCCAATTCATTGCCCTTTTAACATAAGAATTGCTGAAGATTTTCCTTCCAATGCTGTGTCCATCCTGAAAACCCTTGGCTTTACAAAAACATTAATTTAAATGGTGATTGGATTATTATTTCTATTCTTATATATTAATATTATTGCACAATTATACTTAGGATTTTTTTTCTGGTGATTTCTCTTCTGTGGCAGCCCTGACAGGAAGAGAGGCCAAAAAAAGGTCATTAATTCAAGCCATCTTTTCTATTTTATCTGGTACAGATAGTTCTCAATTTACAAAACTTCATTTCGTGACCATTCAAAGTTACAACAGCACTGAAAAAAGTGACTTATGGCCACTTTTCACACATAGAACCATTGTAGTGTCCCCATGGTCATGTGATGAAAATTCAGATGCTTGGCAACTGGTTCATATTTATGATGGTGGCATGTGGCAGAGTCATATGATCAGCTTTTGCGACTGTCTGACAAGCAAAGTCAACAGGGGAGTCAGGTTTATTTATTTATTAGTTCGATTTATATGCCGTCCTTCTCCGGAGACTCGGGGCGGCTTACAATGCATTAAGCAATAGCCTTCATACTTTTGTATATAACTGCTTAGTAGGGCTTTTTGCCAACCCCCCTTAGCGGTGTTCTATTTTATACAAAGTCAGCTTATTGCCCCCACAAACCGGGTCCTCATTTTACCTACCTCGAAAGAATGGAAGGCTGAATCAACCTTGAGCCTGGTGAGAATTGAACTCGCAGTAATTGCAGGCAGCTGGCAGCTAAGTGCCAGCTAAGTGCTACTTTAACAGCAGTTTAGTCCGCTGCGCCACCAAGGCTCCTTAGCCAAGGTTCACTAAACAACCACGTTACTACCTTAACAACCGCAATCATTCTCTTAACAACTGTGGCAAGGAAAGTCAAAGCTCACTCAACTAATGTCTCAGTTAGCAAAATAAATGTTGGTTGTACGCCGAGGACCACCTGCACCCGTTTTTTCTTGTATGTGATTCTTTTTAACCCATTGCTGATCTTACAAGATGACCTAGGATGCATAGCAAAGATACCTTATATTCAAGGCACATATTCTAGTTCCATAGCACAAGGACTTGAAGACAGAATTATATATATAAACCTGTCTTGCTGTCAGCAGCAGCAGTAAAAAACCAGACAATTAAATACAGCCTAAGATGTAATTAAAACTACTTACAATATATGGGGGAAATTTGTCAGCACGAAAATAATAGACTCAAGGAGCACTGTTTATCTGTGAATAAAAGAAGGCTTTGCCTTGCACCGTCTCTCTCTACTGGATGCCTCCTCAGTGGTTAATGAAATCGAGCGCTGGGCTCATTTCGAAGTCTGTTAGCAAAGAGCACTGCTATGAGCCAATTGTCCAATTAGGAGCAGCTTCCGATGGCAAATCTAACCCTGGTTTGGACATTGTCCAGAAAGGAAATGTTCTAGCTCTCTCATTGTCTCCCAGTTTTGTTGCACCACATGTGTGCTGTGTTTCAAGTGTGTTGACAAACTCGGCCTTGGCTGACCCCAACTAGCCAAATCAATTGTTGCAACTCTAGTTTGAAAAGACTTGAAAAGAAACAGGCAGAGCACGAGATTTGGTTCGTCCTCCAGCTCTGCTAGATTTTGGCTGACCCAAATAGATTCATCTTACTTGGTTTTTTGGCAAACAAGGTGCATATTCATTGGATGTCAGTTTTTCTAATTTTGTACCTCTTCGGTGAAGAACCAAGGTTTCCCTAACTTGGCACTTAATCAAATTTTCCACTGGGCAATTGATACAGACCCAAAATATGTAATGTTTTAAGAAGTCATGCATAGTTCTAATAGTAAACTATTTCTAATGGCCAAATTAGATATAGCAGCAGTAAACATAGTGTCAGAATGTTAGCTTTACTCCTAATCTCCACAAATGCCTCTAATGAAGTTGTTGATGAATAAAAAAGCATATCAAGATGTAAATATTATAGGCGTGCAGTATTTCGGTTTCATTCATCCTAAATTATTCTTCAATACTAAACATAAGCGGGTGGGTATATAGACAGGGGTGTCAAACTCAAGGCCCATGGGCCGGATCTGGCCCATGGGGTGCTTAGATCTGGCCCATGGGGTCACCCTTGGAACAGCGAAGGACTGGCCCACGGTGCCTCTGCCAGCGAAAACGGAGCTCGGGAGGGCTGTCCTCCCGAGCTCTGTTTTCGCTGGCAGGGGGTTGTAGGAAGGCATCACAGTTGGAAATGGAGTTCACTGGCAGAGCACTCGGGCCACCACAGGCACCCCTGACATGAGTGATGTTGAGCTGGCAATGCCTACTCTGGCCATGCCCATCCTGGCCTCCCAAGGTCAAACACAACCCTGATGCGGTCCTCAATGAAATCGAGTTTGATACCCCTGATATAAGACATCTAAGCAGATCGCTATATTGGTGCATATTCAAAAATTATTATTTTAACTTCATTTCTTGAATGAAATTTATTCTGTATAAAATAATGACTATATGTAGCAGGCCTGTCAAACTGGCAGCCTACGGGCTGGATGTGTCATGCACAGGCCACGCCCACCACAGCTCCACAAAGGCAAAAAATGTCATGATACGTCACATGATGCGATTGAAATTGACATCCGTGATATGTAGGTTTAGATATGGACCTAGATAACATACATATACACGCGGTACTAAATAATTTGCTCTTTGGCCATTAGTTGGCAAAGGCTGTCATATATTTGCAGGCTCACACATTACATTAAACCAGTTTTTAATTATGAATAAACCATAATTGCTTGAATTCACCCATCAGGTTGAAACACCACAGTTTATTTTACAAACCATGACTGGTGTTTCTTCAACACAAGAAGCAAAACAGGCAAACTACATTATTGATTAATGTGATGAATGAGCCACTGATCTACTGTCTTAGCACTGGAAAGGAATAGATCTGCGGTTAATGGCTAAAGGAAAAAAAAACGATTGCTTTTGTTCTTTGGTTTTTGCCTTTTCTCCTTCTCTCTCTCTCCCTCTCTCTCTCCCTTTGTACATTCCCATCTGGTTTTCAGAGTTGGAAGAGCTTATGGTGATTTAATATATTATGTGACCCCATTTGTTGTGAGTTAATCAAGTGTATTACGCCATATGTGAACTGAGCCAGTGAGTAACTTCAGGGCTATGCAATTGCTTGATCCTGTCTTTCTTCTTCAATTTAAACACTGTATATCACTGAGTTAAAAATAAAAGCCTTTGTCATCTAACAGTTGCCACTAATACCTCAAGAAAGAAAGAAAGAAAGAAAGAAAGAACATACTTTAGTTAATATTTCCTGTATCCCATCTATATTTTCCAAATATTCCATGCTATTGTCATATGACTTATGCAGGAGAACTGACAAGTAAATGATTCCTTTTGAGAAAACAAGGAAGCAAAATCTGAATTTTCAGGGTTCTTTCTTATTCTTCTCAATTCCCCAATAGTTGATTAAAATAAGCAGGCTTTATTATTTTTACATGTTTTTGCTGCTCCCACCCTGTGAATGCAGATTTTTTGAAACCAAAAGAAAAACTTCTTGTAATATCAGTTCCAGATAATTTATTACAAAAATAAGAGATTCCTTCAGGAAGCATTTCAGGTTCTCTCCTTAAATCTGATTTATAAAAGGTAGGGAAACATCTTCGCTATGGCAGCCATATATTTTTCCCTGATACTCTGTTCAGGAACAGCAGAACTAAAATTCATATCATAATGGAGGACAGATTTCAAATACAATTGGTTCACATTTTCCTTAAAATATAACTATGTGACTAATTTGACATTGACTGATTACATAACTATAAATGTTAATTTTCCACAGAACTGATCTTATACAATTCATTAGAAATAATATGTATGTACATTTATATTTTTCAAGACAATACACTGTACTAGTTTATTCACTGTTCTGAAACACAGTTTTCAAGTTTTCAACATCCCAAAGAAAACATTTCATGTTCTAATGTTTTACTCCAAGCTATTTAGCTCAGGTCAAGAAGAAATCCAGTTGCAACAATTCACAGAATCAATCCTCAGAGATTGAAAGCCACTTTAGATGTTTAAAAAACCCATAATTTCTTGTCTGAATGGTACATTTACTGTTGATTTTATATTTGTTCCTATTTAAATTTAGAATTTAAACTTCATGTGCTACAATGTCCTCCATTTTTTAAAAAAAATATATCCTGCCTTGGAATTTCTTTTAATGAAAAGTAATATATTTTCAAACATAAATTGTATCTATTCAGGACTTGTTTTTGTACGAATTGCTATTTTTTTAAAAGACTGTTTACAGTCTTTTAAAAAAATAAAGAAAAAGTAAGTACAGTAAGAAAAAGTACACACAATGCAGCATTTGCCTTACAGAAAGACGCTTCAAATTCAAAGCATGAAATGTGTTTTTAGAGTTGTGATGCTGCTTAGCTTGTGTTTACAACACACACTCAACTTATGCTTTTGTTTGCTATAGGGATTTTAAAACATTTTATTTTTTTAATGTTTATTTTCATTTCATTTAGAAGGATGGTAGGTATTACATAGCATAGATAACCCCCAACTATTTAAGTAATTGTAAAATGAAAAATCAGGATGTAAGAGATTGTTTTGAGTTCTTATTGTTCTCCGTGTTGAAATACTCAAAATGTTCTAAGGAACACAGCACTGAAAACACTCTGATGAATTTCTGAATGATGCTACTGTGTTCTTAATTTGGAACATTTTATTTTTTATTTTGCATATACCCCTTTTCTTTCTTTCCTAGTGACTTATTCCTGGCATTAAAATGGGAAGTGGTGGATAAGCTGAAATACTACTAGTGTGGGAGGAGTTTGAAATCAAGACCGACAACAACCCATGTATTGCCTCACAATGACCAAGCACAATAACACAGGGCATTGGTGGTTAACTGCTCTGTCTGGATTCCATTTCAGCCCAACCATTCGTTTGAAAGAGGGGTAAAAGAGGCCATTTATGTTAACATTGGGCCTCTCTCAACAGAGGGGAGGGCTAAGACACCACTTATGTCCTGTCTACAACACAGTCCTTTCCGCAGTTCCAAGAAGATTCCAACCCCATTTGCACTCTGATACGGGTGACTCGGAGGGCACAGATTAAATCCCCAAATGGCCTCAAGAGCTCTTAGGCAGAGTGCTAAGACCAGATGACATCAAAGAATCCCCTCCCAACCCCTCTCCCCATACTGTCAGAACTAATCCCTCCATAGCCCCCACCATCCTGTCAGAACCCATGAAGTTTCTTGGATGAGAAGGGAAACATCTTCTTCTTCTTCCTCAAGGAGAAAAACAACTATGACCCAGATGACTGAGAATCTCCACAGACATATTTACACAAAGAAACAAGTTAAAGAGACAACCCAAGAAAAGAGACAACACAGACAATCATTTGGTAATACCGCTCTAATTATTGCTTTAGGTAAAGTTTTGGACTGAAGTAGTTATATCAATGGAGAAATTTCACAGTGTAGATGAAAAATTCAGCAAAATTACAGTTAAATCCATGAAAGCTGGATTTAGAACAGCCCCCCCCCCAAAATCTATCATATCACAAATAGTCTAAATTAACTAAAGTCTGTAACTTTATGGAATCCTATCAATATGTTCTTATGTATTTTCTCCTTATCACGAGCAGTAATTCAATAAATAAATCCATCCATTATCTTTTAATGCCTTGAGGTATTAAGGCATTGAGATGTTGGGGGTGAAAAGTAGTTATAGAAATTGGATTCTTTTCCTCACACTATTTTTCAGTCATCATATTACAAATACTATTGTCCTTACAGATGAAAAACCAATTTTGAGTCAAGTAGTGCAATTCTCCATGAAAGGAAAGAAAGTTTAAGGAATAGAGATCGCTGATTATCTGTCATCCTCAGGGGCCATTGTATAACTCTGAGAAGAACTGTGTTGTTTTCATAAGAAAAGAATTGTGGGAAAATAACTGCAATGCCTCGTTTAAAAGACTAGCCTTTACAGCAACAGGGCCAACAGGCACTGTCGTTTGTCTTTTCAGTCATCCCTCCATCTCTTCAGATGAATGTCTTGACAGGACTTTAGAGTTTTTTTTAAAAAAAGTTCAGAATTTTATCCAGGGGATATTCAGATAAACCTTCAGGATCGTGAATTTTAATTCAAACATCATTAATACCATTACAGTTATAGGGCATGAACTTCCCCCCAACAATTTGATTCCGCTTTGGTATCACTAAAATCTCTTTGTAGGAGATGACCAGGCTGAACCTGAGGGAGGGGTCAAATGCATCATCAGTCATGAGTCCCTTCGTGCCCACAAGAGCTCTAAGTCCACCCACCTTGAATTCCTTCTATTCTTGTCTCCTGCTAGTTTCCCTTGGCCAGTAATAGTTCAGATTCTTATAGAGAGCTCAGGCTTACAATAAAGCTTTATATCCATTTTATAATCTGGATCTCCTGGTTTTGCTGGTGTTTGGCACTCTTCCCCATAAACCCATGTTAACCCATGTTAAACTGCATTTTTTCTTAATTCACATCCCTTAGCTTTCTCAGATAGAATGACGAGGTGTAAATCTTATTCTTATTATTTCCACCAATAACATAACCACTACCACCCATCTGATTGATTTTAACAACAGCTGTTGCTGCTGCTGCTTTGAGTGAATAATATCTCTCATTTCCTTCCTGGCAGAGTTTGGCATAAATGGCCTTTTAAATTTCTCCATGCAATTTGAGCAGACAAATTGAGTGGAAGCTTTCTCCGAAATTCTTTAGAGGAAAAAGATTTTTTTTCCCCCAACAGTTTCTCAAGGACAGAAGCCTTGCTGAGAAGTGACAGCAGCAATACTGCTGAAAAAGTCACAAAGAAGAATTCCCTCCTGAAAATATTCTATAAGACTTACGGATGCATGACCAACCAAGAATGTGGCAGGCCACTGAAAGCAGAACCATGGAAGTCATGCAAAATTCTTTGGCACATAATTAAATAAATGTAAGAAACATCAAGGCCATATTCTCTAAAACTCTCTCCCTGGTGTCTTTGAGCCATCTCAGCTCAAATTATCTTGCAAATAAAAAGAATTAATTCTCATATAAGTTCCCTGGAGCTTAAGAGGGAAGTAAAAGTATAGCAGGTATCTTCTCTCCAAACCCATAATAATGATATCCGTCCATCGTGTTCGAAGAGGACATTGACATCTAACATGTTGTGGGCTGTCCACTTAGACTTGAGCCACCTGTGTGCAGGTCCGCGGTTACAGCTCCCAGTGTATCTTCCCTCCAAATCCATAAGCATGATAGAGAGAAACACTTTGTATTTTTTAATTTTTATTCTTCATAGTTCTATTCTTTTCATTCTTTGTAGTTTGCATTAGTTTATGTTTGTATTACTGTATTTTTTTTGAAACAAAAGTATTATATAAAAAAAGACCGAAGCCATCATCACAAACCATACCTTCTTGACAAATATGTTCCAAATTGCCCACTGCCAAGATAAAATCTTAAAACGGTGTGACTCAACACATCACAGTTTGACTAGGAATGTGCAGTGTTTTGGATCCAAAGTTGAAAATGTGCTTGAGAGTGGGTGTGGGCTGTCACGCCACACCTGTCATCTTTCAAGAAGCTGAATGTTCCTTGGCATCACAGGGTAGCCATGCAGTTCCAAGAAAATACATATTTCAGCTGAGGAGGCACCAACAAGGAGCGATTTGATTGATTACAGCATGTAGGGGCATATATCTGAAGACATATTAAAAGCCTTCTTAACTCAGTAATGTATTTTTTGCAACTCCATAGCCACTAGGTGAATGCAAGAAAAGATAATGCTTCTGTAAGGGTATGCTGACAGGTGAGTGCCCATCCCCAGTCTTTGGTTTTATGTAAAAAGCGGTGAAGTTCTCTGATTAGGACTATTCTAGCTATCCTGAGGCATGAATAGATCATATCAGAGGTGGTATTCAGGAGGTTCTGACCAGTTCTGGAGAACTGGTAGTGGAAATTGGAGAACCGGTAAATACCACCTCTGACTGGCCCTGCCCCCATCTATTCTCTGCCTCCCGAGTCCCAGCTGATCGGGAGGAAATTGGGATTTTGCAGTAATCTTCCCCTGGAGTAGGGAGGGAATGGAGATTTTACAGTATCCTTCCCCTGCCATGCCCACCAAGCCACACCCACCAAGCCATGCCACGTCCACCAAGCCACACCCACAGAACTGGTAGTAAAACATTTTGAATCCCACCACTGAATCATATGATGATAAGTGCTTAGGGGATGGAAAGGCTAATCCAAGTAAGTGCAGCTATGGCCAGCTGTTTGCAAAACGAAATCATGCATGGGGATTAGAAAGAGGGGGTGCTTAATTTTCATGGCAGAAGGCTTCTGCCTTCTGCCATGAAAATAGATCTTACTCAGAACATTCAAGCAATCCATTCTGCCAGGCATAAAGTCATTTCCACATGTCACTAGATCCATGCCTTTCTTCCCAATATTATGCAGAATTTTCCCATCAATCTGCACTGCCAGCAATTTCCTCAGCTTTTTCTCCTTGAGCTATCAGCTTCCCTTCTAGCTGGACAGTTACACTTCCGACTGCCTTCTTCCTTGTCCTTCTGTCATGATGTTTCCTTTGTGTGGTGGGGAGAAAAACAGCAACAAGCTAATGTCTGGAGACAGAATGGGACAACTTGTTGCAGCTAACTCATTCCAGTCATCTTGTCCCAGCTGACTTGTTCTGGCTGACTTACCCCAGGACAACTTGCCATGGGACAATTCAACACAGGACACCTGAAGAGAGGGACAAGCAGACCCAACCTTGAGGACTTCTTACTTGAGAAGTTTCAAACCTAGCACAAGACAAGGCCCTCTGCGATTCACTTGTCCCTCTCTTGAGTTATCCTGCATTGAATTGTCCTGCAGCAAGTTGGCTGGAGCGAGTAATTGGAGAGATTAAGAGGTTGGGGCA
>WNWU01000007.1:22839531-22940912 GCA_012654045.1 Ptyas mucosa | reverse complement strand
TGACGCATCGAGCCCACAGGCTGGGAGTTTGACAGCCCTGCTCTAGAAGGTGACAAGGACGTGCTTAATCTTGGAATTAATGGAGAATCCCAATGCCAGAGCAGCCCATTTGTGCCCCTAAATTTACCTACAATTTATTTTAATGACCAATCTGCCACCCTTCCACTTCCTAGGTTTGCATTCCATCATTTTCTAGCAAAGAAAATTCTAATTTCTATTGTGATCTGTTGTCATAAGTAAGCATAATCCAATCTAAAGCTTTGCTTAAGTCACAGTCTATCACCATAATATAGTATTTTTCTGAGATTTGGGGATTGTTTATATCTGAATTTGTGATTCAGAATCCTTCTGGTAGTTTAGGATAAATAATTCTTCTAGCACAGCAATGTGACAGCAATTATTGCCATTTAAACTGGGCTATCATTAATGGTTTGAGGCAGGTAAGAATTCCAGAGGAACCATAAGCAGAAATATATATTTCTTTATTCAAGAGAATAGTTGAAATATTCTCTTCTATCCTTTCTCTGTGAAATGAAAATGGCAAATTCAATAGAATTATTTTGCAGTTGTGGATAGTAAACTCTATTTGCGATAAATATTACTGACAAATTTAATGCCATTAAATAGTATAGGCTTGGAATAGATGTGGCAACTTCATTGTTATTGTGTTTATCAAGATTTTTGGGGTGGCAGTATAGCATTGTGGCCAGAAATATACAAAAAACTGAATTAAGATTTAGAGGGATGTTTACATTTGGTGCTTGACAGCAAGAACTCTTCTTGGCTTAAAAGTTGTCAAAATATGTGTTACCTGACCAGCAGCAATCCTGTGCAGCTTTCTCTCCAAAACTAAATATGCCAAATTTGTTTATGGAAAAGTAAGTTTGATGGTCTTCAGTCAAGCCAGTTCTCATTTTTTCCTTCATACTTGATTATGCAGCTGCAATAAGAGCAGCTGCAATAAATTTATAAGTCAATCACTAATGCAAGGTGAAAATCTGCTTCCAATTTCTTTTTTAAGCATAATTTTATTAAGAATGTGGATTCCTATAGTTAAAAACTAATACAAACTAAAGTTAGAAATAGAGAATATAATAAAAAAACAAACAAGAAATATATTAAAAAGTGACTTCCAATCTTCATCACAAGCATAAACCAGAGGTGGGTTTCAGCAGGTTCTGACCAGTTCTGGAGAACCGGTAGTGGAAATTTTGAGTAGTTCGGAGAACCGGTAGTAAAAATTCTGACTGGCCCCACCCGCATCTATACTCTGCCTCCCAAGCCCCAGCTGATTGGGAGGATATGGGGATTTTGCAGTAACCTTCCCCTGGAGTGGGGTGGGAATGGAGATTTTACAGTATCCTTCCCCTGCCATGCCCACCAAGCCACACCCACAGAACCGGTAGTAAAAAAAAATTAAACCCACCACTGATATAAACATAATATATTTAGTAACTATTAGACTCCCTATTAGAGTATAAATAGATATCTTTTCATCCTGTATCAGAATGAAGAACTATCTATAGATAAGATATATCACCTATTGATATCTATTATCTATTATCAGGCCCAAGGAACCTTTGGAATTCAAAATTTTTTACTACCAGTTCTGTGGGCATGGCTTGGTGGGCGTGGTGTGGCTTGGTAGGCATGGCTTGGTGGGTGGGGCAGGGGAAGGATACTGTAAAATCTCCATTCCCTCCTCACTCCAGAGGAAGGTTACTGCAAAATCCCCATTTTCTCCTGATCAGCTAGGACTCAGGAGGCAGAGAATAGATGGGGCAAGGGCCAGTCAGAGGTGGTATTTACCAGTTTTCCGAACTACTCAAAATTTCTTCTACCGGTTCTTCAGAACTGGTCAGAACCTGCTGAATGTCACCTCTGAACCTGACACAAAAGTCACAGCTGGGTGGTTTCTTTATTATTGCTTACTTATAGACAGACATCTTGCCAGACTAAAACATTTAACTGCATAACTTCTACAAAATATCTGTGGAGGAGAATATCTGTAGCTCAGAACTGAACTGTGAGGTCCTTGGTATTCTCTGAGTTTGTTGTTTTCTTAACAGACATTTCAGACTAGGCAACATCATCAGTGCTATATTCTAGTGGCTTGACCTGTCAATGTTGACAGGAGTGGTCTTGGTGTTTCTTGATGAGGTTGTTATTTATTGTTAGCTTATTTGTCTCAGTTGGTATTTCTTTGATTAGGGTATTGTTTACTTCCTGATTGTTGGTCCAGTGTTAATATTAGAGTTAAATTCTGCTCATCTGGGTGTTGATTTCTGGTGAGGAAGTGGTTTTTGTCTTTTTGTTTCCTTTGGGGTCTTTTTATTGTTATCTTTTGAATGATATGTAGATATTGTTTCTTTGAATGGTGTGAAGATATTATTTATCTCTATTTGATAAATAGTGGTTTCTCTCTGATCTCGTATTCTTCACAGTGGTTATCTTCACTAGTTCACATAGATATCTTCACTCAGCCATGATTAATACTGGAAGCCTTAGGATCTGGTTTCTTTTCAATTCTTCATAATTACATCTCACAGATTTCTTCAAAGCTTTAACAAGTGTATTTTGTAGATCTAGTAAGAAAACATTTTCCAGGTCATTCTTTTGATTTATCATTTGTATTTCCCTTTTAATTTTAAAACCTCACCCACTTCTATATCCGGTAAACATCCTTCTCCAAATCATTCTCTTGGCCTGTCATTTGTAGTTTCACTTTTGGTATTTTGTCTTGCCAGATTAAATTTGTTCCACATCATTCCTTCATTAACATCTTTTGGACTGTCTAGAAGGAGTCTTTTGGATTGCTTCTATCCATAGAAGCAGATATCATTACTGATACTGTTGATATTGTAGTTACTGATTCTGGCTCCATTCTTCAAAGATCTCCTTTAATATTTCAGATATTGTATTATTTTGTGTCATTTTGTAAGTCCCACTATTAACTGACATCAAGAACACAATTATATATTTTTCCTTCTGCTTGGAATCTTTGGACCCTTCTAGCATTCAGTTTCTAAAGAAAAATACCTTTATTATGACTTACAATTAGGATAGCCAAATGTTTCCCACAAGAACCTTTTATGTTTTTTATTTAGTTGATTCCAAAAGCTTACAGTAAAAGTCAACGTTCAAAATTTATATGGATTCTTAATCTGTTTACAACTTTCTTAGATCTAAATTACTATCCTGCAGTTTGCTAGTGAGCAGCAGTGGTCCAGGATAGGTGAGTGACCTCCTATCTTCTTCCTAGCCAGACAGGTTCCTTAGTCTTTGCTGAGATTGTCGGCTCTGCTTTTGTGGAGACATCTTCAATTCACTGTATCTACCTCAGAAGTAAAAAAATCTGGTTCCAATTTCTCAGGTATATTTTTGGTCTACAAAATACCTCAGCAAATTTATTCTTTCTGCTCCAAGTGGTTTTCTAACACCACAAAATTGTCCTTAAATAAGACTCACTCTGCACAGGATGTGGGAACTTACAACAATTCTGTTGGCAGATCACATATATTCTATACATATAAGGTTGCTCATCTATCTTAAATCAGTACTAGCAAGCACTCTACATTTCCCCCACCAAGTTGCAACAGAAATAATGTGAATAAATGGGAGAAGAACATATTCCAAAGATTGGAAGGATAGACAGATGAACATTTTTCCATTCTTTTTTCACTTCAGCTCTATGGCAACTGTTTCTGCATGCCAAGAGGTATCAGTAAGATTTCCTGCAGTGTGTAAGAGAAGTAGTAACTGTAGTAACTAATACTTCCTTTGTTAATAAGATTTTTTGCAAACATGCCCATATATGTGTTATAGAAGAAAGGAATTGAGCGACATCCCTTCAGGGCAGACAGAGTCAGTTTATTCGTATTGCGCAATATGGGAGCAGATAGGTATTGGGCTACCTCGAGATCTGCACCACTCATGCATTCTCAACCCACAGTTCTTATACCCTTCCAAACAAAGGAAAGTGCTAACACAGCGGTTCCAATTACACAGATACATTTGACATCTCTTAATTACAAAAGTTTTACAATATCCTGACCAAAACAATCATAATTCAACTGTTCAGTGAAGGGTGGATAGTTAAAGTATCTTTTGTTGATAAAAGGAAATCTTCAAGGATGAGAATCCTCCTCTCATAGCTATATGTCACTGTTTGTTTCTATCTTCTGACATGTGGGGGCCTCTTTATGATGTTTGTTCTAGCCAAAAGGAATTCGACTGATTTGGTCCCCTTTCTAGTTGGATACATTTCCTGACTGAATTGGTCCCCTTTCTAGTTGGATACATTTCCTTTCTCAATTAGACACATTTCCTGCTTGTGATACTTTGAGTAAAGAGAGCCCTTCAATGGTCACCTATCTGGACCCACATTCATCATCATCATTACTATAATATTCCCTTACTACAATATATGTACAAAGAGAAAAGTAGCCAGCTTGAGAATCTGTTAGCAGAATCTTAATGAAAATGAACATGGCAATTCTGTAATACATATATGATGAAATTATAATTGCATTTAAGATACATGTAATGTGATTAGATGCTTTTTAGACATTTAAATAGAAACCTCTAAAAGCAAGTTAAATCAATATGCCATAGAGAAGGGATGTCAAACTCAAGGCCCACAGGCCGGATTCGGCCTGCAGTGTGCTTACATCTGGCCCATAGGGACAGCCTGAAAATATCAAAGCACCAGCCTGTGGTGCCTCTGCCGGCCAAATGGGTCACGGGTAGGCCGCATGTGGTCCCCCGTGGGCTGTGGGCCATTTTTGGCCTCCACAGCCTCCTGTAGCACTCTGTCAGCCATAAATGGGTCCCATGGAGGCCCCGTGAGGTCCCCATGCAGCCCATTTTTGACCTCCCTGGCCTCCAGCAGCACTCTGCTGGCCAAAACTACACCTCATGCAGCCTGTTTTTGGCCGGCAAAGCGCTGCAAGAGGACTGGATTGGACTGGATTAGAATTATGTGACCTTAAGTAAGTGCCTGATCTGGATAGAAAACAAGCAACATCCTATGTTAATAATACAGTTTAATGCCAGATTTTACATACTGTAGGTCCATTTAATCTACAATCAACAATCTATAATTGACAGCCATTTCTATTCACTATCCTGGAAATTTACCTCTGATGTTAGATCTTGTATTATCATGTTATTTATGCTATTGTACTTTGATTATTAGTTGAATAATAGTATAAATAACTTTTCTGCCTGGAAAAGCAATTTACTATTAAACAACAAGGTATAAATTTAGAAATAAAAAGTTTAGTGGAGTATGAAGAATAAATCATAAATGTTTGCCAGTTATGTCTGGTAGAAGAGATAGGAAAATGGTTATAGTAAAGAACGGTGGAAAGAAAGAATGGAAAAAATGCATCTTGAGCCTGTGTCAAACGCCCACCACGGCCATGCCCACCCTGCCCATGCCCACCCCTGCCCACCCCCCACCCTCCAAGGTCAAATACAACCTGATGCGGCCTTCAATGAATTGAGTTTGATACCCGTGCCATAGAGCTATCCTGCCTGCAAAATGATACATGGCCATTAGATGGCAGCATGGAAACTAAAGAACTGTTTGCTGCTATCTAATGGCTCTCCCAGTTTTGGCAGCTCAAGAACAAATTCCCCTAAAATAATTTGATGATAGTTCCCATTTGTAAAGTGACCCACTACAAATGGCAGCCCTCTGAGTGCTTGTGATCTTCACTTGGGCTAACAGCTTGGAGAAAATGTAACATAAAATTGGAGAAGGCCTTGATATTGAACAAACTCCATCTTTAATGCTGCAAGGGAAGTCAGTGCTGGCAGTAAGTGACTATGGCTGGCAATATCTGTGGTAGTGCTGCTTCCTTTATTAACAATAAAAAGTACATCCACACAAAACCTCTCATTGACATAAGCAGAAAAAATCTGCAATACATTAATTAGTGACAGAACCAGGAATAAGTAGCCAAAAGACCCAGTTTTACTTGATCTTCTGTGCAGTTCAGGACTAGAACTTTAATATTTTTTTTCAAAATAAATCTTAAATATGTTTATAAAAAGAGCGCACTTAAGACCTGAAACATTCCATTACACGGGAAGATGTCTTTGAATAAACAGGAATCTTGTCTTTCTGAGAGCCCAATCCCATCTGTTCCCAAGGAGCAGTGACCAGAGAAAGGGAAATATGCCCAACCATATCCTAACATAGCTAATAGGAGTGGAACAGATCCGAGCTTCTGACCAGCACCAAAATACAGTAGTGGCCAAAATTGTGGAAATTTTGAGGTTTCATGGCTAATAACATCACTTTTTTTTTTTTGAGTTTAAAGATAATCATATTCCACTGCTGGAATGAGCTGAGAATAGCCCAGACCTAAACCCAATGGAAAATCTATGGCGCTGACTAAAGAAACTTGTTAGTCAGAAGCGACCCAGCAAGAAAACCCAATTAATAGAAGCAATCATTCAATCTTGGTTTCACATTATAACAGCTGCAGAACTAAAAGACTTGGTTCACTCCATGGGAAGACGTTGTAAGGCCGTAATTCATGTTAAAGGTTACCCAACTAAGTATTAACTGACATGGTGATAGTTTTTGTATATCTGGTTTTTTTCTACGTGTTTCACTTTTCTTCTTTATACTGTAACTGCTATTCTAATAGCAAATCCTTCATAAAAGTTATTGCATTACATTCAGTGGTGGGATCCCCCCGGTTTAACAACCGGTTCCATGATTGTGCGCTTTGTGTGCGCATGCACAGTTTGAAGAAATCTTCACTTCCGTGTTTCTTCGGAGGGAAACACAGCTGAGGCGCAGCCATCTGCTCTGTCACGCGAATCAGCTGAGAAGATAAAGGTAGGAAAATAGTGCGGGCGGGCAGGTGGGCCCATCTGATCATCAGAGCTACCTGTTTGCCTGAACCCGTAGAATCCCACCCCTGATTACATACTTGATTAAACTATCTTTCCATTGATATATAATTTTATGGTACTAGTAAAAAAAAAAGTGGTGTTATTAGCTAGTTTTAGAAAATACACTTTTCCCAAAAGGTTTCCACAATTTTGGCCACTACTGTAGACTTTTCAATTCTTTTCATATGATTATCCGTCTTATAGCTTTCTTCTTTACTGTAGTATAATTTGGCGATTATACTACTCATTGTCTTGGTGCTAAAGGTCAGAATTGCAACCCAACCTATTCTAATATATCCTAATTGTTCACAGAAGGACAACAAAGATGATTCAGAGGACTACAGCAAAGCATCATACAGAGACGTTGAAAGAGATGGAAAGGCTGAGAGGAGATGATGGCACTCTTCTGATACATGAGAAGATAACATACAGAGTAAGGATAAGACATGTTTTTTCATTCCAGGGTACTAAACACAGAATCATGAATTTAAATTACAAGAAGGAAGATTCTAATAGAATATTAGGGGAGAAAGAACTAGTAGTGGGTTCCATTTATCTTTGCTACTGATTCAGAATGGTGAGTGCACGGTGCTTCTGCACATGCGCAGAACCTTCTGCGCATGTGCAAAGTGTCCATGATGACATCTGGGTTGGTGGGCGGAGCCTCCTGCTGCCACCATTACTGGTTCACTTGAACTGGGGCAAACCGGTAGAAACCCACCACTGGAAAGAACCCTTTCTGGCAGACCTATTCAATAGTGAAACTACTTACCTAGAAAGGAAGTGGCTCCACTTGAGATGATCAAGCAAAGCCTACAGTCATTTGACAGCAGGATGCTGTAATTTCAACTTCTGCACTAATTGGGAATAGACTTATGGTATAAGCAGCACCTTCTATCTATTTACTTTATCCCTAAGGACTCTTTGAATGACCCAAACTTCAAGCTAAACCATGAAGTTGTTTATTTTTTCTCTTTAGCCTGATGTGTGAACCCATTCAAGGAAGCACATCATTATTTAATGGATACGTTCACAGGTGATACTACCAGTGGTGGGATTCAGTCAATTCGCACCACTTCGGGAGAATCGGTTGTTAACTTTCTGAACAGTTGGCAAACCGGTTGCTGGAAGAAAACATTAGGGCAGAGAACTGGCAGTTAGATTATTTGAATCACTGGATAATACTCAGAATAAAAGAAAACACATTATTGTTTAGCATAATGTGTAAATCAGGTATTGCCCAATTATATAAAAAAGTAAGTCAGGTCGATTACATAGAAATCAGAGTTCATTTCTGAGCATGATGATGGTGTTTATAGGATTCTGTAAAGGTGTCAGTCAGAACATCACTTTTTTTCTTAACTCTTGAAGTCAGCACTATTAACATTTCATTTTGGATCAACTTTTGTAACCACTCTAGAAAATGATGAATTCCATTTTACAAGGAGCTGCAATTCCAGAATCTTGGAAAGAGGCCAATATTGCATTGTTACCAAAAGAACAAGATTTAATTTCTACTAAGACTTATAGATCAATTTCTTTATTGAACAATGATGGAACTGCTATCAATTTTGGAAGATAAACTAAAAAAGTTTTTACAATAGTTTATTCATGAAGATCAGTGTTGACTTTACCTAAATGAAATTAAAAGACAATGTGAGGACTACACTGAATGTGATAGAACGTCTATCAAGCTGTGCAATCTTCTTAGATGCCGAGAAAGCTTTTGACAATTTGAATTGGGTATTTCTGTTTGAAGTTTGGGAAGATATGGATATTGCTGAGAATTGATTTCAAGAAATCGAATTGATATATGCATCTCAAAATGATCGAATTGTAGTCAATAGTGATTTGACTAAACCATTATTGACATAACTTGAAAGGAACAAGACAAGGTTATCCTTTGTCCTCTTTGTTGTTTATTTGGTTCTTCAAGTTTTGTTAGACAAGACAAGAAGATAGTGGGCTTAAAAATTAAAAATAAGAACTTTTAAGTTGAGAGATTTTGCTGATGATTTGGTTTGATTTTATAAAACTGGAAAGGACTGAATTTTTGATGAAAAATTGAAAGATTTGGCACACTAGCAGATTTTAAGATTAATAAACAAAAACAACTATGTTTTTTTCTTTGAATTAAATAATGTAGTTCTCACTGTAGTATCAGGATAGGTTAGGTTTTTTAAAAATCAGAACTTATTTAATAACACTCTAGAGATATAACAAAACAAATGAAAAGTCTTTAGGCATGTAGAGAGTTCATTTTTTAACATAGTGTAACCAAAATCAATTTCATATCTAAATAAAGGGGAAAATTAAAAATAACAGCCTTTATGAATACCATTAATTTCATTATAAACTAAATTTTAATTATTAAAATTCAAGAAAATTATGTTTGCCAGCTATGAATTATACTATGAATATGACTATGAATATACTATGAATATACTATGAATATGGATATGAATAAGGACTATGAATTATAACATTCTTACATGATACTTAAAGTTCAAAGATAGTAGAGGGTGTTAAGGTGACTTAAATATTGCCAAAAACAAGAATGCAAACATACTTTTTTCAGATATGTTTAGAAACATTATATTCTAACCCAGGGTCCATTTATCCTTGTTGGCAAGGAAACAAGCTTCCATTGTATTAGCAAGCTGATTCATGTACTTATACACACAAGTTCTCCATGCTGAGAAGAGACAAAAAAATTGTTTCCTTTCTGTTGTCATGAATAAATGTTCCTTATATTTTAATCTGGAAGAAATTTCACGTATAACCTCAGCATTTATGCCAATACACAAATGTGTTTTTTAAAAAGTTAATCTTGTAATAAATGAAATAACAAGGCCAACATGTAGGTGTTCTCTTTAAGTGCATTAAGTACCTATGCCTTTCTGCAGGCTGAATGACATCTGTAGGTGTTTTCTGTGGGTGTTCTTGCCAAAAACACTGAAATCTATCATTTTTACATAAAAATAAGAGTTCATTCTTTTTTACACATATAAAATTTAAATTATTGCTGCCTGTAAGATAACAGCCTTAATAGACATTCTTTTTTTAAAAAAAAATACGGATGGCATTTTAGCAACCCACATGCTATTTTAATCGTGCAGAAAATCTGGCAGACATATAATTTTTAGGCTTTGGCAGAGTGGCTCTTTTTATTTAATTATTTCTTCCATTTGTATGGCCACCCAATTCAGAAGTACTCTGAACAACTTACAACACATTTAAAATTGGAAATTAAAACATAGACTCACTGCTTCCCCCCCCCCCCCCCCGTGCACACTAGAAAACCCCAAGTAGTAGCCGAAGACAAGCCTTCATGTCTAAAAAGCATCCATTAAGACGAGTAGAACTCATTCAATATCTTGGTCCAATGCCCACTGGAACAGGCAGGTATTCAATACACTTTGACAAGCCAATAAGGTTGAGATTCTCTGAATTTCTTGGGGTAGAGGGATCTAAACTCTTCTACAGGGCACACACATGTTACAACAGATGGCATTTCTTCAAAGAAGACACACGAAGCCTGCCAGTTCTATCAAATCCAGTAGGATAGATGAAATTATTTGGGGGGGGCAGGCAGTCCCAGAAATAAACAGCCCTATGTCATGATAACCAGCATCCTGAGTTGCACAAAGTAACAGTGTGATATAGGTGTACCAAGGCATACCCATAATTGCCTCATCTTGCCAAAGGCAATTTCCAAGTGCATAGCAGTAATTCAACTGGGAGCTGACTAAAGACCAAGACTGATCAACTCCTGATCTGGGAATGGGTTCAATTGGCACAGAAGATGAATTTGTACAAATGCAGTCATGGGCATTGCTGCCACCTGCTCCTCAAGCAAGAACTAAGAGTTCAGAAATAAAAGATTTATAACTCATCCAGAACTAAGGACGGAAGGTTTACAGTACTGGGTGTCCTAAAATCCACAGATTCTTCCTAGTCCTACTAGAGTTGAGCATTATTTTCTATGAGAACATAATTTCTTGAATACTTACCTTTATCTGCTCATTCTTATCTTCTTTCCCTATGAGGACAAGTTCCCCACATAGCAGAAGAAGCATATTGCAAAAATAGTGGAAACCAGTTAGTTTAAATGAGTTTATTCTAGCACAATGACGTAATGCAAGGACCTAGACTAGCTTTTGCCAACTCTATGAACTCATGATCCGCTTACAAGCAGGGAATGCTGAGGGTGAAGCTCCAAACACTTCTGGCAGGAACATCAAATTGTAAAAGGTTGGGTTAGAGATCCTCTTGTTTGTGCTCAAAATCTAAATCAAGATTCCCTTGATGTGGTTGATCAGTTGTCCCTCAGGCAGCTGAATGTAATGCAACGCCAGATGGTGAATTCCATAGGGAGGTTCCTGCTGTAAATACATTCCAAAGAAAGAAAAACTTGTACAATCACAAAAGAAGTTATTCTTTCTAGAGCTGCCTAGAGTTTCTAGTGAGTTGTGAGAGAAGAAGACCTCTATAATGGCTTGGTAGGAATTTATTCAGAATCAAATATGTGATTCAAGCCAGGCATGACACAAAAATAGCAAACTACTTTTTAAATTCTATAATAAAAAGAAAAAAATGTAGCTTTTCATAGTGATCTGCCAATTCTCCAATACACAATCCATTAATTTTTTTTTAAAATTATCACTTGAAAGCACTAAGCCTCATGAGGCCTCAGATAGATGTTTGCAAAATAGGAGTAGTTAATTAATTAGTAAGTAATCCCACCTTCCATATCTGATGGTGAGACAGAAGCAACCACAAACTTTCAATCTTTCAACCTATTTGGTTTTGTTTCTGGCATCTAAGAGGTTACATGAGCATAGAAGAGGAGTGTCAAACTGGATTTCATTGAGGGCCGCATCAGGATTGTGTTTGACCGCAAGGAGATGGTGTGGACGTGACTGGGGTAGGCGTGGCCAGCTCAACGTCACTCTGCCAGCGAAAATGGGTTCCCGAGCTCCATTTTTGGGTGTGATGGCCTCCTGCAACACTCTGTCAGCAAAAAGAAGAGCTTGGAAGACCATTTTCACTGGCAGAGGCACTGCGGGCCAGTCCTTCACTGTTTCCAGGGTGGGCCTGTGGGCCAGATCTAAGCACCCCATGGGCCACATCTGGCCCCTGGGCCTTGAGTTTGACACCCCTGGCATATAACATAAGAATGGCATAAGCCATTTTTTGGGGGGCAACTAAACCTGCCAATACACATTCTACCAGGGCAATTTTTCAGAGAGGAGAAAAACCTTTGCTGGTGCCACTCCCTACAGCTGAGCAGAGCAGTAAATACCAGCATGCAGAAAACAAAGCTAAAGAAATATATTTTTAATGTCAGAAAATATAGCTGCTGTTGTTGGTTGTGCAAGTGTATTTATGTTTAAAAGTTATTTTTGAGCAGGATTGCTGCTATTCATCCAACCAAGATTTACTTCAGTGTATAGTATTAAATGAACCTATAAAGATCTCTGCTTTAATCCTATCCCTCATCCTTTCTCCTTCTCTGACTCTTTCCCGTTCTTAAAAAAACAACAACACCTGACTTCAAATCTAAAAAAACTTTTTTGTTAGCTTTTCTTTATTAGTTTTCCTAAACCTCTATCCTTCCCTATTTTCCATTCCCTATCTTTCTTCCAGTCTGTTTGATATGCACAGCAGACAGAAAAAGTAACGTTTTGACCTAATCAGCAAGTAACAAATTTTATAAATGGTTTCTACAATATTAAAAAAGAACTGTGAAAATTAAACCTGATTCAGTTCATGATCCAGAATGGTCAAAATTCAATTCAATTCAGGATTCAAAGCCAAATCAATTCAAACCAAGCTGTGCCAAGATTAGATAAGGGGGGGGGGGAAACCCGTTGCACTCCAGTTTGTATTGGGCGGCATTAAAAGATAACAGTAAGAGATAGGAGTTCCAACATTTCTGTTGGAAGGGAATGAAAATAGTTGACAATCCTGACACTCTAGGGCACGAGTGTCAAACTCACGGCATCACATTGCCATCTTGTGATGTATTACAATGTTTTTTCTCTTTGCATGGGCTGGAGTGGGCGTGGCCTGCTCATAGCGTAGCAGGCTAATGCCTCCTATTAAGGCAGCATTTAACATCCAGCTGCCTGCAATTACTGCGAGTTCAGTTCTCACCAGGCTCAAGGTTGACTCAGCCTTCCATCCTTTCTAAGGTGGGTAAAATGAGGACCCGGTTTGTGGGGGCAATAAGCTGGCTTTGTATAAATATACAAAAAGTATGAAGGCTATTGCTTAACACATTGTAAGCCACCCTGAGTCTCCGGAGAAGGGCGGCATATAAATATAAATAAATAAATAAAATAAAATAAATAAATAACGCATTCGGCCCGCAGGCTGCCAGTTTGACACTCCTGCTCTAGGGTTTCATCACAAAGACTTTTCAAAATACTTATTCTATCCCATTTTTTAAGACAGAGAAAATGTGATTGAGGAAAGCACACCATCTTCAATTTATTCAGGAAAGAACATAAATCTTCCTAATTAAACAATAGTTCAGATAGTCTTCACCTTAGAAGCCACAATTGAGCCCAAAATTTACACTGCTAAGCAAGGCACTTGTTAAGGGAGTTTTGCCCTATTTTATGACCTTTTTTTTGCCCCAATTGTTAAGTGAATCACTGCAGGTGTTTAGCGAATCATGAAGTTGTTAAATGAATCTGGGTTCCCCCATTGACTTTGCTTGTTAGAAGCCAGCTGGGAAGGTTGCAAATGGTGATGACATGACCCTGGGGTACTGTTACTGTCACAAATGCATGCCAGTTGCCAAGTGCCCAAATTTTGATCATCCAACCATGGGTGGTAAGTGTGAAAAGTCTGAAAAACAGTCATAAGTCACTTTTTTTCAGTGCCATTGTAAATTCAAATGGTCACTGAATGAATGGTTGTAAATTAAGGACTATCATACCATAAATTTCACAGAGAATAAAAGCTAAAAGCTTACTTTGCTTACTCGGTATATCTTGGTATATCTTGGCTCTTTCTAATCAGGGGATTTTGTGGGTACCAGAAAAATCTTATTATTTCTATTTACTTTTAAGCCTCAATAATATGAAATCTCCTAATAAAGAGTTCTTCATTATTGATAATGGTGGTGAGATGTGGTATCAACTGGGCAGAATGCATTGGCAAAGCTGTCTAACGTAGGTAGGACTTAGTTGCATCAGGATTGTAGCTCTCTGACTATCTTCTGCATTATAATAAATCTTCTAATATGTGGCAATGAGTACTTAAACTTTCTGGAAAGATGTGAACAAACAAACAAACAAACGAATGAATGTTGAAGATGCTTGAAACAAGTTTTTTTTCTATTAGTTTTTTTTTTAATTTGATTTATATGCCACCCTTCTCCAGAGACTCAGGGCGGCTTACAATGCGCTAAGCAATAGCCTTCATACTTTTGTATATTTATACAAAGTCAGCTTATTGCCCCCACAAACTGGGTCCTCAATTTACCTACCTTAGAAAGGATGGAAGGCTGAGTCAACCTTGAGCCTTGGTGAGATTCGAACCTGCAATAATTGCAGGCAGCTGATGTTAATAACAGGGCTTTAGACCACTGTACTATCCAAGGCTCTTTGGAGTTAATATATTTTTTCTTCTTCTCAACCCTTCAAAGGATAAAATCATCAAAATGAAAAGTCATTAATTTCCTGTAAGGACCACCCTTGGTACAGTTTGTCACCAATAGATGAAAGGGTAATTAAATTCTCTCACTAAGTTTACTTCATGCATCTTTGAAACATTTGTAATATCTTATGCAATAAGCACCAATAGCAATTTCTTTTACTTGTTCTTCCATTTATTTAATTGGGATATTTTCTGCAGTATCATTAAACCTTCACTGAAGTGGCAAAAGAACGTCTTTAACTGTGTGCAACACTTCTTATCCTTTTGTCACATCTCTTCCTTGTGAATAAATCATAGGCTTTCATTATTATAGGTCAGTTATAGGAGTCATTGCATCATCCTGTTATAATTATTAAATTATATTTGTCTTCCTGCATTTTCAAATTAATTTCATTTATTTCCCATAACCGAAACATTAGTTTGCAGACAATGGCCATAAACACAATGATCTAATTTCCATTCTGGTATCTGGTGCAGGGAGAAGCAACAGGCAGCAAATGGTGACACAAGTATTAGTGGTCTGCTTTTCTACGCGCATCATGATTTCACACTCAAATGGATGATTATGTGGGAGCTTCTGGGAGCTACACATATACAATAGCACTCTACACTGGATTAGTCTTTATGTGAGGCCCTTACTTCAGGATTTGTTTCACAGTTATTTTCATTCCACAGGATTCAGTTCATTCTTCCTGATTGAGCTTCTCATTCAATTATCAGTCAACTATCATCCAATTTACTCAAACTGTTGTCTCAGAAACCAAATCTTTATTTACAACCTCATCTTCCTAGCCAAGTGCTCACTTATAGTTTCTCTTTCCATCTTTTTTTTCAATGAAACGGTAGATGGCAGGGGTGGGTTCTACTTACCTTTACTACCGGTTCGCAATGGGAGCACACGGGCTTCTGTGCACGCGCAGATTGTCTATGATGACGTACTGGTTGGTGGGCGGAGCCTCCCATCAGTTTTACTATCGGTTCGCAAGAACCGGATCAAACCAGGAGCAACCCACCACTGGTAGATGGTATTGCTTCAGTCTCCAGCATATTAAGCTTTCTTTCTAGGTATTCAGAGTCCATGATGAAATAATTGTAACAGTATTCCAGTGTCATTCCCCCCCAATACATTGCCACTCCCAACACATTAGAAGGAAAAGGTAACTGTCATTTAACCTGTACTTTTTACAATTACGAGTTGAATGATACAGCTGTGTTTTCTTGCTGTTCAGATATCTACTATCCTTATTCTTGTTCCAAAGACTTTCACTTTCTTCCACTGGAGAATCAAAGCCTCTTTTTCTCTTGAGGGCCTGACTGAATTCCACTGGATTATAGAATATTCTAGGTCTCTTGTTTGTAATTATCACTCTCATCTCTCGAACTTAATCTTTTGTTCAACTGATTTATCGTGGACATCTTTCCTTTGCTCTTAACAAAAAAAATCTTCATTCTCCATTGCAAGTTTTACTCTGGCCTCTCTCTGTTCCAAGGTTTGTTTGTTTGGTTCTTTCTTCAAAAATAACCACAAGTGTGCACCTACGGCAAATATGTGCCAGGTTATGTTTAGATAAAAATAGTAACATGACATAAAAATTGCACATCACATTATGAATGGAGAAACCTATCTTCGTTAAAAAAAAATCACTACAGTAAAAGGGCTTTTATTTTTTCTTAATCCCTTTTAATTTTTCAAGATAGTCAAATACACACTGTGAAATTCTCTAGCTGATTCCACCAGCACACTTCCCTTCGTATTCCCTGTTTACTCAACAAGAGAATCTACTTACTAGAACTTGGCTGCCTTATATTCCCTTAACTGTCTCTGCTCACTCAACAGGAAACAGTCACTGACAGCATGTACTCAGTAGTTTTCAGCTTGCATCCTCACATTTTGCAGCTACCGTATTCAGGAGAATATCTTTTCACTTTCCTATGTGAATTCATACTCCATCTATACAGATGAATGTAGAGAAAAAATAAGATAACATTCGGAAAAGCTCAGAAAAGCTTGATTCACTGGAAAATAAGATGGAGGAGAAGGAAAAAACAATCAGGATGCAGGATGCTGTTATTATAAATCATAATTCAAGTAGTCTTGCTATGGATCTGGTCTACCTAGTAGGGGTGACAGAATCAGAAAAGTTTGTTTCTCTAGAAGCATTTTCCCCCTTGTGGCTTCTTCCTATTGAATTCGGCAGTAAAATTAATTATCATCTCTTTTACTTACTTATACATACAGAAAGTGAACAGAGAAGCTACTGCCCCAAAAAGCAGTAAATATTGGGCCTTTAAGGGACACAGCGGCTCAGTGGCTAAGTCGCTGAGCTTGTCGATTGAAAGGTCGGCAGTTCAGCAGTTTGAATCCCTAGTGCCACGTAATGGAGTGAGCTCCCGTTACTTGTCCCAGCTTCTGCCAACCTAGCAGTTTGAAAGCACGTAAAAAATGCAAGCCTTTGGCTTTTAGTCATGCCAGCCACATGACCACAGAGACGTCTTCGGACAGTGCTGGCTCTTCGGCTTTGAAACAGAGATGAGAACCACCCCCTAGAGTCGGGAAAGACTAGCACATATGTGCGAGGGGAACCTTTATTGGGCCTTTGCCTAAAAGAACTAGCCTGGCATTCATTCATTTTCAAGAGATTTAAACTTGCCTCATTTATGCTCAGTTTAAAAATAAAGTTTGTCCCCAGAAAATATTCTGGATTGCCTAGGCTTGAGCCCATATTTAGGATGCTGGGAGTTAAACTCCAACAGTATTGGCAAGAAACATCATATCTAGGAGTCTGTGGAGGCTGGGGACAGCAAAAAACATCACTTCCTGTCCCAGTGGGAGTTGGGAAATGGGCCCTTTCAGGCCTCCGGAGGGCCTCTGAGGGAGTGGGAAAGGCTGTTTTCGCCCTCCACAGGTGTATAGAGAGGATCTGGAGCCAGGTAAGAAAGAAAAATGGGCCTTCCCCCCCCCCAGTCCTCCGGAGGCAGGAAATAGCCTGTTTCCCTACTTCTGGTGGGCTCAGAAGGCCCGAAAATCAGCTGGCCGGCACGCGCATGCGTGCCAGAGCTGAGCTGGCGTGCCCATTGATATGGCTATGTGTGCCACCTGTGGCACACATGCCATAGGTTTGCCATCACGGGCCTAGGAAATCTATGAAATATTAAGCATTTCATACTCTAAGGTCCCATTTTTGGCATTCTATAGATTTCCTAAGAATTGTATAAATGCCTAATTTCACACATTGATGGTAACATCTACATTTTAATGCAAAGTTATATATGTCTGTAATGATATAAAATCAACATTATTGAAATTTGCCTTTACATTAATTACATTTATACTACAAAGTATATTTTAAAAGTCTTCATAGTTTATTTTATATTGATTAAAACCACAGAGATCTTTCTTTAGGAATATATGCTTGCAATAACTATTTAAAAGGGTTTATATAGTTATATATTTTTATTTATCAAAATCAGTCTTATTAATTTGTAAAGAAATAGCACACTTGTAAATATCAATCTCGTTATACTAATTAGTTCCAAAGGTTACAGAAAAAGGCTTGAATCCTTGTAATAATTAATGCTCCTTGAATAACTTGTCACTGGATATTCTATTTACTGTTTAGTTTCTTTCAATATATTGTTGCAAAATCATATTTTTCAGTTCCAGGTGAGAGGATCTGCAAACATTTAGTCAAAAGGCCTATATTTGCAAGCCTTTTCCAGTGGTTCAAAGGTATATTATAACTAAAAATGACAAGAAGCTTATTATATTAGAAGGTTTTTTTTTTAAGGTGGGGGTTTAAGTGTCTTGATAAAAATCTGATTTTTATGTTTAATAACACTGATTTTACCTCAGTTTCTTTTAGGTAAATAGTAACTGGTACATCAATTTCCTATCAACAAGTGGAATTTCAACAATTTCAGGCTTTAATTCAATTATGTGAATGCTTAGCTAAAATTGTACATTTCTCACTTAGTGCATCTTGAAAGCATATTCTGGTTCAACCGCAATAATTGACGGGGAAACAATAGATACAAACTCAAGGTAAACCGCTCCAAACTCGATCGCAGAAAATATGACTTCAGCAACAGAGTAGTCAATGCCTGCAATGCACTACCTGACTTTGTTGTTATATCCTCAAACCTCCAAAACTTTAACCTTAGACAGTCTACTGTCGACCTAAGAGGTCTGTAAGGGAGCATGCATAAGCGCACCAATGTGCCTACCGTCCTTGTCCTATTGTCCCAATTTATTCGTATCCATTTCCTGTATTCATAATCATGTTTACACTTATATCTGTTATTTTATAACAGTTATCTTGTTTGACAAACTAAATAAATAAATAAAATAAATAATAATAATAATAATAATAATAATAATAATAATAATAATTTTATTTCTATACCGCCCTTCTCCCAAAGGACTCAGAGCGGTGTACAGCCTATTAAAAGCACAAGACAAACATCAATTAAAATAATTAAAATTATTAAATAATTCGGCTCAATTTAAGGCCCCAAAAATTAAAACACCTGATTTAAAATTATTACATTGATAACCCAGCTTGGCGGAACAACACAGCGAAGGGCACAGCGAAATACCCGGAGGTCGGAGATCTTACGCATTTCCGGGGGCAGTTCATTCCATAGGGCTGGGGCTCCCACAGAGAAGGCCCTCCCCCTGGGTGTCGCCAGCCGGCATAGCTTGGCCGATGGCACCCTGAGGAGACCCTCTCTGTGAGAGCGAACTGGCCGGTGGGAGGCTATTGGTGGCAGAAGTCGGTCTCGAAGGAAATAAATAAATATTAAGAAATAAATATTCCTCTACTCATTCATAATCCAAAAGAAGGTTATTTGGCTATACGGAGGATCAGCAGATAAATATGGAAAAAATCATGTACATTGAAGATTTGCTACTTTACTTTCTAAAATTCCCACATAGCTTCTAGCTCTTATTTACAAGTACATTTCCTTTAAAAACATTCTGGAGAATAAAGGCTCTGTTATTAGGTATGTCACATTTTGTGTTAAATCTGCGAACATTTTGCTCCTTGTGGATCATTTGCTGCACTATTATAAAATGTAACATGGAAAAACACTTGGAAGAGAAACAATAGTTGCCAAGTTTCAGAGAAATATAATGAAATACCTCTGAGTTACAGAGTTTAGAAACTGGAAACAGCAATTTATAATAGTGGTTGAGTTGTCCCCAGTTTTCAAACTATTTGTCTGATGGCAAAGATGATTCAGAAAATTCATGTGGTGCCAAAACGTGCCTATTATTTGATATTTTTAAAAACCCATTGGATACTGTTATGATTGCAATTATTGTGATGATTTTCATTTTCAATGAAAGGAGCTAAAATTAATAATAATATAAAATATGTGGGCCCAATGGTTACTTCCTTATCTCACTTCCCTTAAATCCCGTAGGTATTATAGTCTTCCTGAGCCCAAATTATCACTTTTTAACTTTATAATTTTAAATAATTAAAGCTCCAAGGCCTCAATTCCCTCAAGTATGCTTCCTGCTGCCAGGTAAATTTAGCTGAGTTTGTCTACATATTAAATGTACAAAGTAAGAACTTTCTCCCTATTGCTTTGAGCTCATTCAGTTTAACTGTGATAAACTAAATACCGACTCCAGCAAATTAGGCTACCAAATTAGGCCCTGAAATAGCAGTAGGTACCTCCATGGCTCTCTTGTTATTTTAATGTAACTTCCATTTATATGCTCCTTTTCAATTAAAATAATAAGAAAATTAATTTATTTTAAAAAGCACCATTTTAATAAAATAGAAAATAATCACAACTTGATAGTCAGAGTGATCAACATCTAGATCCCTATATTTACAATAAATGAATCATCAAAAATGCTACAGGACAACATATAATCAATATCTGTGTTCAATCTAATGGATCATCTAACACAGGTGTCTCCAACCTTGGCAGATTTAAGACTTGTAAACTTCAACTTCCAGAGTTCCTCAGCCAACTAGACCCCTAATCTAACAGATGAAAGTAATTTTAATCAAACAAATTGTTCTCAGGAAGCTTCTAATACTTGGGACAATGAAGGTCAGTGAGATAAGGTAAGTGAGATAAGTGAGGAGGTAAGCATTGAGCTCATATATTTTAAGTTTTTTATTTTAATTTCCTTTCATTGAAAACCATCACAATCATTGCAATCATCCCTACAACTGATTTTTTAATCAGCCCCCAAACAAAATTTCAAATTATAAAGTTATATGTCTGAATTTAACTGAATACCTATTCAATCTTCTCAATTGGAATATATTTCCTTCTTGCACAGATATAATTTTTTTTAGATGGATTGTGTCCTAATATCTCATTCTTTGCTGTTTAAAATTAAAACACTCAATATAGACACTAATACAGCTTCAGGGTCATATTCTTGTGAGACTATTTTATTGTTTGATAAGAAATTAAAGACCTACTTTAAGCAGTCCTTGAAGTCTCTTTATTGAAAGATAAAGACTCTATTAAGAAAATACAATAGGAAATGGCAGAATTTTCAGCATTAATGGAGATTTTGTTACAGCACTGTCTTTGGAACAGAATACCACTAAAGTTCTATTTTAAAAATAGTAAAAGAATACATTTTAAAAAGCTTGTATTAGAGATCAAATTATTGTATAGCCAACATCATGATTATAATTACATACTGTGCTATAGATTCTGACAGTTTTCCCCTGGCTTGGTACAAGATGTATATAGGTTTTTACATTTCCTAAAATAAATTCAGACTGTTTAGTTTTATAAAGGATATATCATAATATCCTTGTAGTGAGGGTCACTTCCCCGCTGCCTTGAAAGAGGCGGTGGTGAGGCCTCTCCTCAAGAAGCCGTCCCTGGACCCGGCATTATTAGCCAACTTTCGTCCTGTCTCCAACCTTCGCTTTATGGCGAAGGCTGTTGAGAGTGTGGTCGCATGACAGTTCCCACAATTCTTGGAGGAAGCATCCTATCTAAATCCGTTCCAGTCAGGTTTCAGGTCTGGGTACAGCACGGAAATGGCATTGGTCGCGTTGGTTGATGATCTCTGGAGGGCTCGGGACAGAGGTTGCTCCTCTGTTCTGGTCCTGTTAGATCTCACAGCGGCTTTTGATACCATCGACCATGGTATCATGCTGCACCGGTTGGAAAAGCTGGGGGTGGGAGGCACCGTGTTGCGGTGGTTTTCCTCCTTTCTCTCCGACCGGTCGCAGTATGTGTTGACAGGGGGGCAGAGATCGACCTCGAGGCCTCTCATCTGTGGAGTGCCGCAGGGATTGGTCCTCTCGCCCCTTCTGTTCAACATTTATGTGAAGCTGCTGGGCGAGATCATCCGTGGTTTTGGGGTGAGATACCATCAGTACGCTGATGACACTCAGCTGTACATCTCCACCCCAGACCACCCCAACGATGCCCTTGAAGTGATGTCCCAGTGCCTGGAGGCTGTGCGGACCTGGATGGGGAGGAACAGGCTCAGGCTCAACCCCTCCAAGACTGAGTGGCTGTGGCTCCCGGCATCCCAATATAGTCAGTTGACTCCATCGCTGACTATTGGGGGTGAGTCTTTGGCCCCCACCGAAAGGGCTCACAATCTGGGAGTCCTCCTGGATAGGCAGCTGTCCTTAGAGGACCATCTGACGGCTGTCATCAGGGGGACTTTCTGTCAGGTTCGCCTGATTTGCCAGTTGCGGCCCTTTCTTGATCGGGATTCCCTGTGCACAGTCATTCACGCCCTTGTCACCTCTTGCCTTGATTACTGTAATGCTCTCTACATGGGGCTCCCCTTGAGGGGCACCCAGAGGCTCCAACTGGTCCAGAATGCGGCCGCGCGGGTAGTGATGGGAGCAACGTGGCACTCCCATGTAACACCACTCCTGCAAGAGCTGCACTGGCTCCCAGTGGTCTTCCGGGTGCGTTTCAAGGTGTTGGTTATCACCTTTAAAGCGCTCCATGGCATAGGACCTAGTTATCTACGGGACCATCTACAGCCACAGACGACCTCCCATCGACCCGTGCGCTCCCACAGAGAGGGCCTCCTTGGGGTGCCATCAGCCAAACAATGTAGGCTGGCGACCCCCAAGGGGAGAGCCTTCTCTGTGGGGGCACCTACCCTCTGGAATCAGTTACCCCCCGAGATAAGGAAAATCCCAGACCTCAGTGCCTTCCGTCGTGCCCTGAAAACCTACCTCTTCAAACAAGCCGGGCTGGCTTAAGCAGTATTTTAAATTTTAAATTTTATGGCGATTGGTATTTTTAATTTGGGCCGAAATTTATTATTCTATTTTTAATTGTTCTTATTGTTTATATTATGTGTTTTTTAATTCCGGCTGTACACCGCCCTGAGTCCTCAGGGAGAAGGGCGGTCTATAAATTTAATATAAATAAATAAATAAATTATTCCCAATCCAGACATAATTATTTCAAATACTCAAATATGTTATAATAGAGCTATTTCATTGATAAATGTGAATGCTATGATTTTGGCCTGCCGATCAATTGCATAGTTTTGTAATCATAGTGTCCTCAACTCAGCCAGGATTTTAATTATTTATTTATATTTCATATTTCTAAAGTTACCCACCTTTCTCAAAGAGAAACTCCAAGAGAATTTATATTTGATCATCAAGATTCTGACAATATCATTTCTGAATTTATGATCTTGCACTGAAAATAACCAGAAAGCAATCGTTTGGATATTATCAAATCTTTGACTCTTGCTTTTATTTTTTTGAGGCATGTCTTATGTTTGATTTCACAATTTTTAAATGTTGGATTAATTTAGTTAGTCAGCCACTAAATTATGGATTATTAATGATGTGTTCTCTTTGTTTCTTTCTTATGTTAAGTTTATGCCATAATAGTTGCCGCTTTTTTCTCTTCCTTTTGATTTAGCCTTAGCAAGTCTTACATGAATTATTGGAATTAGAGTAGGCCAACATAATATTATAATTGACTATAAACAGATTATATGTTATTTTTGTACATAGATTGAAATTTCTCATTTATACACAAGTTTAGTGAGTGGTGGCAGCGCAGTGATTAGAGTGCAGTACTGCAGGCTACTTCTGCTGCCTGCCAGCTGCTTGCAATTTGGCAGTTCGAATCTCACCAGGCTCAAGATTGACTCAGCCTTCCATCCTTCCGAGGTTGGTAAAATGAGGAGCCAGACTGTTGGGGGCAATATGCTGATTTTGTAAACAGCTTAGAGAGGGCTTTAAAGCACTGTGAAATGGTATAGAAGGCTAAGTGCTATTGCTATTAGTATCATGTGCATATCCCTTATTCTATTGAAATTTAAGCAATGAAAGAAAAACCTTTTGAGTTTTTGAATAAAATAAATATGATCAACACAAATCTAACTCCAAGGGTTTTTTCAAAAAATCTCCCCACATTTATGTTGCAGTGTCACAGTATTATTTTGAACCAAATGATAGGATATTCATAGATAGAAGATTGACTGTGACTGATTGATTGAGATAGATGCAAAAGTATTTAAAATGAAAGTAATCTGTGTAAATTGAGCATGTTCCATTGTATATTCTCTTCAATATTCATTTTCCTGGAACTTAGCACTCTCATGAGAATTCAGAGATTCAACTTAAGTGACTAAGATATTTTATTGTAGATACTGTAACCTTAGTAAGATAAAGAACAGCTTCTGATAGATTAAAGATCTGTAAAGAGACACAGAGAGAAAGACAGACTTATAGACAGACATATAGAGATGATAGACAGACAGACAGATGCTGAAAGGTTTAAATATTGAACTTTTTTTGCACTGTTAGTAGGCAGTTTACAGTCTACTTCTTACACTGCACCTGGGATGGGTTCACAAAACAGTCCTGTCTGATTTCAGGGGTATGATGCTAGTTCGCCTCCTCGTGGTGTACCCTGGATAGCACGGAAGTGTGAACCAAACGACTAGCAACAATTGGCAGCCAGGCTACATTGAAGAATTGGCAGTTAACGACAGTTGGCAGACAGACATCTTTGTAGAACTCCTGGTTCTCTAAATACATGGCAACGGATAAACAAAATGGCTCCCCAATGTGGTGGAGCCACATTGCACCACCAGCTCTATGAAGGCAGGAAGCCTTAGTGAAGGAGTACAACAAAATTACAAGTTGCTCAACAGCTGTCTAACAACTTTGACATCAACACACAGTGGAAAGCCAAATGGACTGCTGAATGCCCAGATACAGGCAGTTACATAGATGACCCTACACAAAAGGTGCCAGGTTTTGACCTTCCTCGCCAGCATTGGTCAACTCTGAACAGGATCCGTACCCAACATGGTGTCTGCCAGGACTCATTGTTTAAGTGGGGTCTTGTCTCTACCCCTCACATCACATTGTGTCCGAATGTCCATCGAGAGCTTACATCTACCCAGTGTCTGATTTTTTCGGCATAGACCACCCTGTCATTGAATGGCTGGGTGGACTGGCATTGGCACTTGACCTACTGTAAATCCATGTATTTGCCATATGCTAAATAAATAAAATCAGAGTTTTTGTTATTCACCTTGCCAGTATTTGCTCTCGTGTCACCTATCTCTCTAGTCTCTCGTCTTCTCTTAAACTTGGGGTGTCAAGTGCCACTTTCTCTTTTACAATTAATTATGTTAATTATGAGGTCAACAAGTACTGTCCTGCACTTGTTTATCTCTCACTCCTCCCACTTCCTCCTGCCCATAGATATCAACCTGAGAAATATAGGAGAAGGAATGACAGAAAAGTGGGATAGCCTAGAATTCCTACATAGCCACAAGTGAACTAAGTCCAACACACACCCTAAGTACCATTGACCTCAAGTATCTAATCTCAAGAAGGTGCTAACCATTAGTTGAGAATATTCTTGTGCATTGGCTTTGGACAATAAATCAGCTTAATTGAACCTTCATGTGTGGCCTTGTTCTGTCACTCCTGACTGGAAATAATTTCCTGTCCAGAACAATCTCTCTCCATTGTAGATTGGACAGTTTCATTCTTTTTGTCAGAGGATGAGTAACCACTTCTTCCCTCTCTCTTCTCCAATCTTCTCAGAGTCAAAGGTTGTCTGTTGGCATCTGGAAGCTGGAATGTGAGGACAGCTTGGAGGTTCAGGCTCACATGTTTGTGTGTTTGAGGGAATGTATACAACATCGGCAGTTCAGCGGTTCAAATCCCTAGTGCTATGTAACAGAGTGAGCTCCCGTTACTTGTCTCAGCTTCTGCCAACCTAGCCGTTCGAAAGCATGTAAAAAATGCAAGTAGAAAAATAGGGATCACTTTGGTGGAAAGGTAACAGCGCTCCATGCACCTTCGGCATTTAGTCATGCCGGCCACATGACCACAGAGACGTCTTTGGACAGCGCTGGCTCTTCGGCTTAGAAACGGAGATGAGCATTGCTCCTAGAGTCAGAAATGACTAGCACGTATGTGCAGGGGAACTTTACCTTTATACAAACAGATCTGCTAAAGCAGAGGGATCCATACAATCCAATAGTTTGATCAGAATGATGACATGAACATGAGAACATTGCCAGGTAAATTTTTGCCTTACCCATATAAGGGCAAAACATGCAACAAGCTTGTTTCATCATTTGCCTCTTGGTAGCTCCCCCATTGATATCTTTGTGCTGGAGAAAGCAGTGGGGAAATTATTGGTTCCCAGTAGCCCTCAATCAATAAGGTTTTCTGGATGCAAATGCCAATGAAATGAAATTTATACAGCATTGACCATACTGCTTTACAAGACAAGCATTTGCCTGTGATTTAAGAGATATAAAAAATAAAATAATTATGCCCATGTGACACTGTATAGAGAAAGTCTAGGGGAAGAGAGAAACATAATACTTATTTTGAAAATAAAATATATAAACAAGAACAGCAACAAAACCAACCAACCATTCCACCATCAACATACCCATCAGAAATTGAAAAGGTAAATATTTCTTCTTTTTTTAAATTTGAGTTTTATTGGGTTTTAACAATTAAACAATTCTTATTCAACTCTTCTGCATTACATATCATCACACTAATGTTCTCCTATATATAATTTTACAAAATCTACTATCTGTTATTTCCCTTTTTTTCTATTTCAATCCAATTATACAATTTCTCCCATATTACGTAAAAGTCCGAATCCATCAGTCCTTTTACCTGGAAAAGGCAGGGGTGAAATGCTCCCGGTTTAGACTGGAGTGCCCGATCCGATAGCGATGGCGGCAGGTGGTTCGGAGAACCGGTAGCAAAAATCCCTGCCCCCCCCATGCCCAGCTGAGCCGCGTGATCATCAGAGGCTTTTTTAAAAAAAAACGTTTAAAAGCATTTTTTCCACAACCTCTTTGGCTGAAGAGTTTGTAGGAAAAAAATGCCTTTAAAAGCCTCTGGCGATCCTAGCTGAGTTGCCTGATCGTCAGAGGCGATCTAAAAGCATTTTTTTCTGCAACCTCTTAAAGTTGTAGAAAAAATGCTTTTAAAAGTAAAAAAAAAAAGTTGGCCATGCCCACCCAGTCACATTATCCCCTCACCAAGCCACGCATTTTACATTTACATTTCACCACTGGGAAAAGGTAAATATTTCTATGAATGTATTCTGAGTTCTTAAAGTCCAAAGTATTACAGTAAATATTAAATAATGCATTAGAGTAATGGAATTGGTACTTAAATCCTATATATAAGAGAAGGTAAGTGAATCATATATGAGGATTGTTAGTTTCTGTTAATAAGTAATAAATGGGATTACTGTATATGAGTTGTTGAACAGTTTTTTGACATTAACTCCATGTCTGATTCAGGGGCATGAAGAAGAGCACGATAGACTTCTGTTCCTCCCTGTATCTAACCCTTTCACTCTTTCTTCTCTTTCACTCTGCCAATCAAGCATTCCATATCTATTATGAGGGGTATAAGAATGCAACTCACTTGAGGGTTTGGAATGTTGCACCTTGTCTTCTATATCAGGGGTCTCCAACCTTGGCAACTTTAAGACTTGTGGACTTCAACTCCCAGAATTCCTTCAGCCAGCTTCAACTGAGGGAGTTGAAGTCCACAAGTCTTAAAGTTGCCAAGGTTGGAGACCCCCTGTTCTATACGGATTGCTTAAGAGTTTTAACAGTGTTCTCTGTGTTAGAGCTTTTTCCACAGTGTTTCTGAAGTACATTCTTTGGTGTTTCTCTTGCTCTTTCTTGACTTGATTTGGTTGTCTTGCTGTCTGCCCCTGAAAACAGCAGATGGGTAGATGTTACAGAGGCAGAGGCCATTGCCCTGCCCAGTGGTTAAAAATATTTTCAATTAAAAATAAAATCTATGCAGTCCCTCCAGCATTTGGCTTGAAATAAATAAGAGTAAAAATAAAATACTGACAAGTTGATAACTGGCCAGAAGTGAAAGTAGAGATAAGATAAAAGTGGGAACAGGGTAATAAAATTGAAGAGGAAAAAAAGATAAAAACCAACTTTTAGAGGGAGCTCTTGACAGAATATGCTAACTCATCCCCATCTTAGAAGTGATTCTAAAATCTATTGGAAATTTGTAAGCATTCCAAATTTTTATGGTCAGACCATATTTCAACAGCATGTTTCACTCCTTCCAGGAAAGAGTGCACTATACTGAAAGGCCTTCTTTATAGTCAGCATGTGTTTATTTGAAACAGTATATTTAGTTCAATTATATAGGCATTTTTCTATATCCTTATAGATGCATTTTCAGAGGTATATCATTTTCTATAACTCTGAATTCCTTATTTTATTTTATTTAATGTAATTTAATTAAGGCACTGCTCACCTCCAAACCAATTTTAGGAAGTTTATAATATAATAAACATACAAAACACAATTCAAAACAAAGCAAAATGGGATCCAGTTATTTAATTTTTTTTTAAAAAAATCACATCCAGCAAAATGTTCCATCTATCTTAAGCTACAACAATCAGGTGTTTAAGACCTATATAAAGTAAGGAAAATGGAGAGTAACCTTGATGGAAATAGGCATTATAAAGGCAAACGTGGTTTTCTGGGGTAGCCGCATGTACAACACATTGCAATACCAAGGCGCAAGGTGATTAAAACATAAATGATTATCTGAAAGGTCTCAATCCAAGAAGAGCTGCAACTGGGGCACCTCTTTCCCATCTAGGCCGGTACAGTTTCTAGGCAATGGGAGATGACCACTTTGTCTCACTTGGCCAGCTTCAAGTTGAAAAATTATTAAGTGAAATAATTATTTAATGGTGATATTCTAAACCAATTTCTGTTTTTATTCCTTCAGATAATTATTGGATTTTTGATAGATTTCTTCTTCTAAGCATTAGCTAATAATCTGGAGTATAGTTATTCATAGTGTTTTAATTTATTTGTTGTCATTTTGAATCAAAGTCCAATAGCTGTTTTCTAATCATTATTATCAGAATCAGAAAATCAGAATTCTTTATTGGCCAAATGTGATTGGACACACAAGGAATTTGTCTTTGGTGCATTATTGGAATCATACTGATACCACTACAGTATCTGGAGGCCCATGGCTCCTCTTTCAGAAGAATTCATAATTGTATGAAGTGGGCCAGATCCTTAGCGGACAGAGATTTTAGCTTCCTTTAAGTACCAATTTCAAGAAACTCTGGTTTAAGCATTCAAAAATCATTGTTCACTTGGAAAGCCCGGAATTCAAATATGCAAAGATTCAAATTCATTAGACCATAAACTCTGTGGATTAGAAATGTTAGAAGAGTTCAACAGATGCTCACAGTTTTGGTCAGAATTTAAAAAGAGAAATAAACAGGTTGCTATACCATCTGCTTATTAACAGAATTACATTTCATTTCCAAAGGAGTAACTGTTAATCTCTTCAGCAAAACTAATTTATTTATTGATCAGATTTATATAGCTGCTCATCTCACAACATGACTTCAAGTGGCATATAATAAAATAACTGGTTAAAACAATTAGAACAATACTTAGAACAATTAAATCAAGTATAAATATAAAAGAAGACTTTTATGGCATATTAGAGAATAATATATTCTTTAACTCATACGATATGGGTTCATCACAATTTACTTCATGAGATACCTAGAATATGGCCCTGAGAAATTGTACACATACCCACACAGCTTTTGGGGTGAAGGCAGAGGGATTGGTAAAAGGAAAGAAAATCATAATAGGGTTAAATTTCATGCATTTAAAACTAGATACAATACAAAATGATAATACAGAAATCAACAATTTAGTACAATGTGCAAACTTCCAATTTCTGCCATTCTAATTATCCACCAAAACAGACTGTCTCCCAATTGGTAAAGTAGTAGGACAAACCTGTATACTCCCTCCTTATTTATTCCAATTTTATGGTGAATATATATTAAGAGAAGCTGAAAAAATCTACATAGTTTTAGAACAGGAGGAAGAAACATCAATAACATGCACTATGCTGATGACACTATCTGGATAGCCAGAAATTTACAAAGAATGAGATGTTTATGGGCTTTATGAGATTGTGAGATGTTGTAGGACTTTTGTTATGTTGGAAAATGAGCAAATGTATATTTCCCAATATTGCAGGTGATGTTATTTGGGGATTATTAGTTGAAATATATTGAATAACAACCTTCAAAAAATACACATGGCTTCTTCTTCTTCTTCTTCTTTTTTACTATTTACTAGGCTTACAATGAATTTACATTACTCTGGTAGCTTGTCAAGAAGGTTAATTGAGGAGATTCCTGCTGAATGTTCATTTATGCTTCCTAATTCATAGTTACAACATGCCAATTAATCAAAATGATACAATGGTGGCATAATAAATGGACTATCATTGTGAGTTGCTCAGTGATAAAATACTTTTTATTTATTTATTTTTATTTGTATTTTTGTCAAGCATGTATTTTATGACAGACACAAGTATAAACATAATTATAAATATATAAAATGGATACAAATAAAAGAAAACATTAGGACAGGGACAGTAGGCACGCTGGTGCGCTTAAGCACGTCCCTTAAAGACCTCTTAAGAATGGGGTGAGGTTTATAGTAGACAGTCTAAGGTTAAAGTTTTGGGGGTTTGGGGAAGAAACCACAGAGTCAGGTAGTGCATTCCAGGCGTTGACAACTCTGTTACTGAAGTCGTATTTTCTGCAGTCTAGTTTGGATCAGTTTACCATGAGTTTGTATCTATTGTGTGCTTGTGTATTGTTTTGGTTGACGCTGAAGTATTCATTGGCTGGTAGGACATTGTAGCAGATGTTTTAATGTAGTATTGAGGGCCGCATCAGGATTGTGTGTGTCCTCAGGGGCCAGGGTGGGCATGGCCAGCTTGATAGCACTCGTGCCTGTGGCTGCCTGAGTGCTCTGCCATTGAAAATGGGCTCCCAATTTCATTTTCGGCTGGGACGGCCTCCTACAACCTTCTGCCAGTGAAAATGGAACTCAGGAGGGCTGTGTTTTTGCTGGCAGAGCTCCATTTTTGCTGGCAGAGGGTTGCAGGAGGCCATCCCAGCCGAAAACAGAGATTGGGAGCCCGTTTTCACTGGCGGAGGCACTGCGGGCCAGATCTAAGCACTCCGCGGGCCAGATATGGCCCATGGGTCTTGAATTTAACACTTCTGCTCTATACCATTTAAAACATCTCTTTATCATTTTTTTTTAAAAAAACAGATGCAGATCACTATTCACTAATTGGAATCATGTCTTTACAGGTCTGAAGAAATGGCTTTGCTTAACCTGTTTTATAATAGCTGATATGCCTATCTTGCTGTTGCATCATTTGAGATGCACACTTTTTTCTTTTTTCTCCAGCTCAGGTATTCACCGGTTATTTAAAATCTGAGCAACTAAATGGCAGGGAAAATAAACAATTGTGTAATCTTTGAGAGGTAAGAGTTATTTTCAATGAAAGTTTCGTGCATTCAGCTATGAAATAGAGTTCTCTTACTTACATTATAGAACAAATGAGAGTGAGTAATGTGAATTAAAGCAATATAGTCTAGAGATTAATTATTAGATTTTACTAAAAGTGTGCCAATTGATATCAAAACTTAACATAAATAATTAACTTTATTTCTGTCAAGAAACTTTCTGAGTAAAATACATTGGGAGTCCTAATTTTCTTGCAATGAACATTCAAAATTGTTGGAAGATGGTTAGGAAATTTTGAAGGGTGAGGGGTTTATAGTAAAAAAAAAACCCCACAATATAGCTCTGTCAGTATCTTTTTTTTTTTTTTTTTTGCCATGAAGCCTGAATGGAACTTCTAAATTTTAGAAGCCTGGATTCTTCTGAATATCAATTGATCTGGGCGTCCCAAAGGTGCTTTTTCAAGAGTCATCAGGATTTTCTTTGTTTTTCCTTGAAGATGTTTCACTTCTCCTCCAAAAAGTTTCTTCAGTTCTGTGCCAACATATAGCAAGACTCATCTCTCCATATTTTATCCATTCACCTATACTATATGGATATGCATACCTGTTTTAAGCATTGTGTGTTGTGCATCCTGCCACCATTACTCATATTTGGTGGAAAATAGGAAAACAATTGTCATATTTGTTAATTAATGTTAATGTTAAATAATTGTACAATACCACTGAAACAGTTATACTATATTTAAATAGTATAGAATTAGTTGATCCTTCATACAGTTGGCTTTATAGCTATTGCTGATGGCACAATTCTGAGCTGCCATTCTATTGTGGAATGAACCATGATTAATAAACGGTTTTGTAGCTCAAGTATAAAAGAAGTTTGCATAGGTGGTAACCAGGGGTGGGTTCTAAATTTTTTTACTACCAGTTCTATGGGTGTGGCTTATTTTCTGGGTGTGGCTTGATGGTCATGTGACAATTATTTAGGATTTAGCAGAGGTACTGGTCTACCAGGCTTTTAACTGCTTGCAGAGCTGTACCAATCTACCCATTTATTTTTGCAGGCACTGATCTACTCATGTATTTTTGCAGGCACTGCAAGGTGCATTTTGCAGGTCTACTCATTTGTTTTCTTTTAACACTGATCAGCTGTAGGGTGGCCCTTTGAAGCCCCGCGGCAAGAGTTTAAACAGTTTTCTTCCCTCTAGCCATCAGCTGGGACTCAGGAGGCAGCAATAGATTGGGGGTGGGGCCAAATAAAAGGTAAGAATAACGCGGGGGTGGGTGGGTGGGGCCCAGGGGGTGGGGGAAGGGGGGGCGGGGGGGCGGGGGGGCGGAGGGGCGGGGGGCCAGAACCAGTTCGGTGACATCATATTGTCACCGCTATCGGCTCGGGAGAACCGGACCGAACCGGGAGGAACCCACCACTGGTGGTAACTAGCTTGTCTGGGGTCAGAATCAAAATTGGGCACAATTAATACTCGTACAGAAGACCAAGGAAACTCAGGGCTAAAAACTAACTGGGAAATTTAAAAAAAAAACTTTTAAAATAACCTTGATTGTCATTTACCTGTATACACAATGGCACACATTAAAATGAAGCTTCGATGCCCCACTTTTGAAAGAAGGAATGCCACCCATAAAAATGTCACCATCCCAATGATAACAGCAAATGTTGCCAAAAAAACCCCACCCCTACATCATTATTGTATGTTGTAGCCATTAGACATTAGAATTTGAGCAGAGGCATTATTTTTTATTCCTAGCCTGGGAAAAATTTTATATATGTTTATGACAAAATATATAAAATGAATTATTTATATCAAAGAGGTAATTAAAATCTGGTTCAGTGGCTAATTATTCTCAGACCTTACCTGGTGAAAGGAAAGCCAAGGTACCTGACTGAAAGTGCTTTCAAATTCAGGGCTGGCTAATCTTAAAAACTGCTCTTTGAAAGGGGAGGTACGAAGGATGGAACAGATGGTGAAAGATGAGAAAGCAGTGCATGCTGGAATTATCCTTATCAAGACCTGTATAAGCAGATTTCCCCACCTTTCTATGTTGCCTAGCTAGGACCAGTTCATTTTTCAGGCACAGAATTGAACTGGAAAGCCTCACTTGGAAGAAAGGCAGGGGCCAAGAAGCTCTCAAATAGGTAATAGCCTTTATACTGAGGCTGGAATGCCTATTGAGTCTGTTGCCGAGATCAAGGAGAATTATGCTTCAAACTGCTGCTGTATACCCTATGTTCTTCCATGGTTTGACTAATTTATTTTTTAGACATTTATAGCAATAGCACTTCCACTTATATACCACTTCACACTGCTTTACAGCCCTCTCAAAGCAGCTTACAGAGTCAGCATATTGCCCTCAACAATCTGGGTTCTCACCTCGGAAGCATGGAAGCAGTGATGAAATCTAAAATTTGTTACTACCGGTTCTGTGGGCGTGGCTTGGTGGAGGGGGTAATGTGACTGGTTAGGCGTGGCCATTTTTTTTTTTACTTTTAAAACCTCAGTGAAGAGGTTGTAAAAAAATGCTTTCAAACGGCTCTGACAATCCCAGCTGAGTTACCTGATTGTCAGAGGCTTTTTTTCTTTTAAAAGCCTCTGCTGATCAGGCAACTCAGCTGGGATCTTCAGAGGCTTTTAAAAGCATTTTTTCTACAACCTCTGAAGAGGTTGTAGAAAAAAATGTTGTTTTTTTTTTTAAAAAAGCCTCTGATGATTGCACGGCTCAGCTGGGCATGGCGGGGGGGCAGGGATTTTTGCTACCGGTTCTCCAAACCACCCGCCTCCATTGCTACCGGATCAGGCGATCCGGTCCGAACCAGGAGCATTTCACCCCTGCATGGAAGGCTCAGTCAACCTTGAGCCTGGTGAGATTTGAACTGCCAAACTTCTGGCAGTCAGCATAAGTAGCCTGCAGTACTGCATTCTAACCACTGTGCCACTACAGCTCAATCAATATTATCCTAATATATATTAGTTTATAAATAACCCAAGGTGACAAACTTACCTAATATTCATTCTTCCCCCTCTTTTTGTCCACAACAATAAAAGAGAGTGACTGGCCCAAAGTCATACAGCCTGTTTTCATGTCTAAGGTGGGACTAGAACTCACAGTCTCCTAACTTTTTGTCTGATGCCTTAACCACTAGACCAAACTGGCTCTCTATCTATTACTTTTGAATTCTTGGTTTGGACTGCTGGCACTCCAGAGTCTATTTTTGTTTTCAGTTCCTGATCCTGAATGCTTACAGATCTGGTCAGAATAAGCTACAGCCTATTTTCTATATATTTGAAGAGTCCAGAGTTCATTTTCTCTACAAGTCAGCTCTCCCCATCTTTCTATCTATATGGGACTTTGTCTCACTTTGTTATTAGTCCTATTCATAACACAGGAAAGAAGCTTGCAACAAGTAAATTGCTATAAACTGTAATCCTGTCCCTAGTGTTCCATGAGATCATGATTAAATGAAATCACTAAGATTTATATGTACATAGTAAGCACTGTTACTACTGTAAACCATCATTGTTTCAGCTCTTTTAAAACAAAGCAGGTCAGATATACAGCCTGTGGGCATAGGTAGCGTATTTGTTTCAAAATTCCATTATTTTTCTTTAATCCCCAATACCCTTGTAGACCGGAAGGACTTTTTTTCTCTTTTGAAAGCAGTTAGAAGGAAGACTTAAGCTTCCTTCTTTCTAGGCATGCTGCTATTGGATCTGGATCATTGTATGACCAGAATTATAACAAGGAAAAGGAATTTTATTAAATGCAATTGCACATTAATGGTTTATTTGTTTTTAAGAATGATTTGAAACTTCCACACATATGTAGGCCATTGTGAAGATCCATCTGGGACTAAACAAACAACAGGATTTTAAATAGCTTTTCTTTGTCTCTCGTGTAATTTATACTTTTCACTTCTAGTAGGTACCTCAAGTTGACTTTTGTTCTCCTTCCTTTCTAATCTTTCCATGCAGTTGTTGTTTTTAATTAACTTTCAATATTGTTCATAGGCTAATTAAACATTTTACTTTTCATTACCTGGCATGAGCTGTTTCTTTACCATTACTTTCTACTTCAACCGTTCGGCTTGAACATCACAATTTTCCTTACCTGTCTTGTCGCTGCTTTCATTTTCCATATTACATTTATTTTATATTGCCCTATTTCCGTGATGGCGAACCTATGGTATACATGCCACAGGTGGTACACATAGCCATATTAATGGGTACGCCAGTTCAGCTCTGACGCGTATGTGCGCACTGGCCAGCTGATTTTCTGGGGCCTTCTGGGCCCACCAGAAGTAGGGAAACAGGCTGTTTCCCGCCTCCGGAGGGCCTGGGGTGGGTGGGGAAGGCCCGTTTTTCTGGCTTACCTGGCTCCAGATCCTCTCTATGTGTCTGGGGAGGGTGAAAACAGCCTTTCCCACCCCCTCGGAGGCTCTCCGGAAGCCCGAAATGGCCCATTTCCCGTCTTCCAGTTGGGCAGGAAGTGACTTTTTTGCTATCCCCAGCCTCCAGAGACTCCTAGAGAGTCTCCCCCCCCCCCCCCCCCGGCACGCGATGGCAAAAAGGTTAGCCATCACTGCCCTATTTTATATGCTTCTCAAATGTTTAAGAACTTAAGAAACACCTGCTGGATCATGCCAAAGGCATAGGCATGCATTTCTAACCATTGTGGGGATACCACCCCACAATGACAAAAATAAAACTAAAAATGCATTATGACATCATAACACAAAATGCATCCTTTCACTCTTGCCCTTGAGGTCACAAGCAAATAAAAGATAGAGCTTACACTGCAAAATCACAGGGCAAGTTTTGCCATTTATTCCTCTTATCTTCCCCACAGACATCTATGTCAAAGGCTATCCAATTCATTCTGTGTCACTCATTTTCTTCTGGAAAATCCTCTGGACAAGTTTCAAAGCAGCAACCCTTCCTTACTCAGTTTTACCAGTTGCTTCCATTTAGGAGAACACTGCCTCAGAGAATAGAAGTAATATAACAGTATATCTATCATGATTGTACCCATACAGAGCTTTCAGCAACCCATAACTATTTCATGTATATATAAATAAAAATATCTGTAGAATAAGTTGAGATATGTAAATGAAAATACATACACAGTATATTAGGCACCTCTCTGGCACATGTTCAATATACTAGCTTTTATTGCATATATAAACTGGCATGCATATAGATGCACATATAAATTATTTCCATTAATATTAAATGAAGAAAAATACATTTAGTTCGGTAGTGTGGGTTGCACTTGCTTTTTCTTGTCACATATTCCATTTAGTTCCTTTTGTTGCTATTATTTGTACCAGTTCCTCCTGTTCATCATGTAGAAAGAGGGAACATTTTCCTTTGAAACCGATGTGAATGCTTCTCCATAAATCATTCAGCAGAAGCCGCAGAAACATTGCTCTATCAACCACAGCCCATGCTCGATCTAGAATGTGGAATTGCTTCCCAAAATGAATATAGTACAATATGTTGCTTTAGCCAAGATAAGCCTAGGTTGATGAAGCATAGAGTGAAATATCCTACATCCTAATCTGATATGCACCACAGTAAACTCTGTTTAATATGCACTTGAAAGCTTTTCAGCAAGGGTCCATTTTAAAAACAGATAATAAATCAAAGCCTCGTATTTATCTCTCTATAGAGTCTAAGAATATTTTACCCATTGTAATTGGAAATGGAAAATAATCCTCCAATGTTCAGGCAGTTTCCATGGGAGATTTCTTTTGCTTTAAATCAAAACAGCAAATACAACAGTTTGTTGTAGCTGTCCACAAGGGAAGCATAATTTCCAGTATCCTGATTCTTTGCAGCTGCTCATGCCGTATGGATACAACTTGGGCATAATCAGTAACAAAGCTATAGGGCCATTGCCTGTTTCATAAGAAAAAAAATGTCCACAGATCATTAATATTAATGCTTTAGGTTTGATATAAGAAATATTCACATAACTATAGTTATTAGCGTATTTTATAAAATAGAACTTTCTCGGAGACATTTACTGTATCTCCACTTTGCATTATTGATTACTTTATAATTCATGAACATTATATTTTTGCATATATGTTTAGGTGCAAAAAAGAAAATGTTCCAGTTGGAAATATAAAAGGAAACTTACGGAAACTTTTCTGTGGTATAGAAAGCAAGACAATGCAGACAAAAATCTTGGTAAATTCAGTTGGAGTTCCTTTCTGCTAAGCAAATTTAGGATTTCACATCAAGGCTACATGTCTGGGGTGGGTTCTACTTACCTTTACTACTGGTTCACAACGGGGCCACGCGCACACTCGCGCTCTTCTGCGCAAGCGCAGAAGCATTTTGATGACGGGGTTGGTGGGCGGGGCCTCCCACTGGTTTTACTACCGGTTCTATAGAACTGGTGCGAACCAGGGGCAACCCACCACTGCTACGTGTGTCTACATTTACCTGGAAAACTGGTAGAATGGTTATATCAGCTTCCCAAGTCTGGGGATCCTCCATATCTGGGTCAATTAAATATGAACTAATAGAGTTATTGATAAAAACTGTTACAGTAGTTGGATTTCACACATCTAGAAAGCACTGAGTTTGACTGAAACATTGTGATGACTATGATTGTTGGCTCAGAATAAATAAGGCTAACTTTATACCAATCACTCTCAGCCACCCAACTCCTAGAAAACTTATGATAATAAGATGGGAGGAAGGAACTTTTTGCTCCTGAGTTTTCTTAGAAATAAATAAGAGATACAATTGAAATAAAGAACATGTTTTCATTATATTCATAGTTAAGCTATCTCATCATACAGAACAGAGTTTGGCTCTCTATCAAAGCTTTCTCTTCCTCCTCTTCTTCCTTGCATTACAGCCCATAACTTTACATCAGAAAATGTTACTCTACACTTGAAGCATGCTATAGTCATATAATGTTAACAAGGATGTTGCCAAGTAAGTATAAATTACTATACTTGTAATTGTATAAATAAGATTTTTTTTCTATAACTACTTTTTTTTCAGGTTTCGTGGATTAATTGTGCAACACAGAGCAATGTCAGCTGTTTTTTAAGCACATGAGGCTTATCTTAAAGGAAGATAAGATCAACTGCATCACAAAATATATTTTCTATGTGGCAAACATTAGAGTGATTCACAGAGAGACAGAGAGAGAGAGAGAGAGAGAGAGAGAGAGAGAGAGAGACAGAGACAGAGACAGAGACAGAGACAGAGACAGAGACAGAGAGACTAGAGCCGTGATGGCGAACCTATGGCACGGGTGCCACAGGTGGCACACGGAGCCATATCGGTGGGCACACGAACTCAGCTCCGGCACACATGCATGCGCTAGCCAGCTGATTTTCGGGCCTTCTGGGCCCACCAGGAGTCAGGAAACACACTGTTTCCGGCCTCCGGAGGGCCTTTGGGGGGGAAGGCCATTTTTGCCCTCCCCAGGCTCCTAGAAAGGGTCTGGAGCCTGGGAAGAGCAAAAAACAGGCCTACTGGGCCCACTGTGCCATCACGTGCCAAAAGCGGGGTGAGCACGGGGGGGGGCAGGGTGCATAGAATTAGGGATATGGGCACGCATGCGTGTGACCCCACCGTGCTCCCCCCGCTTTTGGCACGCGATGGCAAAAAGGTTAGCCATCACTGGACTAGAGAGAGACAGAGAGAGACACACACAGAGACAGACAGACCCCAATACATACAAACAAGCTTGTGTTCAAAGAAGTTGATATAGAATTTTAGTGTCAGATACCGCACAGCAGTCTAACAATGATCTGCCTAGACAAGCCAAAATATAGGACAAACATTGTATCAGAAATGTTTTGGAGTTCAATTGTTATATATTTTCAAAGATTTGTAGATAGTTCTTCTAAATGAGAACCAAAATATAACTGTTAATAACAAAATATAAATGTTGACAATGACCAAATGTTCTTGTGGTTATCATTAGCAGGCTAGAAACCAAGAGACTGTGAGTTTTAGTCCTGCCTTAGGCACGAAAGCTAGCTGGGTGACTTTGCACCAGTCATTCTCTCTCAGATCAACTCATGTCACAGGATTGTTGTTATGAACTACAATTGCATTAGGTAGATTAAAAGAATGGCTGTAGGTGAACTGGTGATCTATTATGATCTATTAGAAAATTGAATCCATGATTTCACTGATGAAAGGCCCACCATATCTTTTTTGTTATTATTCCTATAGAGCAGGGGTGTCAAACTCGCGATGACATGTTGTTGTCATGGGACATATCACAACTTCCCCCACCCCTTTGCTAAAACAGGTGGGCGTGGCCAGCGGATGATGCATCCAGCACGCAGGCTATGAGTTTGACACCCCTGCTATAGAGTGATTTGGTTGCATTTATTTTTAAATAATGGTTTATCTTACAAATTTGGGAAGCTAAAAATATGTAGCCTCCTTAGTTGTTGTTTTATTGCACTTTCATCCATTATTGAATGTCTTTCCTTTTCTTTATATAAGCAAGGAAGGAAAAAATATACTGAATCCATTGCTTTCACATTATGAGTCTCATGACTCAGGGTTCGGAATTATTGGCTTAAGATATAAATCACAGCCTAACAAAAAGATGAATCTTATAAGTTTCAGCTTACAGATAGAATCCAGAAATATGTTCCGCCAGGAAGGAAAAAATCCTGGTAACATGGTTTTCTTTTCCTCTCTATATCTTCAAATTTTGTTGTATGGACAATTTAAGTACATAGAGAGGGTTGAATGAGGACAGCAGAGAGAAGTTTGCTTGGATGAAGAGAAATATATTTACATTAAACTAGCTTTATTTATGTGCACATAAATTAATATTGATATATAGTGGGACCTTCTCTCCCCCCCCTCCCCGAATGTTAAAAAAATCTTAACAGTATGCCATGTAGATCAGATTAAAAAAGATGCTGCAGTGCTCTGTGTGCAAATTTACTAATCACATCCAGAATAAGCCCAAAATAAACTAAGGTTACACCAGGGGTGAAATCCAGCAGGTTCTGACAGATTCTGGAGAACCAATAGTGGAAATTTTGAGTAGTTCAGAGAACTGGCAAATACCACCTCTTTCCCCTGCCACGCCGACCAAGCCACGCCCACAGAACCAGTAGTAAAAAAAATTGGATTTCACCACTGGGTTGCACTGCATTATCAATGTATCGAAACTGATCCAATGGTTAAAGGATAAGATTCACGGTAAATTATTTAAGCAGTTTTAATAATTCCAAGGCGTTATTGTCATGTTGATAAATAATTCAATGAACTTAAATGTTTTGGATATTTAAAAATGTTATCCATCTCAGAAAGCAAGATGGGATTTAATTCAGCCATGACAGCTAGTTATAGTACAGCTTCCCAGAAAATGTCTGTCTGTTCTCTGTGGAAAATATCAATTTTCAAAGGATCTGCAGTACATCAATAAACAAGATTAAATGGCATTCTAGTATTGATGTCATTAGATGCAGTTTTATTAGTACTGGAAATGGCATTCTGAAAAAAAAAACTAAGTTGCTTGAAATGTGAACAGTAAAAGAATGAATGGGGTTAGTTTTATATAAAAATGTGGCATGCAACCTTGCAAAGAAATATTGACTCGACTTGGCAAAAATTCTTTCTTGGACTGGGGCTTTTTAGTGATTGCACATAAACCCTTTATGGGACATACACATATTTTTCCCAGAGAAAATATTATGCAATCATCATACCTACACAGGACCTGAAAGAAAAACAGTAGTGTTTTTTGTGGTTATTTTCTAAAGAGAAACATAGTTCTCTTTTAAAATTACATGCTTTGCTTTTAGATTCTGCACATAGTAATTGTCAAGGAAGGTTGGGTCATGATTCAGAATTTCCAATCAATCAGTAGAAAAAGAAAGATTGCAAGGCAGCTATGCTAAATTAAATATAACAAGCTAGGATTCAGGAAGATCAAAAGACTGTAACCATATTGAGAGCCATGTTGCTTAATTTAAGGCTCAGGAGATAAGAAATTTCATTTGTCAAAGGTGGCTTTAAAATATTAAATAAAGATCCATGAACAAGAAGTAAAATTATCATACGGAAGAAGAAAGAAGCTCAGTGTAGCTAAATAATCCAAATATGTTCAACTCTTTGGTCATGGTATCGTACCATCCTAACCACCTTCACTAATACAAAATATCTAGAAAATCCCAATCTATCAGAACCCATCTACAATTGATTTATAAACAAATCCAAAAAAAAAAAGTAAATTGGGAGGAAGAGCAGTCAATCCCTGAATAAAATATCTCCCTTTGCCCCCTCCCCATCACTCCCTCCCCATAGGTATAAATAGTGAGAGAGAAGTTTGGTGGATATTTTTTGTCTTTAGAATATCCATGAGTGCGTCTCTAGCTGGGGTGGGGTGGGGAGGGGAGAAAGTAATAGAAATTCATTTCCAAATCATGAATAAAACTTCTAGGAAAAAGAATGGAATGGAACAGTTTCTACTTGCACTGAGACAGAGATGGTTTAACTATTTTCTCAGCTAGTCTTTCTCTAAAGACTGAGATGAGCCTTCCCATTGTAACTAACATTCATCCACTTTATTTTCCTTTGCTTATATCTGTTATTAATAAATTCTAAATCATTTTGAACATACATTTTGTTGCCACTGTGTGTTTTGGGGTTATAATCTGATACCATGCCTTAGAACCATGATGGCGAACCTATGGCACGGGTGCCACAGGTGGCACGCGGAGCCATATTGGTGGGCACGTGAGCTCAGCTCCGGCACGCATGTGTGCACCAGCCAGCTGATTTTCAGGCCTTCTGGGCCCACCAGAAGTCAGGAAACACACTGTTTCCGGCCTCCGGAGGGCCTCTGAGGGGGTGGGGAAGGTCATTTTTGCCCTTCCCAGGCTCCTAGAAAGGCTCTGGAACATGGGGAGAGCAAAAAAACGGCCTACCGAGCCCACCATGCCATCACGTGCAAAAAGTGGGGAGAGCACAGGGGAGGGCGGGGCGCATAGAATTATGGATGTGGGCACACTTGCATGTGACCCCACCGTGCTCCCCCCGCTTTTGGCACGTGATGGCAAAAAGGTTAGCCATCACTGCCTTAGAATCTTTAGGTCAGGGGTCAGCAACCTGTGGCTCTGGAGCTGCATGTGGCTCTTTCACCCCTCTGCTGCAGCTCTCCTGTTACTGAAAATATGCATCACAACCACCAATGTGCGACACCTGCCGGCACACGATTTATTGAGCTTTTCAACCCCCGGTAGGCCAACCATGGAAAAAATCCAAGAAAAGAAAAGTTTCAGAAGAAAACAGAACGTTTAATTCAACTACATATGCTAGTTTTGTGGCTGCTAAAAAAATAGTCAGGCACGGGAAGGGTTTTGTGGCTCTCGGTGTTTTCTTTTCTGTGGAAAATGGGTCTTTGAGTGTTTAAGGTTGCAGACCCCTGCTCTAGGTCAATCCAGATTGACTGCTGGAAGCTGCATTTAATAGAATACTTTAGAGTAGGATACTTTATTGGCCAAGTGTGATAGACACACATGGAATTTGTTTCTAATGCATAAGCTCTTAGTGTACATGCAAAACAACAAAGTAATAATCATCATAGTAACAAAAGATAATAATCATAATAATGATACCAATAGAAAAGGTAGTGGAACACATGAAAAGGATAAAAGTGATATAGCCTTATTACAGGGTAATATACTTAGACGTAAGACAGAACTTGTCTTACGTTTGTTAGTTTTAAAAAGAAATGAGAAGATATTTTACTTTCTTTTGTACTTGTACCTGGTTCTGAGATGGAAAGAAGGCTGCAGCTGCAAATAGCAGTAACTGCAGCATTGCCCTTGGCTGTGTTGGTTGGATAGCACAGACCTAGAAAGAGAAAAAGCCTATTAACGTTGGTCCTATTACAGTGTGAACAATGTAATAAAACAAAATATACCTGATTAAGCAGGAAGGCTATAAAAATGAATTAATATCAGTCTTTGTGACCATTGTTTTGATAACTATACCCTTCAGTAGTGAAAATTGTGCACTGCTGCTAGAATACTATATTTGGACAGTGGGCATCAAATAAATATAGCTCATTTATTTCAGATCAGTAAAGATTAATATAGCATTCTCTCAATAAACAGCCATTATACAGAGCAAATTTTATTCAGGTCTATAGCGCCCATCTGTTTCCAAAACCTTTACAATGTATGTTTATATGAAACCAGATGGAAAAATAAAGTTGCCTTAATTTTTGTTTGCTCTGTATCGATATCCCTAGTGTCTTAATCACTGGCAAATCTATATTTTGTAAATCTTAGTGGTTGCAGATATTATCAAGTAGTCGTGGGGTCATACTTGCTGCCTTCAAGCATGAGGTGATTGATAGATGACCCACCCTGGTGCAAGTCATAACTGAACCAAAAAAAAAAAAATTCCTTCATTCCTTTACCACAAAAATAGCTTTTCAACGTTCCTTCATTTCCCACTTCCAATCCATGCATTTGCCCACACATTGCTCTTGTTTAATCTGTGAAATAAAAGACGATAAAACACTTCTGAGAGAAATTGTAATGGGAATTTTGTTTGTTTATTTAAAAAAACAATAAGCAAATCTCCTTGGATATAGCAGTTCCCTGGCGCTGGAGAAATATAGATTACATAAACTCTTTCAAGTGGATGGGGTGAGAGAATGCCAGAAGACCGGTTTTACATACCTATACAAACAGCAGGATGTTAGAAGCTCCATGAATATAATGTTTATGAAGTGGGGGAATATATTGACTATAAATGGTGTAATATTCTGGCTTTAGATAGAAATAAAATGCCAAATCTGAGCACAGATGCAGGAAAACTGACAGTGTGGTGAGGGATGCTCCCTTTGGAAATAGATTATTGCCTCATGCTTTACAGAGATGCAGCTGCATTTCCCAATATATAAGAATCTTGGTAATGTTGGACATTTCAAAGGATAACCAGCCTGCATTCATTTGGGGAAATGCCAATGAAGAACCATGCAAGTATAATGGATAACTTCTGCATCATGAAACTGTGAGCAAATGGGATATTTTGCTAGTAGAATAAAAAAAGGCACCTTGAAAGCTGCTTTGACTTAAAAGGAAACTTTAAAAAGTTTGTGTGTTTTCAGCATAGGTATGTGCTAGGCACGAATGTATTTTGTTCAAGAGATCATAGGTTAATAGCCCCAAGTATTCAGATAATTAAAGGTAATGATTAATGGATATTTTGGATATACGTGTGTCCATTAAATATTCATCAGAGCTTATGAAAAACAATGTGTGCAGGCATTTGCCTTGACTAAGTAAGAAAAACAGATGTGTATACAAAGAAACACCAGTTGAGTTTGCAAGATGGGAGAGATGAAATGTTCAGGCAGTCGTCTGAACATATGGAGAGATGAAAGAGGAGAAAAGACAGGTAGCCTTTCAAACTTTCTGAAGAGGAACTGACCCAAACCACTGCCAATGGCATTCAAAACCTGCTTTATTGGGGACTCAGATTGTATGGAAAGTTATATTTATAGTCACACATGTGCAAATCAGTGGTGGGTTTCAAAAATTGTTACTACTGGTTCTGTGGGTGTGGCTTGGTGGGCGTGAGATGGCTTGGTGGGCGTGGCTTGGTGGGCGTGGCTTGGTGGGCGTGGCAAGGGAAGAATACTGTAAAATCTCCATTCCCATCCCACTTCAGGGGAAGGTTACACAAAATCACCATTTCCTCCCGATCAGCTGGGACTTGGGAGGCAGAGAATAGATGGGTCGGGGCCAGTCAGAATTTTTACTACTGGTTCTCTGAACTACTCAAAATTTCTGCTACCGGTTCTCCAGAACTGGTCAGAACCTGCTGAAACCCACCTCTGGTGCAAATGCAGGCCTTCAGATTTTTTGCCTGAACACTTGGAAATTGGAGAGTGACAGGCCTGCATTCAAAGTAATGCTGTAGTTGAGACTTGGAACAATTCATTCAGTAAACCAAGGACCTCATATGTGTAAGCACCACATTTTGATCCATTTAAATGTAGTGGCACAGTTTGTTGCCAGAGATTGTTTCCAAGCCATGGCATGATTGAAATGTCTAAAAGCAGAACTTTCATAGACAGAAGGATTTCAGAATGATGCAACCAAAAAGTATCAATTTAGTATCATGAACCTACAGAAAGCTAAATGCATTGAGAGTTAAAAAAAAAAGTATAGGTCAAGCAATTTTAAATTTATACAAACATTTTTTTAAAAAAAATAATACTAGTTAGTGATATGCTGGGAGACTGTTGAATGGCTACGTTATTGATGTGCATTGTCCTAAGAATTCAGAACTGCATATAAAGATAAGTTCTTTTTAAGGTCTTCTTGGCCAACTACACATTAATTAGGTTAGAAATGCATTTTGTATGTATGTAATGTATTGCTAACTGGTACAAACCTAAGGGAACAGTACTGAAGTATTGCTTGAAATATGGATAAATTACCTAAATTGTAAAATTATGTTAACTAATTCATGACCTGAAAAATAGTTTATGATTTCACTGAGTGTGTTCATGAATCTGTAGGCTAGGGATCAATATTTTCTGATTATGCTGATTTTTTTACATGGTGACATACTGCAATTTTTTTTTAAAAAAATATTGATTAGCTCTTGATAATAGAGAAGTAGAAGTGGAAATGAGCAAAATATATTGTTTCATGTGAAAAGAAGGGGTAAAAACTAAAATTGGTGATAATAAATGATAAATTGTGTTCAGTTTCAAGAGCAATATCCAAAAGAGAGCCCAGAGACTATATTGTATATAATAAAACCAATGCCATGACCAGATTTTGTGGATATGAAATGTCTAGAAATCTGTTGAATAAACTGAAAAAGGGAGGGCTGTGTTTTCTAGCGCTACAAAGATATTACAGTTGTGTTCTGTACACTAGCTTCTGAACTGCACAGAAGAGTAATCAAATGAACTTCATATTATGAACTACATGTTCCCAGTATGTAGTTACATTATTATATACTACTTTTATGAAAGATGGAAGCAAATTTTCCGCTATAAATCTTTCACCTCGGTCATCAGAGGGGCCATTTTCATCCATCACTCACTAGATGAAGTGCAAATCTCATAAACTGGAAAAAAACTCTTCTGTGAAAATAATTCAATAATGGGGCCAAAGTAAATTGCCTAAAGCATTAGCCAAAGCTATTCCAGAGTTTTAATAATTAAACAAAAATTAGCAAGCAAGTGTTGGGTCTGAGAAATAGGAGAGGCTGATAATAATAACTTGAGCATGAGCAATGTTAGCAAAAGAAACTGAAGAACATTTAGTAAACAGTCCTATCTTCCCCACTATCAGCCTAAGTTTAATTGAATTCAGTGCAACTTAATTTGGGAGACTGTTGTGTTGTTAAGAAGGCAATTGCATTTTCCTCTAATCAAACTTAAGACAAGTAAAAAAAAAAGACATTTTAAAAAGATAGATAGTCCATAGGAAAGAAACAAATAAAAGGCTCAGAAATACTCAGTTTTCAGAAAGGAACAACTTATGAATTCCTGTTCATCTTCTGTGTCTGAAACATTTAACTCTTAGCAATGTTTCTCAACACTGACTCCTTTAAATTGAATGGACTTCAGCTCCCAGGACTCTCCTGCCAGCAAGGGAGCTGAAGCCCACACATCTTAAAGATGCCAAGGTCAAGAAGCTTTGCTGGAGATACTGATGACAAAGAAGTGCGTGGCTCACAGTGAGGTCTGACCATGACAATCACTACTACCAATTCAAAGATGCGAAATGCAGAATCCACACAACTTGTGGAACATAAAGCAAATGGTATCGGGTGCAGAGGAAATTAGATTGTTTTTCTCCAGGAAGTAAAAAAAAAATGATGTTAGACTTACATACATGCCAACCAGTGGTGGGTTGCCCCAGTTTGGACCGGTTCTATAGAACCAATAGTAAAACCGGTGGGAGGCTCCGCCCACCAACCCCGATGCTATCAGGAAGCTTCTGTGCATGCGCAGAAGTGCACACGCAGCCCCGTTGCGAACCGGTAGTAAAGGTAAGTAGAACCCACCCCTGATGCCAACAGAACTTCCCGCACCCCCTGACAAGGAAACATACACATATTTTATTTTTTAATAATCACATTTATATAGCAGCCCTTTTCCTTCAGAAAAGACTTTGGAGGCACACAATGAATAAAACAGCCAATATAAAACAGATAAGAGTTTTTAAAAATTACAGTAGTAATTAACATAAAAACAAAATACTAACGGTGGGAGGATAAAAATGGCCCTTTTAGCAGTGTAACCTTGAGACAAATTTATGATTCCATAGAAACCCAGGCTTGGCAGTATAACCAGTTCTTGAGAGCCTTTCAATAAGTCAAAAGGAATTGAGCTAATCTAATTAGGGAGAAAGAACGTTCCATGAGATAGGTGCCACAGCAGAGAAAGCATGTAACCTGGAGCCCACCAAACATAGATCCTTAACTGAAGGTGCCCGCAGCATGCCTTCTCAGCCAGAACTAATGCAGAAGGCTGATGCAATCAGAAAGGGTGGTTGCTTTGATGGCCAGCTTGCTCAGATAGCTGGGTCCCATGCAATGAAGTGCTTAACGTTTAAAACCAGCACCTTGAATTGGATCCAAATGTAAACTGGCAATCAATAAAAGCTTGCAGGGCAGAGGTGTAACATATATTGCCATAGAAGCACACATAACTGCCTGCCCTGCCATATTCTGTACCATCTGAAGCTTCTGGATACTGTTCAAGAGCAGTCCCATGTAATGGTCCAATCTGGAGATGACTAGGGAATGAGTGTTAATAGAGATGCATTGCTTTAAATAAGTGTCTTTAAATTGCAGTTAAATAATATCTCCTACACATCAGGGGTGGGTTCTAAAATTTTTTTACTACCGGTTCTGTGGGCGTTGCTTATTTTGTGGGCGTGGCTTGATGGTCATGTGACAATTATTTAGGATTTAGCAGAGGTACTGGTCTACCAGGATTTTAACTGCTTGCAGAGCTGTACCGATCTACTCATGTATTTTTGCAGGCACTGATCTACTTATGTATTTTTGAAGGCACTGGTCTACTCATTTGTTTTCTTTTAACACTGATCAGCTGTAGGGCGGCCCTTTGAAGCCCCACAGCAAGAGTTTAAACAGTTTTTTTTCCCCTCTAGCTATCAGCTGGGACTTAGGAGGCAGCAATAGATTGGGGGTGGGGCAAATAAAAGGTAAGAATAATGTGGGGGTGGGTGGGGTGGGGGTGGGGGGGTGGGGAGGCAGAACCGGTTTGTTGACATCATATCATCACCGCTACCGGCTCAGCGGAACCGGGCAGAACCGGGAGGAACCCACCACTGCTACACATATGCACAAATTGACTGTACTAGCCAAATCACACCTACTGCATTATGCCTTCTGCATAACGGGGAAGGGACTAGTGATGTCATGTATTCTTCTGATACAAAAATTCAGTGGACATTCTGGAGAAAATAGATGTCAGTACTATTATTTAAGTGGTGAATTTTCACTTAATTATTGTGATTTTGTGCTGTCGGAATCGCCAGTAAGGCCATTTGAATAGTTTTGTGACTTGTTGTGCATGTTGTGGGACAATGCTATTAAGTTCGTCTATTTAATAATGATGATAAGACTAATTTCAGATTTTGTTTATTTACTCTTAGAGAAAACATTCGTTTTGTTTCAGACAAAAGTTCATTGAATGAGATTGTATGGGAATGCAATCTCTTGTCACACTATTATAGTGATAGGTGGCAAAAATTCTCTAGGGAGAAAATTGCCTCAAGTTTTGGTGAAGTATCTACAGAATTGAGCAATCTGGCAAATGATGTTTCCAAAGTTTTATTTGTTATGTTTCTAATAATAAGTGTGTGCATAACTGATTTGAAGTTTAATGTTTTTGAGAGCCATTTGTTGTTAGTGTATCTAGGAAGTAATATCTGTGGATAATCTAAAATTGCCGAATGTGCTTGAAGGCATATGGAAAATCAGAGTCTAGTAGGAAAATTTCCTACTTTTCATGTTTTGCAGATTCTGAGAGTTCCCATGTGAAAATTAAAAGGAATCCTGCTATTTCTAATTGATTGTTCTTTGCCCGTCCTTCAACAAGCTTGTTCTCAGTATTTTAACTGTATCAATAGGGCTTGCTATCACATATAAAGCCGATATTTGTTCAGTAATTAAAAGTTTGGCTAAATATGACACTTTTAATTCATGGCCACGTTATTCAATAGGATGAATAATTTCTTTAACTAGAAAACCAGAAATTCTAGATAATGTCCAAATGTAATATTTGGAAAAGACAATGGTTTTGATAATGCTCAAGCACGCAATTCTTCAACTGTTTATTTATGGACTGGTATAGGCTTCATATTTCTATTAAAATAAGCCTCTTTCCTTTTCCTGAGATTTACGATGGCATAAAGAAAATCTCCAATCTGCATGTCTCATATGAGCAACTTGGCATGCAAAAGTACTCCAAGTTGAACTTCAAACAATTCCTGTGCTTTTCCATGCAATTCCATCATCTGCTTTCAAAGTAAGATTCTGCGAAGCATTCAGAGATAACAAATCATAGGACTACCTTTTACTGGATCCTGATCCCAACTGTATTTCATCCATCCCAAAGTCATTCCTAGAGCAACTGTGGCTCAGTGATCCAAAGGACTGAACCAGATAACATACAATAGCAACTGCATTAATAACTTTTATAGTGTAAATACCATTACTGATGAGGACCTGAATTGAAAATTTCAATCCTTTTTCTTCTGCTTCCAATGTAAATCAGATTTCCCTTTGCATTAACTGCATTGAAATGTTAATTGCATTGAAATGTTCACTTTAGTTCCGATGGAAGCTTTTCTTCTAATTCAAGGAGCAAAAACATGAGGCAACCAAGCTTTGAGATTACAACAAGAATAATATACTGACAGTCTCTCCACTTTCCTATTATCTCCTAGAAAACTTATGAATTGTGTTTTACTTAATTTGGCTCTTCAAATATTTTTGAATGACACGGAAGAATAATCCACAAAAGTACAGAAATATGATCCGCTTGTTCTCTATGGATTTCTGCTGTGCCAAGGTAACATAATAAAAGTAACATATACAAATAAAAAATTAATAAAGAGCTTCTGAAGTTGGTATGGGAATATTGATGGAAGTGTATAAATAACAGCTAAAGAATATCTACAAAAAGAATGAAGAATGATTCATTCCCTTCTTCTGTCTGAGGTTATCTACCTATATATCTGACGGGTAGAGCAAGAGTTGCAATATCATAGTGGAGTTCAATATGTATGAGAAGAAGAGAATGACTCAAGGCCATCTCCTGGAAACTTAGCTAGTACCTGAAGAAATCCCATCAAATGTTTCTTTCTGTAAAAAGGAAGCACTGGGCGTATCAGCTGGTGTCATATTCATGCTCAAAGCTTTGTTTTAGAAAAACATGCAAGTTGGTGTCCAACTGAAAACTTTGGAAGATAAGTTTTAGTTTATGCACAACTCAAGTTAAAGAGGTATTGTTTCATTGTGTTACTAAGGCATAATGACCCGCATGGTTTTGTGCAGACCCTGCTGTGTACATGTATCACCTCTCCTGCGGGAGCTGCATTGGCTGCCGATTTGCTTCCAGATGCAATTCAAGGTGCTGGTTGTTACCTTTATAGCCCTTCATGGCTTGGGACTAGGTTATCTGAGGGACCATCTCTTGCCGGTCACATCTACCCAACCCATCAGAGTGGATGTTCTGTCCCCGTCTCACACACGCACCCAAACAGCCAGCCGGGGGTTAAATAACTTTTCAAACACCCAATGTCAGTTATCATAAACTTGGCAGCAACTCCTTAGCTGCCTGCCAAGAACTTTACTCCAAGAAGGAGGGGTTGTTCCTCCACCAGATAACACAAACAAAATACACACAGTTTAAACAGTCCAGTTCGTAAATTAAATCCACAGCAGATTTAGGCGTTGTTTTCCAGAGGTGCAAAGTGACTTGCCAGAAGTTTCAGCTTTGTCTGTCACAGAGTCTGACTGGCTACCTCACTCCCTTATATAGCCTGTGGGGTGTGGTCCAGTGACTCAGCTTAATCTCTGGCACGTCTCCTCTTCTGCTGCGTACGTTTGTCTCGCCGACGCTGGCGTAGATCCAGCCACAATTTATCTCCATCGTCACTATCCGACTGATCGGAGACACCTGGCTCCTGGCCAATCTCTTCTCCTTCGGCAGACACCTGAGGCATTGCCAGAGAGGAGGGTCCTGGCGAGGGAGGCCTGGCCGACTCCTCTCCTTCATTTCGGAGCCTTCTTCCTCCGATAAGAGGGGCTCGGGGGTCGGAGCCACAACAGCGGGGAGGCAGGAAATGCTTCAGGTTCCATCCCCGAGGGAGATAAACCTGGTGGAACCCAGAAGAAAGGCCTTCTCCATGGTGGCTCCCTCTCTCTGAAACATCATTCCCCCGGAAATTAGAACAGCTCCAACTCTAAAAGTCTTCCGGAAGGTGCTGAAGACCTGGTTCTGCCAGCGGGGCTGGAGAACCCAGAGCGGGATGGAGCCTATTAAATGGGTCGTGTGATCTGCTGTCGCCTGGGCAGGGGCTGGGGGAATGGGGGGATTATATTATATTGATTAGATCAGATCAGATCAGATTATTAATTTATTTGATTCTTTTTATTAGTTTTATTGTTTTAAATGAGGTTTATATTCTGTAAACCGCCTTGAGTTGCCATGGGCGAATAGGCAGCAATAGAAATTCAATAATAAATAAATAAATAAATAAATAAATAAATAAATAAATAAATAAATAAATAAATGCAAGCCATTTTATAACTGCAATAGAAATTACAGCAAAATCCCAAATTACATATGTAAATAATTGCTACAGTACTAACAACTATTGCTGTATTTATCCATTGCTCTTTATTTGTTAAGTACTGCACAGAGTTTACTGCATATATTTTCATGATTAGGTTTAATATTATTCTAAATTCATAATTGGGAAACTTGCCAAAATGACATAGTAGCTCCACAAGAGAGATAAAATTTAAATATAGACAGGGATTCTTAATCCCCAATCCATTGGAGATACCACTCTAGAACCATCTACTTTTTATACTGTATATTTTACTTATTGACACTTAGGGGAATTAGAAGTAAATGTAGCAAACAATGGGCACTTTGGTCCTTTCTGCTTTTTCCTAAGTGAAAAAGTGAAAAAGTAACACTGTGACAGTATAACCAGGAGCCTGGTGGAGCAGTGGACTAAAGTGCTGTTAAATAGCACTTAGCTGCCAGCTGCCTGCAATTACTGCAAATTTGAATCTCACCAGGCTCAAGGTTGACTCAGCCTTCCATCCTTCTGAGGTAGGTAAAACGAGGACCCGGATTGTGGGGGCAATAAGCTGACTTTGTAAAAAAAAGAACACCGCCAAAAGCTCTACTAAGCAGGTATATACAAATGAAGGCTATTGCTTAACGCATTGTAAGCCACCCTGAGTCTCTGGAGAAGGGCAGCATATAAATCGAACCAATAAATAAATACATAAATAAATAAATAACATTTCCCCAAGTTAAATTGTTAGCCAACTATTCTTGAGTCAACAAAATTACCAGCATGAAATTTGTTGTCCCCCGCTATATATATTTATTATGTCTAATCCAAGTCTTACCATATGGTGCTGTCCTAATTAATATAGCAATTGACAAGCAAACTGATTGGTTGATTCATGCAGCTTTTAAGTTGAAAGGCACTATACAGGTTCCTGACTTTATGAATCTAAATCAAAGTGTACCAGACAGATGTCTGTCTAGATTCCACTTGAACACCTATAATTTTCTGGATAATTGATTCTACTGCTGAATTGCTTTTACTGTTAAAGGTTTTTTTTTAAACTGTTAAAATGGCATTTTAAGAGAACCTATCTTCCTGTACTTTAAATCCATTATTCCAAGTCCTGCACTCTAAAATAAGAAAGAAAAGATCTTGATCTATTCCTATGTAACATCCATTGAAGTATTTGAAGTTTGTGATTACACCACCCAAAACCTATCATGTTTTCTCAAGCCTCCATTTTCTCTCTGCATAGATTTTCTGGTTTTCCTTCTCTCCCTCTTCAACTTGTTACCCGCTGGTAGATAAAACATCTGTCAAGCATAATACCACATAATACTGGGGTGTCAAGCCTAATATTGGGGTGGATGTGGTTGCAGAATTTTATCTGTCATCTCTAGAATCCTTTTTATATACATTCAGTCATAAACTGAGTTGAATAAAGGCATTTTTTTAAAAAACAATAAATAAATTGGGGCCATGAAGGGAACTGTGTTAGAAAGAGCACTTTCCTTCCTTTACAAAGGAACAAATGTTGACTTTCAGATTCTTCCATGTTATTCAGTGAGAGAATTAAGAATTATTCCTGTAAAAAGTATAACCTGAGTAACGCCATTTTAAATGCCATATGTTACCTGATATAACCTGATTATATAACTTAGTAGTGAGAACATGAGAAGAGGAACTGTGTTGTTCCTGTGATGCTTGTTTTGCAGGATATATGATGCATACAGGACATATGATGCATATTTTTGAGGAAATAAATGTTGTTCGGGGTCACTTTGCCCCTTCCAGAAGGAAAAGCCTACAAATAACGATACCATTTAGCATGGAAACATCTGTGTAGGATATTTTCTTAAGGGTATTGTTGGAGGGGAATTTCCAGGGCATTGAACATGGCCTATCATTTCAGCATGTTATATAGAATTTAAAGGTAAGGGTTCCCCTTGCACATATGTGCTAATCGTTCCCGACTCTAGGGGGCGGTGCTCATCTCCGTTTCAAAGCCGAAGAGCCAGCGCTGTCCGAAGATGTCTCTGTGGTCATGTGTCCGGTGTGATTAAATGCCAAAAGCGCACAGAACGCTGTTACCTTCCCATCAAAGGTGGTCCCTATTTTTCTACTTGCATTTTTTATGTGCTTTCGAACTGCTAGGTTGGCAGAAGCTGGGACAAGTAATGGGAGCTCACCCCGTTACACGTCACTAGGGATTTGAACCACTGAACTGCCGACCTTTCGATCAACAAGCTCAGCATCTTAGCCACTGAGCCTTCACATCCCTTTACATATAGAATTTAGTCCTACCTTATTTCATAGATACCATATTTCACTGCCGCAAAATTTCAAGCCTAGTCAAATAATTTTCTATTTGACAACCTCAGTATCTAGCCTTTTTAGAGAGATCAGACTACGATTTTAGGAGGCATGGCTAACCGGTCAGCCAATAAATGCTTTACTGATCTCAGATGCTGCCGTTGCCAGCATTTGACTTTGCCTCCCACATAACGGTTGCTGAAGCACAACAGGTTTCACACAGTTTTGGTTGCCCTTGGATGTTGTTTACTTGGGACTGAAAACAATCCCAATATAGATAAGGGTGAGTTAGCTTAAGTCATGATTTGGTCATGAGATAAAGGCAGCATAAAGGTGACATGATAGAAAAATGATATTTCTGGGGCACATTTGTACATTGTTTAGGTGCAAGTTAAGAAAGCTTTTTTTGACTGTCCTCTTAACCTGCTTCCTAGAAGAGAGAACAGACTAGTTCTTTAATTTTATTCTTCTCACCATGAAAATAAGATATCCAGGCATTCTATCAGAACATATAATTTCCTTAATAAATCTCATTGTTCATTTGGATCTTACAGCCATCTGTTTCTGGTTTCCCATAATGGGCATGATTCTATTTACACATGCATGCTTTGATAAATACAGACAGAATGGGAACCCAGCCAGGGTAGACTCAATTTTTTTCTGTTCAACATCAACTCCAAATAGGAAAACAAATAAATATGCAAAAGGATGACTAAAAGAATCAAGCTATTCTTTTCTCTAAGGATATACAGTCCATATTTTTAGGTTTATCAATATACAGTGAATCTCTTATATTGGTATTAGAAATTGATATTAATGAGAATAAAGTGGACAATAAGATTTATTTGTTGCAGATGCCGACTGAAAACAGGCTTACTAGGGACTGAATCCCACTAGCTCAGCTTTTTTCGGCAATGCAGAAAGAGTTCTAACTAAGATGCTGGCATCATGATCAAATTATATAAAACCTTTTGTGTCTGCCAATACACTTGGATTCATTTCATGGTTCTGTTTTTAACCTCAATACAATTTAGTCCTTTGTTCCAGATAGAACTACTAATTTCTGAATTACATCAATACAGGTAGTCCTTGATTTGCTCTCACAATTGAGCCCAAAATTTCTGGTGTTAAATGAGACATTTCTTAAGTGAGTTTTCCCATTTTATGACATTTCTTGCCACAGTTGTTAAGTGAATCACTGCAGATGATAACCTGGTTGTTAAGTGAATCTTTGCTTGTCAGAAGGTTGCAAACAGTGATCACATGACCTTGGGACACAGCAATGGCCATAAGTATGAACCAGTTGCCCTGCATCTGAAATTTTATCACATGATCATGGAGATGCTGCAAAGGTTGTAGCTACCAAAAAATGGTCATAAATCACTTTTTTCATTGTGGTTGTAACTTTGAACGGTCACTAAATGAACTGATGTAAGTCGAGAACTATCTGTACCTTGGTCCAGAACGTTGCAGGTCAACCCAAATGGCTCTCAATAATCAGAAGGAACTTTAAAAGAAACTGATTCTATGATTCTATGAATTACTCAGAATTTAGTATCAAGCCATTAAATCAATCAAGTTTTGACTTTTTTGGGTGTATGTGATTATACAATATATACCTGCCAATTGGCAGAATACAAGCAAGGTAGGTCTTTAGATTAAATATGCAAAAATAGAAAAATGTAAGGATAAAACTATCGAGATTGACTAGTATTTCTTATCACAGAGGTGGATGCTACATGTGGCATGGGTATGATTAAAATTGTCTACTAAGTCTACAGCATTTGGGTTTTTTTTAAAAAAACTTTATTTAAAAACCTTAATTGATCATAATGGCCAGTGAATGTAGATATTTATGAGTCCATTTAATCTTAATCACAGAGGAGGCAATATTGCAGTTTGAAATATTGGCTGCTGAAAACCTCAAAAAAGATATTGTGATAAGCTTGAAAAACAAAAATATATGAAACACATTAGCATCATATAATACATTTTATCAATATTACATCTTCTAAAAGTAAGAATGATATGCAAGAATAGAAAGCTATAATGAATGACATTTTTATAATTTTAATTTTTAATGTTTCCTTTTCTTTTTCTTAGCTCATGCCTTTATTTCTTATTCCTTTTCTGAAGTCCGCCAAACAACGTTTAGTTCAATGAGAATGGCATTATTGATATATGTATGTGTATGTACTATATGTATGTATACATGAGAGCCAGCCTTTTGAGTCTAAAATGATTTTAGCTCTTGTGAACTCATTGAAATTAGATCTAGAATTTCCATTTTGTTGTTATCAAGTTTTAATTGTACAACTCTTAGAATAGTGTTTTCCAACTTAAAGTATAACACCGATTATCCTTAGCCAAAATAGATAACAAATGAATATGCTGGCTATCATAATGAAAGCTTATATCGCTACATATTTTGGAATGCCTGATTGGGAAGAGTGAGCAAAGCTGTTTGCCATAATATGTTTCATTAAATTTCTCAGATTCCATTATTGTTATGATAAACATCATCATAAACAAACAAATAACACCTATTTAAGAATTAAGAATGGTTTTCTAGGAAAAGAGTGTTGTTCAAAAACATTGATTTTTCTTCCTTTTTAATTTTAAATTTTATTCAACATCTCAATTTTAAAATCATAATATACAAACAGAAAGTGCAGCAACAACAAAATGAAAGAAAGCAGCACAAAAGTATGTTAAAACTGTCACACAAAGATAAGATTTCTTTAGCTTCTTCATAAAAGCCTCTCCTGGCTCAATGCCATAGTGATTTTCAGCATTGTAGAGAACATTTGCCTTTCCTTGAAATTACTTCCATTTTAAATCTAAGCCATCTCGATATATTCATAACAAGATAAATAGTCAATGTCTATGAAGAATTTATAGAATTCTGATATACAATTTCATGTAATTACAGTGGGAATTGTCAGCCCCAGCATTCTTAGGGAAATTCAGGGAATGGTGTTGATGTGTGTGTGTGTTTGTGTTATTTTGCAATGAGCAAGCTGATATTATGTTGTTCACCGCAGAATATTTTTGAAAATATGGAGGGAGGAGAGGAAGAGAGATGCTATATTCTATGTATTATTGACTCAGAATCTATAAACAATCTAATATAAAATAGATTCAAAATTACAATTTTCTGATCAATAAAATCCTGAGAAAAATGCATTGAACACTGTATAAGAGAAAAAGAGAAATCTGGAAACTAGCAGCAATGATCCTCTGATACAGAAAATCAAAGCACAACCTTATCGATACTATTTTTGGGGGGGGGGGGTTCGTATATAACAGTGATGGCTAACCTTTTTGCCGTCGCGTGCCAAAAGCGAGGGGAGCGTGGGGGGTTATGGGTGCATGTGCCCACATCCATAATTCAATGCACCCTGCCCTCCCACACATGCGCACGTGACCTCCACCCCACACTTCCTCCTGCTTTTGGCATGTGATGGCCCGGTGGGGCTTTCTAGGAGCCTGGGGAGGGCAAAAACAGCTTTCCCCATCTCCCCGGAGGCCTTCCAGAGGCCAGAAACAGTCAGTTTCCCAACTTCTGGTGGGACTGGAAGGCCTAAAAATCAGTTGGCCAGTGTGCACATGCGTGCTGGAGCTGAGCGTGCCCACCAATATGGCTCCGCATGCCACCTGTGGCACCTGTGCCGTAGGTTCGCCATCACGGGTATATAAGGCAGTTAACAACTTTTTTCAGGGATGTAACTGCAATTGACTAATTATATATTGTCTTTATATGTATTTTATAATGTTGGGTTAGGGTGGGGGGGGAAAGGGGGAAATTTGTATTTGTAAAACTTTTTCAATAAAAAAAAACTGCAATTGACTAACTCACAAATTAGAAAGCAGTGACTTGCATTGGATGGGAATAAATTCTTTGGTAACAATCAGGGGTCCATTTAAAAGAGGATTTGCAAAAAAAAATGCAAAGATAAGACCTAATAGAAAGACAGGAGAGGAGGAGAGAATAAAAATAAGGCAGTAACTGAAAATTGGAAGGTCATTGATTAAGGTGTAAAGCATTTTTTCTTATAAAAGGCTTTTTCTGTTGAGCAGAAAATATTTCCAAGAGGGGAAAACAAAGAAGTAAACTAGCTTTTCCCTTGACTGGACTTATGTCTAACAAAATTTCCACTTCAGTCTATAAGACAGGTGACCTTTATTGAGGTGACATTGAGCCATTTCACTGGGCAAGATCTTCCAGACTGTAAAATACCAAGCAGACATAAACACCTGGAATACTAATGCATCCTAACTGGAGTGCAGGGTGTCATTTAGAGCTGATGTCAAATTTTAAGGCTGCTGAGAGAGGAAAAATAGTCATACCTTACAGTAACAACCATGAAAGTTAATGAAGATGGACTCTGTCCAATTAAAATAAAGCTGTTGCCCTGAATGGCACTTATAATACTATAACAGAATTGCCTTGAATTTTTTTATGGATCATGGAACTGGATTAAAGAAGAGAATTTTATTTATCTTGGTTAGTTACAGCCAGTTGAACCTAAGGTACATCAAAGCAATATTTTAACATTGTCCTACAAAATAAACATCTGGTGATCTTTATTGAAACTTATATGTATTTATTTACATCCACATTTGCAGTTATTGCCCACCATCTACATTCTACAATGTGAAGAAATGATCCTGGAAAGCAAAGTAGCAAACAATAGTCTGTAGAGATTCTCAGTCATCCAGGTCATGGTTGTCCCAAAGGTGCTTTTTTTCAGGAGGCAACTGGACTTTTTTTTCTTTGAAGATATTTCGCTTCTCATCCAAGAAGCTTCTTCAGCTCTGACAAAATAGTGGGGAATGGAAGGATTTATATTCCTTGCAGCCAGCTGGTCATTTGCATCCTTTTATAGGGTCGTTGAAGCACTTGGAGGTTTATCTGTGTCTTCAGGGTCACCTGAGTAGTGCTCCTGGTTCCTGTAGTCTGCAATTTTTTCCTCTGGAAATCCATTCCCACATTCAAAGGGTGTTCATCCCAAATTGTATAGCTAAAAGTCTGTAGAGATTCTCCAGCTGCTAATCCTGAAACAAGGATTTGGTGAAAAATTCTAGTTTCCTAGATATTTTGTAGACTGACGATAAACAATATTTTGAAAAAATAGTATAATAGAACCTGCCTTGCTTATGACGTATATGTTCATTTTTTTTTTGTCCCAGTGATTCTCAACCTGTAGTCCGTGGACCCCTGGGGGGTCCATGATGTCATCACAGGGGGTCCACAGAAGGCTTGAAGAAATATTATGATTTAAATCTTGGGCCACAAAAGATATTTAAAGGGGGGCCATGGTGAAAAAAGGTTTTCTTCTATTATTCCTTTGAAAGGATTTGCAGGTTTTGAATCACTGGCATAACTCAATTAATTTGTTCATCAAAAATGGGATTTTGAGGAACATACAAATCAGCAACTGTAATATAAACATTGTTATATAATACCATTTTCACATTCATACCCCAATTATATTGTTAATTATTAGTGCATAATAAACTATATAAGTGGTAATATTAATAACAAATAAATGCTTACTTCCGATAGATGGTTACTTGGGAAATTTATTTGGAATAATGAGTCACCCAAGTGTTTCTTGAGTTAAATTGAGATTATCATTTGAGGAAGGTGTTTCTAATCGATTTCATTTACTAAAATATAATTGAGCTTATATTTTATCAGATGTATATGAAAATACAGTAAAATATTATTCTTTATGGCAATGTTGGATATGTATTATTTATTTCCCTTGCAGTCATGACAGTTCTTGGAAATGTAAGTGACTATTGGTAAGTTGAATATATAAGTAGCTTTTCTCTTTTCTTAAATTTGTTTGATATTTTTTATTTTAAAAAATGTTTTCATTTTTAAAAAGTTTATGAATTAAGTAATTGCTGCAGGGTTGTAGTGAAATTTTGGTGCCGTATCAATATTTTGTATTTTGAAAAAATAAAAATGTAGAAATATTTCATTGTAGCGTTTCAAAATTCAAACTAGGTTTACAAGATTCCTTTCTGTAAGTGGAAGGACAAAATGACACCATTCCTATCTGTCTTGAAAACAAAGTGGATGTAAGTCTCCTCTATGACATTTAAGGTCAGGAGACATGTGCAGGGTTCATCTAGCAATCTGATTCTAGAGAATCGGTTGATAATTTTTTCTGCTTCCTCTGAGAATGACAGAGAGTCCATTTCAACAATATGCTCGTGCATCTTCACTCCTTAGAAACTATTGCTTAAATAATTGTTGCACTACCTAATAAAGGGATGGCCCTGGTGACCTTTGGAATCAAACAGAAATAGGAATAATTTCTGGGTTCCTTCGAACCACTTTCATTTTTTTAAATATTAAGATCCATTTCTAGTTGTGGGGTGTAAGCCAAATGGCAATGGTTTACTGCTTAATTGTTCAAATATTTAGCAGTATCTGTTCTTCAGAACCAATTAGTTTCTAAACTTTGGGTAACAAATTTCTATAAACTGGTATACAGTATTTGCCTCTTTAGGTTTGACATTTTCCCAACCAAAACAAAAACCCTGAAAAATTCCATATTCCTTACAAGGAGAATGATTTGAATGCTCCACCATATATCCTTCAGAGTTTCAGTTTGAAGCACTATTTCATAATTTCTGAACAGACTTTAATGCAAGTTATTGTATATTGATCTCCCAATCCTTCCAGTCCTCTTTGCTATAGCCAACCAGTTTCAACTACCAAGAGCAAGCACATTTTCTGGCTTACGTTTGTTGACACATATTGTAAGGTACGTTATGATTATGCATATACAACTATATGTTGAAATGAAAAGAAATGATAAGTACTGTAAGTTACAGCTAGTATCAAAGGTTGCAATCTCTGAAGGATCACATACTTAGTATAAACTTCAGTTTGAGACTTAGAAATATATCCTAAATGAGTTGCATAAAAATACCAAATAAGTATATTAAACTGTGGAAAGTTAAGTGCCAAAATAGACCAAAGCCCGATGAGAAAAAAAGTAGAGTCAAATAAACAAAATCAAATCTTATCAAAAATTGGCTCATGAAACAATGAAGATATAAAAGAGGCGTTCAAGCATAAAGGTAGATTGGAGGGAGGCTAAACAAATTCTTTTCTTGGTTCTTTATTACAAAGATTTTGAGGAATTTATCTTTGCGTAAGTTATTCCTTTAAAGTGATAAATCAGAAACATAGTATGACATTGAAATGCCAGTTGAAAACAACCTAAAGGAAAGATATATTAAAACACAGTAGCTTACATAATCGGTATGACTTGGGAACCTAAGAAAATAATATTAATCTGCCTGAAATAAAGTGCAATATGACATTGTAAATGTTAAGTATGACATTAGAACAAGAAAGAAACTAGGCCAATCTGTCTGTTTACATGACTTCAGGCAGAGAATCTGGCATTTCTCTGTTGTTTAACTAAAAAAAATATTCAGGAGGAAGAAAAATATGAAAATAAATTTTTATTTCATTTGCCCGTAAAATATATTCTTTTAATCCAGGAGAATAAAGGGCTATGTTGTATTTGCAACTATAGTAAAATATATGTGAGAGTGGGAAGAAGAGATATAAAATTATCTTTGGTTGATCATTATATTTGTTAAACTGTGCATGTAAATACAGTTGTACAGCTGGATTCTTCTTGCTGTCGTCTATAATTACTCGATACTTGAACTGCATTTAACATGCTGAAATTTGGTCTAATATCTTTCTGTGTCCTGCAAAGTATTCCAGATTCTTAAAATAGCTTAATTGGTTATCTTGTATGGAAAAAAAAATATTTCCCTTATTCATTTTGTATCATTAGCATATATGCATATGCCAACAAATTATGTCCAAAGACATAGTAAAGGATCTCATTTATATTTAATTGTTTTAATATTACTTTAATTAGAAAATGGGATATTAGTATACTACAAGTAAAACACTAATTTACAGCATTTTTATTTCCAATAACATTTCTACATTCTCTTAATTCTGACTACAGCCAAGAAATGTACAGGGCTGTCTAGGAGAAAAACAAAGATGAGATGAAGCTACTTCCTGGCAGGATGGAACTAGAGAGGAGTTTATTTAAGCATTTATCAGCTTCCCAACTCAGAAGCTTACAATAAATCAAAATATAAAAATTAAAAAGCTATTTCAAATTAAAGTCCAATATAAAAGCCTTAATAGGCAGCCAGGAACTCATCACCAGTACCCTTCACCAGACAGGACCCCTGCGTCACCATCATTCACTGATTCTTGATGGCTGCCATTAGCGCAGCACATTTCATTGTATTCTGCTTTCTTTCCCCATTTATTTGGCTATTTGTACTTATTATACCCTCAAGTATAAAATGAACTTGTCTGTCTTTGGACCTCTCAAATCTGGAATAGCTATGCCCAGCCTTCCTATAGGAAAAATGAGCTCACTATAACAAGGTAGTGGCACCCATTTTCCTGAGCATCTTCAGATGCTCTGCTTCAGCGGTGGGTTGTTACCGGTTCGCAGCGGATCGGGCGAACCGGTAGCGGTGGTGGGAGGCTCCACCTATCTGCACAGACACTTCTGCACATGTGCGAGTGCGCGAGCATCCATGAGTAAACCGGTAGCAACAGATTTTGAAACCCACCCCTGCTCCACTTCCTCTCTTTTGGAAAATGGAGAAATATAGCCACCTGTAAACTAAACCAGACCGCTAGCTCCAAGTGTGGTGGATACTCCTACTTTGAGCCAACATTGGACAGTCTCAGCTATCTATCCAATCTGCTATGTACATGACATTGGAGAAAGGCCATTTTATTTTAAGAGCTTTGAAAAAACAAACAAATGTTTAAACAGCTCCAGATATAGGTCTCCACTGAAACATCTTCTCATCTTGCAGTGCCCGGAAACCACCACATAAAAGCATTTAGTGCTTTTTTGACAGGCAAAAGTTATCTGTATTCTTACTAAGTGAGCTTATTTCACTACTTGCACTATTCCCAGCTGTTTGATTCAAGTTGAAAAAAAAAATAAATTCCCCTTCTTTTTGGCAGGGGAGGATGACTTTGATGTTGGCTTTGGCTCTACTTTCCAAAAAGTAAGAATGTCAGTGGGAGGATTTATAGCTGTTTGAAGTATTCATCCACCCCTGCAAATGATTTTAATGGAAACAAGTGAAATAATATCCTGTATACATGCATGGGCTATTCTGAATTGCTTGCTTCCGTGGCGGAAGGAAGGTGCCTTTATTAAAATAAAAATAGATTATGATGAGTCTTATTTCAGGGCCCCTGTTCAGTGTAAAACCTAATTTATAAACAAGCAGGGTGTGATTTTTTTTTTTTAAGAAATAAGAAAGTGAGTACTCTAAATTAGTTGGAGGTTCTACTCTAGTCTTCATGCACATAGGCATTAAATTTTGGCTCTGTTTTTCATTGAGGAGAATGAAAATTTCTGAATTTGTATGCTTAAATAAAAGAGCAATATAGTTGTGATCGTAACATATACAACTCATTTTAATAGCCAACTGAAACTACTATAAAGCTTTAACAATGATGATTGTTAAATGGTCATAAATAAATGATGGCTCTTCACCCAGGCCTTTGGCAAGGAAGAGAAAAATGCCTCGCTTCATTCCATCTGTCATGATGGCCATCTTTTAACTTGCTCGTTTATAGATTTTATTGTAATTTCTTTGATTGTTGTGGGCTGCCCAGTGTCACTGAAAATCAGGCAGCATACAAGTTTAATAAATATTTTATACGCAACAAAGTGAAATCACAGCTGCCAGTTTTGATGTGATATATTGGTGTAGTACAGTGATGGCTAACCTTTTTGCCATTGCGTGCCAGGAGAGGGGAGGCGGGGGAGGTTCGCGTGGGCGGGTGCCCACACCCATAATTCTATGCGCCCTGCCCTGCGCACTGCGTGTGCAACCCCCCTCCCCCCCAGCTCCTGGCACGTGATGGCCTGGTAGGCCCGTTTTTCTTTCTTACCTGGCTCCAGATCCTCTCTATGCATCTGGGAAGGATGAAAAGAGCCTTTCCCACTCCCTCAGAGGCCTGAAAGGGCCCATTTCCCAACTCCCGGTGGGACAGGAAGTGACGTCTTTTGCTATCCCCAGCCTCCAGAGCCTCTCTATGAGTCTCTGGAGGCTGGGGACAGCAAAAAAGTCACTTCCTGTCCCACTGGGAATTAGGAAATGGGCTGTTTCAGGTCTCCAGAGGGCCTCCGAGGGAGTGGGAAAGGCTGTTTTCGCCCTCCGCAGATGCATAGAGAGGATCTGGAGCCAGGTAAGAAAGAAAAACAAACCTTTCCCCCCCCACCCCCCCACCCCCACTCCCACCCCCAGCCCGTCCGGAGGCAGGAAACAGCCTGTTTCCCTACTCCTGGTGGGGCCAGAAGGCCCAAAAATCAGTTGGCTGGCACGTGCATGCGCGCCAGAGCTGAGCTGGCATGCCCACTGATATGGCTACGCATGGCACCTGTGGAATGTGTGCCATAGGTTTGCCATCACAGGTGTAGATGTATGGATCCAAGCAGTGTGGCCTTTGTAAGTAACAGATGGAAATGTGACAATACACAACTTTTCTAAGTGCCCACCAAGGTTTCTTAGTATGTTATCCAGTGTGCAGGTAATTACTGGGACAATCACAGCCAGTTTACGTCATAATCTTTCAACTTCGATAATAAGATCTTGATACTTTCTGATTTCCAATTCTTTTATTTCTATTCTATTATCCGCCAATGGCAATTGGTATTGCCATTTCAATTGTCCACACTTTCTTTTTTTCAACCACAAGTAATTCCGGTATGTTATGCACCAAGTTTTTATTAGTATGCATTTAAAATTCCAGTTTTTTAACCTGCTCATTTTCAATTCTGTGTTCCCATCCTTTTTTATTACGGATATATTATAATTTTTACAGATGTTCCAGTGAATCATTTCGGTGACTGTGTTATATCATTGCTTATGATCAGTTTATGTGGTCTTCTTGCACCAGCTCAATATATGAGTTACTGGTTTTTTCTGCTTCTTTGCATAATCTGCACATTGAATCATTTGATGATATGGCCTTAATTGCATTAATTTGAATAACTTGCTCTTGAGAGCAAAAATCAAACCTTTAGTTCCTTTTATAAAATGTTCCAGTTTATAAGCTATTCCGAAGTTTTATCTTTTCCACTTTTTCTTTGATCTTTTGTAGAAATTGACCATGTAATGCTTTTGTTTGCCAGCATTCTCTTCGTGTTTTTATTACATTATTTCAATATTCATATTTTGCTGCCTGTGCATTCAGTAAGTTCCAATTTTTAACTAGTTTTTGGTTGTCTTTTATGTAATCAGCTGCACCTACTTTTCTTCTAAACTAATCAAGGACAGAAACAACCTAGAACTAAGGATAAATTTGCTGACAGTTAGAACAATTAATCAGAGCCTACAGAAGTTGTCAATGGTCCAACACTGGAATTTTTAAAGAAGAGATTGGACAACCATTTATCTGAAATGGTGTAGGGCTGTGATGGTGAACCTATGGCATGCGTGCCACAGGTGGCACACAGAACCATGTCACCTGGCACACCAGCTTAGCCTTTCTAGGAGTCTCTGGAGGCTGGGGACAGCAAAAAACATCACTTCCTGTCCAACTGGAAGTTGGGAAATGGGCCGTTTTGGGCCTCTGGAGGGCCTCCAAGAGGGTGGGGAAGGCTGTTTTTGCCCTCCCCAGATGCATTGAGAGGATCTGGAGCCAGGTGAGAAAGAAAAACGGGCTTACCGGGCCATCGCATGCCAGGAGCGGGGGGAAGGGTGGTCGCACATGCATGCACGGGGCAGGGTGCATAGAATTATGGGTGTGGGCATGCGTGTGTGTGAACCTCCTTCTCACCTCCCCTTCCTGGCATGCGATGGCAAAAAGGTTAGCTATCACTGGTGTAGGGCTTCCTACCTGAGCAGGGGATTGGAGTAGAAGACCTCCAAGGTTCCTTCCAACTCTGTTATTTTGTTATTTTGTTATTCTGTTATTCTTTGACAGTTTATTTGATTTAAAGTAAACCTCTGCCCCCAAATCTGTAGGACAAGTATAATCTATAAATATCACTATTAGATTTAACGAATAATGATTCTTGTTTTTTGGTCCAAACTGTTCAGTTCAACTTTGTTGTATAACTGATATCTAGTTCCATGATGGATATGTATTGGTGTTTCCACTGTTTGGTTTTGTCTTTAACAATTTTCTCACTCTTTGGATATATTTTTTACAAATCACATTTTAACTTATCCATGCTTGATGTTATTCAGCTGTAAAATGCCCCAATAGTTTTAGACCTCATCCTAGTGGCTTGTGATGGATTGGCCATTTGTTATTTTATTATGCCATTTTTGATAGTCACTCTGTGCAATCTTCTTGCAGCAACTAGCTAGGTAGTCCACTGTTTCAAGAAATGGATGGTGGGACAGTAAGAGTGCATGAAAGGATCCAGAAAATAGGGAGACTATTTTGTTGGATAGAAAATCTCTATTTACTTTATTTTCCAGTGGCCTTAAGTGTATTCTTTATTGGGTTTTCTATTGAGGGAAATTGTAATCTATGGCTAAAAAGGTTTTCAGGTTCTTATGCTCTAACTGTTGTATCGAAAGACAACAAAATATAATACTAGCCTTCTGGAGACTGTTTCTCTCCCTTTTTCCTTTTTCTTGCACATACACACTCCTTTCCAAGATAGGGGGTGGATTTATTTTTGTACAGTTGTATGTATGAAAGAAAGAAAAAAAAGTAACATCCAGAAATAGATGTGACATTTCCTCTCTGTTCAAGATGTGGGTGAGTTTGCATCTTGTATTGTACAGAATTCATCCTCTGTTGAGTGATTACAAACATCAAAGATATATTTGGAATGCTAGCCGGCTCCCAGCATTTTAAGGGAATAAAGTTGAGGTAGATGTAGCTCAAGGCTTGATATAACTAAAAAACAATATGTTATATATAATCTGCAATACTGTTTCCTATAGAGTAGAGTCAGTGTTTACCACTGGGTCTGCAAAGTTGTTTTTGTCCATACTATTTGTATATAGCAGAATGTGAAATGCCGCATTGCTCATATTTAACCTATATATAAAATTATCATGTTATAATACAGTTTATTAAATTACTGAGTACCTCATACAGGCCATACCTGTGTTTTTCTCTTTTGTCATACTGAAAGGATGGTGGATTTTATTTGAAGATCCTAATCAACTTGATGGGCATAAATACAACAAAGTTTTACCCAGAAGGAAGCCAATCTGGCTTACAACCTTTTTCTTTCAGAAACTGACTATCTTTTTAGAAAATAGTTTCTTAACCCTGGAATGCTTCTGGGATTGTTTATCCTTTTCAGATCTATATAGCAGAAGCAGAACCTGGTTTCACCAATTTCAGTTGGGTGGATGCTTGGCAGCCTGGAAGAAAATAGACCTGGTGATAATCATTTATGTAAAATAATGTTGGAGTAAAACAAAAATTGCAGTAAGTTTGCATAGTAAATGTTTGGTATACATCATATAGTCCATGAAACATGCAATTGCCTATTTCTAAGACTGATTCAAAACGTTGGTGCCCACAACAATATTCTGAATTTTTAAAAACATTTTCAACATGTCTTATACCCATACTACATTTATTTAGTTCAATACCATATGCAAGTGGTCTGAATTTCCCTGCTATCTAGCAGGATGGGACAAACATTAAAAGTAAAACCTTTGACGTGATGGCACATCACAAGATCATTTGCATTCATTACTACTCGCATTTTCTGAGCAATGAAGATATAGTTACTGCAACAGACATTTAGGTCCGTTAATTGATTTGGGAGTTCACTTATTCCAATAAGCTTTTATATAATTGCTGATGTTTGTTGTTTCTAATTTTGTTGGCTCACATTTTAAGATTCTTTTTGGCTCAGGCACATAAAAGTACATAAAAGGTTAAAAAATAAATAAATGGAAAAACAGTGTGTCATCAATTTTGCCACGTCATGCAGGATCTTTTTCAGAGATGGCCCTTGCGTGACAATGTTGAACTTGTCCCTGGCTGAATTTATCATATCACAAATAAAGGTGACAATTGGGTTAGAGACCAAATGCAATTTCCTCAGCCATATCTCAAAGAAGTAAGCTAATTAACACTGTGCAGTTAGAAGGAGGATTAAAGAAATGTTATATATCTGCATTGTTCCTATGAGTGCACATTAAAATAGCAGATGGTAGGTATTTTAAAACAGGGTCAATTACTTCCATTGCATTTTCATTAAAATGTCTGTTTTTAATTATATGGATCTGTTAACTCTTACTAATTAAATGAAGTACCCTTTTCAAACCCATTAAATGTCAGTCTAGAAATTAATCTGCATCCTGAAATTAGGCGAACATGACACAATGTGAAAGAGATGGGAACTTTCTCTTTATTATTATTATATAGCAAGCCCCCACAACTAATTTCCTTTTGCTTCTGGCATATTCTTATGCAGTTTAGTTTAATATTGATTGTTCTATAGAGTAGGATTGGTGGCTGGACATAACGAGTTTAAAATGAAGATGCAGTTCTTTTTCAGGTATGAAAAGACTATATGGAAAAGAATTTTTGAAAGTCTTTAGAGTTTCTTTAGAGTTCAACTCTAAATGCAGGGAAATTTTTGTTAAGTTTAGAAAATAGAGCAGAAAGGCACTTTAAAAAACGAAGTTCTTCCACAGGTCCCATGAGGGAACTTGACATAGTTTGTCAGGTGTAAACATACCATCTGCATATTAATATGGTCTGACTCATTTTATCAACTAGACTTTACTGGATAGAAATATTGGAATATTGGAATATTGCAAACAATCAGTAGTCTTTCCAACAGTCTTAGAGAAAAAACAGAGCCAAAGTTCTTCTGAAGAAAACCTTAATAATCTATGGTTTTTCCAAGGGAAATGGATGCTTTCCTTTTACCTTGAATTGTTTACCCATTTAGGTGCCTAACAGGTAGAAACATCTGCCTGATTTTGCTTGAACATGAATGCTAAATAGGTGAGATCTTGCAGAGATTATCAGGTAATTTCATATCTGTAGATCAGATTAGGAAGTCAAAGAAACACTATGGAAAAAAGCAGTGACTAGCCAAATCCTTATTAAGAAAACATATGATATCAAAAACTGAGCTTATGGGCATATTTATTTAATATATTGATTAAACCAGATTTAAGAATGGACCCAGAGGTGTCACTAGAGTAAAAATAAATCACAGTATATCAAAGATGAAAAATAGATATAACAATATGATTATTTTATGAAACACAATACAAACATTCAGAGATTTCTATATTAAAGTATGATTGTAGTGATGACTTTGGTAGTGAAATATAACTATTTACATATGGTCTTATAAAGATTTTTTTAAAAAAATTAAATAGCAATCATAGTGGTGCAATCATGAAAATGATGCAGAGTGGAAAGGGAGTAGAAACTAACCTTTTGCTTAAAATTGCTATTAGTTATTCAGGGAAAACTGCCTGAGCATAATCTATTTAATCCATGAGCTTTTCTCTCTGAAGAAATTGCTGCATATAATTTTTGCTCAACTCAATGATCCTTGCACTTGGGATTCCATCTTAATCCTTACATTCTATTATAGCCCAATGCTGATTAACATCTTCATAAAACTGCTGAATAAGGTCATTCAATATGTTGGAATAACAAGTTCTATTTTCTTCCTTTCCAATGCTATGGTAAATATGCATTCTCAGAAGTATGTGCTCCTACATTCTCTCTGTGAGAGAACTTAGTTCTCCATATCTGCAGGAAGAAATTTGATTTATCTGGAAGAATAAGTTGAAGCCTCCAAACTAATACCAGATACTTGGAGTAATTTTCACTAAAAGTCATGCTTTTAGTAGCAGTAGCACTATTAGAAGGGGCAAATATTTTATCCTACTGCATTCATTGCCTGTAATGTCCAACTGCTTACAGTAATACCAGTACTGTCTTAACGGCTCTGATCTGAGTAATGTTTTGCTTTATTTATTTATTTGTTTGTTTGTTTATTTTTTTATTTTTTTTTATTGAAAAAGTTTTAAAAGTTTTACATACATTTTCTCCCCCCTCCCCAACCACCCCCCCGACTTCCCAGAGCAAATTAATCTGCATCCTGAAATTAGGCGAACATGACACAATGTGAAAGAGATGGGAACTTTCTCTTTATTATTATTATATAGCAAGCCCCCACAACTAATTTCCTAAAATACAGCTCAAATTCTCTAAATTAAACTCCATTTCACACTTATCATAATCATAATCATTAAACAAGTAGATAAAAGGAAAGCAAGTCTTCTTTCTTCTTATTCCATCTAATTCAACAGAATTAATCTCCATTTATAATTACAGCAGTTAATAAAACAATTAAGTATTACCTAATCAAACCTATCATTACTCAATATAGCTAATTAATACTTAACAAGTTATTAAGTCTATACAATTTAATAAGATATTTTATAACTTCTTTCATTTAACACAAAGAAAAAAACCCAACAACAACAAAAAAAAGAAAAAAAAGAAACCCTCATTCAAAAAAACCCAAATTTAAAATAAAATACTATATAAAGTCTTCTGTCCTCCACTTTTAAACCATCAAGGTCCAATTATAGTTAAAACACTTAATTAAAAAAAAATAATAAATTTTTTAATTAAAAAAAATTATATAACAATCAAACCTCTTATTAATTTATCAATACAGATAAAACATCATTTAATAACTATATCAAACATTTAAATTCTTCATACTAGATTAAACCAGTTGCTAATCTTCTTGTCTTCACATCTTCCAACAGCATATAGAATATCTTCATTTGCGTCTACCCACCTAAATAAAAAAATTGCTTCTTTATAAAAAAAAAAAAACCCGAGTGACTTTATAATTATATTTGAAATAGTATCCATCAAATCCAGTCAAAAATTAGATTAGTAAATTCATCAGACATATTAGGGAAACCACCAGATCACCTGCAATTGCTCTAGGTCCATAGTCCTTTTGCCTTATATTTATTACCATCAAACAGGAAACTCCAATTTACTATATTCAATAAAACTTCTGCGATTACAGTTAGATCCAGATTTATTACAGTCCTTAATAAAATATTCCAAATCATTCAAGTCGGGGCATATTTCACAGCCCAACACACCAGCATTGCTGTGATCTGTTTATTCTTCTCAAAATATTCCAATACAGCTGTAGATTGCCTCCTCATCATTGCTCATCATTTAGTTAACTGGCATTAAACTGCTGTCTGCTTTTTTTTCCCCAAAAAATTCAAAATCTTTAAACAGTTAAACAATACTTTTTAAGGACCATCATCTCATCAAGCAGAGTTATTTTCCATTTCTCCAGTCTTTCTTCTTTTCCTTTTTACGAACTTTCTTCTTAACTTTGATCCCTCTGCCTTTTTTAACTCCAGTAAAATTTTGAGGTTTTTGGGATTGCATATTATAAAATTTTTGCAGAAATGTAGCTTCTTCTGGAAACAGCTCTTTAAATGCAAATTGAGTTTTATAAAAAAAAATTCGTGTAACCAAAATTTCATCAGCTTCCAAAATTTCTTGCTCCTTGTTCTGCTCAGCATTCATCTTTCTCTCCTCAGTAAAAACTGCTATGATCTGTTGTTTTTTTACATCTCGCAACTCTTCATTCAATCCCCCACTGCTAGATTGCAACTCAGTATTTCCATGTATTTCATTGTTTCCAGCTTGAGAAGCTTGAAATATAGTATCAATTCTTTTCAATAAAGCAGAGGTAATTGAACTCAAAGCTTCCTCGAAATCAGACCATTGAGGGTTAATTAACCCTCCTTTGCTTTCTTTGCTTTCAAAAAGACCAGCCATCTTGCCCCCCTTCTTCCTTCCCTTCCAGAAGGACAGAAAAAAAAGGGGGGGGAAAGAGTTTCAAGAAGAAAAAAAAAGACCCTTTACAATTTGTAATTTGTATTGCTGCTTGAATTATTATTATTACATCCTTTCTTATTTCATCCACTTTTCAAAAAGGAGTTTTACGTTTCAAACAGGGCTTGTCAATAATTACTTTTAACTTTCACTTCTTCACGCCCCGTTGAAACTCAAACGCCATCTTGCTTTCACTTTCCACTTAGGGAAAATCTTTTAAAGAAAGTAAATCCTTGGAGTTAAAAAAAAAGAAAAAAAATACTTGCTGTTTCATTCGTGCAACTTGTGCTCCGCCAGCTTGATTCAAGAAGTATTTGTTTAAAATTGGTTGCTGGGATGGTAACGACATCTAGCTCTGCAAAGCAGAGACATCCAGGGTCCGGAGTACTGACAGGCTTAACGGGGAGCTCTCATCTTCGAGCGCCAGATTATGGGTAAAATCTGGCACTCTCAGGGAGCTCTACCCCACCCGTCTACTCACTTTCCCCCCTCATACCAGGGGGAAAGTTTTCAAACCGCAAGACAGCCGATAGTCGCTGTTCTTGCGGTTCTACGAAGCCCTGGGCTGGCGCTTCAAAAAGAAGCGTCCGGCGATGTCGCAGTCCCACCGGAAGCCAGTTTATTTATTTATTTATTTGTTTGTTTGTTTATGTATGTATGTATTTATTTATTTTTGCGATTTATATGCCGCCATTCTCCTGAAGGACTCAGGGTGGCTTACAATAACAATCAATAATACAAATCACAAAATAACAAAATAAGTTAAAAAACCCTTAAAAACCATATTTAAAATTATTACAGTTTGTGTAACCCCTAGTCAATCAAGTTATTTGATGGAAGAGCCATGTCTTCAGTTCGCGGCGAAAGGAGAGGAGGTCTGGGAATATCCTGAGCTCAGTGGGCAAATTATTCCAGAGGGTCGGCGCTCCGACAGAGAATGCTCTCCCCCTGGGGGCCGCCAGTCAACATTGTTTGGCTGACGGCACCCTGAGGAGGCCTGCTCTGTGAGAGCGCATGAGACAGTGGGAGGAAGGCAGAAGATGGTCCTGCAAGTACCCCGGGCCTAAGAATTTACAAAATTTCTTGAAATTTACAGTCCTTTGTTTAGGTTTATTTCCTATCTTCAGCTGCTGTAGATATATAACAATAAATCCTGTTAATTCTCTTCTCAAAGTCATAAGACAAAGTCAAAGAGAGTAGGGGAGAAGGGGGTAGTCTAACTTCATTTTCAAAGGCCAAACTTACTGAAGTACCATTGAGCCATATGCATAATAGAAACCAAATATTCAATTAACTCAGAATTAGATTGAATTATGTTATCATATTCTTCCTACAAGGCTTTGCATAGAAAAATATTTTTAGAGGTTTTGCTTTATTTATTTATTTTTTTTGGTACTAAATAGCAATAGCATTTAGACTTATATACCACTTCACAGTGGTTTTACAGTCCTCTCTAAGTCATTTACAGAATCAGCAAATTGCCCCCGACAATCTGGGTCCTCATTTTACCCACCTTAAAAGGATGGAAAGCTGAGTCAACCCTGAACCTGATGAGATTTGAACTGCCAAATTGCAGGCAGCCAGAAGTCAGCAGAAGTAGTCTGCAGTACTGCATTCTAACCACTGTGCTATCACAGCTCTTAATAGCAATAGCAATAGCACTTAGGCTTATATATCAGTTCACAGTGCTTTACAGCCCTCTCTAAACAGTTTACAGAGTCAATATACTGGCCCCAACAATCTGGGTCCTCATTTTACCAACCTTTGTAGAATGGAAGGATGAGTTAGCCTTGAGCCGGTAAGAATTGAACTGCTGGCAGTTGGCAGAATTAGCCTGCAATATTGCATTTTAACCATTGTGCCATCATGGCTCTAAATTTATTGAATCTTTTGATAACATCTATTTTCAAAAATCTTTCACTGCACACAGAATAATGGAAAACTACTATGGACTCACATTTTACAAAGCCCAACTCTTTCTTGGCCCTTAAGTCATAAACAAGGGGTAGCTCTCAAATAATAGAAATATGTTGTGTAGTTGCTTAAGAACTTCTTGTCTTTGGGGAAAAAAACAACTTAAAGATAATGCTGCTCATTCAACAGGGAAAGGTGCCACATCTATCCATGTAGTTTGTAGATTATCTTCTAGGCTGAGATGAGATCCTATCTGCATCTTTAGGTGCCCAGTGAACAATGCTGCGGCATGGACTGTATACAAATTTCCCTGAAAGGGTGCTTTTTGTGTGCTGGAAAAATATGCCAGTAAAATAGCACTGATATAACTCTTTGTATTTAAAATGCAGTATTTTATGTTCTCAATCTCCATCTGCTAATGGCCTCAATAGCTGTTACACAGCTTCCATTTAAACCCTCAATCTGGTGAACTGTGTACCAAACCTTGTGATGATATTTCTCTTATACCTTATCTTGGTAAATCAGAAACAGGCCTTCTATCCAGGATGTATTGTCTGATTCATCCTAGTTACATACAACAACAACAATATTATAATAATAATAATATTATAATAATAACAGAGAACATTATAAAAGCAACAGAAACAAAGGCAGAATATAAAGAAAAACAACTGAATGACAGATTAAATAGATGGAAAACCAAAGCTTTGCATGGACAGCACTTGAAAAACATTGAAGGAAAATGTGATGACAACTTTACATGGGCATGGCTTAAGATGGTAACCATCAAGAAAGAAACAGAAGGTTTAATACTCGCTGCTCAAGAACAAGCACTACAAACTAATGCCATGAAAGCATTCATTGGCATCCTTCAGTCTCAAGAGACTTTGTATCGTGCTCTGGAAAGAGGTCCTAACACAGCATCTAGTGTGACTAAAAAGGCCAATTCAAGAGTGGCAATCCCTTCCACACGGAGGGCAGTGTCCCCTGCCCAGCCCCCGGATTTCGCTGGTTCCGGGACTGCCTCTTTGCCTCAGCCTACCAAACAAGTGTCTCTTCGAATTGAAGAAGGCCATGCTGCATCTTTAGCCTCCAAGCTGAACGATCCGAGATTAAGGTTTCCCATTTGTTAATGTCCATTCCCAGGGCCTTTAGGTCCCTCTTGTAGATATCCTTATATCGCAGCTGTGGTCTCCCTCTAAGGCGCTTTCCCTGCACTAATTCTCCATACACGAGATCTTTCGGAATCCGACCATCAGCCATTCTCATGACATGCCCCAGCCAGTGTAGACGTCGCTGTTTCAATAGTGTATCCATGCTAGAAATTCCAGCATGTTCCAAGACTGCGCTATTTGGAACTTTGTCCTACCAAGTGATGCCAAGAATTCGTCAGAGACAGCACATATGCCATGGAAGCAAAGATACAAAAATCCACCAACAATCCAAATTGCCGACTTTGCAACAACAAAGTCGAAACTGTTTCATATTTAATATGTGAATGCAGCAAAATCACACAAACTGATTACAAAGCTAGACATGACCAAGTTGCTAAATTAATCCACTGGTCATTATGTAAAATATACAGCTTACCTGTATCCAAAAGGTCATGGGAACATAAAGTGGAAAAGGTTATCGAAAATGAGAAGGTGAAGATCTCGTGGGACTTTCATATACAGACACATCGTCATTTGGAACACAACACACCAGATATCACAGTTGTTGAAAACCGAAACGTACAAATTACTGACATCGCGGTACCAGGAGATGCCAGAGTTGAAGAAAAAGAACTGGAAAAAAGCATGAAATATCGCGACCTGGCCATCGAAACTACATGGCTATGGATGAATCATGTAACAGTGATACCCATTGTCATCGGGGCACTTGGTACCATATCCAAGAATTTTATAAGGTACATCAACAAATTGCAGCTTCCTACATTAACACCAACGGAACTGCAAAAAACTGCGCTACTTGGAACATCGTACATCTTAAGAAGGTACTTGGTTGATACCTAGGGCTCTGGCAGCAACCCGTATCAACCATTAGCACAAGTCAATGGTATTTGTGATGTATTTTTGAATGTTCAGTTGACTGAGTTTCATGTTTAATGAATAAAGTAAATAATAACAACAACAACAATACCCAAGGGAAACACAGTCAGAAAACCCCATCCAGAAACCAGTTGTCCCCCAAAACGTAAATCACATGCTAATATAAACTAAGTTTCTCTTCTCCCGCAGAGTATGTAGGAATACATTCTTCTGAGAATGCATATATTGGATTATATTGTGGCTGGCTGACGTTGTGGCAAATGACAATCATTATTTGGTGATGTTTGAATATGAAAGAGGATAGAATTGGAAGTGGTAAGGCTAGGAAATTGCTAAACTTTGCTTGGTCTTGGCATAGGCCATCTTAGTTTGTCAAATGACTTATCAATTAAGTTCTTTTTCCTTGTCATTTAATCATATTAAAGTTCCTTCACCTTAATCATATTATAGTTTATATACACATTTTTAAATGAAACAAACAATCTGGGAGCATAAATAGTATAATTTAGACTTTACTATTGTTATGGTTCATTTGAAAAGAGGATACAAATTCTATGCTGGCTATATATACTGCTACTGTATTAAGATATATTTGGCTGATAATCTAATTGGAAGAAAGAAGTGTTGAAAGGGCACAGTGAGAAATCTATAGTGTCCTATTAAATTCAAGCTGAAAAAAAAAGTTTAAATTGTCAAATATATATTTGCTATCTTTAGCAAATTAATGTTATCATTTTTCTTTCAAGGTCACTACCTAGGAAAATATGTTATTCTTCATCTGGGATTCCAAGTCAGATGTGGTTATTTCCAATGATAACCTGTATTTCTGAAATCAATTGTTAACAAACATTCAAGTGAGTTTCCCTACTGTTATGTCAAGGATTCAAATTTGTTTAACTAAAAGAAAAGAAATTGCTCTGTTAAGGATATTTTTGCAGTAATACAAGGGTTTTCAAAAAAAAAAAAGATAGCCACAAAATGATGGTTAATAGCATTATTATATATGCTTCAAAAATGGTAAGACATGTTTTGGATGTTAGGTAAGAGTAAGCATAATTTCTCTGACTGACATTTTTCAGGCTTCCTAAAGATCCTGAAGAAAAGGAAGTGGTTCTTCAAAACTCATGTTAATATTAATTAGCTGCAGCAGTTTTTTTTCACATTCACAAAGAAGCCTAAAAAAAAGTTGCATTCTTTAATGAAGAACAAAATAGGGATACCAGCCTTGGCTGCAGAAATCCACACAACAATCTGGTGGATTTTATTTAGAGAATTTTCAAATGTATCTCTAATAATTCGCAACTTGGGCGTCCTCCTGGACACACGGCTGTCTTTAGAAGAGCACATGACGGCCGTGGCCAGGAGGGCTTTTTATCAGGTTCGCCTGATACGCCAGTTGCGCCCCTTTCTGGATCGGGACTCCTTATGCCCTTGTTACATCTCGCCTTGACTACTGCAACGCTGTCTACATGGGGCTCCCCTTGAGGAGCACCCGGAGGCTCCAATTGGTTCAGAATGTGGCCGCGTGGTGATTATGGGAGCGACGGGGCGCTCCCATGTAACGCCTCTCCTGCGCGAGCTGCATTGGCTCCCGTTGGTCTTCCGGGTGCGCTTTAAGGTATTGGTTCTCAACTTTAAAGCGCTCCATGGCTTAGGGACAGGGTACTTACGAGACCGCCTGCTGCTACCGATAACCTCCCACCAGCCAATACGCTCTCACAGAGAGGGCCTCCTCAGGGTGCCGTCAGTCAAGCAATGTCGGCTGGCGTCCCCCAGGGGGAGAGCCTTCTCTGTGGGGGCACCCGCCCTATGGAATGAGCTACCTCCTGGAATAAGACTGATCCCAGACCTTCGTACCTTCCGCAAAGCCTTGAAGACTTACTTATTCCAGCAAGCCGGCCTAGCTTAAATGGTTTTAAATCGGGATTTTGAATTTTATAGACTTGGGGTTTTAAATTGGGAGGCCGATCGATTTAATATCTTTTAATTTATCTTAATTTTTGTATTGTATGTATTTTAATTCTGGCTGTCCACCACCCTGAGTCCCTTCTGGGAGAAGGGCGGGATACAAATTAAATTATTATTATTATTATTATTAATTTGCTCCTCTATCTTGACTTTCTCTTTGGTCAAAGAATAGCTTTTTTTTATAAATCACTTAGGAATTGCTAGCTGCTCAGGAATCATAAACATCAGAAAGTTTTAGCCACCCACAGCAAAGTTGACCAAGCTACAAGTTACTACAATAATAAACTAAAACCACAGCTTTCAGTCTTTCTATTTCTCCATCAGCTTTTTTTTTTCTCTCCACACTTCTTTATTTTGGCTTGCCTTAGCAGCCTTTTTCCTTGTTGTTTAACACTAAAGAAATCCCCAAAATGGTGCAGGTCTTGAAAAAGGTGTAGCAGGCTGTGACTAAAGAGATTCTCTTAACTTAGTAAAGATTAATAGTCCTTAAAGGTGATTAAGAAATGAAAGGCACAAGTAACTGTTCATTTGAAAGGTAAATTTCAAAACAGTGGCTTCTTCAATGATGAGCAAATTGCAGCACCATCACCTACCCACCCCAGCTTTCGGCATGCAGCAGCTTTGAAGCACAGCTCTTGAAGTTGCTTGCAGACCTCAGCTGTATCAGGGGATCTTGAGGGGTAATTCTTAGTCTTTCCCTGATCCTGGTGAGTCATAAAAACTGAAGGAATGCCAGTCCCTTCAGTTAGTAGTTGAAGAGCTACAGTCCAGGGGAAATCCCTTCAGGGATTCTCCCTGAGCATGTATTTAGTTGGCCAGCTTCACTGCAAATCTCCCTGGCTTCTCATTTTACCGACCTGGGAAAGATGAAAGGCTGAGTCAGCCTTGAGTTGGTCAGGATCGAACTCCTGGCAGTCAGCAGAGTCACACTACAGAACTGCTTTCTAACTACTGTGCCATCGCCGCATTAACAAAATGAGTTGTAATTACAGGAAGACAATTCTTGGAACCCCATGTGGATACCCCCTTGTCATCGGGGAGAGGTTTGTGCATTCTGTTAAGGTTGAGAGCTATGTTGGAGGTGTATGCCAGAAGGTTCTCATCCAAGACAGTTCTCAACTGAGGAGCCAGACTAAGAGTATCCACAAACCTATTAACCATGATAAGACATAGCAGATATATTGGTTTGCACTGAGTCACACAGCAATGAGGAACATGGCCAAATATTGAAAAGCAAGGACAACCAAATGTAGATTAGTTCACTCTATTTTGTTTCCCATAAATACCTATGGTTGTGAAAGTTGGACCTTAAAAAAGCAAGACGGGAAGAAAATCAACTCATTTTATCTGTCATGCTGGAGAAGGCTGCTGTGTAGTCCTTGGACAGCAAAGGTGACTAACAAACAAGTACTGGAGTGCATAGCACCAGATATGTCACTAGAAGGCAAAATCACTAAACAGTGTATCACTTATTTTGGCCATGTCATCAGTGGTGGGATTGAAAAATTTAACAACCAGTTCGCTGCCTGGTTGCTGGGTGGGTGTGGCTATGTGACTGTGGCCTACTCGGCCTCCTGCACCATGGTGGGGGTGGGGCGTTATCATCCTCATGAGGCTTTCCTTGAGCCCCCAGGAGGGCAAAAATGTCCTCCCCCAGGGCACCGGGGTACTTCCGGTAGGTCCGATTTATGCCTTCCTGAGGCTCCCGAGGCTTTCCTCGAGCCTCCAGGAGGGTGAAAATGGCCTCCCCCGGGCACCGGAGGCCCTCTGAAGGCCGAAAAAAGGGCTGTTTCTGGAATTCTGGTAGGCCCATTTTTCACCCACCCAGAACCCCCTGCACTTATCTCACATCCAAAACGGCCTGCGTGGAGACTCCTGGGAGAGGGTGGGTGGGCGTGGGCATGGTCAGCCAGTCCTTGGAACAATTGGTTCAGCGAACCAGATTAAAATTAACATCCGGTCTGAACCGGCTGAAACCCACCCCTGTATGTCATGAGGTGGAATTCACTGAAGAAAGCAATTATGTTGGGAACAGTTAGCAGTAAAAGAAAACCAGGCTGTCAAAGAACACAAAAAGCTGGACACCATCAAGGCTGACACCAGACAGAAATAGTGCAAGATCGGAAGATGTGGAGAGACCTAGCCCATAGAATCACTAAGAGTCGGACTTGACTTAATGATCATCATCAACAACAACATCAATGCCTGAAACACTCGTTTGGAAACTTTTTTTAAATATGTATATAGTCCTAGCGGTTAACACCTATCAGATTTCTATATAGGGTAATATGGATTATATAGAACTCATATATTGAAATCATTATCTAGCCAATGAAAATATAAAAGAACCTTATTGAAACTTAAAATGAGATTCTCCTTCACACCAGAATATAATATGAATACTCCACTTCTTTGTAAAGTTTTCTATCTGTTATAATTAGTTCTCACTACATGGGATTATTTGACCTGGCACATTTTAAAAGGATTTCTGTTTACCTGAGTTTCTTAGGATGCATAGTAGAAATAATACGTACTCAAGATGAACAAGATTAGAGCATCTGTAAATTGTTGAGGAGCCAAACAATAGCTACACAATGAAATTATACTTTTGTGTTCCCTTTGGATTTCATCCTGTTCATTTTGATTATATGTTTTCAACACTGATTATTAGCAGATTTTGTTCCAGTGTTTATTCTGTTGAAATAGGAATCCTACAATGAAACTACAATATTGGAAACAATTCAATGTACTCATATAAATAAAGCAGATGAAAAAGGTCCAGTGATTTAGGATGCTTTCAGAGAATATTTCCATTGTGATAACTTCTGGTCGCGTTCATTAAATTTTACCTTTTTTCCCCATCACTGCTTTATTTTTATTTTTTCCTTACCAGAAACAACCTGTTAAAGAGAGGGAAATGGAAAAGCCATACAAATTACTTTTATCAGCATTTAGGGGGTCTCAGAACAAAAACATTCCTAAACATTTTATAAACACTACTTGTAAAATCAATACAGGGACTTTCATTGGATTTTGTCAGCATGAATTTATCAGTAAGAATACTAGTCTACAGTAAGATTACCAAAGAGAATCTCATCCTCAGTAGTATTTGAAATAATCAAATGAATTTATACTTTTCCTCCAAAGTGGTAAAGCTAATGTGTAAAAATGTACTTCCATGAGTTTATTTCAGTGTGTTTAGTTTTTTCCACATGTTTCTATTTATTGGGCCATTGATTTAAATGTCAAAAAATTGGGGAAACTATTTATAACCCCTTAGAATACGGTAAGAAGAAAGTATGCAGATGGGACCCAAAAGAACATGTTGCCCCTTGCCTTTTCCCTGCCATTATCCGATGAAATACTACTTGAAATCCTTAAATATTTTTAAAGTACAGGTAGTCCTCGATTTATGATTCCAATTGAGCCCAAAATTTATGTTGTTAAGTGATTTTTGCCCCATTTTATGATATTTCTTGTCACAGTTATTAAATTAGTAACATGGTTGTTAAGTGAATCTGGCTTCCCCATTTTTTTTGCTTGTCAAAAGATTGCAAAAGGTGATCACATAACTTTGGGACACAGCCACGGTCATAAGTATGAACCAGTTGCCAGGCATCTGAATTTTGATCACATGATCATGGCTGCTACAAAGGTCGTAAGGGTGAAAAATGGTCATAAGTCACTTTTTTCAATGCCGTTGTAACTTTGAATGGTCACTAAAGGAACTGTTGTAAGTCGAGGAATATCCGTATTGCAAAGTTGACCGTATAATTTATATATTTAATTTCCAAAGGGATGAAAAGTGTCATGTTCACAGACTGTTTTCTCTAACGCTCAACAGAAGAGCAGGCTCTTAGTGTGCTCACACATTCCTCCCTTCATTAGAAGTTACACCTCATTGTTATAGTTAAATGAGCAGCAAAGCTGCTGCAGTCGATCAGTAAAATCCCCTTAGGTAATGTAGTAAGTCCTATCGATTTTGCCTCCCAGGCAGAACCTGAAAAGTGGCAAGCTCACACTTCAAGCAAAAGCCAGGTAGCTCCTCCTAACTCTTTTCTGTGTCCCGATGGATCTTGCTCCTTTGCGCAATGAAATGGAAGTTTGGGGGAAAGAAAAGCCCAGAGTGGAGTAAAGCCTGAATATTTATATCTTGCTAATTAAGCAAATGCTTGAGGAAAAGCAGATGTATATGTTTCCGACATTTGTAGCCAGTTATATCTGTGCCTGTCTAATCAGAACCCGATGCTTTCAACCCCAAAGATATCTGATGCACAAGATAGTATTGAATAATTCAACACAAATTACTTGGGGTGTGTTAACTGTTGAACTCGCATTTTGCTTTGTGAGAAAACACCTCAGGCACAAAGTTGCAGTCAATTACACTTGCATTATTCTTTCCACAATCGCTGTTTCCTGAGCGTCCTGTATGAAGTAAAAAGGGCACCTTGTTATGTAATCCAGCTTCCATGGTTTGCATCCTACAGACATGCCTAAATCATATTCTTTTCACGGCCTTAACAACAAAATTTGCATTAATTATTTCAAAAGAGTCAAATATTCAAGATCAGTGCTCAAGTGATTTAAGATATTACTCTTACCTGCATTTAGGAATAGCATTGTATTGCCTATTCCCATAATGAACTTTGAGATAAACAACTGGGGGGGGGGGGTTGACAATGCTGAACCTTTGAATAGAGAAAAATCACAGAGTCAAACACAGAGTGCAGTCCTGTGTGGTAAGTGGTATCCATAGCAACCAATAGATTTTATGCTAAGTCTGGCCTTTAAAAACATTTCACGTTTACCACTGAGAAAAAGATGGCCTTGATTTAAAAATGATACAAGTATCTTGAATGAGGGTGTCCTTCTCTCTACTGCAAATAACACTAACTGCCATCTTTTTAGTATGAAATCCTCCATGTCACCACTTATGTCCATAATGTTACTGTACCTTTAATGTAAGAAAATACTTTTCTTTGGCATGTCACTATGCCATGTTAAGCCCATTTAAAAACGAATCCTAGAATCTTACATTTTGATAAAAAATATAGAATATTAGATCCCAACTTTCCTCTACGATTATGCAACTGTAAAATATTCTTGTCTCCTTAATTTTACAGAAACTCCAGTCCTTTAAGTTTATAATAACTGGCCATATTATATGAAATAGAAAACATCGGTCCAATCGCTAAAAAGCCTAATTCACTTTCTCTTCACATCCAAATGACTGAGTGCCAGGAAAATGAAATGTGTTTTTAATAAGGGAGGCCATCTATAAAATTAATTGATATATAATTACTGATAACATGTGTTGCACTAAGCATACTGATGCTTAGTACTTAAGATAGTTTGGAGAATAAAGATTTTATTGAACCTGCAGAAGTATAGAAAATGAGTTAGATTCATAAGTAATCATAGCTAGATGCAACACACCTTATGATGACACACCAAACCACATTCAATGGGATGCCAAGATGCACATTATATCATCTGGATAAAAAGTTGGCTTGCTACAAATGCCTTTGCTTAAAATCTTAGAATTTAAAAGTGATCAGATGGTGATGATTATCTAGTCTCTCTTGTGCCCATCTATTAAAGGGAAATCCCCAAACTTTGGAGGCAATTGGTTGCACTGTCAAATTACTTTTCCGGTTAAATTAGATCTGACTTCCTGTAATCTGAATCCATTTTTATGTAGCAGAAACAATAGAAGAGAAGGCAACTCACTTCCCCGTCTCAAAAAGCCTATTTAAAATTGCTGCCTTAGATTTATGATTCAAGCCTATTAAATTTTGTCAAAAAGCAATCAAGTTCATCTAGCTGTACCTTTCTACAATAGGACAGCTAAATTGCAGAGGGCAGGAAGATGTTTCATATTTGCAATATCCTTTATTTTTGCTCCAGTGATATTTTCAATTGGAGTGGGAAACATCAGTGATTTTCCTCTGTGTTGCTTCTACAAGAACCAGGTTTTTTTTCCCAATGGAACAAATTTTGCCATAGCCTTTCTGCTTGAAATTTTATTTTATTGGTGCAATAAAAATTATAATGGCCTAGTTTGGTGCAGTGCAGGTGTGTTCAACTTTGGCAAGCTTAAGACTTGTGGACTTCAACTCCCAGAATTTCCCAGCCAGCCATGGGGAAAGTTGCCAAGGCTGGACACCCCTGGTATAATAGTTAAGACATCAGGCTAGAAATTGAGAAACTGTGAGTTCTAATCCTGATTTAGGCACAAAGCCACAAAGCCAGTTGTGTTAATTGCTCAGGTCTAGGAAAGAAGTAATAACAAACTACTTCTAAAAAATCTTGCCAAGAAAACTTCAAGCACTCAGCTAAAGAAAATTATACATAATTCACTGGAAGAAAAAAAAATCCATAGAGGGAAACTATTAGACAACAGATTCTATGATGAAAATCAGTGTGGTATAAAGGGCTGAACTAGGAATGGGCAAACACAGATTCTAATCCTCCCATTGGGTTAGACTTAAGGAGACATCTACAGTAGTGGCCAAAATTGTGGAAACCTTTTGGGAAAAGGTTTTTTTTTTTGAGGTTTGATGGCTAATAACACCACTTTTTTTGAGTAGTACCATAAAATTATATATCAATGGAAAGATAATTTAATCAAGAATGTAATGCAACAAAGTTTGTTCAATTATCTGTATTCTATGAAAAATTATAGCCAAATAACCAGAAAAAGGAAGCACAACTTGCTTAGGTTGCTATCAGGTAGCTTTCCTTCATCTGATTGTAGCCAATGAGCATGAGTGTTTAGAGAACCAATCAGGTGTCATCTTGTTTTGGCAATGAGCCAATCAGATCACAGTAGGATTCAGTTATTGATGTCATGTATTGAAGCTGAGAGGAGGACATTTGTCAGTGTGTTATGTGATCACTATCAAGTTGGTTGGGGTTTTTTGTGTTCTTTCATTTAGTGAGCTTGTAAAATGTAATAAAATTAAAGTAATGGTGTAAAGAGTTGACTGGTCACCCAGAAAGCAATGTAAAATAGTATTATTAAGTGAACAAGGCTACAGTTATAAAGAAATTAGAAGGAAAATTGGTGGAAACTTAACCGAAGGTGGCATTTCTAAGTTTTTGAAGAGGTATAAGGAGACTTAGTCACTACAAAACCACACTGGTAAAGGCAGGAAAAGGTGCACAACAGCAAGTGTTGATAGAAGAATTAAGAGACTGAGCCTACGTGACAGAAGAAAATCATCTGGGTGTATAAAAGATGAAATGGCGCGATACAATGTGAAGTTGAGTGCAAAGACTGTTCAGCGCAGACTGCAGGAATTTGGCCTAAAATCTAGAATTCCATGAAAAAAGCCACTTTTATCTTTCAAACAAAGGTTGAAAAGCATTACATTCTTGATTAAATTATTTTTCCATTGATATATAATTTAATGGTGCTACTCAAAAAAGAAGTGGTGTTATATTAGCCATCAAACCTCAGAAATACACTTTCCCCCAAAGATTTCCACAATTTTGGCCACTACTATAGATAATTTTAGGCCAATCGCTGTAAAATTATTTTAGCAATCTCCACAGGGCCACAACAACAGATTAGGATCCGTAACAAAGTCATCTATTTATTAGGGCTAAGAGATAAATAAACCCTATAGAATTAACAATCTTCAAAGAAAAGTTGCCATTTTAGGCCATTGTGTCAAGGTTGCTTCAAACTATGAAGTATGAATGTCCAATTTTTGAAATGTTGTTAATTTTTATTTATTCTACATACCAGTCTAGAAATGTCAAAAATCTATTAAAACAATGTGAAAAAGCAGGCCCAGTATTAAACTTCTTAGGGAATAGACTATAAGTTTCATTTCAAGAACAAAGCAGAGAACAATGTAGTTTCATACAACGTGACATGCAACAAGGAATCTGGGATTAGCAGATGCTGGCAAATCATTTTAATTATTTGTCACACAACAATGTCTTTCATTTTGTGTCTTTCATTTTAATTAAATGATCTTTGCAAATATGGACTTTATACAAAACTGTCATCCAGATATAATAATTGGGTCTTCTAGATTTCCAGTTTCCCAAGGTAACAAAAAGTTTGTTCTTACACATTTCACATCATTCACGTAATTATATAAGCCTGGAAGGTTCCTTGTTCATCATCTAGTTCAACTTCATCCTCAGGATGATCAATGCCAATTCAATGTCTCTGACAGATGGCAGACATCTAACATCTACTTAAATTTTTAGCCCACAAACTTCCATAAAGTTTAGAACTTTAGAAAGCTTTGATTATTTTTAGCCAGATTCTGCTTCCCTGTGTTTTAGTTCTTAAGTAGAGAAACTAACAATATAATTGGCAACAGATTTGGGCATTCTTCTCCTCCTAGTGAATTTAGAAGTGTCACTTAGGATCAGATTACTAATGTTTATTTCTACCAAAGTTACCAAATAACCCTCTGAAAATAAAACTTATTAGAAGTTCTATACAAGCAGCAATAGATTCGTTTGAAAAAAGATTTACATCAGAAACATTTATATTTTAAAAAATCTGAACAGAGGAAATATATGTGTCATAATGAAAGCAGGGTAATTTGCATTTAAATAAAAATCAGACAATTTATGTTAACAGCCTCATAGATTAGGGTAATTTGTATAGCACAGCTCTAGAAGAAGTTACTGTAAATTGGTAAAGTATTTATTCAGGTTTATGAGTACGGAAGATATGTAGGAGTTACAATCATAGTTCTAACCTTACTGTATCATGTTCATTGCATTCCTTCTAAAGAAGAAAGAAATGTGAAAGTACTATTATTAGTTTCTGTATTTTCTTTTCTTTTTTTTAACTCAATGTATGCTGGTGGCATTCAACTGCGTTTTTGAATCTGAATTTTTACATTCAATTATAACAGACAAATTTCTGGTTTGTTGCATTTTCCCCCAAAACTATATCAGTTATAGAAGTGAGAAACTGTTGCTGTTCCTTTACGCCATCTGTTAAGTTTATTTCTGGATCTATTAAAAGTACATTTTTTTTCACGTGTAACCATTTCTGGGAGGAAAAGAACAGGACATCAGAAAAGAGACTTATTCAGAATAAAGATCTTCAATAAAGATAATCATGTGGCTAATGTTTTTAGCTTTATATCCCACTTTTCTTTTTAAGAAATCTAGTTATATTGCAAGAAATTTAAAAGCGGTGGAACCGTATCTAAACACAACAGGAATCGACAGATGAGATTTCATTTATTTCAGCCCACCCTTGGTCTGTGGTAATCTGTTTCAAACATTAAAAAAAAACCTGTTAAAAACAACCCTTCAGTTTAGTGAACAACACAACTGATAATATTGAATGAACTGGCCAAGTTGATACAAGAAGAGGAATATCTCAGATTTCCTGACAGTTTTATTCCATTAACAAACATTTTGAATAAAGCATGATATGTGAGAGAAATGTTGTATGGATGAAACTATATGAAAAAAAAGTCACAATTAGAAATGGAATCCCTACTTCAACATTTATAGCAATGAGGTTGCCATGGATTTTTAGTGAGATAAATATGCGTCATTAGTAGTAAACAAAGGGAAAATGGTTAAAAGTGTTGGAGCTGAAATGGCAGATGGAAACAAATTGAGAAGTCTTACATCACAACATAGTTACAAATATCAGGACATTTTAAAAATGAATAACATTAAACACTTAGAAATCAAAGCCAGTGTAATTAAGGAATATATATTAACAAGCGTATAAAAAGAACTTAAATGACAATAATAAAATAATCATGGCAAGGCAAAGTATTATGTAGATCAACAACAAGATCTGGAAATGGCTAAGAGCAGAAAAGTTGAAGAAAGAGACAGACAGCAGAATAGAAGAGAAAGAACTGAAGGCAATCGCAAAATACTAAGACCTGCAAATAGAAGTAGAAAGACTGCAGCAAATAAATAAAGACAGTACCAAATGTGCCTTGGGTGCAATTCCAAAATACCTGAAGCATCAATTGAACACCATCAGCATTAACAAAATCACTATCAGTCAATTGCAAAAGGCTGCTTTAATTAGAACAGTAACAACGATATCCTGCAATGATATCTAACATAAACATCAACTTTTGCCTATCCCAGGCCCTCAATAGGTGAATAAATTGCCAAATCCAGTCTAAATGTCTGCCTGGCTACACAAGTGGATGGCACTTAGAAATTATGAGCATTGACAAAATTTCTCCATATCAAATACCAAAGGTACACACTGCTTAGAATCAAACATATACTACCTCAATATATTATGACATCAGAGGTTTTGGGAAGAACTTGGTGAGTATGCAGGCTAACACCAGCTAAAGAATTGGCAGCTGTGATTTCATGTTTTTATGTATATAACTGTGTTGCAATGCATGGCTGTGAAAGTTGGACCATAAGAAAGGCTGAGTGCCAAAGAATTGAGGTCTTTCAACTATGGTGCTGGAGAAGACTGATAGACTGCAAGGTGATCAAACCAGTCAGTCCTAGAGGAGATCAACCCTGACTGCTCTTTAGAAGGCCAGATCCTGAAGATGAAACTCAAATACTTTGGCCACCTAATGAGAAGAAAGGACTCACGGGAGAAGAGCCTAATGCTGGGAAAGATTGAGGGCAAAAGAAGAGGGGGACAACAGAGAATGAGGTGGCTAGATGGAGTCGCTGAAGCAGTAGGTGTGAGCTTAAATGAACTCCAGAGGATGGTAGAGGACAGGAAGGCCTGGAAGAATGTTGTCTATTGGATCGCGATGGGTCGGACACAACTTCACAACTAACAACAACAACAAATGCCATCCAACTTCCAACAACTCTAAGGTGTTTCCAACAATTAAAGAAATTACAATAAAATTAATACAAAATAAAAGTTGGTCACCCTCACAATTCGTCTGGATGAAGAGTTACCTTTTCACCATTCTGCTCAACAGTAGCACTCCAAATCTGGAGCATGCCATCCTGTAAGACTGAAGTGGCTAGGCAGATACTATGGGAAACTCAAGTTTTGTGGTATAAATACTAACTAATCCCTTGATGTTTAGCCTATTCTACTTCTTCAATCCTCTGCAGGAATGATAAACCAGACCAAGAGGAACTAGAAGAACTAGGTTAAAATTAAAAGCCTTAGAAATGAAATAGTGATGAATATCTGTAGCCTGGGTGTAGGATGAGGGTAAAGGTTCATTCCCTGAGCTTCTGGGTTGGTTTTCGAATATTTCATTATCAGGCTAACTAATATCTTCAGCAGAGTTTAGGGGATGTCAGTGTTCCTCTGTTTATATGGACTTCAGGTGTGGTATGTCAAGTAAGGGGCTAGTGATTGGTCAGCTGTGAGTCATCAGTGAGTCTTGTGATGGATCTTGTGATAAGATGATTACATAAGGTCAGGGTCATTGGGAAGTGGAACTGCTGGTGAGAGGTTTGCATGGGTTGGTTGAGGGTCGTTGCTGTCTTAGACTTAGAAATTATTACCGTCATTCATCGGTACACCTATATACTGACATTCATGTGCTGTATTTGTTCTACAGTAAAAGCAGATGTGGAATGATGCAACTGTGACAAACATAAACAAAAAACAAAAAAAGTTCTATCTGAAGATGCTAAGGGAAGATATATTAAATGAATATGAGCCATTCTTGGCTTCAAAGATAAATTGTTATAAAGGAAGAAAACTGCCACCAAGAACTCTCATCTTTGTGCCTCCTTTCCTGTAATAGGAAAGCACCTGAAACCAGAGTCACCCAAATCAGGAGAACAGAATGTACTACAGCCTTGGTAGTACAGTGGTCTAAAACACCCTGTTATTAACACCAGCTGCCTGCAATTATTGCAGGTTCGAATCTCACCAGGCTCAAGGTTGACTCAGCCTTCCATCCTTTCTAAGGTAGGTAAATTGAGGACCCAGTTTGTGGGGGCAATAAGCTGACTTTGTATAAATATACAAAAGTATGAAGGCTATTGCTTAGTGCATTGTAAGTGCTAAGTCTCCGGAGAAGAGCGGCATATAAATCAAATTAAAAAACAAAAAACAAAAACATGAGGTATAGTCAGATTTTACATGTGTTTTACAGTCAAAAGCTGTACAGATAGTTTCCAGATGATCCATAAGGATAGCCCCATGTAGTATATTATATGAGCCGAGGTGGCGCAGTGGTTAGAGTGCTGTACTGCAGCTACTTTAGCTGACTGCTAGATCAGCAGATCAAATCTCACCGGCTCAAGCTTAACTCAGCCTTCCATCCTTCAGAGGTGGGTAAAATGAGGACCCAGATTGTTGGGGGAAATATGCTATTTAGTATACTGTCAATTGTTGTAAGCCACCCAGAGTCCTCGGAGAGTGGGAGGCATAGAAATATGATTAATAAAAATAAATAAATAAATAAATAAATAAATAAATAAATAAATAAATAAATAGAACAAATTGTAGTAATCAGACGTGATGTGATAGGAGTGTGAATATTAGTGCTAGAAAAGACCCTCCCATCCAATGACGCCTCCTGCTTCTCCAGCAGGCGCTATAAGTCCAGGACGATGCCCACATTGCAAAACTGATCTTTCCTGGACAACACAATCCCACAAGAGCCAAAGTTAGTATCATTCCAGTAACATCTGAATCAACAGCCATTCTATCTTTCTAGTATTGCATTTGAACCTGTTTCTAACTATTCATGTCTATATAGCTTTCTCGCTTAAAGTGGACATGTATAACTGAGTATTATCAGCTTATTGATGATGCTACATCCCATGCCAGAATTTGAGGATGCTCTCTTCCAGCAGTGTCATATAGTTTTTAAAAATGATAGAAGTCATCCTTTGGTCAGCCCATGATGGAGTGGCCATGGGCTCAACATTTTTACCTATCACCACCACCACAGAATACACTCAAAGTCCTCCTCCAAACATTTTCAATCATTTCCTGGCCTAGATAGAAGTAAGCTATAGTCAACAGTACCAAAACTTGCTGAGAGATCAAGTAAGACAGGAATGGTAGAGCTCCCACCATCCATGTCTGTTCATAGGTTTATCAGTGAGAAAGTTTTTGTTTATCCATTTGCATCTTGTGCTTGTAAATTTCCTTGCTAGTATGTTTAACTAGCCAGAACAGACAGGTAACAAAATCCACAACTGATGTTGCTCACAAACATTGAAAATTCTACTTCCTAAGATCCATTGTTTGAAAAACTCTCCGGACCACAACATTAGATATTTCCTCTGTTACTTCATAAGATCCTATTTATTCGGTTTCAGTAACTGAATGAATATCCATGTTGTTATGCATGGACCCACTACAGAATTTTATCTGAATTTGGATTGCATAGTTCCATTAAAAATGGAAGGAAGGGGTTAGGAAAAATAGATAGCATGGAAGGACAGAAATATCTAGAAATCCAGCTATACTTTGGTGTAACAACCAAGTAGCATGAGCAGGAACTGGAATTATAGTTCAATATATCACAGATATGGGAAATGTTGGATGTATGTCTTGAGGATTGGTACATTCTATACTAGATTTATTGAGGATACTGAAGGCTTTAATCTACAGTAAAGGAACAAACAGTCAAAAAATAAGCTGCAGATTAGTAATTGATAAGGCCGATATGATGGCCTTAGAAAAGAAAACAAGGCAATGGAATATCAAACAAATCAACCCAGAGTTCTCACTTGAGATACAAATGACCAGGCTCAAATTATCTAACTTCAAACACATGATGTGAAGATCTAGATCCGTGATGATGAACCTATGGCATGATGCCAGAGGTGGCATGCAGCACCCTTTCTGATGGCACTCAAGCCATCACCTCAGTTCAGCTCTACTGCACATATGCGTGCGTCTCCTGCTGGCCAGCTGGTCTTTGGGTCTCTGCTGCGCATGTGCAGGTGGCGTGGCGCGTGTGGGGTATGTATGCGCATGTGCAGGGGGTGGAGTCTGTGCGGGGGGGCCTCCGTGCACATGCAGGTGGGAGGGGGCATTCGGAGTATGTATGTGCAGGGGTGGGGCACATGCAGGGGGCCACGCATGCATGCGCGGGGGCCGCATGCGCATTGTATTTGGGGAGGTTCAGGTGTGTGCTTTGGGCACTCAGTCCAGAAAAGGTTAGCAATCACTGATCTAGATCCACAGAGAAGGCTCTAATTCTGAGAAAGGTGGAAGGAAAGAGAAGAAAATGACTGGCAGCAAGGTGGACAGACTCAATGGGGATAAGTGTAGCATTGGAAGAACTGAAAGACTAGCTTATGTATAGATTACAATGAAGTTAAGCTATCTATGTTATTCTTAGGGATTGAAAACAACTTGATGGCACACAATCAAAAATCAATCAAAGGTTTTAAAGTTAAATAAATAAATAAAATCTCATGAAAACTCCCCTATGAGCAAAATATATGGGTAGATATTTAAGCCTTTGTGTCCTAAATAAAACCTTTTTTTAAAAAAAGAGCAGATATTATAATTTTATTCATTAGTATTCTGTTATGTCTTAGCAATATAGAATTTTTAAAAGAGTGAAGTACATTTTCAAGGCAGCAAAACAAAAGCACCAGAAGCTCTCCATGCTCTCTTTTTATACTGTCCAGAACATTTAAAATCTGTCCAAATAGTTTGGGCATTGTGTTCATTGTTATAAATCATATGCAGACATTCAAGACACTAAATCAATACATCTTTGAAATTCTGAAACAGAATCTTACTGTAAAAAAGGAAGAAGAATTGTGCCAGACTAGCACTGTTTGTCCTAAATAGGATTTCCAATGGCGAGGAACAACCAGCATTATGCAAATGTTCCTAGTCAAGAAGAGCGGATGTAGAAATTTCTGATCCTTAGAGTCTGGGCAACATACTCTCAACCTAAACCAAGATTCAGTTGGCTTGAGTCATATGCTTAAAGCTTGATAATTGGCATCTCTCTGGAAATCATGTCCTTGCTTTCTGAGAAAGAAGCAAAACTAAGGAACCTGAAAAAGCAATGTCTTGGATTTTAAGTTAACCTAAGAAAGTTATTGCAAGGAGAGCTTTTTATGCCTTTTTAATGCTACAGCTGTGTCATGCCCCCGTCGGAGTCTGACTCCGAGATGGAAGACGAACAGCTGACAGAGAGCAAGAGAATGGCTCCGTTGGCTGTGGAGGAAACTGGGGAAGGGCAAAGTCAGGCTGGGCAGACCAGGGGAGAGGTAGAACAAGGGTGAGGGGGTTCGGATGAAGACCAAGGCCCATCCTCTCCTCATCCTAGGGCAGTGATGGCTAACCTTTTTGCCATCACGTGCCAAAAGCGGAAGGAGCATGGTGGGGTCACATGCACGTGTGCCCACATCCATAATTCTATGCGCCCTGCCCCCCCCTGCTCCCCCCACTTTTGGCACGTGATGGCCGGTGGGCCCAGTAGGCCTGTTTTTCGCTCTCCCCAGGCTCCAGAGCCTTTCTAGGAGCCTGGGGAGGGTGAAAACGGCCTTCCCTACCCATCCTCCGGAGGCCAGAAACAGTGTGTTTCCTGACTTCTGGTGGGCCCAGAAGGCCCAAAAATCAGCTGGCCGGTGCACGCATGCGTCCCGAAGCTGAGCTCGCGTGCCCACTGATATGGTTCCACGTGCCACCTGTGGCACCAGTGCCATAGGTTCGCCATCATGGTCCTAGGGCATGCAGGGAAGAACAGAAAAGAGAGCAACGTGGGTTGTGTGGCTTACAAGGGAGGAAAGGGCCCCAATTCCCTTCACAAGGCACACCTGGGGATGGAGTTTAAAGGAGAAGCAAATGGGAGGGGTGGTTGTTGGGAACAAATGCTGAGTTCATCTGTTTTATCTGAGTTCCTGGCATCCGCCCAACTGGTTTGATTTACTGCCGTACTACTTCACTTCTGGAACTCCTTATCTTGCTTGCCCTGCTGGATTAATTACCTTATCTTGCCTTGCTGGATGTATAGTTGAAAGTTTTCTGTTTATAACGCTTGGAGTGGAGTATTTTCAGCCAACGACAGTTACAGTTTTGTGGGAGAGTTTTTCTCCAGACCGGAGAGTAAAAGGGATGTTGGGAGCAAAGTTGGAGCTAATAAAAGGACTCATACTTATTCTCTGGCTGTGTTGCCTTTGTGCCATGCCCCAGGTCATCACAAGCTGGCATAATTCATAAAACACATTTTCAAAGGGACAAGAATTTTGTGGCCATTAGAAATTACGTATTTTTTTGTCTTGACTTCAGATCCCAAATTACAGTCCTGTATACCTAGAAATCACTGACAAGGAGTGTAATAGTAGTAGTAGCTAGTAGTAGCTAGATAAAAATTACGAAAACATCTGGCTTGCATACATACTCCCCTGATTTCTTAAGTGGAAAAATATTTTTTCTGTTAATTTCCTAGCTTCTAATACTAAAATTCTATTTCTTCAAAATTCACTGAAATAACTTTAGTTTATAATGAAATTTGTATTTAGGTATATTTTAATCTTACTGCAAAATAAATAATATTTTAATGAATTGTATTTTCCAGTTTTGGTCAAAGTGAATAAAAGCTTATTGGTTATCATGGAGTGGCTTTTCAAAACTTGTTTTTATCTTAATAACTGACAATAATCAATATTGTCTAACTAAAATAATGCCAAATCAGCAAAAATATAAAGGCTGAATTATTAATAAAATAAAAAATGGTCCTTATCTAAGTAAAGATGAAAATCAAGCAAAAACAATTTGGCCAAGTTTATTTGGATTCCTTAATTTATAATGTTTTCTAATAATTCAATCACAAACCTATTTACCTCCAAGCTTTCTTGTAAAGTCAGCAAAAATATTTTGATAGTATGCCATACTTCACAAGACAGCTAAATGAAAGTTATAAACATAATATACCAAACATATAGAGGTTAACAAGCTGGGATCTGTTCATATTGTCTTCACCTTCATATACAATATGAATATTTTTGCCTATTGAAAATAATGTAAAAATGTCACTTTGTATGTATGTATGAGTATGTATGTGTAAAACATACAGATATACATAAATAGACCAATAAAATTAGTCTAAACCATGGATTAAAGTGAATTTGGCAAACAGTGCCTTTTTAAAATATGCTTCTTTATGTTGGGGTGGTTTTTTCCATTATAAAATATTGATTAGCAATGTAAACTACAACGATAGTCAATAGCCCAGTGGGTGTATTGAGCCACCTCCTCTGTCTAATGAGTTGTTATGATAACCAGGAAGCAACCGTTGGAACAGATTATGGAGCAACTAAATGATTCAAAATTGGACAATGAGCTCATCAAAATCCTATACTATCATATATTTTTTTCACTTATATATTGCACGTATCATGACAATCCTACAGTAGAAAAAATAGAATTTACAATTAAAAGTACCATATTACTTAAAAAAATTAACAAGTACACATATGCTGATGATACTACTTTGATAGCTGGAAGTAAAGAAGATGTAATGAAGGTGAAAGAAGAGAGGGTAAAAAGCAAGAATGTTGCTCAATATGAAAGAAACTAAGATAATCACAAACGGCAAAAGAAAAATAGGCGGAAGTGGAAATAGTAACAGGCATTTTCTTTCTAGGCTCAAAAATTCACAGGGATGGTGATTGCATTCAAAAAGTTAAGCTCATTCTGGAAAGACCATGGCACTACAGATATATACAGTGACTGTAAAGATACAGATAGCCCAGGATATTATTTTACTACTTGTAACATATGGATCAGTGGTGGGTTCTAATCAGTTTTACCACTGGTTCGCATTGTGCATACATCGCACTACGCGCATTGAGAAAAAAAAAACAGCTGAGGCATGGCAATCTCCTCTGCTGCACCTTACAGCTACCCAAAAACAAATGAAATAAAGGTAGGTATAGCGCGGGGGGGGGGAGGGCCCAACTAACATTCAGAGCGAACCAGTTCGGTCTCCTATGAAGATTTCCACTATCGGCTCTCCCGAACTGGGGAGAACCGGTAGCAACCCACGACTGATATGGATGCCTTAGAATTGTGCTTCAAAAGTTATCTGCTGCAAAAACCTTGGACCACAAAAAGAAAAAATATATTCTGCTCATCTTGTACTTTATGCAAAAGAATTCTAAGTCTATATCCATATTCTGAACCAAAGTTGATATATTTTGAATGTTTGCTCATTTTAAAACTACAGGCCATCCTGAACCTTTGAGCAGCTCATCAACCTAAAAATAGATTTCGGAACAGGAAGATAAAGTAAGAATCTACCACCTGACTTCTCTTTGTGAACCAAACAGACTGCTAGAAAGTGAAACTCCTGTATGACAGGAGGTAGAGGAGAAGGAGTGGAAGACACACATTAAAAAAGAAACATCTCTGTGGTATAGCTAAAAGTGAAGGGAGCAAGATTTTGAATTCAAATGGTACAATGCCATTTGTTTCAGATTTTTAAAAAGTACCTAAAATAGTATCATTGTATTTATTTATAGCTGATGGGCCTTCCCTATTCACCAGGACAATGCACAGCCCATCACAAGACTGAAATCCCATAGGCCAGCTTTGAAAACAGCTATTCATTTAACATCTACCCAGTTTATCCCCAAGAATGCCTGGAGAGAAGAATGACAAGTGGCCTGACCGTTACTGATCCCTCTAACCAAACCACCTGGTTCTGCTTTGTTTGGTCAAAATTGAGCAGAATTAGGTGTGATACTGAAAAAAGTGCCTCTTCCCTGTATCAATGGAGATGGAAAGATTCCTCTTGTTGTGATTGTGATGTTAATATGCAAACTATTAAACTCTGGTTCCCTAGAAGGTCTCCATGAAGCAATGCCTGAGGCAATTGCCTGGATAGCTGGACATCCAGTTATAAGGTCACTGCCATACCCCTGTAGAAGTTTTACTTATATTTATGTGGAATGCATTTACTTCTCTTCTGATTATTATACTCTAATTAATAATAATAATAGTTGAATACAACTGGAGAATACAGGGATAACAAAAAAAGAGTAAACCAGGGGTAGGTTCTATTTACCTTTACTACTGATTCGCAGCGGGGCTGCGCATGTGCGCTCTTCTGTGCAGAAGCATTTTGATGACAGTCGGCATCAGTGGGCGGAATCTCCGGCCGTTTTACTACCGGTTCTACAGAACTGGTGCGAACCAGGGGCAACCCACCACTGAAACCACCTCGTGGAAACTGATTGAAGGTCAAGGACACCTTAGCACAACTCTCTCATTCATTTTCAATGTATGCATTAATTAGACATTCAAAAGACCCTTCACTCTGTCCCATCATGGAACCCCAACTTCAACAGCTCCATCTGCAGGAGGTACTATCTCTGATAAAAGTATGCAGAAGGGAGAACTATTCAACAAAGAATAAGAATAAATCAATAAATTAAATTTGTCTTAAAATAAGTTTAAGTTTTCTGGGAAAAGAAAGATGTTTTCTCCAGATGATTGTAATTCATCTTGCTGGAGTAGGATTTTTCAGTAATATATTATGTGTGCATGTTTAAATGGAAACACAATATTTTTTTTCCATGGTATTATGTTAATTTTGCAAATCCTACTTAGGAAATAGGAAAAATGAGAATATAATCAATAAATTTTTTAAAAAAATTTGACACTGAAAAATGAATTTAGTTTCTGACTGATGCAAAAGCAGACTCAGTTTGGGGTGGGGGCTTAAAATCTAATTTGTTTAATTAAAAATAATATAGCAGACAATGATCCTCCTAAGACCATAATAACAAAAAAAATGTTATGGAAAGAGCAGTAATATGACCAGAGCAGAACTTATTCCTTGTCCTTTCCTTAATTTAATCAGTGACCACTCATAGAATACTGAAATTATATTAGGCGGAAGAGACTTAGATTTGCCTATTGCTTACAGATTTCACAAACATTAATATAAACGCTCAAGCCAAACTGTCCTTTCTTCCTCTGAGTACTTAGACAGCACATTTTTTTGGGGGGTAATGCTGTTCTTTATTTCACTCCTTACGGAGCACTTTTTTTTTTTGGAAATGCAATTCTGTGTTTCTCTTCCCTTCTTTCTTTCTCTCTCTTTTCTGTCCTTCTTTTACTCCTGTCCTTACTAGGTTAGCTCAGTGTACTGAATGCTGATGAGATTATATCTGATCTGTCTCCACTCTAGGTTTTGTGTGCTGAATACATGTATTTTTGGTTTCTCTAGTTCCTTTCTGAAAATTATTCTTCTCTCACTGTGAACAAGAAGTAGATTTTTGAAAAGCCCATGGTCCAAAATCCTTAACATTTGTACTGGCCAAGCCACCTGACATGACAAACTTTTCTTGTCTTTTTTTCCCCCAGATTTTAATATCACCATGCAACTCTTTTGAGATTAAAGCTGCAATCTGGGGAAAGTTTTTCATATAGGATCAGTAGAGTACAATAAAGATTTGGGGAGCTGCATGTGACCCTAGAACCTCATATTCTGGAGGTCCTGGAGCTCAAGCTGGTTTATACAATGTTCCCCCTTTCAATTGTACTCATCCAGAACCACTTCAGAGGCTTACCTAGCACATCACAACTGGATCAAACTCATTCACTCCTTACATCAAAACTATAAAGGTCCTTTCCTTAGTTTTCTTGTTCTTCTTTCTCCTGTGATCACTTTCTTCTCAGTATCATGCTCCATATTTTGCTTCTACAATAATCTGAAGACAAGGGGGAATGGCACATATAATTCTGCCCTAAAATGTTTTTGGAAGTGAATGAGCAAAGCTAAACAACCTTTAGCACAATGAATAGAATTAAAATAAATAAATAAATATAAAAATAGAAAGGGTGAAATGATTTTGAATGCAGACTGAAGCTAAGGTATGGGAAGAGAGTATTTTGGATATTTGTGTAGAAATGATAACAATATGCCAAAGGGTGGAATTGGAAAAAATGCAATAAAATTATGAAAAATGCTGTCAGAATGTTGAAAACAATAAGGTTGCAGGATTGTGCAACCAGAGACGTGTTTAACATGTATATTAAAACTTCATCAATCCCAAAAACAGGAGTAGAATTAATTTAAGGAAAATAATCCTCTTTTAATTAAAATCATGTAAACACAGAGAAAATAAAACCTATAAAAACATACTTTAAACCATATTCATTAAAATTCTGTCAAAACAGAACCACATTTCAGTTCAGATGAAACATATGCTAGTCAACTAATGCCCTCCTCTCTGTTCATCTCTATGTGTGTGTGTTTGTGTGTGTGTGTGAATTCAATTAATGACAATTTTATTATATAAAACATGATCTTCACTAAGTGTGTCCCATTTACTTGTTATTAACAATGTAAAAGCAAAGTTCCATAAGTCTTATACTTAAGATCCTGTCAATTTTTTAAAAATACTTTGGAATAAAAAGATTCTTCACAAATTCCAGTGGGAAAAGCAGCTCCATAAACTGAGTGGAGAAAATCCACGGAATTCACCTTCTGACCCTCAGCAATCCCTACATATATGAGCTAAGGTCATTCCTCTGATGCCAAGCATACCTTGCACCAAGCAAAGCTAATAAACATTCACTATGGTACAAAATAAACAATCCCTGTGGTACAAAAAAAGAAAGCCTGTGGAACAAGATGCCTGATTATTGAAGTTATCTTAAATCTGTCAGAAAATACATGAGATTAAGAGAGAAATTTGTTGACAGCTACTATTTTGCTCTATGCACAAACATCAAACAGATCTGAAAGTTATACTTTATAGACAAGTATAATGTACTACTTTGACACAGCTTTCATTACCCAATAGCTCTGTTTGAGCCCTTGTGATATTGTCCCACTTACGCGCATGAGGAGTTTAAGGCAGTGGTGAAATCTGAACCAGTTTGCTACCGGTTCACTGGCTGTGCATGCGTGCTGCGCATCAAATGCGTGCTGCACATCAAATGCACGCTGTGTAGCAAATGCACAATGCATGTGTGTGCATGCACACTGCGTGTCAAATGCATGCTGCGCATGCATGCACAATGCACACCAAATGTGTGCTGCATGCACATGCACAGTGCACATCAAACATGCGCTGCACGCACATGCATGCATAATATGTGCCAAAAGGAGGCTTGGGAAGGTAAGTAGAACAGCGCGGGGGGAATCAGCTGTGCTACGCGATGTAGATTCGCTAGAAAGCAGGATTTCCTGCTTTCTAGTGATTTTAAATCACGTGGTACAGCTGATCATCATAAATACCAGTTTGGGGAAACCAGTAGCTTTTTTTTACTACCAGTTCGCCCGAACTGGTGCAAACCAGTAGCATTTCACCACTGGTTTAAGGGCTTTAAATATGAAGATGGAAGTCCAAAAAGAACTATCTATGAAAACTGGTTCTCAGATTAAGAAAAAAGTGATATAACAGAGGATCATTATAAGTAACAGAATTTTATGCTGTTTTAAAATAACCATTTTGAAGGATGGAATAAAATTAGAAGGGTTAATTAGAATGGGAAATGACAATTGTCATTGCTGGGAAGAATTTCTGTGATGAAAATTAATGTGTTATCTAGAAAATTCTTTTTATTTCAGGCAATGCATGTTTTGAGAACTGATGCCATTTAAGCAATGGCAAAAGGACATATCCAGATTTATATGGTGGGAGAAATCTAGGGTTAAATGTAACATTCTCCAAGATGCAAATGAAAGAGGACAGAGATCACCTGATTGTAAACTGTATCTTGCTGCCTTTTGTTAGGTTTGGATGAAGGAATGGCTGTTAAGAAATAAAAAAAACTTTTAGATTTAGAAGAGCATGGTCTGAAATTTGAATGGCATGATTATTTATGGTGTGATAAAGTAAAGGTAGATTTTTAAAATAATTATATTAGGAATGCCATACTATGAATATTCAGGCTATGTCTGAAATACCTTTGTTGGCTTCAGCTAGAGAAGAGAAGAGAAGAGAAGAGAAGAGAAGAGAAGAGAAGAGAAGAGAAGAGAAGAGAAGAGAAGAGAAGAGAAGAGAAGAGAAG
>WNWU01000007.1:22820788-22839521 GCA_012654045.1 Ptyas mucosa | reverse complement strand
AGAGAAGAGAAGAGAAGAGAAGAGAAGAGAAGAGAAGAGAAGAGAAGGCAAAGACCTACTAATACAGGAAAATAGACAGCTTAATGTGAAATCAAGAGAACAATTTGACTGCAGGCAGATTTAGTTTTTAATGGTTCTCATATGCACAATTATGAAAAAGGTTTAATATAGATTTTAAAATTACCAGGAATAGAATGATAAAATGGAATTTGAAAATAAATTATCAATACATACAAATGATGAACATGTGATTGATAAAATGTATAAACATTCGTTGAGATCTGAACTGGAGGAAGAGCAGGTTGAAGAATATATGGTAAAATGGGCCAAGAATTTTTGTTATAATATTCAAATGGATCAATTTTAAATGGATCATTTTTAAAAACGATGTACTGTTGGTATGTGAAACCAGAAATTTTTTTAAAAGCTGTAAACTTTAAACCTAGGGAGAAATCAATGACAAGCCATTTCTGAAATCTTGCCAAGAAAACTTCAGGGACTTGTCCAGGTGGAAATCAGTGCTAACTTGAAGGTACTAAAAAACTAAAAGAAAAGAAAAAAAATTATGACTGCAAATGTGGTTTGCTAAAATATAGATAACCACTAAGAGGTAGCAAAGAGATACATACAGCTCTAATTCTTTGTTGCCATTAACAGTTGTTAAGAGTCCATATCCAGTATCTCCAAGGATCTAGCACTTATTTAGAACAGTTATTTGGTCATAGTTGGTATATTACATACAAACCTAAGTAAGATCAATTACTTTCACATACTAAGAATGAAACTGTATACCTTGATTAAAATTCAGCATGGGCACCAGGGACGAATAGTGGGAAGTGCTGATGGCTATCTATCATGCTGAACATTTTGTAGAAGTTAATTCTGCCATTGTGGCATGTCAGAAAGAATGCACTGTAGGCATAAGATCACATGGACATCAAAATAAAATGGTATAGATAGTAACATACTTGGACTATATCAATTAATTATTAATTAATTTAACTATTATCAATTAACTATTTAAAGTTGTTAATAAATTCTAATGAACAAAATTTTTAATGACTTTATATTTCATCTAAAGATATGGAAACATATTAAAATTCAATTATAAACTTTTCTGCTTCATTTTATTAGGTTAAGATCCAAGGAAGAGAAATAGTAATTACAAAATTGTATTTAAGGCCGTGCCCTTAAAACTTTCTTATTTCAGCAAGCCAGGCTGGCTTAACCAATTATTTTAATAATTTTAATTGGTTTGTCTTTTTAAATTTGGGGCCAAACATTTTTTTTTTAATGTTTGTATTGTATGTTTTTATTTGGCTGTACACCACCCTGAGTCGTCAGGGAGAAGGGCGGTATATAAATTTGAAATTTAAAAAAAAATGGATAACTACAGAAGTCATCAATACTAAATGGCACTTGCGACAAGGAGCCTAGATATAATCTCTTTATAAAGACCTGTAAACATAAACTAAGATTAGGTGACCAGTAACTCATGCAAATAAAATCCATCCACTTGAATTACTCTCACTTTATTATATATTTAGAGTTACATTCTATTTAAGCTGATGAAATGTTATCCCAATAAAATAATGTTGCTTTGATAAATGTTCTTGATGGCTAGTATAACCCACAATCATATCATGTCTCCTGTTTATACATCATGAAGACAAAATTATAGGTCCTGGAATTTCAACTGGTAAAAAAGATGTATGCAAGAATTTTCCCATGCTTTTTTTTAACTAGGGAGTTGTGACAAATCAACCCCTCATCACTTAATTAATTGTCAATCATAAAGCTAGATCAACATTATCCTTCAGAATGTCCATCTTGGTTTCCTTATACTTATTACTTGCATAAAGTATATTTGATTAATAAGGTATCAGATAGAGTAAGATAATCATCACAGAATTCGTAAAATAAAGTAAATGTTGATTTTAACCACTTCGTTAGATGTGCCATTTTAAGACTTTAGAATAAATATAAAACAAGATTTTTTATGAAGATGCGTCTTTGGGTGTCTCCTCAGGAAGCTTTTTTCAGAAAAGAAATGGTGGTGAAGCTGGATTGGTGGACCTGTGGTAAAATAATATCATTTAATCTTGGTGATCCTATCCTTAAATCCAAGAAAGAGCTAGAATCAGAAGAACATGTCTGCCATTGATTTATATATTTACAATTGAAAGAAAGATTTACATTAGACAAAAAGAGTTATGGGTTTGACTTTGTTAAAAATGAATTGGAAATCCTTATGTGTGGTAATGATGAGCATATTATTGCTAAGGTTTGTAAAACATAATTGAATTTGAATTTGGAAAGTGAATATGTAAAACATTATATGATTCAGTAGCCAAGGAACTTTGGATATAATATAAAGCTTCAACATTATTGGGAGAACATGTGGACAAAAGGTTTAAAGTTTACACTAAATTACAATTTAAAAGAAAAATTTTATAAGATTATGTATCATTGGTATTTAACACCAGATAAGTTATCAAGAATGTATAAAGGTACTTCAAATGAATGCTGAAAATGCAAATGTAAACTTTTTATCATTTGTGGTGGACATGTGATAAAGCAAAGAAATATTGGAGTAGGATCCTTATTCTAGTACAGAAGATTCTTAAAGTGAATATAAATATAAAACCAGAAACCTTTCTTTTGGGTTTAATGGAAAAAGATTTGAAACTTCGATGTTATGTATGTTGACGGCAGCAAGATTACTTTATGCACAAAAATGGAAGGACACTTTGATCCCTACAATTGACAAATGGCTACAAAAGTTGATGGAGTTAGCAGACATGGCTAAATTGACTACTTTGATAAAAGAAAAAAATAACTACTTTCTTACTATAACTACTTTTATTCTACTTGGAAACCGCTTCAGAACTTTGTGCTTGAGGTGGAAAATAATGAAACTTTGATTTTAAGTTTTACCGATTAGATAGATTGTTGATATAGAAATAGCTGGTTTATACAATTATATAAAAGTAAAAAAATTGAGGTTTGATGTTACTATCTTATTTTAATGCACCAAAGGGAGTTGGAAGTCAACGCCTTGCCTTTCTTTTTCCCTTCTTTTCTACACTCTTCCCTCCTCTATTTTTCTATTATTTGTTTTTGTATTTTATAAAAAAGAAAAATCATAGGAAAAGAATTTGGGGGGAAAAAATCCTCAGATATAATGCATTCCTGATCACATTCAAATAAAGATATTCAAAAAAAAGTAATGGAAAAATGTAAATTTTAAAACAAATACAATTAAAAATATTGATTAGATAAATTACGTTACTTCAAAGGCAACATTTATAAACCAACAGTTCCTTCATTTGCACTTCAGATGGAAGGTTGCAATTCATATATGCACACACAAAGATAAACCAAAACCAAAACCACCATGTTTATACAAATTATTATAGTTTCATGCATCTAGACAAACAAATATTCATAAATGAGGAAAGGATAAATTAGCTCATAACATTCATTTTTGTTCACCATACTTTCAGTTGTATAATATCCACATTATGTTCATGAATTCAGGGCCAGTATTCATACAACATTTCTGTATATTTTTATAATGTATAAGATGTATGGATATAAAACATTTACACATCTGCATAAAAGTGTTTTATGTACATTTGCATTTTGAGTAAAGAGTCTACCTTACTTTGAAATCTCTTAAATTTATTGACAGAGCTTTTTGAGAGAGCTGTTCACAAATTGCAATATTCCAAAAAGTGTGTTTGTTTGTGTGTTTAGCAAAATACACACACACACACACACACACACACACACAGAGGTGGGCTGCCCCCGGTTCTCACTGGTTCTATAGAACTGGTAGTAAAACCGGCGGGAGGCTCCGCCCACTGACCCCGACGTCATCAGAATACTTCTGCGCATGCGTAGAAGAGCACACGTGCGGCCCCGTTGCGAACTGGTAGTAAAGATAAGTAGAATCCACCCTGGTGTGTATGTGTGTATGTATGTGTGTATGTATATACCCACATTAAAATTATATTTTATTAAGCTTTTGTCAGCCATCTGCTGACATTGTCAGAGTATTAAAGTATCATTACAGAGTTCTCTGCCTTTATATGCCATTAATCAATTTGGCCCTTGCGCATGTAATAGGCCCTTCCAGCCGTCTCCCTTGTAATCAGCTGTGTTGTTTTTGCTGTCATCATGCTGGATGATGGAGGCTTAATTCCTACTGTTTCCTCCCTCCTAGCTTGCTTATCAGTGGGGGATGATGTTAGCCTGTCAACCATTGCAATTTGCTGCCTTGTCCATGACCTCGTGGTCGGCCAGGTTCGTTTCTCATTAATCCTATCTGTTACAGTTTCCGACAGCCCTGCCAGGTTGCTCTGTGTTTGGTCAGGACTAACTATGCCTTCACAGGCTGAGTCTGCATGCTCAGAGGTGGGGGATAGGTGCCTTTGGTCTCTGTTCACTAATGGAAAGCTGTCTCTGCTCCTCCTGCAGGTGTCAGCGATCTAAGTTGCACTATTTTCATCGCTGCCATAAATCAAAGAGAAAAGGGGAAAAAATCGGAGCTAGCAGTAACAGTTTGAAATTTAGTGCTTGGCATTTGATCTAGTGTTCTTCTCCCCCTTAATAGATAGGGTTACCCAAGTGATGAAGGGAGGGGGACATTCCTGTGATCTGAAGTAGTTGGCAGAAGAGACTGACTTGGAAGATGGCCAATGGGCATTGAGATATTGTGAGGCAGAAGGGGAGGGGTTTGGTTTCAGAGAATCAGTTTTGGCTGCATATGAGTTTAGGTCAGATCGTAAATTCTTTAATAAATGAGAGATTCATCAAAGACTTTGTGTTTGAGAATGAAATTTATTTGAGATTACGCCGAAACCTGACAGCAGGGTCTTTCCTGGTGTCTCAAAGCCTGGTAGGCCGATGGCAATTCGATATGCCTGTTGATGGAATTGTTATTGAGGAACCAGGCTTCTTTTAGTAGGCATTCTCCTTTAGTCCTATCATGGGAAATAACCTCAGCTTCTTGAAAATCAAATGTGTGGTTGTGCTCCTTCATATGTGTCCAGATCTGGGAGCACTGTTCCGTGCATCGGACAGCCAGTTTGTGTTCGTGTACTCTGGTCTGTAACCGCTTGGCCGTTTCCCCTACGTAATTGCTTGCACAATTACTACAGTTGATGCTGTAAACTATTGAAGATGTCTCCTCCTTGGATAATGCTTCCTAAGGAATTACGTTGGGGAAACGGCCAAGAATATTTAAGAATATTTTCTATGCCTAATAGAAGAATACCTTACCATATCTTAATCATAATAGAACTCAGATGTAAAGATGCATATCAGAGTAGGTTTCATTACAAATCATTTCAGTTCAATCTTTCAAAGCTTATCTCTAAATATTTTCTTTTATGTTACTTTACAGCTACAATTTAGAAATATAATCAGAGGCTGAAGCCTGCATTTAAAGGATCTTCCTCAACACAATACTTTAACATTCTAACATAAACCTTGTAGATTTTGTGCAATTTTTTAATGCTTTGGTAATAAGAAAAATTATCATAATTTGTCAATGCATAAATTTTATACAAATGTCTTCTTAATTTTTTCCCAAGGACTAAATTGCATGAAATGTTAAATACCTAGTCTGCAACTGTTGTTTTATTTTTAGGTGACCCTGATGGAATTGTGGGGAGGTAATTCTGATTGCGATCATTATATGCAATTTAATCTTTCTAACTGGTCTCTCCCTTTCATATGCAATTTTTTTAAAAAATAGATCAGTGCCAATGTACTATTATGATGATTTGTTCATAACAATGTGAAGTCACAGCTGCCAATTATTTAGCTGATATTGGACTTCAATTCTTCCCAAGAATCTAGGATGCTGAAATATATTGATGTAGTATATGTGCAGAGTAGCCTTTTATAATATGACAGATGGGAATTTTATCAATGTGCAAATCTCCCATCCAAGGATTTTAGATATATCATCCAATGGTTATATATCAATAACGACTGGGGATAACCAAAGATTGGTTTATGCCATAAACTTTCAATTTTGATTTTCAAATCTTGATACTTTGTGATCTTGTCAAATTCTTCGTCTTCTATTCTGCTATCTCATAGTATAGGTAAAAGTAAAGATAAAGGTTCCCCTCGCACATATGTGCTAGTCGTTCCTGATTCTAGGGGGCAGTGCTCAACTCTGTTTCAAAGCCGCAGAGCCAGCACTGTCCGAAGACGTCTCTGTGGTCATGCGGCCGGCATGACTAAATGCCAAAGACACCACCGAATACTGTTACCTTCCTACCAAAGGTGGTCCCTATTTTTCTACTTGCAGTTTTTACGTGCTTTCGAACTGCTAGGTTGGCAGAAGCTGGGACAAGTAACAGGAGCTCACCCCGTTACGTGGCAGTAGGGATTCAAACCGCTGAACTGCCGACCATTCCATCGACAAGCTCAGCATCTTAGCCACTGAGCCACCGCGTCTCTTTTCTCATAGTATAGCCATATCAATTATCCACACTTTGTGTTATGCACCAAGACTTTATCAGTTTCTATTTGGAATATTTTAACCTGCCCAATTTCAAATGCTTTTTCATCTCTATGTACCAATCATTTTGTCATTACTGGCAGATAATCAATTTTACAGGTGTTCTGGTGAATCATTTTAATGACAGTGTTATGTTATTGTTTTTAATAAATTTATGCAATCTTATTGCATGAGCTGAGTACATGAGTTCCTTTTTTTTGCTTCTTTGCACAATCTGCACTTTGAATAATTTGATGATTTTTCTCTCCTGCTTTGACGGAATTAATTCAAGTAGTGTGCTGTTAAGCAGACAAAATCAAGCCTTCAGTTTCTTTTTTTTCTTTTTGTTTAGCATTCTAGTTGTAAGCCATAGCCAGGTTTTATTTTTATCCATTTTCCCCTTGAACTTTTCTAGAAATTGACCTTGAAATGCTGTGCAGTATCTTGTCTTTACAGGTAGTCCTCGACTTACAACCACAATTCAGCTCAAATTTTCTGTTGTTAAGTGAGACATTTGTTAAGTGAGTTTTGCCCCCATTTTATGACCTTTCTTGCTAGAGTTGTTAAGTGAATCACTGCAGGTGTTAAATTAATAACGCAGTTGTTAAGTGAATTTGGTATCCCCATTGACTTTGCTTGTCAGAAGGTCGCAAAAGGTGCTCTTGTGACTCTGGGACACTGCGACTGTGAGTCAGTTGCCAGGCATCTCAATTTTGATCACATGACCCTGGGGATGCTGAAATGGTCATAAGTGTGAAAACAGGTCAGAAGTCACTTTTTTCAGGGCCATTTTAACTTCGAACGGTCATTAAGCGAACTGTCAGTTGAGCACTACCTGTATTACATTATTTGATAGTCATGTTTTATTTTTTCCCTATTCAATGAATTTCAATTTTTAATTTTCATCAATGCTTGTTCTTGGCTGTCTTTTATATAAATAGCCAATGCATGATTTTTTCCCTCAATAGGTTGTTTGACTTGAAATAAATCTCTGCTTCCATTTCTACTGGGCAGGTATAATCTACCAATATCACTACAGGGATGTAATGCATAGTGAGTAGTCATTAGCTTTTTTGCTTTTCAGTCCTGTGTTCTGTTAATAATTTCAGCAATGTATCATATTACAGATAAGGCCAGGAACTGATGGATTTGATGGTGTTTCTACCATTAATTTTTTCATTAGCACTTTTCTTTGGATGTATTTTATATTAATTACACTTATAGCTTGTTTCGGTGCCTGATTTCGTCCAACTGTAAATGCCCAAATATTTGTAGGCCTTATCCTAACGGCTCTTGATCAGGGGTGGGTTCTACTTACCTTTACTACCAGTTCGCAATGGGGCCACACGCTCTTCTGTGCATGCGCAGAAGCGTTCTGATGACGTCGGGGTCAGTGGGTGGAACCTCCCTCTGGTTTTACTACCGCTTCTATAGAATTGGTCCAAACCGGGTGCAACCCACCACTGCTCTTGATGGTTTGGCCATTTAGCATTTCAATTCCATTACTGTTTGTGATTTTACCCTGATGTATTGCTAGTCTAGCACATTACTCTAGGCAAAATTCCATTGCTATATCTGTGCTAACCATTCTTAGGAATTTGTCAATAACTGGATTTCAGTTTCTGATTTGCCATAAAGGTCAGATCACCAACAGAATGCAAATGTGAGATTTTGGTAGCATTTTTTGCTGTTTGGTAGCCAAGATTTGTTTTCTTCAAGTTCAAGTTCAAACTGAAAGTGACAAATAGATCACTCTGAAGATATTAACTTTTCTAATGTTGAAAGCCCATATTTTTTCCACCAAATCTATGTTCCACTGCTTCATTATTTTTTCAATAGACGTTCTAATGTTTTTATTGAAACACCAGTTGCTTCAACACCATTTGATGATCCATCTATCTGGTATTATTACGATTGGTCGCACAGTCAGCCAGATGTTTAGACTGGATTTGGCATTTGTATATACCATCTGAGTCCTACCCATGGACCTGGGATAGGCAGATGTTGTTGTTTGATGTTATTAAAGGTGTTATCATAAGATGTAAGCTGTACCAAATAGAACTACCTTTCGCAATTGACTGGTGGTGATTTTTTAAAAATGCCGATGATATTGAATATTTCTATTACTAGTACTTCCATTATTTTCAAAGTCTGTGTATTCTGCAAAACCAGTATCTGGAAATGGTTAATTTAAATTGGAGGTGGAGACCTTTTCAGAGCTGCATGGAAAATGAAATTTCATTTTAATGTATGCCAATTAGTATACATTCAAAGTGACAATAAAGTTATTCTAAGTCTAAGTCTAAGTCAAATTATCCCACCTCCTTCTCTCTGAAATTCATCCCTGTTTTTCCTAACACCATCAGAACATTCACAATCCAATTTTACTGGACTTGGTTTTCTTTAATATTGATGTTCTAGATTTTAGCATCATCTTCATGTGGCCATTTTGCATCTTTCATAAAAATGGAGAATAGAATGAATCAAAATTAAGAGGTTGAGCATGATTCAAAATTAGGGCAAGCCATTTCAAATATCTCAGAAACCAAAGCAATTCCAGTATTTTTCAGATTTGGCTCCCAGTTAAATTAAATTGTAAAAGCCAGCAAAGAATCCCTATGCCTACTTTCCACAGACACCAATGTTGAAAATGTTATGATCAACCAGTAGCAATCTTATCTCCAGTTGTTAAATCTGTAGACATTACCCTCACTGCATTTTAATGAGTGTTAAAGCTATTATCTTTTCAATACAAGTCATATGCTAAAACAATTGACTGCTAGCTTTGTTGACAATCTCTTAATAACCTTTCCATGAGTTAGAATGAAGATAAATGTGCAGTCTTATGTGGTTCATGGGTAAATGCACTAGGACTTTGCAGTTTTGATTCAACACATGGACAATTGCTGGTTGCAATTGTTTTTCTGCAGTCCTAAGTATCCATCGGAATCTGTACATGTCCCATTTGGTTGCTGTACCAAACCAGACAGTTATAAAAGTACAAATGACAGACTCAATAATTTGTCTATAGAACTGTATCAACAGTTTTTGGGACAGGCTGAACTTTCGGAGTTGATGCAGGAAGAACATTCTTTGCTGTGCCTTTTAAATGATGATTCTAATATTAAGTGTCCATTTCAAATCCTGGGAGATTATAGAACCCAAAAATTTGAAGGACTCTGTTGTTGATACTGTTGTTGTGGTCTGCCCGCAGCCTGCGGAGCTGGCGGCAGAGTTGGACAGTGATGAGGCTGAGGAAGAACATGGGCCAGTCCTGGAGGCTGGGGAAAGCCCGGATGAGGGCTCTGTGTTGGAGGCAGAGATGGGGCCAGGGCCATCGGGGAGTGATGTGCGGATTTCAGAGCCTCCAGAGGCTGACAGTAGAGAGGCAGAGGAATAGGAGGAGCCTATTCCTAGTGCATGTATGAGAAAAGCTGCCAGAAGGCAAGAGCAGATAAAGCAGAGAGGACAACTCAGGAGTAAGGCCAAGAGATGATTGACCCCTCCCATAAGGCTTAAAAGACCAGCAACGGCTCTTGGCCTCTTTGCCAGAAAACAACGTTGAGAGATTTGCTTCTTGTTTCACTGTATTCATTTCTTGTCGGCGTCTTCTGCTTCTGAACTTTTGCCAAGAAAAGCCTTTGGCAGTTTGCCTAATTATCCCAAGGTCAATGATAAACTGAGGAATGGTGTTTTGAAGAATTTGCTTTAATTTAGTTTGGACTACACTGAGAATGAGTTAATTCTCAGCTGTTCTAATAAAGTCTGTTTGTTTTTGAACTGTTTGTATTTTATATTAACTACTTGGACCTGGGTCACAACAACTGTGCTGTCTATTTTAGTAAGAGCTGATAGAATAAGATGGCTCCTCCTAAAAACTCTCATTTCTACAGTTTTAAGCACGTTCAGCTCCAGATTGTTTCGGCTGCACCACAGGGCCAGTTGTTCACCCAGTCCATATTTCAAAACCTAGTTATAAAGCTATTGAACAATAAAGTATTCAAGCTAAGATAGAAATAAATGCCAAAGTGAAAAGAAAAAATGAAAGGGGAAGTGTCTCCCTGTGTTGATAAATGTGCCAGTTTTCAAGTACCCTGTTCCCGCCACCTTCTTTGTCTCTCTCATTTTCTCTCTTTCTCTAAATTGGCAAAAACGGAGCTTTGGCCCTTTCAATAAATTGCTTATCTCTACTCATTCTCTACTGTATCACTGGGATATGAAACATATCCCTGCCTTCCATCTCCCACTGACAAAACCAGGAAGAAGATCTGCGTTTACAATCCATGCTAGGAGCCCCAAAAATAAAAGAGATTTACATGGCTTGGCCACACAAATTGTTTCATTGAAAAACAACTAACTATAGTGGCTGAGTGGGTGGGTGGATGGCTGTGTATAAAATACAGTGGAGGACTCGTGTTTATAGTCCTCTATAGATTTATGTGAAGTAAAACTGAGTCAAAGAGATTCCATGAAGGCTGTACATCATCTAAATGTGAGTTCTATTTATTATTTTATTTTATTTATTAATTTTTTATGCTGTCCATCTCCTGCCAGGTGACTTTGAAAAGTTTACAAGATTATAAAATATGTAAAAAAAAATAATTAAAATATTAAAACATTAAGGTTATACAGATTAAAATATTGTTTAAAAACTGTACTACAACTGCAACTAAGAGAGTAAGAGACGCACGGGATACTATTGAGTGTTCCTCTTTTTCTTGAATAGACATTTAGTTTTAGATAAAGCCCAATTAGGGTAGCTGAAGACTAGTAATTTAGTTGTTATCACACTTTTAAAGAACTATCACTAAAATATTTACTGCTCTGAAAAATTAAGTTGATAAAAAGAATTTAGAAGAGGATTCACTTTTCATAAAATAGAGTGGCATGGTGACCTAGAGGTGAAGATTTTTGTTTCCCAATCGGAAGGCTGAGAATTCAATCCTAGACACTGACAGATGTTTCTCTATCAGGGCACAAAGAGAAAATATCTGCTGTGAACTTTGTGTAGGCATCAGGAAGGGTATCTGGCCAGTAAACCCTCAGCTCCATTCAGATCCCCACCCCCACCCCAAAACAAGGTATTTACAGGGTCGCAAAAAGAAAAAAAGAATTAACTTGTAATAAAATAAGCTATGTTTCTCAGATAGGAGCTTTTGCTGCTTTGTTTTTATCCACTCAAGTAAATAAAATGGTTCCTGTTGAAGCAAAAGTATGAATGGCTAAAAGTTAAGTATTTCATTCTCCTTAGAGCTCTTACCTCTAGATTAAGTCAAACTCACATAAACAATTTCCTGCAGAAAAAGACACTTAAGTCTCAGATGGACTCTGAATCATGTAACTATAATAAGTGGTTTCCAACTGTATCTGAATCATAGGAAATGCATTAAGCCTATAAAAATGTGTTGTCATAAAATTCCATAAAGATTAACATTGCAGGGTAACAATATATGATAAAATTAAATAAATTACGTTGTACAATACTGAAAGTATTTTCTGAAACTGACAAAATGTTTATGTAATTATCTTTGAGAATTACTGATGAATGGGTATACTTGGAGACTACTGGAGAAGTAACAGGTAGTTTGAGGAGGAATATAAGGAGCATTGAAATCCATCTGTCTAAAATTAATACCTTGGAAAATTCTAGTGAAGATCACAAAGAGACTGATCTGTAAATAGTAGTGGGACTGTAACATAGTTGTAATTACCGAAAATCAGCATGGATTTGCCAAAAACAGTTCTTGCCAGATTGACCTTTCATCATTCCATTGATCAGATCATTTTTGTAGCAGGTTGTCGGAATGTTGGAGACATGCCTTTATTACAGCAAAGTATCTGGCAGAATATTCTGAGACATTCTAATTAGCAAACTAGTTAAGTGTGGTATGGATGGTATGACAACTAAGTGAATCAGTGGTGGGATTCAAAAAATTTTACTACCGGTTCTGTGGGTGTGGCTTGGTGGGCGTGGCAGGGGAAGGATACTGTAAAATCTCCATTCCCGCCCCACTCCAGGGTAAGGATACTGTAAAATCTCCATTCCCACCCCAGTCCAGGGGAAGGATACTGTAAAATCTCCATTCCCTCCCCACTCCAGGGGAAGATTACTGCAAAATCCACATTTCCTCCTGATCAGCTGGGATTCGGGAGGCAGAGAATAGATGGGGGTGGGGCCTGTCAGAGGTGGTATTTACCAGTTCTCCAAACTACTTAAAATTTCCACTACTGGTTCTCCAGAACTGGTCAGAACCTGATGAATATCACCTCTGAAGGAAGATACACAGCAGGCAGGAAAATTGTACTTCAAAAGTGGTCATCATGGTTCTTCATAAATCTGATTAAATTATTGAGTGGATTGCCATAATGTTCAACCCTGCTGTAAACTCTTCAATTTTTTAAATTAATTATTTGGTCAGATGAAACGCTAAAATAAAATTTACAGACCACAAAAAATTATATGTATGTGTGTTTAGAATGCTTTTATAACTGTTTCATGATCATCATCAAGATAAAAAGGAGGAGATATATTCTTAGATTGTTTATTATCTAACTTCTGTCTGTCTGTCTATCTATCTCTGCTAAATACAATTAGCATTTTTGTCTCCCTTCCAAGTGATTGCTTGAAACCTAACTAGGTAGTGTTAATTGAATATTAGCCTTTAAATTAAAACAAGGCCCAATACAACCTAGGCAATATTCAGACAGTAATTTTGTAATTTAAAAATCCAATATCCATGAAATACAAAATATATCATTAGTAGAAACTGTATAATCTTTTCTACTTGGCTTGACTATCATTTAATTAATTTAACATTAATAATAAAAATAACACAGAAAGTACAAGAACGTGAAGAAATAATGGAAACAGATAGAACTGTGTTTTATTTACTTCTTTCTACAAGAAATATGTTTTCAATTCTTTACTAATTCTGAAAGTAAATAGATTTGTTACATTGAACACATTTTAAATTAAGAAGAAAAACTAGACTCGGGAAATTCAGGAGGGAGGTGTTCTTTTGTTTTAGGGACAGAAGTTCAAAGAAAACAGAGCACAACTGAGCCATTCTAAAGAAAAAAAAAGAATTTCCAGGCTACAAGAAAAGAGAGCAAAGGTATCCATGGAGTAAGGATAAAAAAAAGATAAATGCTAACCACAATCATATAATCAAACTATTTTACATGCAAAGGGTAGGACTTTGATCACATGATTGTGAGCTGCCATCTTGATTTTGTTTTAATTCCATCCACTCCATTGCAGACACTTCTGTAAGACACATATTTAGAAGTAAGTCCAGTGAATCTAATGAAGGGCACATGTTTCATTATTATCATCCCGAATCTTCACTTGGCTCCATGCTAGCAACAACTTATTAGCAAGATGGTTTTGTAGCAAGAGTAAACATTGTTTTGGATGCTGAAAGCTGACTTGGTCTTGAGTGGTATATCAAATATCGTGCTGTATGGAAGCCAGGATCTCTATGGGAGCCAGGATTAAAAAGAGAGCCAGGAAAATAAATGATTACTTTCAATTTAATTTCAATTTTAATCTAGTTAATTAAGTATACTTAATATGACCATAATTCCGCCCTTTAAAAATATTCTTTTTAATACTGCACTTTAATTAAAGTTAGACTTTGGTGGAACCTTTTGGAAGACCTCAGGATCCTCAGGTTTGACAAAATTCTCAGAATGCAGAATGCAGGATTTGTCCCTGAGATTAGGTTATGGAAAGCAGGAAAGTTGAAGAATGAGATTGGGTGAACCCAAAGGTGCTTTTTTCAAGAGGCGACTGGAATTTCTGGTTATCCTTTGAAGACGTTTGGCTTCTCATCCAAGAAGCTCTGAGCTCTGTTAACAACTTAACAACAGTGGCAAGAAAGGTTGTAACAATGGGACAAAATTCACCTAACAAATGTTTCATTTAGCAAAGAAATAGGCTCAGTTGTGGTTGTAAGTCAAGGACTACCTGTACTTTAGGCTGAGAGAGAGTAACTGAGCAATAGCCGCCTAGTGAATTTCTATGGCTGATATGAGCTTCAACGTGGATGTCCTTAGCATGGGCACAACATTGCACAAAATATAATAATATTTTTAACAACATCTGTATTTATTATTACATTTGAAATAGAATTTATACATTGTAAATTAGAATGATTGTTTCTTCTTTAAAGAACGACTATAGATGTATTGTTATTTGTCCTTTGCCTTTGAAGATTTCAGTTGGGTGGTATCAAAACTGTGATATCATCATGGGAGGCGTTCAACTGCTTTATTTTCACCTTGGCTTTTAAAGAATTCAGGGAAACAGAAGAAAGGTTTTTTTTCTTGTTACGTTTGTACGTATCAAAAATTCTTATCACAAGATTTCAGGCATACTGTAGAACTCCAGTCTCTGCAAAGAAACTGGATCTTCACGGATCCACTCCTTGCTAAGATCTAGATAATGCAATGTAGGAAAGCACCGCCCTTCCCTAGATTAAAATAATTTTTATTCTTAATATTAAAAAAAAGTAATATTTCCCCCAAAGGACGAATGGAGAAAAAACTTAACAAAGATAGAAAGCAGCCCCAGTCTTCCTGCCATAGAAAAACAGCGTCAAGCAGAAGCTTGAAGAGGCTGGTCTTTTGGAATGCAGTTTTTGTATCCAAAAACTCGGCAAATCTATTCGTAAACAAAGAGACTCCAAATGAGCAACACAATTAGTCAAGAGCTGACAAGATTAGCTCAGACAAACACCTAGGACAGTGATGGCTAATCTTTTTGCCATCATGTGCCAAAAGCATGGGGAGCAGGGGGGGTGGGTGTTGCGCGCACACATGCCCACACCCATGATTCAATGCCCCCCACACCCCCACGCATGTGCACATGACCTCCCCGCACTACCCCGCTTTTGACACGTAACAGCAAAAAGGTTAACAGTGGGCCTGGTAGGCCCATTTTTTGCCCTCCCCAGGCCCCAGAGCCTGGGGAGGGTGAAAACAGCCTTTCTCACCCACCGAGAGGCCTTCAGGAGGCTGGAAATGGCTCGTTTCCTGACTTCCAGTGGGCCCGGAAGGCCCAAAAATCAGCTGGCTGGCACGCACATGCACGCAGGAGCTGAGCTAGGACAACACTCACGTGCCCACAAATATGGCTCCGAGTGCCACCTGTGGCACCCGTGCCATAGGTTCGCCATCATGGATCTAGGATTTGCATTTTCCTTTTTGCCTGTAGAGCCAGCCATGACCCCTACATGACCCCATAGGAATCTGGTAACAGCCATTAAAATATTAAAGGACACATTGTTACACAGGAGCAAGCATCTCAATCACAAAGTCCCAAAGAATGTATAAAAGTCCAATCCCATTTTGTCAGCCACCCCAGAAACATGCTGTTGTCACTGAAATTTCTGGCATCCAAATAAACTAAGACCTTCTTTCCTGCAGCCAGCCTCCATTTTATTTCCAGCGTCTTTCTCCCAACTTGGAACTGGACCAGATTTTTATTCCAACAACACAATTTAAGATTTTGTAGCAAAAGGTTATAGAAGGTGGCAAACATGAACATGGGGCATGAATACACTAAACATGCACATTTGTGCTTTGATTCGTTTTATCATTTGGATATTGGATTTGGATTTGTCTTAACTGGCCCGTTCTTGAATTTATTTAGCACTGATTGAAAATATTGTGAAGATGTATGGCATACAGTAGTTGTATGTTCTGTATAATAAGATATCTTGGCAAGACAAAAGACGACAATCTTTAAAAACAATCCAAAATGCAATTGCTTAGAAATGAGCTAGCTTCAGTGAAAAGCATTCCATTAACATAGTGTGTTTTAAATGTAAAATGAGCAATAAATGTCTTTATCATTTATTTCATCGGGTAAAATCAAAATATTTATTTTTATCTGTTCTATGCATATGGTCTTAAAATAGCCCAGGAAAGCACTAATTCTAATCTGATTGTTGCTATATTGTCAGTGAAATTCCTTTTTAAAAATAAGAATGCCCCTTCTATGCAGCTCTTCACTTCATAATTTCTCTGTTTCCCAGGAAATCCCAGTTATACAATGAGTGTGAGATATTAGGCAAATTGTAGTTCAATTCTATAATGACAACCAAACATGAATTGAATCAATATAGATCCATAAAGTTATAGGTATCCTTTATACTTTAAAATGTATAGAAAACAGATATTCATCTGGGGAAAAAAAGAGAGTTTACGTTCTTATTGAGATTTAGGGACTTTTTCATACAATTAAATATTAATTAAATCATAACTTTACATTTCCATTCAAGCATTATTGCAATAGAAGACCATAAATTATATATTACAAAAGATGCATGCCAGTACTTCATTTGTATTAAAATAGTCGAACAAGACAAAAATGAGTATTTGTATTCATTTATTTTATTTAAATATTAATAAGTCTTGCCATAACAAAATACAGGCATAAAAATACAATATTGATGGTAAAACATTAAGATACAAAAATTGAGAAAAGGTAGCAATATATTAAAGTATAATTCAGCAATATAAAAATCATATCTGAAACCTCAGAATATCCTGGATTTTAATAACAAAACTTTTCAAACTTTATGGAGGAAACACATGGTACTACTGGAATAGAGCACAATAGTCAAGACTGTAAAAAGTAAAAGCAAACTGAACAAAAGTTTTTTAAAATACAAGATGAATAGAAAGGAGTCATTTCTCTGTTCTTCTGGGCAGTAATAATTGAGAATTATCATTAACTCAATGTGATTTTCTTGGAAGAATATCACTGAAAGGCCTTTGGATATTAGTATAGTTGAAAAACCAAAAGAAGACAGAACAGTAGATAGAACAAATTCACATGTGCTATGTACATTCTTCAAAGGATGCAACCAACATCTTTACATGTTCATTGGGCACAAAATCATTTGATTCTCTCCATCCCTCTTTCTTGTTATACCTTTCTTTTGTATCCCAGGCTACAACTGCTTGTCCCATTGCTAGAATAGACAAGCAGCCATTGCTAGACAACACCATCTATAATCTTCCATTTACCAGCAACATAAGCTCACGTTGCATTTTCCCAAGTGTACTCTTTCATGTGATGTTGGTTTCAGGCAGGGGTGAAATGCTCCCTGTTCAGACTGGATCGCCCGATCGGGTAGCGATGGCGGCAGATGGTTCAGAGAACCGATAGCAAAAATCCCTGCGCCCCCCCCCCCCATGCCCAGCTGAGCCGCGCGATCATCAGAGGCTGTTTTTTTTTTACTTTTAAAAGCATTTTTTCTACAACCTCTTTGGCTGAAAAAATGCTTTTAAAAGTTAAAAAAAAAAAAACCTCTGATGATTGTGCGGCTCAGCTAGGATTTAAAAGCATTTTTTTCCCTACAACCTCCTCAGCCGAGGAGGTTGTAGGGAAAAAAAATGCTTTTAAAGCCTCTGATGATCCCAGCTGAGTTGCCTGATTGTCAGAGGGTTTTAAAAGCATTTTTTTCTGCAACCTCTTCTGCCGAAGTGGTTGTCGAAAAAATGCTTTTAAAAGTTTTATTTAAAAAAGTTGGCCATGCCCACCCAGTCACATTATCCCCCCACCAAGCGACATCCACAGAACTGGTAGTAACAAATTTTACATTTCACCACTGGTTTCAGGTAACCTGTCCGTTTTAGATAAACACCTCAATTCGTTGCAGTTTAAACTGGCCAGTTTGCAGAAGAAGGAATGCCTTTTCAATTGAGCCATGCTCTCTAAAACTTTTAAATCTACGTTTATGGTAAGTGCTATAATAATATAAAGGTTATTCCTTCTAAACAGAACATTACCGGTTTAAAATGTGTGGAAGTTTTTAAAATCACTTTTTCTTTCTTTGAGCTTCCAGTTTTTCTGTCCTCACAATATTGTACTTAATGTCTAAGTATATTTACCCAAGTAGTATGGCTGTAATATTATTATTATTATCCTTATCTTCTCTACTACCCTCTCTTATTGGTATCATTATTATGATTATTATTACTCTGTTGCTTTATATGTACACTGAGTGCTTCTGTACCGGAGACAAATTCCATGTGAGTCCAATTACACTTGATCAAATAAAATATTCTACTCCTATTCTAGATTAGACTACTACTCTACTAGTAGTCCAGTCCAGTCCAGTCCAGTCCAGTCCAGTCCAGTCCAGTCCAGTCGTATTCTATTCTATTCTATTCTATTCTATTCTATTCTATTCTATTCTA
>WNWU01000007.1:22745617-22814596 GCA_012654045.1 Ptyas mucosa | reverse complement strand
TAGAATAGAATAGAATAGAATAGAATAGAATAGAATAGAATAGAATATTTTATTGGCCAAGTGTGATTGATCACACAAGGATTTTGTCTTGGTGCATATGCTCTCAGTGTACATAAAAGAAAAGATACGTTCATCAAGAATCATAAGGTACAACACTTAATGATAGTCATAGGGTACAAATAATCAATCAGGAAACAATATCAACATAAATCGTAAGGATACCAGCAACAAAGTTATAGACATACAGTCATAAGTGGGAGGAGATGGGTGATGGGAACGATGAGAAGATTAATAGTAGTGCAGACTTAGTAAATAGCTTGACAGTGTTGAAGGAATTATTTGTTTAGCAGAGTGATGGCGTTCGGGGAAAAACTGTTCTTGTGTTTAGTTGTTCTGGTGTGCAGTGCTCTATAGCGTCATTTTGAGGGTAGGAGTTGAAACAGTTTATGTCCAGGATGTGAGGGATTGATAAATATTTTCACAGCCCTCTTTTTGACTCTTGCCAGTATACAGGTCCTCAATGGAAGACAGGTTGGTAGCAATTGTTTTTTCGACAGTTCTAATTATCCTCTGAAGTCTGTGTCTGTCTTGTTGGGTTACAGAACCAAACCACTCTGAATTCATAATTAAAGAATTCACTATACTCTACATATTCAAAATATTTATACCAAATACATATAGAGAAATTAATTGTGATGACAAGACCATACCTCAATTTTCAGTGTGGACAGGTACAAATTTGAACCAGTGCTATGCTAAAGTTATTTTTTTCCTCTTCTGGGAACAATTCTTATTCTGTTTGATGTTGGAATGATTCCAGAATGTTTTCAATATGAGAAGAAAAATCGGGAGTGTTTGTGCTTTATACAAGATGACTAAGGGATGCTCGTTGTGTTCAATGTTTCATTTTTACAACCATCTGCTTCCCACTCTTAAATCCCAAGAGAAAGCATGATGTGTGAATTGTTTCCAAGAGGACTTCTCTGATAAGGAAGTTGGGTAACTAGAAAACTGATAATTGACAGAAGGATATCTAATAGAATAAAAGAAATGTCACTGCCATCTTGCGACAATAAAATAAACTCAAAATTAGGAATTGCACAGTAATCTTGGAATGCAGAGAAAACAAAAGCTTCTTATATGGGGAAAAAGTATTTGAGAAATAAGAAGATAGATTTTGATGCATTCCATGTATATAGTTCTAAGAATTCCAGGATGGGTGGGTGGCCCTTATACCCAGAGTTTATCCTTATCTTGTGTAAGATTCAACTATGATCTTCTCAAAATATGCAAGTTGTATACAGAAATTGCCATCACAATCCTGTTCTTCTTTATCGAAAAATGCCTGCAAAAGAAGCTCTTTCCACTGGTATGCTGGCTAATGTTTAACAACCAGCATTCTGGGGGGAAATTTTACAGTGTCTCCAGGCATCACAAATACTGTCGGCTTCATTGGTGCCACTGAAATGCATCACGAAACACACATGCCAGTCTTTGTGGGTCAGAATTGCCTTCCATTGCCTCACAAAATTCCAGGAAATTTAACAATTAGTTCTCATGAGCTGGTATAACCCGGTTCCAACACACCATTGGTTGTCTCTCATATTCCCCTAATGTACCAGGAGTGGGTTCTTCTTACCTGTACTATCGGTTTGCAATGGGATCATGCGTTCACCAAGTTTCTGCACATGCACAGATCGCCTATGATGACATCCGGGGCAGTGGGCGGAGCCTCCCGCCAGTTTTACTACCGGTTCTTGCGAACTGGTCCGAACCGGGAGCAACCTACCACTGTAATGTACCCTGGCAACTGATTTATCCACCCCACCCCCATGTCTCTATAAGGATGCTTTGCTTCATCCGCAATCCACACTGAGACAATAAATAAATAAATAAAATAAATAAATAAATAACTTTATTTTCATTGTACGTGTATACACAGTATACCCATACAATGAAATTCACTTAACACCCAAAGACCAGGTCCAACAATCCCCAAACACACTCCCACCCACCACAATTCTCCACCCCTAAACCCCCCAAACATCTATACAACAGACCAAGTAATACTGTCCAACAGCTCACTGATGGTGGTCCTTTAGTTCATTGTTGAGTACAATTATAGCTCTGGGATAAAAACTATTCAGAAAATGTGTGGTCCGAGTTTTAATTGTTCTGTATCTTCTGCCAGAAGGCAACAGTCCAAAAAGATTATAAGCAGGATGGGAAGAGTCTCTGAGAATGTTATGCAACTTTCTCAAACAGCGAGATTCGAAGATGTCATCCAGGGCTGGTAGCTGGAGTCCGATGATATTCTGGGCAGTTTTAATGATTCTCTGTAGAGCTTTTTTGTCCACTACAGAGCTGTTCCCATACCATGCAAGAATGCCGTATGTCAGGACACTCTCAATGGTGCTGCGATAATAGGACAGAAGTAGATGCTGAGATAGATTTATCTTCCTGAGCATTCTCAGGAAGTTCAGCCTCTTCTGTGCCTTCTTCACAAGCATGTTAGCATTCATAGTCCATGAGAGGTCCTCCAAGATATAAATGCCCAGAAATTTAAAACTACTCTCCACCTCCTCACCATTTATGTACAATAGTTGTACATCTCTTTTCCTCCTGAAGTCAATTATAAATTCTTTAGTTTTTGTGGTGTTAAGTGTGAGATTATTTTCATTACACCACAATGTCAGCCCTTGTACTTCCTTCCTGTAAGCAGACTCATTGTTCTTATTAATGAGCCCCACCACTGTTGTGTTATCCCCAAATTTAATAATTGCGTTGGTGTTATACAATGTATGGTGCATTCATGTGTGTACAAGGAATAAAGGAAAGGACTTAACACACAACCCTGGGGAGCTCCTGTGCTTAGTATCAGAGTAGAGGAATGGTGAGATCCCATCCTTACTGACTGTGGCCTACCATCAAGCTGTCCTTACTGTTCTAATTTTAAATTAATATTTTCTCTCTTCCCCTGAGTTTTTCTTATGGATACAATCTACCACACATCATTGATGAGATGGTTGCTTAGTAGAGGGGGAAACACACTGCCAGTTTCTATTGGTCATTTCAGTTTGGACATGTCATTTCTGCCAATTCTGCCAATTTCTGCGGGAACTGTCTTCTATGGTAATTTTGTCTTGGGCTTCAGGAGAGACATGCCAAGTTAACCTGACTGTCAAGTCATATACAGCCTTAAAAATACCTGCTTTACAAATACAAATGTGTGGAAGGTCACACTGAAAATGAAAGTCATGTCTGTCAGTTGTGCAATGCTGATCCCTTCACCTTTATGTGACTTAGAGTTTCTGCTGCTTCTATTTATAATGATTCATATACCCTTATGTTTTACTGTCTTACTGCTTTGGAGTCTGGTGATACCATTCCATTCATGGTCATCTACAAACTATTTCCAAGTCCTGGCAGCCATAGAAACAGTCTTTCCTACTGCTGCATTTCTTTTGCAATAATCAAAGGCTGAATATTCCCACTTCATTTTAGATTCCTCCTTCTCACTATCAACCGAATTATTTTAGGTTAAGGGATTAGCACGTTTCCAGAAAAATACTAGACACACGTTCAGAAATAACCTGAACAAACCAGCTCTGAGTTGAAGCTGAAGAAGCTTCTTGAATGAGAAGCAAAACGTCTTCAAAGAAAAACAAGAAAGTCCAGTTGCCTCTTGAAAAAAGCATGACCTGGATGATTGAGAATCTCCATAGACACAGAGATGGAGATTTCCACATCCATGATCTATTCATTGAACAATTTGGCACATAGCTTAGCACACCTTTACAAATATCCATCTGCATTTGTCCCACCTGAGAGAGATTGGCATCTGAAAAAAAAACCTACTGTAATTAGCAGTTGAAATTTCAATTTAGCATCTTTCTCCAGCTTTGCATTTTGCATTTTTTCTGCCCACTCAAGGATTAGTAGATAGCACTTTAACATGGTTGTCTAAAGAGTCTATAGTTCATATCAAAACTGCGCAGGCAAAAAGGTACTTTAAAGCTCATGGGAGCATGCACATAGTGCCCGTCTCCAATTTGTTAAACAAATTCTCTTTACAGGAGGACTTAATGGCTGATTCTGGGAAAAGATGAAGCTGCTTTAATGAATTCCCTCTCAGAAATTATATAATTTACAAAGAAGTAGTTATTAGATCCAGGTCTGCTGAATTTTAATTCCCATAATCCCAATCAGTAGTGTGCCCTGGGAATGAAGGCACTGAAATTCAACTCACAGAGAATATGCCAGGTTTGGGGATTTTGTTTCAAAATTCACATAACAGGATTTCTGACTGACTGCAGTCCCTTTGGCAACATCTGACCAGCATTTCCCAATTGTCCCTGCCACATTAGTTATTCAGCAAGCAATCCAATTGCTATGTAAAACATCCCAGCAGATTTACAGAAAGTATCCAGAAAACATATTTGATGAATTGACTGTTGCAATTTATTGTAGTTTCACATACAACTATCAGGTAATAACATAATGTTTTGGATTGTAGACTCAGTTGCCAAATGCTGGAATAGAAGAATTAAACAAAGAGGTTTAATAAAATGGAAGCTGACATTAAAAACAATGTATTACTCTAACCCTCAAAACGACGCTATAGAGCACTGCACACCAGAACAACTAGACACAAGAGGTTTTTCCCCGAACACCATCACTCTGCTAAACAAATAATTCCCTAACACTGTCAAACTATTTACTAAGTCTGCATTACTATTAATCTTCCCATCATTCCTACTACCCATCTCCTTCCACTTATGACTGTATGACTATAACCTTGTTGCGGGTATCCTTATAATTTATATTGACTGTTTCCTAATATGATTCAATTGCGTATTTATACCCTACGACTATCATTAAGTGTTGTACTTTATGAGTCTTGAAAAATGTATCTTTCCTTTTATGTACACTGAGAGTGTATGCACCAGGACAAATTCCTTGGTGTGTCCATTCACACTTGGCCAATAAAGGTTGACTCATCCTTTCTAAGGTAGGTAAAATGAGGACCCAGATTGTGGGGGCAATAAGCTGACTTTGTATAAATATACAAAAGTATGAAGGCTATTGCTTAATGCATTGTAAGCCGCCCTGAGTCTCCGGAGAAGGGTGGCATATAAATCAAATTTTTAAAAAAGAATTCTATTCTATTCTATTCTATTCTATTCTATTCTATTCTATTCTATATGCAGTGATGCTTTGAAATTAAAATCTGGTGGAAATGTCCTTATCTGGGATAAGTTCTTTTAGGTCTTCTGTTGTCCTTTGAGAGTGGGCAGCATGATGCATATCACTTGCTATTTCCATGTCTCATTCTCCTGATGTAGTTTATATACTTGCTTTTTGTTGTGTATTATTGTTGCTGTTATTATTATGGTGCCTGCTCTCTAAAGCAGCATCCACCACTCAAGATATCTGTATGGTTCAAAGTCTTTGAACACCTGGCTTTGCTCCCAGATCTGGGATTAGGCTGGTTGTCAAGCTTCCATCAAGTGTTTTTTGTTTTGTTTTGTTATGTTTTTTGCTGTGTTGGGTGTGTTCTCTCTGGGCATATATATATTTTATTCCTTTTCATTTTTCTTTGGTTGTTTTTTACTTTTAAAATGTAAGCTCCTCAGATTCATCTGGGAATCTGATGATCTCTAAATCCAAAATAAATAATCTGAATCCAAACCAAGGAACCAATACTGTAGGCTACTAAACTGTATATGCATCCCAGTCTCCAGCATGACAAAACAATAACGCAATACAAGGAAATGTGTTAAAAGAGCAGAAATATTAAACATGAAAATATAAGTATCATAGTGCAAGATAAAAATGCCAGTCTGGTGTAGTGATTAAGGCTGGAGTTGGGGCTCCAGTACCCCACCAGCATCTCTAGTGACTTTAGATAAGGGGTGAAATGCTTCCGGATCGGACCAGACTGCCCGATCCAGTAGCAATTTTTCCCTGTGGTTCAACGATCCAGTAGCGATACCCGCCTGGGTGTTTTGTGGCATGCGCAGAAGTGTGCATGCGCATGTAATGCGTGCGCTTCTGAATCGGTAAGGAAAGTAAGTAGATTTCACACCTACTTTAGATCAGTTTCTTTCTCAAATCTAGGAAGAAAGTAGACAGCAAAGTACTTCTGGGACTTATCTACAGAGTCACCAGGGATCAACCGTCACCCCCAAATGCAAAATGCCAGCCCTACAAGGGTCATCTTAAGAAATCAGTGCCATATAAATACTACTTTTATTGCAGCAACTACTGTAACAGAATATTGCAGATCTGAATTTGCTTCCCCATCCTTCTCTTTATCTTTATGTGAACTATGGAGGGAATTTTCTGAGAGGTTTTCTCAAGTTACTTTCCTGAGCCTGGCTCAGGGCCTCTTTATCTTACTGTTGCTTTGGCAGAAGGTTTTCCTCTTGTCCTTCAAAGCAGGGATGGGTTCCACTTACCTTCGCTACCGGTTCACAATGGGAGCACTTATCCACGATGGTTCTGCACATGTGCAGAGCGTCCATGCTGACGTCCGGGCGGGTGGGCGGAGCCTCCCACTACTGGTTTGCAAGATCTGGAATGAACTGGTAGCAACCCACCCCTGCGTGAAAGCCATTCGCTGTGCCTCTACAATAAACCAAGAGCCCTGGTGGCGCAGCAGACTAAGCACTGTTATTAACATCAAGCTGCCTGCAATTATTGCAAGTTCAAATCTCACCAGGCTCAAGGTTGACTCAGCCTTCCATCCTTTCTAAGCAGGGGTGAAATCTAATTTTTTTTGCTACCGGCTCTGTGGGCGTGGCTTGATTAGTGGGTGGGGCTTGGTGGTAAGGTGACTGGAAGGGCATGGCTTATTGGTCAGGTGGGCGTGGCCAAGTCAATGTCACTTCTTTGCCCTTTTTTAACCTACAAAACACAACACAACACAACTGGCTCACCCACAATATAAAAGCAGCTGTGCTAGACCCAAAATGGCCCCGCAACAAGCAGGAACCTCACACAGCCACAAAAAACCCAAAAAACCAACTTTCACACTTTACGCACACAAAATTCCACATACAGCTTTGTGAGATTTTGTGTGATTGTGTAGTTAGAGTGAAACACTACAGAAACACACTAAATCTCAGCTGCACAAATATTATTTTATTTTATTTTTTATTTTATTTTTATAAAAAAGCAGCTAAATTTAAAACTTCCTAAACTTTAAATGGCTAGGTCTAAAAAAAGAACAACTTAAAAAATCCCCAATTAACTATTTTTTTAAAGCTCCCAATTGGGGAAAAAACTTACCCAATTGAACAGGGGTCTCCAACCTTGGCAACTTTAAGACTTGTAGACTTCAACTCCCTGCCTGCTTGATTGCAGGCAGGGAGATCCAGTTGCTGGCTGAGGCAATCGATTGCAGGGATTACAGCAAGGCGTTGCGACCAGCAGCTAAAGTAAGCAAGCTGAGAGGGGGAAGGGGAGGGATTTTTGCTACCGATTAGCAGGCAGAGCCATTTAAAAGGAAAAAAGTTTTTTGTGTTTGGCTCAGTCAGGCGGCTCAGCTGGGCACCGGGAGTGGGGGCAGGGATTTTTGCTACCGGTTCTCCGAACTGCCGGCCGCCATCACTACCTACTTACCCGAGCCGGTCCGAACCGGGAGCATTTTATCCCTGTTTCTAAGGTAGATAAAATGAGGACCCAGATTGTGGGGGCAATACGCTGACTTTGTATAAATATACATAAGTATGAAGGCTATTGTTTAACGTATTGTAAGCCGCCCTGAGTCTCCAGAGAAGGGCGGCATATAAATCAAAAAAATTTTTTTTTAAAAAAACCAGGTTTGATGCCATTTTTTAAAAACTTGGGAAATTTCCATTTTTAAAGAAGTAGTTTGTTCAGGCCAGAAAGATCTTGCGGTATCACAAAGAAGCATATTCGTGACATGGTCTTGGATCAGTAAAGGCTAACAGAGCTTTTAGATTGCTGCCCTTTCCATCTTTTCTAACAACCATTTTCTCTTGAACACCTGGCAGGAGGAAGCAACCGTTCTCATGCTGTAGAATGGCAAACCTCTGGCCCCAGCATAATGAAAATACAGAATTGTCCTGCCTCTAATGAAACCTACCACCTGAAATGAAAGAGAGAGAGCAAGCGAGCAAATGAGATATTAATCACTTCAGTGGATTCCATACTGTCCTTTCTTAGTTTTTATTTCTTTTTATAGAAGCTCACAGGTTTTTTTAAAAAAAGTTTTAAATGAAGTTTGCAATACCAATGTCATTATAGACCACAGCAGTAGAACCCCGTTCTGTCTTCCTTTTCCTAACTGATTAGAATTTTGTCCCGGGGAGAAGTGATTGACTTTTGAATAATTCCACACATTCCTTTCTATCTCTAATTGCTTCTTTGCCAGTTGCTTACTATACCTTGCTCGCAGGGATAACTGTGACATTTTTTCTTCGGTTCTGGACATACATTGGAGATAGTCAATCTTCCTTGATGCAAGATGAATTAACACTCACAGTACAAGGTTTCTAAATTGCACAGCTCTAAGCTCTTTCAAAGGCTCTTCAGATCTATTCATTCTAGATTTCTGATTCACTTAAGCTGATATTAAACGAAACTCTCTTTATTTTGGCTGCCATAGTTCCTTCTGATTGAAGTACAATGAGTTGTCTGTCAAATAAATGCACTTCACTCAAATAGCAAGCATTGAAAGCTCCTCCTTTTACCAATGCATCTATTGTGGTACTCATCACAAGAACGGCATTCCACTGGTAACAGGGGTCATCCAATCTCCTCTCTTTTTTTGCTTCTTCTTCTTTTTTGGTTAACAAGCATCCCTGCCAACCCTCTGCTTTTGAACACTTTCCTTTGTCAGTCAAAGCACAGCAACTCCTTTATAGGGCTTTTAACAATATTTTTGAAACATGATTTTCTCTTTAGCTTTCCATGTATTTGGAGATACAGCCCCAATCCATAATCCCAGAACGACAGTCATTTCCCACCTAAGAATTGTTCTGAGGAACCTTTGGAGCAGTTATCTTCACCAACAGGTGTTCCTGTAAAATGGTAAGGGTTTCTGGAATTATGAAACATAGTAAAGATGAAAGGTGCTTACTGCTGCTTTTCAAACTCCATCCAGATTTTCCACTGAGCAGATCAACTCTGTAATTTCCTGCTGGCCATTGACCGTATTTCCTATTAAATAAATAAATCTACAGATATACAGTGGAAAAGAGGGCTACGCAACATTTCCAAGTCTGAGCAGCACTTAATATATTCTTGGGAGGACAAAAGGAGCAATGATTCAAAGCAAGTGGGACTATATTCCACAGTGAACAAATGATCTTTTTTTAAAATAGATTCAGAAGTGAGATTTGGGTTCATACTGTTTTCATTATGCTAGCTGACTGGTGAGGTAAAGTTTTTTATCAGGGTTTTTTGTTCATAATGGTGAGAAGCCATGCCAGTCACTTTAAGTAGTTGTGATCAGAGAGGGATTGTACAGAAGGCACACAGTCCTGGTCCTCAGATTATCTGCCAAGTGTAGGCTATCTGACTATATATATTAGCCATAGTCCAGAATGGTGCCCATAAGATCTGATGCACTTCAATTTCCATAATTCACAGCCAGCATTGAATTATCAGAAACAAAGTCCAAAAAATGTTCAGCAATAGAAGGAAGAAGATAAACATGTACGTACAAACTTCAGGAATAGCTGGATCAAAATTTGATATGATGGAACTTAATCATACAGAAATTCCTGAAGTATTTTTAAGACAAGGAAGATAAGAGGATTATTACAACATTCTAAGATTAAAAATAGCCCTGGGCAGTTCCAAATTATTTTTATCATGAATAACTAGCAGTTCAAAAAAAGAAAAAAGTAAGTGAACAGTGAAGTTCTTTGTTTATTGTGCATTTTATGTTCTATGTACAGTCATTCTAATTCATCTTAACTTATTCCTAATGCTTCACTGATCTTTTTACGTTTTGGTAGTTTTCTGTGGATCTTTATTTTGCTCTATTACAATTAATCTGAGTTCTCTACCATATATTCACTACACTTTCATCCAGCTTTAATCACTTCAGTGCTATCTTGTATTCTGTAGTCCTTTCTTCTTTATCTGCAGCAACATTATTAAATTCTATTCATCGCCTCTACTGAAATTTTACTTCATCATTAACTTACCAATTCCTTCTGTTCTTTAGCTACACCTTTACCTACATTTTTAATTTTACTTAATTCTTATCAAGCTATTCCATTCCTGCCTGCCTATTTCTTTTTGTACAGGTAGACCCATTCTATTGGTGTCTCTACCATCTCTTTCATCCTGTCTCAACCTTTTATCTTCCAAGGCTGGTTACTATTGTTGGGTTCATGGCTGTCAAGATAGCTGCTCTGGACATGGCTCACTGTCCAGACTCACTGGCTTCAGTGCAGATTTCCCAGTTGGCTCTCTACTGCTGACAGGGGCAAGAAACCAAGAATGACACAATGAATTGCTCAGAATAGTTTCTTGTCTGCTGTTCACTCGTAGCAGAATTTTTGGCAGACTAAAACATGTTCTGAATAACTTATCAGATAAAATCCTGTGAAGGTTTGGGAAGGAACCCTTCTGAGCCGCTTTCTGCTCACCAAGGACTCACAACTAAATGGCGTCTTACCTCCTGGGGAAAGAGCCCCTCCCCTCCTGCAACTCAGGTCCAGATACATCACAACTGCTATGTCTGGTTGGGAAAATAACTGAAAAGCTATGCTGTCCAAATGTTCAGGGAAGAAATAAAGGCTGTCCCTGGTTTCCATTCTTGTCTTCATCTTCTTTTGAAATATACCTAGTTTTTCAACATTGGCCTTCTTACTCCTGTAAGGCTGTCTCTGTTCTTTTTCTTTTTCCCAGTTCAGGACTTCTCTGGGATACTGATAAGAGTGGAGCCAGTTTTGGATATCATTTTACCTCAGGAGTCATATAAATAAAAAAATTATTTATATTTCTTACTCCATTCCTCGCTTCTTTTTTATGTGCCTTTACTATTTTATTATTTTTATTTTACTATCCCTTATTAATATTTTACTAATATTACCTTACTAATACCTTACTAATATTTACTAATAAGGGATATTTTACTATCCTTTACTAAATCCCTAGTGCTGTGTAATGGGGTGAGTTCCCGTTACTTGTCCCAGCTTCTGCCAACCTAGCAGTTCGAAAGCATGTAAAAAATGCAAGTAGAAAAATAGGAACCCCCTTTGGTGGGAAGGTAACAGTGTTCCATGTGTTTCTGGCGTCTAGTCTTCAGACAGCACTGGGTCTTTGGCTTTGAAACGGAGATGAGCACGGCCCCCTAGAGTCGAGAATGACTAGCACATATGTGCAAGGGGAACCTTTACCTTTACTATTGCAACCATTTCTTCTTTCTCCTTTAAAGAGAAGGGGCCCTGCTCTGAAAAGACCAGCCTTTCTTCTTACCTGAGCTTAAAGTGAAGAGCTTGCAAGAAACATCAAGAAACTTCACTGCCTAGTTATGTGATACGCAGAGGCCTCTTTCTTGTAGGAACAAATAACATCAGGTCCTATATATAGAAGGACATCCAAGCTACAATGTCTGAAGTGATATAATACCTTTCCCTCAATGCAGTAAAACTACAGAGACAAAAGATAATCTCAAGGGTTATTTCAGAGTTATTTTTGCTTTACCTATGCAGTCTTATTTACTAGAATTGGTTTTTTTTTCAGAGGCAAACTATTCCCCCGCCCCCAATTGAAATAGGATGCAGAGAGAAGATGGGAAGAATCAAATGAACATTCTGCCCTCAGGCTTCTCAGAAATTTTAAAAGCTTTTGGGCACACAAGAACCCATTTTCTTATATAAGGAAAAAAGGTGATTTGTATGTTTGGAAGATAGGATGTCTAAAAAACAATTTTACTTTGGAGAAATATGGGTTTCCAGAGAGCAAGCTTCTAACGATATCAATCAAAATGCATTCTACAGCTATTTCATCTTAACAGATGCTCTTTGGAAAGAAAAAAAATGGCACAAGAAATGCTGTGAAAAGGTAGGAGTGACACAAATGGAAATGAACGCCATCTGGGCATCTAAGAATTTTGTGAATAAGGTAGGGCAACTGCATAGTAAGACCCTTGTTTGCAATTATAGCATGTCTGAATCCAAAACAACAAATAATTAACCAATTAGTTCAGATAAGAACATCTGAAAGTTACCATGTTACTTCTTGTTTATGACTTAAAGTAAAGGTCTACAAACATTTTGCAATCAAGAATCACTTTTAGTGATTCTTTTAGAAGCAACTCAAAGTCTATGGAGATTCTCAGCCATCCAGGTCACAGTTGTCCCAAAGGTGCTTTTTCAAGAGGCAATTGGACTTTCTGGGTTTTTTTTTGAAGACGTTTCACTTCTCATCTAACGACTGAAGAAGCTTCTTGGATGAGAAGCGAAACGTCTTTGAAGAAAATCCAGAAACTCCAGTTGCATTTTGAAAAAGCACCTTTCGGACAAGCAACTCAAAGCTGTCAAGCCTCTATTCTTTTTCATATTATCATTTTGATTACTTAATTCAATTAACTCTGTCTACTAATATGTAAGGGATTTGTCAGATTTGCACAAAGACATCAAAGAAAATCTCTACTAGTTTTAGGCAGGCTGTAATCAATTCTATTATATAATCACTTGCACTGTTTGTCTTAACTGCCCAGACTAGATGATAAGAATTCTCTCAAATCCTATATCTTTTAAATGGAGTAAATCCTATAACTACTTTTTCAAGATACAAAAGGGCTTTCTAAGATTGTTGAAAATCTACAGTTCACCAAGAACAATTTCTGCAAATCTCACTTTCTGATCAAATTTTGAAAGAGAGGTTCAGACTTGTAAAACATCAAATCATTATTAAAACTTTGGATTTGGCAAATAAGTAACAGTTTAAAATTAGGAAAGCCTTAGACTCCAACCTATATCCCCCCTCTCTTTTTCCCCCAACATTGTCTTTAAGTGCTAGTCAAAACAGCTGATTTGTCATGGTTTGGCTAATTCTTTTAAATCACAGTTTTATGTTACATGTTATAAAGACTGACAGGAAATCATGGAGACCTTGCTAAGACAGGAGAACTGGGTCTGTCTAGTCAGAAAATAGAATTTTAATTTTAAACCTAGCAGCATATAGCTGGATTTTGTGCAATGGCTACCACAAAGCATCACTTGTTGCATTTGTTATATTGTACCACTTCTTTGCAGAACACAAATAGGAAACTAGAGAAACTACCAGAAAGAGTGCGAGCCGAGGTGGTGCAGTGGTTAGAGTGCAGTACTGCAGCTACTTCAGCTGACTGCTAGTTCAGCAGATCAGCGGATCAAATCTCACCAGCTCAAGGTTGACTCAGCCTTCCATCCTTCCGAGGTGGGTAAAATGAGGACCCAGATTGTTGGGAGCAATATGCTATTCAGTATACTGTCTTTGGTATAAGCCGCCCAGAGTCCTCAGAGAGTGGGTGGCATGGAAATATGACTAATAAAAATAATAATAATAATAGGCTGAAGGCTCTGAGAATTTCCTGGCCCCAAAAGTTGTGCTTTCTCTGAAATAATTTCAGCCCTGTTCCAATCTGGAGTCATTTCTTCCCTGGATTTAGCCCCTCTACTAATTTCCCTTTGCATAAAAATCTTCCCACCTCCACTACCAATTCTTGCAGCTGTAAGAGAATTACAAAAATATGAAGTTGACACTGAGGGGATGTCGTGCCTTTAGTTATCTGACAAGAGAACTCTGCTTTGTGACTTGTTTGCAAAAAAAGATTTTGGAAGCAGACTAGATCTTTGACTTGACTTTTTCAGGTATTCGTTGTGAGTGTTTGCAAAAAGCTTTAAAGCTTTTAATATATTTTACAAGGATTGTGATGTTCAGCAATTTTGACTGCCATTTAAGAATAACTCTGGGGAAACAGAGTAGAATACTCTTTTTCCCAGACTAATGAATGTAGATCGAGTAAATGTCAACAAACCAGTTTTTTAAATGTGGCATTCCTTAGATGCATTATGACTGCAATTGCATTATTATGGGCACTGGATTATACCTGGTCCCCCACCAGTATGTTTTTGTTTTTATTTTATTTTATTTTATTTTATTTTATTTTATTTTATTATTTTATCATTTTAATATGTATCTGATATCTTTTATCCCTTATTAGCCACCAAGAGTCACCTAAGAAGTAAGCTGTCATACAATCATACAAATATTCTGGAAATATATTTCATTTTCATACTCATATTTTTATTTCTAATTTTAAACAGCCTTTGTATTTATTATTCCTTTTTATTTTCAAAGCCTTCTACAGATTAGATGAGGTCTGAGTCAGACTCTTTTCTCTTTTTGTCCTATTTCTCAACCCAAATAAGCATTCAACTTGCCTAGCCTTTTTTCTTAGAGATTGGTGGCCTATTTGGCAAAATGCTTTTCATTATATATTATTCTTATATAATATAGATGAACAAATATTAAAATCTGTTGCAGACTATTAAGAAGGTTTTCAAACTTCTCTTTCAAAAAGCAGCTTATAAATTTATTTGTTTAAGCAGATTATAAACAGGCAGCATATTATCCAAAAGTTTTTGAAATCATATTATTGAGCTAGTCCAGAGAGTGATCTTTAATGTAAACTAGACTATAACTGCCAATGATTAATGGAGGAAATATCATATGGAAGCAAAGAAATCTGACTTGGCTGAACATCAAGATATTATCTTTCATTGATTTTCATTTTAAAAACTCTGAAGAGTTAACCGTCCATGATGCAATAAATTTGGCTCTCTTGCAAGAATAGTCTTCAATCTAAGTAATTCCCTCTAGGCCTGGGATTCTGGGAGTTGTAGTCCCAATTATTTTAAAAGTCACCTTATTGGTAGATTGTATTACAAAATTACTTAGGACAACTGAATTCAGTAACTGGTTCATTCATTAAAATTAAAACGTGACTGGGTGACTTTTAGTTTTCCTTAACCCAAGAATACCTGGTGTTTTGGTATGATCTGCTGAGCACTCAAGGCTACACTGCGAAAGGTCAGGACAATTTCATTTTTAAAGCTGATATAATTTTATTTTTTTTAAAAAAAAAATCCAGTGAGTGTAAGTCATATCCAAATTTCCAAGAGTTTGGTACAGAGTATTGGGGAATGCATATGGAATGTGGGGTGCCTATTTCTGCTATGAAGTACATTGGCTGATGATTATTTTGCAAAGCCATACTTACTTATTCAAATACACATCCAGTTTTCAGGAACTTTTCCTGTGGCAAAGAGGTCATATAAGCAGTCTTACATAGGTTAGCACTAGCTACTAATTAGCTAATAGCTGAGTCTACTGATATTCTGCAATGGGCAGAAACACAGACAAAATGTAAAATGAGGAACTTGCCCTGACTGTTGTCTTTGAGCATTTTCACTTCCATCACAATAATTCAGCAAGTTGTCATCATGCCTTACACACTTTTGTGTTCTGCACTTGAATCAGAAGAACTACTCAAAGTGAAGTTGTTTAATTTCTCTGGATATATAGTAATCTTACATATGTATAAATCACTGATGTAAGCAAAGTTGTTTTTTTCAAGACTGCTGAAAATTTCATTTTAATAGGGATCTCTCTCTCTCTCTCTCTCTCCCTCCCTCCCTTCCTCCCTCCCTCTCTCTTTCCCTCCCTCCCTCTCTCTCTCTCTCTCTCTCTCTCTATACTTGAAGCTCTCTCCCAGACAGCTTCAAGTATAAACATGCCCCACCATATACTAGGAACTGCATTATAAATGGTAGGCAAGACCAAAATGAAAAATTGTGTGGAGGCAGAAGAAAAACTCATTTTGCTTAATTTAAATATAATAGTGTAATATCCCTACTTTCATCAGCTTTAAGTTACAATTTATAGTCTTTTACTGGAGAAGTGCTGGGGGCACAACCAAGGCTTATGCTGTTAGAATCCAGATAATCTGCACTTACAGGATCTGTTCCTCACACTGCTTTTCTATGTCAGGGCCATTTTCTATATCCCATGCGAGGCTTCTGCGTTAAAGACCTTGCAGCGGGGCGCATGAAGAGGACAATAAGGCACAGTTAGAACCATTACCTCTCCAAACACCCAGTTTGAAAATCTCCAGATCCACATTGGTCTTTTTCAAAGGAAAAAAAAAATAGGTGTGGAGACTTTTGTCCTTTGGTACCTGTTCTGACGTAGACTTCCCTAGCAGCCCTCATCCCAATAAACCCCTTCTATTTAATTTACAGTGAATTCCTCTCCAGCAAAGTCTTTCCTCTTCCACAGTCTTTCAAGTTCACAATTACCAAATGAAAGGGAAACAATAATAAGGATATAATAAATAATACTAGAATATGATATGCTGGTATTCTGTAACCATTAGGTTCCTGTAATACATATATGCCTTTGTATTTGTATCACACATATTATATCTTTATATTTGTATCTCCTGTAACAAACATATTCTGTTATTAGGCCTCTGTAATGTATCTGGTATTTGTCAAACATATGTCCCTGCCATTTCAATCCTGAACCAATATCAATCTTCTCCCTGTTTTTCCTTGTGCTATCTAAGAGCATGGTACGTATCTCAGTTGAAACTACAGCCATCAACAAAAGGATAATTTACACCTCAATCCTAATTTATGTTTGATCTGGATAAACTCCTGCTTTCCACAGCCAGGGGGCCAAAGTGGCCAATTGAGTAAACAAAGAAATGCTTAAGGATTACTAATTGGGAAATTTCTATTCCTCCTTGCAGGGCAACAAGGAATACACAAACCTAAATTAGGAGGCCAGAATTGGGTACTAAGCTGACGTCTCTGAGGGTATAAAAGGACGCCATACCTTTCCCAAGGTGTGGCTATCTCTTCGCATGCATTGTATCTGTATGTTCTGGATATAGTTCCACCCAGTATTTTGTTTTTGGCCATAAATAAAATCTGGTGGTTTTTTTGCAAGCCTCGTCTTGAGTCTCTCTCTTTGGCATTCTGGTGACTCAAGTGTATTTTGGGACCTTATACAATCTTTATCAGGCTTGGAGAGTAGCCAAGCCAATATCTTTCAGACGCCGCAATACTTGGCAAGAATGCAGTAATGAAGTAATTGTCTCCTGTAAACTCTACTCCCCTTTTGCTTCTCTTTTATTCCCTCTGGGAGGGGCCATTCATCTTCCACCGGTGGCCTTACTCCCAAGTCGACCCTTGTTCTTTAGCTGTTCCCTTCGTCTGGCAACTCTGCGCATCCGCACACTGGGAACAGGCTCCAGCTGTTTGTCTGCCTCACTGAAGTCTGATTCCGAAGGCAGCTGATAACTGGCATACGGCTCTGACCTCCTTTCTGCCTCTGATGTAGAGCCCTCATCAGAGCCTTCCCCAGACTCCAGGACTGGCCCATGTTCCTCCCCAACCTCCTCACAGTCCAAATCTGCTGCCAGATCTGCTGGCAGCTGGCAGGCCACAACAGTATCTCATCCATTTTTCCTAAATGACAACAAAGGCTTTTTCTCTGTATCTTATTTCCTGATTCCAAATGGATGTTGACATCGCCTGGTGATTGTCCCAGTGAAGCAGGAGTAGTAGAGCTATGGCTTTCAGCCTGAACCTCTGATTCTAAAACTGTCACACTAGTTGTACACATGAATTGTTCATATCAAAAGATCTTTTAACAACTGAAGTTACTTGGTTTTTTTCCCCTCTGTTATGGCTGAGTTTTTATTTAATCTGCTTTCTGGAGCCAGTGCCTTCAATTGCAAAGAATAGGCTGATATAGAGTCAGGTGATACTGTGTCCTGTTTTCATCACCTGCAGCACTAAAGTTTTCCCACTTGCAAAGAGGCACATCTGACTTTAACAAGAGATACATTGGAATGTTGGCTGTGTCTCTGAAGCTTTTGGGAAAGCAAGCTCCAGAATATGTACTAAAAATGGCTAATGCTTCTTTCTCTAATTATAGAGAACATTATAGGAATAAGTGCTATATAATTATCACTCTATTACTTCCCAGAGATTCCTGACGTTACCAAAAAAAAAAAAAGTGGGAGGGATAGTTTTTGAAAAACAAAGTACAAGCAGCTAAAATATTTTGGGAGATGAGCAGCTTACCAATGCTGAAAATGTAACTTAGATAAACTAAAAAACGTCAGAGTGCTTAAAAATAATCTAAATTGTTATTTAATTTATCACATTTAGAAACTCCCATCGCCCTCACATAGGGATTTCTTATATATTAATGAGTCCTGAATTTGCATGTTTCCCTCTGACAGAAAAAAATGCATCAGCCGATTACATGAGGAGTAGAAATAATAGCCAGATAATGCCTTTGAAGAGAATGTTAATAAAGTTATGTCATGTCATGTCATGTCATGTCATGTCATGTCATGTCATGTCATGTCATGTTAATATAGATGTTTAAAGGTGGTCAGTGAGTTACCATTTACAAAATAAAATAATTTTAGAATTATATCTTCAGAAAGATTAAATAACAATTAAATTAAAGATATATGTATATTTCAGTGAGGTAAAAACAAGATCAATGTCATAAAGCAAATTTTTCAGTCTAGATGGGTATCAATTTCAATTCTAATAGTTTATTTCAATAATTGTTATTCTGGCTGGGAAATTTTGAAGCTGAAACCCAAGCAATTACAGGATGCTCACATTAGGGAAAAGTAGTATTACTGGCTAAGTTGCTATTTCTACATCCAATAAATGCACCAATGTGAGAACCTGTAGGAAGGATGTATGAACAACATAGGTGGCTCAGTGGCTAGGTGGCTCAGTGGCTAAGGCACTGAGCTTCTCAATCAGAAACGTCGGCAGTTCAGTGGTTCGAATCCCTAGCATAGGATTCCTGCGTGAGCAGGGGGTTGGACTAGACGACTTCCAAGGTCTTTTCAAACTCTGTTACTCTTTGTTTCCTTGTCTGTTTGTTTGTTTGTTTGTTTGTAAGCAAACACAGAGCTTCTGGAAATCAGAGTGTCACAGTTCGTCAGTCAAAAATTCATCCTGTCCTTATCCAGGTCCCAAACTGTTTAGTAGTAAAGATCAAATTGATCCTTGGAACTGAACTCAGAAAAAAATAATGACTCACTAATCTTGCTTTTAAAAGAATTAGAATTATAATTTTTTATTGGCCAAGTGTGATTGGACACACAAGGAATTTGCCTTGGTGCATATGCTCTCAGTGTACATAAAAGAAAAGATACGTTCATCAAGAATCAAAAATAAAAGACAAGCATTGTTAGTGCCGGTATATTTATTTCATACCAGACAATTTTCTTTTTCTTTCTATAAAACAGCCATATATATAGATCTGTCTCATTTCAAAAATGAATACATTATTGTGACCAACATATTTGTTGTCTCCTGTAAAAGCTAAACTTAGTTCATTGGTGATGGCTCCTGAATAGAAACCTAAAACTATATTTCCAATTCAAACATTCAAGCGTCACTGTATCATCTACATAAATACTTACATATATGTACTATACCTGTGCTATTCCTTTTGGGGCTAATAACTTTATGCAGAACAAAGAAAATAAAACTGATGACAGACCAAGTAACAAAAAAAAATATTGAAGTTATTTTCATGAACACCATTCATTATGCATTCCTTCTATTCTTGCAAAATATGTTCCTTTCACCAAGACTGTTACACACTTCCTTCATTCCTTCATTTTTATTTTTTTTTCCAAAACCCTTCACATTTTCAAGTTCTCATCAACTCCATCCAATCACAGCTTTCTCAGTTATGTCTTTCTTTGACCCATTCAATTCTTCCTTTATGTGTTTGTTTTATAATTCACTTTACTTTACACAGCCCAGGATCACTTATTTTGTGAGGCAGACAAATACATAAATTCAACATTCATATTTCTGAAATGCCCCATTCCTACATCATTCAATATACTTTAATGCTTCCCAATATACCCAATGTACAGAGGTGGGTTTCAGCAGGTTCTGACCAGTTCTGGAGAACCAGTTGCGGAAATTTTGAGTAGTTCAGAGAACCGGTAGCAAAAATTCTGATTGGCCTGCCTCCCATTTATTCTCTGCCTCCTGAGTCCCAGCTGATGAGGAGGAAATGGGGATTTTGCAGTAACCTTCTCCTGGATTGGGGAGGGAATGGAGATTTTACAGTATCCTTCCCATGCCACGCCCACCAAGTCACGCCCATCAAGCCACACCCACAGAACCGGTAGTAAAATTTTTTGAAACCCATCACTGCCAATGTACAGTTCCACATAAGATAGGCAGAAGCACAGTCTTATTGAGATATTTCCCCTAATTTAAAAAAACATCCATTCCTTGCAACAGTCCACATGCTACCAATTATCTATCAGTATTTGTTTATTTTAAAATTTCTTCATCTTTCCACCTTCCTAAGATACAAATATTCATCTATTTGCTCTAGTTTTCCACCATTTATGTATGAAGATTCATTTCATCTTCCTTGTCATATACAACTCCTTTGTTTTTTGATATATTAATGTTCAGATCAATACCCTTTATTGCCTCTTAATATTCACTGAAAATCAGTTGGACTTTATTCCAACATACCATAACTTGCATACAGAAATATCTTTACATTTACATTCCCAACCAATATATCTTTAGCACTACCATAAACGTTCCCTATACATTTATCCGTAATTACATTAAACATTAAATGAAAGCATATCTTGGCTCAATGTATGAAATCATCCCCTAAGGCTACCTTGGCTTCAGACACTACTATATTATAGCTGAAATTGTGGACAGTTCTGAAGCAGGAAACTGATTCTACATTTCACTATATAATCTGCTCATCCACCAGAGAGGGCATGTTATGCAAATATTTCACATAGAAATAAAGTATATGAAATATTTATGCAACAATAATATCAGATAGCATGGAAATAGTTAATTTTCATATTAATGCACAGCACCTTACACAACTGTTGTAGTGGAAAGACTATTTAAAAAATACAGTCCTTTTGACTGTGGTACATAATGTTCATTTTGATAACGAAGAAATTAGGTGAACAGTTTCAGTTGACATTGTTCATATCTTTGAAACGTACTGCTACTCTTTACATTTGGGCAGGCATCAATCATATTACTACATTATGCTTTTATTTGGGATTTTTTTCAGATAACAGTCTTGCTAAAAGGAAAAATTAAAATAACCAACCAAACAGCACATTGGAAATATATATCAAATGCAGCATCAAGGTGTGCTGAATGTAGGTTTTCCAATAATAATGGAGTGTAATGCATGAATTGTGTAAGTAAGAGATAATGATGGAAATGGGATTGCATTATTGGGCCTTTCATTAGAATTCGCTAATGAGGCCTGGTGGCACAGTGGTTAAAGTGCTGTATTAAAGGCAAAATTCGATCCTGACTGGACTCAAGGTTGAATCAGCCTTCCGTCCTTCCACAGTAAAATGAGGATCCAGATTGTTGGGGGCAATATATGTAAAAATGCTTACATTGTAAACTACGCAGAGAGTTCTATAAAGCACTATTAGTGGTATATAAGCCTAAATGCTATTGCTATTAGTCTGACCTACTAAGTCAGGGCTGTCAAATAGGGGTGAAATCCAAATTTTTTTACTACCGGTTCTGTGGGCGTGGCTTGGTGGGTGTGGTGTGGCTTGGTGGGCGTGGCAGGGGAAGGATATTGCAAAATCTCCATTCCCACCCCATTTTGGGGCCAGCCAGAGGTGGTATTTGCTGGTTCTCTGAACTACTCAAAATTTCCACTACCCGTTCTCTGAACTGCTCTAAATATCCACTACCAGTTCTCCAGAACCTGTCAGAACCTGCTGGATTTCACCCCTGCTGTCAAACTCCTAGTCCGTGAGCCGGATGTATCACGCACTGGTCACACCCATGCCCCTGTTTAAAGAGAAAAAAAAATATTGATACATCATGTGACGCCACTGTGACAATATGAGTTTGACATCCCTGTTCTAAGTTGTCTCTTCAGGCAGATCTCATAAGTGATACTTCCAGATATAAGGTGTTTCCTGCAATTAGAAAGCCTTAATATTGGGGATACCCCCAGATTGGGAATGACAGATGAACATTTCATAAAATCCAAACAACATTCTATATGGCAACAAAGATAATAAATACCTTTGTTTTCATCTAGATTTTTGTGGTTCAAAATTAGTATGTCTCTCAAAACCTGTTTGACATTTGATTTCATATAAAGGTTAAGCTGGGCTCAGCTGATGCAAATTAGCTCTGAGAAGTTTGTAATTATGACAACATCAATATACTAACCTGGGCCCCACAAAAATCTAAGCCACAAACTCTCCTGTTGGTTTGGGTTTAGAAAGTTCTAGCCAATAGTTATTTGTTTTTATAAAATCTGGCTACAGGAATTATCACTTAATATAATATGTAAATTTTATAATAGTTGACCATGACAGTATCTTAAAGTCAAAGGACAATGAAAGCAAAATTTATTCAAAGTTAAAGCCAACTTTGGAACAAAAATAATGCTTCTTCAAAAAGAAGTCAGGAGAGATATTTCTCAAAGACAGATCCCTATTGTATTAGGAAAAAAATGAATAAGATTGATTGCATAAATGGACTAGCTGTTAGATGTGGACTTCAGAGAGCAAACCATTTCCCAGTTCAACTATTAATTCAATGTGCAGTCTCGGGCAAATTAATGTATCATATTCAATCATCTCCAATACTTTATGGGAATAATGGCAGCCTAACTAAATTTTAAGACTATTTGGCCAAGAATTGCTGCTAATTCTATATCCCGTACTTGGCTGTCATCCATGCATTTTCAACAGGTCACTAACAACTTTAACGCTCTTCAAATATTCTGATATATTGGCTTAAGTGTATAAAATAGAAGGAGAACATCATATAAACTGACCTTTATATACAGGGAGCAAATCTCAAACTTACTTGCATTGATGATATTACCTAATGCAGGGGTGTCAAATTTGCAGGCCGCAGGCCAGATACATCAGGCACTGGCCACGCCCACACTCGGTCTAACGAAAGGGGAAAAGTCATGGTACGTCACATGATGACTCTATAACGACGTGTTTGACACCCCTGACCTAATGAAACAGCTGCAAGCAAATAACTAAGCTTAGAGAGCACCACGGACTCCCCAATCTTTGCAATGGCTATTTGTGAATAGTTTCCAACACCTTAATACAAATCACCTGCCATAGAATGATTCAGAATATAAAGAATTAAATTACCATTACTAGTCAATTTCTTTAAGGTAATCTACAATTAAGTTGAGCACAGGGTAGAGTTAAGAAGGTTACTATTTAAACCAGTTTTTTATGTTTCTAAGCTTATTATAAAAAATCAGCTAAGTGAAGGTAAATAAGATAGATAATTTTGTTTTCCCTCACTTCAAAATGGTGGATTCAAATTATAATATGGGGAAGCTTTCCAACAATTTCAATTGTTAAATATTGGAATAGAATCTTTCAGACTAGAGAAAAACAGCTTGATTCCCTCCAGTATTTTGGGATATGTCCTATGTTGCCTTGTTATTGCCTGTGTTAAATGAGGCTGGTGACATTTGGTTCAAAATATCTGAATGTTTACATCTTGAATATATTTATATTAATATTTATATTAATGTTTATATTTTGAATGCCTACAGTTTCCTTAAAAGATGGTGATTTCATTTTCCTTGGAACCTCTAAGCAGATGGCCCTCTTCAGTGTTGCAGCAAATCACCTATACTAGCAGAAAAGTGGATTAAATGCCGTTTGAGATCCCTCCAAAACATTTTTACTGTGTTTATTTGGTAATCCATCATTTCTACTGCTATTAAGATTTTTAGCCCCACCTCCATATCTCCATGTCTCATATTATTACATTGGCGGGAGAGGTAGGCATGTTTACATTTAATATATGAATATTCCTTCATATTTTTCAGAATATTAACAATCCAATGTTTGGATAAATATGCCAAGAAACAGATGTTTAATTCAAAACAAATAAGGAGATAGGGCTAATATCTGTCAAAGCAATGGTCTGTCCAGCACTTACAAAGAATTTCAGAATTAAGGGCATTATAGTTATGATTCCATATTATGAATTCCTTATATTTAATGGATATGACCTACTAAATGAGTTGGTCTTACTAATTTTACCTAAGGTTAGTATTAAGTTAGTAGAATGAGGATCGGTCCCTTTTTCTCTTTTGTCCCATTGCTGGTTCCATCCTTATCACCTTTCATAAGCCATTGCGAAGTGTCTGCTCTACTCACAGACATCCCTCGCATGGTTCATAATTCTGAATATTCAAGATTCTAATCACACAGGAAGCCTTTTCTCCCAAAAGATGACCCACCATGAAAAGAAGCCCTATCACATTTTTGAGCGCATGTGATCAAATTAAGCCTCACCCACAAAATTAGCCCTAATTAAGACCTTGCCCAGCCTGGGGTGCAGGGGGTGGGGCAAGGCTCACAGTTAAAAAATAAGCTAGGATGGGGCTGGGGAGGGTGGAGCTGCTCTACTTACCTGTTCTGCCCCAGCTACGGACCCCAAAGAACGCAGCACACACAAACTCTATACAAAGCTTATTTTACTCAAATAACTTAGTCTTTATCATTCAAAAGCTGTTAATGAACTGTCTTAACAGCCTACCAGAATTCTAAGATAAAGTAATCACAGGCTTACTAGAGTTGGCAGAAAGCCCAGAAGCAATTTTGCAGACGTGAAGGAGAGTGAACTAAAGTTGTTCTCTACAGCTTGTTGCAAGCGGTGTTCCTTCTTAAATAGGCTAAGGGAGTGGCCAATTAGCCCCAAGCCTTACTCTCGAGGAGACCTCCTCCTGAGGAACCATTCCTGCCTTTTGGCAGCTCTGAATGCCCTTGCATTGAGAAGAGGCTCCTCCTCTTCGTCCTCTTAACTTAAAGGAGCTTCTGGAGGTTCTGAAAGCCCTGGCTGAATCCCTGCCTCTGGCACCACATCTTCTCCAGCCTCCTCACTGTCCGACTCGAGCGCCAGCTGCACAGGCTGCTGACACAGCACTACACCAGCCTCCTCGTTGTTGGAATCAGCTACAATCTGCACAGGCCGCTGACGGACCACAACATTGCCAGGCCTTGCACACCCCGACACCTGCCTCACCTTCTTCTGTGGCCGGTTCATCTGCAGCCGCTTGCCAGCACTCACACACATCGTCCCGGCCTTTGCTTCTTGTTCAGATGCCTGCTGGAAGGCATCTGAAGGCAAAACGGAGACTGGGGCGATACATGCAAGTGGCGGCAAGCGGCCGCAGAAGAAATGGGCCAGCAGCGGGCTCCTGCTGGGCGGCTGTCGGTGCCACTGTGAGTCAATAATTAGAACCCTCCAAAAAGAAGGCCTGGCCATTTCATCAGGGGTCAAAAGAAAATAAGACCCAGACTTCTTTTTGGAGAAACATGGTAGGTTTGCATTGATGACATTTGCTTCCTGATTCATGCAGAAAATGATAACTTTGCTTGAATGGGTGCTGACATTCTTCTTCTTACTTGTGTACTAGGAGTTAGAATCTTTAAATATGGCTACTGCCTTTGAAAATCTTAGTTAAAATTAATGTTTCTCATTCCTGGAAACTTTAAGATGTGTGGACTTCAACTCCCACAATTCCTTACCCAGCGTGGCTTTCATTTTTTTTTCATAGCATAAGTCAAACAATGACTTTGCTCATTCTTCTTCTATGTTCCATGACTTGTTTACATGCCTAGAATCAAAATATGAAAATAAAAGATTAATGATGCTTAAGACACATCATTCCTGCCTCCTTAATAATAGAAGAAATCATTTAACATTTATAGTGTCCATGATGTGATTGTGCCCCATATAATAATGCTAATCTGTGTTCCTGTGTTATTATTTTTATTAATAGATTTGTTTGTGGTATCATTCTTTTTTTGTGAGAAAGAAAAATTCTTTCAATCTTATAATGCTTATATTCTTGGAGAAGCTCCTGAATGAGATCAAATGTAATCAAGTTGGCTGGTAGCAGCTTTGTTGCTATGTAAATCTTGGCTGCCTTAGATACAATCCCTGTCGAAAAAAGGATTCAGCTGATGATTTAAAATGGAATAGGATTACTTTGTTGGTTTTCATCTGAGACTAGAGATTGTGGCTTCTTGGCCAGCTTCCCTTCTCTGGGGGTAACTGAATAACACTTTGAGCTCAATCCTCCTTAGAACACCAAAAAAAATATAACTGCTTGGGGAAGATGATTACAATTTTGGCATCTCTGATATCTTGAATTCTATAGACTCAAAGTTATTCTAAAACACACACATTCCTAGTGCTAGATGTGTACATCACACCTCTAGAAGCTGTCACTATGTTTCCAGGTTCATTGCATACATGTAACTGAGAATTCACAAATACAAGGATCAAGATGCTCAATAGCAGCTTAAAGACATACAGATGCGTAGCAAATATTTTATTTTTCCATAGCCAAAATAATTCATTCTCATACCCCTTTTCTGAGCATGATAACAAGCATCTATTTTCCTTGCTTTTGTGGGAATAGCCCGTCTTAGACATGAAGTACAGCTGTGTGATCTCAACCTATCTCACTGAGTTATTATGGGGAAATGGGAGAAGAGACCATTATGGACATTGTCTTGAATTGCACAAAATAGAAGTTGGAAATAAATCTAATTAGTAAATAAATAAAATACACATTTGAAAACCCCTACATAGAAAGTTATATAAGTCATGTCCAATCCTCCAAATATATAGATGTCGACTGTCAATGAGCAGCTAGCTTGGAAATTAGAGGCTTGGTATCCACATAACTCAACAGGGCAACAATTTAGGGAAGGTTGATCTAGAGCAAGGCTGCAGACCAGATGCATCACACGCTGGCCACTCCCACACTCGGTTTAGCGAAGGGGGAAATAGTCCCAATAGGTCATGTGACACCACTGTGCCGATGTGAGTTTTACACCCCTGATCTAGAGAATATTGCTCCTAATCACTTCTGTCAGTTTTGTAATTGGCAATTCCTCTCCACAGTTTAAAAAAAAAATCACTGCAGTTCAATATACAAGGTGTTTTTAATGAAGTTCTTCTAATTAAAGCAAACCATAAATCATTAAGTTTATAATATGAATATAATATGCAATTACTATCCCTCATTAATGATCAATCAGGAAACTACAGTGAAAGTTTTTGCAGGGATATGGCCTTTCATCCTCTATTTGATCTACATGATCACATCACAGCCAACTTTAAGCAATAGTTGGAAAATGAACGAGCTCTCTGTTCTTGTATGGGAATTAAAAAGTTAAGTAAAAACAGAGCTTTTGAAGAAAGTAACATCTTTCCTAACCAAAAGGAACAGAATGCCTTTAGTGAGTTCAAATGAACTAGTTTGCCATAATGTCAAACCACAAATTATCTGATGTCAACAGGGTGGATCCTGCTTTCTCTTAATCTCTGTCTCTCTTTCTCTCTCTCTGCCTCTCTCTGTCTTTTTCTGTCTCCCGGTCTCTGTCTCTCTGTCTCTCTGTGTCTCTGTCTCTCTGTCTCTGTCTCTCTGTCTCTCTCTGTGTGTCTCTCTCTCTGTCTCTGTCTGTTTTTCTCTCTCTCTGTCTGTCTGTCTCTCTGTCTCTGTCTGTTTCTCTCTCTGTGTCTCTGTCTCTCTCTCTCTGTCTCTGTCTCTCTCTCTGTCTCTGTCTCTGTCTCTCTCTGTCTCTCTCTCTCTGTCTCTCTGTCTCTCTGTCTCTCTGTCTCTCTGTCTCTCTCTCTCTCTCTCTCAGCATACCACAGCAAGATGATTTAAAACCTTGTATTGCTCTGACATGTTATGGAAGGTGCACTGTGACAGGCTGCAGAGCTTGCCTTCTTAGGCCACTCAAGGTACGTTCCTCTGAGCACCCTCTTACAACAATGCATAAATGGAAATATGTTTGCTGGCCTGTGGGAGAAGCTTTCAAATTCACCCTATAAGCCTATTAATGCCCACTAATTCACAAGCAAAAGCTGAACCTTTCTTGTTCAATGGAATAGTTGGTTATTGTATCGGCAGTAGTCGCTGAACTGCCAAAGTGGAAAATCCCTTAAAGCCATATCAGTGAAACAAAATTGGCTGCATCCTTTAGTTCTTTGGGATTGTGCCCTTCCTAATTAAAAATAATGGGAAGTAAGTGGTGCGGGTGAGGTTATATGCTCTATATAGAATGAGAACAAACAACTATGATTCATACCACACAACTGTGAAACAGGGCCTTTGATTTGTATGTGCTACACAATTATTTATCTTTTTAAATAAAAAGTATGTTCACATGAGCACTATGTGGTAAATCAGAAGCAGTTCTGTACTTGTCCAATCTCATGACGCTAGACGATTGGAAGTTGAAATAACTTATTTCTCACTCTGTACAGTTTACTTTAAAATATTTATTTCCTTTTAACTTGAAAATTCTGGACAGCCTTTTGTGTAAGTGATTTTCCCATAGTAGAAACCCTTGCCTCAATCAACTTAACTCTTATGATCAAGGAAAACATTTCTTGCCCCTGTCTACCCCAACTTTAGAGTCCTGTTGGTGGTGTCTAATTTAGAATGCATTTCCTTCACTTTGAGTACTGCATCACCAACAACAGCTACTACTGCTATAGCTATTGAGAACAGCAGCTGTTTCCAGCTGCTGTTTACTCAGTGGTAAGGGTGTTTTTTTACATGCAACAAAATAATGATGTCATTGCAGCTAGGGTTCTCTCCAGAGCAGGCATTCTGCTTTAATTTAAGCAATCAATCAATAAATAACTGCAAGAGCAAGCAATTATGCCAGCAATTTGTTTCATTTCTTTTCTGAGTAGAAGTAAAGTGAATGGATTTTGTTGCTTCTGGATCTAGGGCACTTCTATAGCAAGACACTGGCTTGATGACACTTTTTGCCTAGCCTGTTGGTCAGCACTGGACAGCTCCCCAGATATTTTTGAGATTTTGAATCAGCAGAACTGAGGACAATTGCAATTTTTCTCAAAAACTGTTTGGTGAGAGATTCAGAATAATGAATAAAACACTAATATTGGGAGGGGAAAATATTTGTTACTAGTTTCTTCTGGGAGAGAAGTGCAGTAATAAAAACCAGTCAAATTGCCAAAATTGAGATTGCATAATTTAAACAAAATTTATAGCTCATTCTTATCACATAAATGCATTTTCATTTCTTTCCTTTTTTTCTGCATGGCACATACATAAATGATTCATGCACTCCCAGCAACTTTGTTCTCTCATCTGACAACATAATAATCATTAGATATTTCAGAAGCCACTAGAAGCTTCAACTGAACTCCCAATATTGCCATAAATTAGAGCTAAATCCATGTTGATAGATTTTTTTCCAAAGGAATGATAAATTCATCTTGCCACCCACTCCTAGCAGATCTGAAACATGCTTATATAACAGCTTTATATACATGTAATGCCACACAAGAGAGGCACAGAAATGAACAGAGGCTGTACGATCCAAATATTTAATTATGCAAACATAATCAAAGGCTCAAGCTCAGTAGTTCCCTTTCCTTCTATGAGATTAATTGTATTTCTTTACATTCTTTGAAACCTTTTCACCCAATCTTCCAGAAGACGCCCTGTTATTTGGGGAATCAACTGAGATTGATACATGAGATTATGGAAAATGTACTTTCTTACTATCTCAAAAACGTGAGGAATTTATGGATTTCCAGATGTTGGTGAATGACAAGTCCCAGTAGTACCAGTCATAATATACAATGCTGGGAACTGTACTTTAGCAATGTCTAGATTAAAAGATCACACATTTTCCATTGTTATCCTGAAGAATAAACAAATGGTATAGACCAGTGATGGCTAACCTTTTTGCCATCGTGTGCCAAAAGTGGGGGGAGTGCGGTGGGGTCACACACACACGTGCCCATATCCATAATGCTATGTGCCCTGCCCCCCCCGGTGCTCTCCCCGCTTTTGGCACGTGATGGCATGGTGGGCCCAGTCGGCCTGTTTTTTGCTGTCCCCAGGCTCCAGAGCCTCTCTAGGAGCCTGGGGAGGGCAAAAACGGCCTTCCCCACCCCACCTAGAGGCCCTCCGGAGGCCGGAAACAGTGTGTTTTCTGACTTCTGGTGGGCTCAGAAGGCCCCAAAATCAGTTGGCTGGCACATGCATGCGTGCTGGAGCCGAGTTCGTGTGCCCACCGATATGGCTCCGTGTGCCACCTGTGGCACCCGTGCCATAGGTTCGCCATCACGGGTATAGAGCTTGGAATCCCAGGGGGATGAAGCAACTAACTTGATGCAAAAAGAACATCAATTGCTGGATATATTAACAACTCAGATGTTTAGTTATCATCTTAACAACTACAGTCTTGGGTCAACTTCAGTTTGCATTTTCCTTCTCTCTCTGGATTTTTTCTTCCTCTTCCTACTTCAAGAAACAAATTTAATGCTTTATCTTCCTTATCTCATCCCCAATGAGCTTTTCAAAGCTAATTTTAGTTTTACTTTCTAATGGCACACAAAATGGCATTACTGTAGGAAGTTAGCCAGGACTTAGTAAGGCAGCAGGAGTCTCATAATGCAGATAAAAATGCATAATAATGGAAAAATAAGTATTCCACTCTTGTTTGTAAGACTACTCGTGCATATGAAACATAGTTTTGTGTTTCTGCATATGATCATGTTTCTAGCTAGGATACTGGCTTTTTGGTATGTATGTTAATTTTTTACTGTGATCATGAGCAAACTAAAAATCCTTCTTACAGCAACATGAACTTGTTCCAGTATTAGTTTTTATTTGACAAATCCTCAAATATTGCCTTGTCTTGACTCTAGCTGTCAGGGAGATAGCTTACAGACATCTTTAGCTCTTCCCAGTTTAAAATAATGTTTTCATCTTCTTGCAACGTATTTCTTCTTTGTATATGATTTAGTTTACTTCCTCCAAGATGTAACTGATGATGCCAAGATATGTCAAGCTTCTTTTGGTTATTGTAGGCACACACTATTGCATCTGATTGGGGGTTACTACAGTATGTCTCTTCCTATAGGTACTAATCCTCTATAGCCATTGTGGACTAGGCTGCAGGAAAGACTGAATACATAGCTTCAACAGAGACATCTATTTGCATTATGTCTGGTGCTTTCCAAAGTATCAGGCTTTATGTGAGCTTCACATATGCACAGATTTTGCATTGTTTTGAACATTCATCAACATAGTTGAGTAAGTTTTGAAATAGTATTAGAATTTGTTAAGATGTTGAAATTCTGGAAAGAGTCCAGAGAAGAGCGACAAAAATGATTAGGGAGGCAGGAGGCTAAAACATACAAAGCAGTTACAGGAATTGGGTATGTCTAGTCTAATGAAAAGAAGGAGTAGGGATGACATGATAGCCCTGTTCCAATATGTGAGGGGCTCCTACAAAGAAGAAGGAGTCAATCTATTCTCCAAAGCACCTGAAGACAGGACAAGAAACAATGAATGGAAACCAATCAAGGAGAAAAGCAACCTAGAACTAAGAAGAAATTTCATGACAGAACACTTAATCAGTAGAACAGCTTCCCAATAGAGTAGAGTAGAGTAGAGTAGAGTAGAGTAGAGTAGAGTAGAGTAGAGTAGAGTAGAGTAGAATAGAATAGGAATAGAATAGAATAGAATAGAATAGAATAGAATAGAATAGAATAGAATAGAATAGAATAGAATAGAATAGAATAGAATAGAATAGAATTTTTTATTGGCCAAGTATGATTGGACACACAAGAAATTTGTCTTGGTGCATGTGCTCTCAGTGTACATAAAAGAAAAGAAGTTGTGGGTGCTCCATTACTGGATGCTTTCAAATAGAGACTGGACAACCATTTGTCTGAAATGGTATAAGGTCTCCTATTTGAACAGATGGTTGGACTAGAAGACCTCCAATGTCCCTTCCAACTCTATTATTCTATGTTCAATTCTGTAAGCTATGTTTTGCTGGTTCTGTTAAATACATTTATTTTAGGTTTAGTATTGCAATCATATTGTGCCAAAAAGAAGTTTCACAGGGCCATATTTTTATTACTTTTAATATTTTGTGGGAGGAATATCAATTTTCCTATATTTACATTTTGATTTTTATGTACTGCCAGTCACAGCCACTCACTATGAGTACTGTTATTTCCTTGCAGCACCAATCAGAGACAGAGTTTGTATATTATTCATCATTTCCCATCCTGTACCTTCTGTCCTTCCTCTATTCCTCTTAGTACACTTGACAGTTCCATGATAAGGAGAAGGAATATAAGAAGCTAAAGAGGTATCTAGACACTTCCTATAATCCTTTAACTATATATGTGACCTGCGGCTGTTTATGAAAATAGATCCAGCACTCTTTCCAAAGAACGTTACATCTGGATGCAAAATCATCTGGCAGGTCGAAGCCCAGAGGAAGGATGCAAAGGGAAGCAATACTATATTTATACATGGGTTTAGCATTGTTTCAAAAGGGCACTAGATCCATAATTAGAAATATCTCAGATGGCCTCTTTTCCTCCGAGGGTGGAGGAAACTGTACAGTTAAATGTAACTTAAAACATTAAGACCTAGGGGAAAGGGAAATAATTCCCAGTTTGAATTAGAATTAGAATAACAGAGTTGGAAGGGACCTTGGAGGTCTTCTAGTCCAGCCCCCTGCTTAGGCAGGAAATCTTCTTATAAACTTCCAGTGTTGGAGCATTCACAACTTCTGGAGGCAAGTTGTTCCGCTGATGACTTGTTCTAACTGTCAGGAAATTTCTCCTTAGTTCTAAGTTGTTAAATTTTAAAGAGTTAGAGAAAGAATTGTGTTGCTATAACCCTTGATTGCTAAGAAAATGGCTAAGCACACAGGATAAAAGAAGCTTTTGTAACTTTGTTAAGTCCTGTGACTTATAGATATCGCATTATCACTTATAAATATATTAAGCATAAATAAGTTGGATATTATAAGTTAACACTCTGCGAGTGTGTATTTTGTTTAAAAAAGCTACCTTTATAAATACCAGAGAAAAAGCTTTCAGTTTCCTGGTCTATGCTTTGTAATCATACTTCTAACCTTGTCAGTCTTGCTGTCGATGTACACAATACTGTACTGGTAGAAAATTTGTCAGGCTCATTGTAAAACAGCTACCTGTGAGACTATATATGTTTAAAACAGGGATTCTCAACCTTTTTTTCCTAGCCATTGCCCCTTCTGAGCCTCATTTTCCTTTGTAAATGAGAGGTAAAGATAATGGAGAAATTTTACCATCTGCACTGTTGTAGATTATAATCTAAAGTGTATTTATATTATAAAGGGAAACAGTTTGGTGCAGTGGTTAAAGCACAATGCTAAAAACCTGGAAGACCACAAGTTCTACTTCTGCCTTAGGCATAAATCTAGCCATAGACCAGTAATGGCGAACCTTTTAGACACCAAGTGCCTAAACTGTGCATGCATGCCCGAACTGAAAAGTGCATGCATGTGCACAAAAGTGCATGTGCACAAACGTGCGCATGCACATGTGTGGACATGCACACATGCGCAGCAGAGACACAAAGACCAGAGGGCTGGGGGAGGCAGGGCATCCCAACACTGGCAGCATGGCAAGAGATAAGATCTTTTTTTAAAAAAAAATTATTTATATGCCGCCCTTCTCCGGAGACTCAGGGCGGCTTACAATGCGTTAAGCAATAGCCTTCACACTTTTGTATATTTTATACAAAGTCAGCTTATTGCCCCCACAATCTAGGTCCTCATTTCACCTACCTTAGAAAGGATGGAAGGCTGAGTCAACCTTGAGCCTGGTGAGATTCAAACTTGCAGTAATTGCAGACAGCTGGATGTTAAATGCTGCCTTGGTAGGAGGCATTAGCCTGCTACGCCACTCACTCTCTTTTTCTTTTGTGAGCTTCTGTTTCGTTGTTTGCAGGGAAACAGAAGCTCACGAAAGAAATGCCATGGATATCTGACCTGGGGCAATGGCGCACATGCCAGCAGAGAGGTCTCTGCATGCCACCTCTGGCACATGTGCCATAGGTTTGCCATCACAGCCATAGGCTATTCATTCTCTCTCAGCCTTAGAAAATAGGCAATGGAAAACTACTTCTGAAAGACATTACCAAGAAAACTAGTTCCGGCAGTTTCCAGGAATCAAAAAACAGACTGGAAGGCACACAAAGATAAAAACAAAATTTCTAACTCAGCTAACAAAAACAATCCTATACTAGACACAATTGTGTAATGGCAAACAGAATTTTTAAAGACATAGCAGCAGTATAAGCTAACCCCAAAAAATATCCCCCTCAGCAGCTAAATGGTCCATGCTGAGAACTATTGGCTTAGGAAGAGATAGGTTGTTGAACAAATAGAAGTTAACAACACAGAAATCAAGTCATTTGTATTATATTTAGAGGCAATAAGATCCATATACAGATGAATAAGAAGCTATAGTATCAAATAATGCTTGAATCCAAAAATAAATAAATAAAAGAAATCAGTAGCAATATTCTCCCTGGAGAACAAAGGGTAACTATAAGTTTAAGATGATAGTCCTCTTCTATTGTCATTCCCTAGCACTGTGAAATTAAAATATGCTGCCTTTGATACAGGAGATAATATACAGCTTTTAAGATTGTAGCTATTGAAACATCACTAGGCATGATTTTATCTAATCTCATTAAAAACAATTCAAATTAGTAGTCATCACGGTTTATAATGGCTAATTATATTGTTGTTTCTTTGTTACATTTATATTCCACTTTTTGCAGAATCCAATCCGGGTCAGCTACTAAGATTGTTGGATGAGCAGGCACAAAAACAGCCAGGGAAGTGATTGAAGCCTGGGAAATGGGCCCCTCATCAGTCAACAAGTGTGCTGATTTACCACCAGCTTATCAAGAATTTAGGAGGTGAGGGCTTGGCAGCACAAGGAAACAACAGCCAATGACACCCCAATCAACATTTAAAAAGCCACATGCAAAGGCACCATATAATACCACACACAGAATAGCCCGAAGCAGACACTCTGATAGAGAGATGTTCCCTGAAAATGGTCTCCAGTATGAGTCACAAAACTTGAAAGACTAAACCTCTGGTCCTGGTGACTGACCCAGATTGGATCCTGCAACAGTATCCTAGGACACGGATATTTGCCTTAATTCATTCTACTTTTTTCAATATCAGGGGTGTCAAACTCAAGGCTCGTGGGCCAGTTCTGGCCTACAGCGTGCTAAGTTCTGGCCCCCAGGACTGCTCTGGAAACAGGAGCAGCCCACGGTGCCTCTGCCAGTGAAAACAGAGCTCAGGAGGGCCGCACACGGCCTGCCCGAGCTCCGTTTTCAGCCACAATGGCCTCCTGCAGCCTTCTGCCTGCAAAAACAGAGCCTGGATGGGCTGCATGCTGCCCCCCTGGGCTCCGTTTTTGCTGGCAGAGGTCTGTAGGAGGCCATCACAGCTGAAAATGGACACTAACCGAGTGATGTTGACTTAGCCACGCCCCCAACCACTACCACCCAGCCACCACCCCTTGGCCACAGACACACCCCAGCCTCCTGAGGTCAAACACAACCCTGATGCGGCCTCAATAAAATCAAGTTTGACACTCCTGATCTACATCAAGCAAGCCCTATGTCTAAGCTGAACTATTGTTTAAGCTCACAAACACCTGCATCCCTCAGCATTTCAGATTTTCCTTCATGTTAAGAGGCTTCCCATGGATCAAGCCTAGGCCTGCATAAACAATACCTGTCTCTCCAGCAGTTCATACTTGTCCTCAGATTACTTTTTCCAGTTAATTCTGTATTTCCTGAAAGTTCTTTGTTTCTGAAAGACAGAATGAACTTATACAAAATAAGATGCATATGTTGTGCATTTGGTTATGGTTTTGAATTCCAATATATCAGTACCTTCTTAATTATTATTCCTTATTATCTCTACACACACACACACACACACACACACATATATAGTAGTTCAGTGCCAATTCCAGATGATACGAAAGGAATGACAAATAGGACATAAAATCTGGAAAAGGTCCCTACTTACAAATTACAAAAGATTTGTATTGCTGAAATGCATGTTAAAATTAATTAGGATTTGTGGAAGATTAGATTAGTTTGATTACAGGAAGAAGCGTCTCCCAAAAATATATGCTGGAAATTTTAGGATGGGATAATTTCATTTGCAAGCATAAAATGCGCCTCCCCAATCTCTTTGGCTTTATTAATTTTATGTAAAGAAAATGATAATCCTATTGAACCCAAACAAATACACTACTGAATTTTAACTCCAGCTAATCTTTCAACATCTAGTCAAAATGGTATTCATTTAGTATAAAATAGAAGATTGAAGCACATAGACTGAAATCCAGAGCCTACATTTTACATAATCACTAGAGAGATTTTTCTTGGATTAGTTTCCAAGTATTGCTTTTTTCACCCTAGTTTCAGAAAACTTCAGTATCTTGTTAACTTCCTAGCTGCTGCCTATTATTGTAGCTTTATCACCTACAATCAGTGGTGGGTTGCCCCTGGTTCGGACCGGTTCTATAGAACCGGTAGTAAAACCAGTGGGAGGCTCTGCCCACTGACCCAGATGTCATCATAAGCGATCTGCGCATGCGCAGAAGCACATGGGCACGATGCGAATCGGTAGTAAAGGTAAGTAGAACCCACCCCACAATATTCCTTAGAAACCAAAATGCAACATTAAGATCCTTGGCAAGCTGTGACAGAGCAAATGTTTCTTCAATCAAAAAATCACAGATCATACAAATCATATTATTGGGCTTTCAGGACTGCCAGACAGCAGTCAAGGATATTATAATGACAATTATATCTGTCCTTATTCTATTATAGCAGGACTGTGGGGGTTTTTTTCCCCTTGCTGTCTGCATGGATCCAGTTCAACTGATATTTAAATATGCAGCAAGATGAAAAATGTATTTTGACACTTGTCATTACATCTTTAGCTCTAAAAGAAGTGTTGTTTCTAATCAAAACTGACAAAAGTAGTGTACCATCTTATGAATATTACAATTTCTAACGGGCACTGCATAGGGCATTCTAATAAGAACATTTCTGGTCTTTTTGACAATGAGAGCTGCAAGGAAATCTTAACCAGGCAGCTCCAGGCATGCAGACAGTTAATTATGACTTCACTAGAAACGAATTCATGAGACTGAACAATTTCAACACAGTTAACTCACTTGCTTTTCATTTCAGGCAGATCTGTGGTATTAAAATGTGCTTGGAGTCTGTGGGAGTTGCTTAACATTTTTGCCTTTTTAGTAATTCTCTGTGAATGTTCATTGAATCATCTCGGATATTGCAGGGGGAGGGAGATGTACAGGGAATTGAAACTATGGAAAAGATGATAGAATGTTTTACTTCCAGATCAAAGCAACTCCATATCCCATCGTCCTTCCTCCTCCTGCTTGATGTGGTGCACAGAAAGTATCATCTGTAAATTCAGATTCCCAGCTAATACAATTTCCTTGTGTTTATTCAATACCAACTATAAAATTATAATTGGAGGTAATCAGTGGTGGAATTCAAATTTTTTTACTACCAGTTCTGTGGGTGTGACTTGATGGGCGTGGTGTGGCTTGGTGGGCATGACAGGGGAAGGATACTGCAAAATCCTCATTCCCTCCCCACTCCTGGGGGAAGGATATTGCAAAATCTCCATTCCCACCTCACTCTGGGGCCAGTCAGAGGTAGTATTTGCCGATTCTCCGAACTACTCAAAATTTCCGTTACTGGTTCTCCAGAACTTGTCAGAACCTGCTGACTAGCACCCCTGGTGGTAATACAGAATTAGTAGTAGTGCTATTAAAGCACAGTGTATAATAGCCAGACTATAATAGCCCTGGGAGTAATACAACAAATAACTATAAGCTACATACAATCACACAAAATGAGCAGTGGCTTTTTCAGAGTTCTCAAAGGCTGGTCAGTTATTTCTTCTGTCCAAAGGAATTCATTACTTAGTAACATTAAACAGACCTGGATTGTCTTAACTGTGGTATACTCCAAGAAAGAAAAACAAAAACAATAACTGATCTCAAAACCTCTGGATTACTCCCAAGTTTATTTGGCGTGTCATTGGTATTTGCTTCTTAGTCTACTGAAAGCTATTTTTCTTTTTTATGTTGTAGTGTTGTAATTTTCTTGTCCAAAAATTGTTTTATATTGTTCTATCGTCATTTTAATTTCTTGCAAATGACAATAGAAGGGTGTAGCCTGTTGAAGAGTGTTCAGAAAGCAAATATATAATTTCATATGCACTTATTTTCACAACTGTACTCACAAAAATAGAAAAAAGAAGAAAGCAGGTTACAAAAGGCACATTTCTGCACCCCCCCCCCAACATTTTGATAATTGGTAGATAGCAGAGAGATACTTGAAATAATAGCTTTTTACTATAATTTAATGATCAGCTAGATTTTTCCACCCCAGGTATGGTAGGCCGAAACTTCGAGACACACACACTCAGTCTGCAATGGAACTTTGCATTTTCTGATGCTTTTTCTATTTATTTATTGTATTTATTGGTTCGATTTATATGCCGCCCTTCTCCGGAGACTCAGGGCAGCTTACAATGCGTTAAGCAATAGCCTTCATACTTTTGTATATACCTGCTTAATAGGGCTTTGCCCCCCGCCCCAGCAGTGTTCTTTTTTATACAAAGTCAGCTTATTGCCCCCACAATCCGGGTCCTCATTTTACCTACCTCGAAAGGATGGAAGGCTGAGTTAACCTTGAGCCTGGTGAGATTCAAACTTGCAGTAATTGCAGGCAGCTAGTGTTACTTAACAGTACTTTAATCTGCTGTGCCACTGTTATGTCCTTATAAGGACATCCGGCCGGGGATTGGTTAATCCTCCGGGCGGGAAAGTTAAACCGCTGTCATTGGACGGCTGGTCTGCCGGAGCGCTATAAAAAGGGCTCCGGCAGCACAGCCGTTCGTCTGTTCTGACTTAGTTAAGAGCTGAATAAAACTTGTTGAACAGACCCCGCTGGTCTTGTCTTCTTTCCTGCGCCTGATCTAACAGCCACCAAGGCTCTTCTACTTTCTAAACATGGCTTTTTGTTGTTTATTTTATCGTGGACACTCTATTTTGATGTTTTTAACACCTGTTACATGCTGCTTTTGAAGGATTTTTTTACATATTAATTGTTCAAAAAAATCTTTATTTTGAATAGATGTTTTCTCTTTCCTCTCACTCTATTTGTGTGTGTGTGTGTGTGTGTGTGTGTGTGTGTGTAGAGAGAGAGAGATTCTGAGAGACTTTTGTTTGTGTTTTTATTTTTATAGTTATAATGCACACTGAAGACGGCATTTAATTTCATTGTAATAATAATAATAATAATAATTTTATTTCTATACCGCCCTTCTCCCGAAGGACTCAGGGTGGTGTACAGCCTATTAAAAGCACAAGACAGACATCAATTAAAATAATTTAAAATTTTTAAATAATTTTGGTTCAGTTTAAAACCCTCAAAATTTAAAACACCCAATTTAAAATTACGTTGATAGCCCAGCCTGACGGAACAACAGGGTGTTAAGGGCACAGCGAAACACCCAGAGGTCGGAGATCTTACGCATTTCCGGGGGCAGTTCATTCCACAGGGCTGGGGCTCCCACAGAGAAGGTCCTCCCCCTGAGTATCGCCAGCTGACATAACTTGGCCAATGGCACCCTGAGGAGCCCCTCTCTGTGGGAGCAAACTGGCCGGTGGGAGGCTTTTGGTGGCAGAAGGCGGTCTCGAAGGTACCCGGGTCCTATGCCATGGAGCACTTTAAAGGTGGTGAGCAACACCTTGAATTGCACCCGGAAGACCACTGGGAGCCAGTGCAGCTTGCGCAGGAGGGGTGTCAAGTGGGCACATCGAGTTGCGCCCATAACCACCCGCACGGCTGCATTCTGGACCAGTTGGAGCCTCCGAGTGCTCTTCAAGGGGAGCCCCATGTAGAGAGCATTACAGTAGTCCAACCGGGAGGTGACAAGGTTGTGAGTGACCATGCGCAGGTGTCCCGATCCAGAAAGGGCTGCAACTGGTAAATCAGGCGGACCTGATAAAAGGTCCCCCTGGCCACGGCTGTCATATGCTCTTCTAAAGACAGCCATGCGTCCAGGAGGACACCCAGATTGCGAGCCCTCTCTGTGGGGGGCAATGATTCACCCCCAATAGTCAGCAATGGCACCAGCTGACCATATCGGGACGCTGGGAGCCACAGCCACTCGGTCTTGGAAGGGTTGAGTCTGAGCCTGTTCCTCCCCATCCAGACTCGCACAGCCTCCAGGCAGTGGGACATCACATCAAGGGCATCGTTGGGGTGGTCTGGGGTGGAGATGTACAGCTGAGTATCATCAGCGTACAGATGACACTTCACCCCAAAACCACAGATGATCTCACCCAGCGGCTTCACATAAATGTTGAACAGAAGGGGTGAGAGGACTGAACCTTGCGGCATTCCCCATGCGAGGTGCCTCGAGGTCAACCTCTGCCCCCCTGCCAACACAAACTGCGAGTGGTCGGAGAGGAAGGAGGAGAACCACCGCAAAACGGTGCCCCCTATTCCTACCCCCTCAACCGCTGCAGCATGATACCATGGTCAATGGTATCAAAAGCCGCTGAGAGATCTAATAGGACTAGGACAGAGGAACAACCCCTGTCCCAAGCCCTCCAGAGATCATCCACCAACGCGACCAATGCCGTTTCAGTGCTGTACCCCTGCCTGAAACCCGACTGGTACGGGTCCAGATAGATAGCTTCATCCAGATGCCGGGGAAGTTGTCATGCCACCGCGCTCTCAACAACCTTCGCCACAAAACGAAGGTTGGAGACTGGACGGTAGTTAGCTAATTCAGCCGGGTCCAGGGAGGGCTTCTTGAGGAGAGGCCTCACCACCACCTCTTTCAAGGTGGCAGAAAAGGCACCCTCCCTCAGAGAGGCGTACCATGGGCAATGACAATAAAGTAAACTAAACTAAACTAAACTAATCCATCATGGCTATTTTATACAACCAATGTAGCAAGCCCTTTGCACTGCTTATTCCTTTTTCTTTTAAGGGCCACAGAATTTATGGATTGTAATTTTAGTATAGTTAGACCATGTAGAATTGACAGACTGAATTTTATCATAGATTTTAGCTGTTATTTATTATTTCATTCTAGAATTTTTAATTGTATATTTATCGAGTATTTTACAGTATTTGTTCTGGTCTATGGTCTATGACTGCAATAAACTGAATTGAACTGAATTATTAATAACGGATGTAAGCTGTTCTGAGTTAAACTGCTTTATATTGTGTGCCAGTAAGTCATTGTCAGATCTTAGTGACTGCATACAATAAATAGATTTTCTCCATGACAATCTCTCCTAACCTGGTCCTTCAGATCTACAGCTTAGGCCCGGGGTATCTGGTGGACCATCTGCGGCCAGCGACAGCTCCCCATCGCCCGGTGCGTTCCCACAGGGAGGGCCTCCTTGGGGTGCCATCGGCCAGACAATGTCAGCTGGCGACCCCCAGGGAACGGGCTTTCTCTGTGGGCGCATCTACCCTGTGGAATCAGCTCCCCCTGGAGCTCCGGGTGGCTCCTAACCTTCGCTTTTTTCGCCGTGACCATAAAACATGGTTATTTCGCCTGGCTGGTTTGGACTGAAGGGTTTTAAAGGGATTTTAATGGTCTTTTTATAATTCTTATTGGGTATTTTAACATTGATTTTTTTCTTGTTTTTATTGTTGTGAGCCGCCCTGAGTCCTTTGGAGATAGGGCGGCATACAAGTTTAAATAATAAATAAATAATAAATAAATAAATTGCCACTGTAACTGAATCCATCCAATTTGCTGCTGGTTGTGTCCTACCTGTTCTTCCTTCTACGGGTATCTTTTCAAGCTTCAGGATTATCTCCAGAAATTTACATCTGATGAAGGAAAATGAAATTATGCACTGATGGCCTTTTTCAAAAAATAAAAAAAAAACACAAAGAAAAGTAGAAAGTTTCGGTGAAGTAAAAATAATATCCCCCTCCCCTTTTAAAAAGGTTTGCTTTGGAACCAGCAAAGCTTGTCCTTTTATTTACAGGACAATATTCATCACAGTTGTATTGTTATATAGTATGTTATATAGTACATTATATAGCATGTTATATAGTATAGTATCGGTTGAAGGGGGAGGGGTTCTTATAATTCTGCTGGAATTAGCCAGACAAAAAATGAAGTGCATTATATGGAACTGACAGCAGCCCTTGGAAGGGCAACAGAAAACTATGCCATGAAGGTCAGTGTGATGTTGAGTGGGGCATTAACAGAGGGCAACATTATCTGTTTTTGCTCTTCTTGCTTGTTTTGCTGGCTTGTTTTGATGACTGAACAACCCAGCAATGTAGATAAGATCAGTTTATGTGATTCAGAGGTTCACAGTCTCTTAGTAGTTAGGCTAGGGTCAGAGATAATTCTGCATATATTGTTTCAAGCAGGTAAATTTTTCAATTTTTTTTTCTTTTCATTTTTGGGAATGTAATAAATTGAGTTTCGTTTCTCATTTTTCCAGTCAAATTTGTCAAACATTTAATCCACACTACAATTTAAATGTATGTATGTAGAGATACTATAAATAAGGTGACAAAAATATGGACTTTAGAATTTTTCATATCTTTCTCATACTAATTTTTGCAACCTCGAAATCCCTGATTCAAGCAAACTTTTAAAAAATTCATTTTTATTTGTAATTTTGCCTAATGTACATCCTTTTTGAAAATAATTCTCCTTAATCTAATGCTTTTTGTATAGTATTTTTAGAAATATAGACATTTTGTTTAAGCTTTTCAGTAATATAATTAATGCTTATTTATTAATTTATTGGAGAACTGCATTGTAAAATTCAGGGTATAGCTACTTTTAAATTATAATTTAACTTATTAAAAGCAAGTTTAGATAGTTTCACATTCAAATGCAAATTAAAAGTTCCTCAATAATACTTTAGAGTAATATCAATTAAATCTGTGAAATAACACAATTAAAAGTAAGTCCTGTCAATTCAAATAGGTGTAATGTAAACATAAGCAGCCAGTTGTAATTCTTAATGGTACTCTGTGCACACTTATGTAAAAATTAAGCCACTGAATTTAAATGAATTTGTGAAGCATAATATTCATCTAACCCAGAAAATCATCTAAGAAGTAATTTGTAAAACAAAATCATGTCACACAACATTGATGCATTGGAATTTCATTTTAGTGCATGCCATTGTATATACAGGAAATGACAATAAGTTATTCATTCATTCAAATGTTTTGTTTATATAAAGTTGTTTTACTTCACTCCAATAAATTAATAAATATTTAATTGCCATCTTCAAGAGATTTACTCAAAATTAAATTTGAAGTCATGTTCTTATAGTACTTGTGTTTTAGGAATAGAGAACAATGTAAAAACAGAACAACTTATTAAGAAAACAATGATTTATTTTGTCCTTCCTAAAGAAAATCACTAGAAAATGTTACATTGCAGGTTGGTTTTTCTACTGTTCCTGACAGAAAATTGGCCCGTGCTTTGTTTTAACCTTAACTCTGTTTTTATGCACATTTGCTATTTCATTGCTGCAAGTGCTGTGAACAAAACAGATAACTAAATAAGAAAATATAGAGAGAAAATGAGAGATAGATAGATAGATAGATAGATAGATAGATAGATAGATAGATAGAGTTCATGAATAATTCTTCTGATAGAAATAACTCATTTTGCTTGGAGCCATATTTCAAAAACACGTCGCATAATCTTAGTTTTAAAAGAAGAATACTGTATATTAAAGAAAAGGAAAAATTTTCATAAACACAGCACAAAGAAATTAAAAATCTGATTTTGTAAACTAAATACAGATTAGGAAATTATTTATTTGAAACACTTTTTGCCCATTTCTCTATCCAAATTTATTTTACTAATGATTTAAAAGTCAGTTTTAAAATGCGTTTGTGATCATCAAAATCATCCAATAAATAGAAGACAATATACTACAAATGTTGCATTATTTTAAAAGCAGTAACTTGATTTCTCTGTCTCTATTCTTGGTGCCTTGGTCATGTAAAATCATGAGAGATATGTTGTAGCTACACAGAAATAATTTTACAAGTGAACAAGCCACAGCAATATCTTGCATATCAGTAATCGGTTCATGAGACAAATCCAAGGAAGTTAACTTCTTCTAGTTTACTGCTACTATAATTGAACTGCTGGAAAAGAGGAGAGAGAGATTATACAGGATTACTGTATGACAATGCACGTAGATTAACAGACAACATGTTTTCAATTAAAGCTATTTAAAAGAATGAAATAGGGTATTAGATAAGCAAGCCCTTATTTCATTTCACTTCTTGGAGCAGTTGAAAAAATAATTGCAAACAACTTGCCATCTGATTCACCCATCATGTGCTAAATCTACAAAAATATCCCCATGTTGTAATGCAGACTATTTTTTATTTGAAAAAATATGCTACCCAATTCCAATGGATATTGCACAGGGACATGGTAGTTGATCTCCCTACTATTTTACAGAGGGTCCTAAGTCCTTTCCCATTAGCCCAACTGTACCTTCTCACAAACCAGGAAGAACCCATTTCATTGCTGTTATTTTCCTTACTTTTATAAAGGGAATTCTTCTTCATGTCTTTATTCAGGAGGAAGGGAAAGGAAAAACAAATCCTCCTGTTCTCAGATTTTTTTTATCTATACGGTATAATAGCTAGCAGAGTAACCAGGATATATGGGAAGATAGATTTCTCATCAGAAATAGACTGTTTTGGGCTTCCGCTGTTGCCGTCAGCTGTTGTGGACGGTCCTTTGAAGACCGCCAGCCCGATCGCTCGTAAAAGAGTCGTTTCGGCAATTGAAACGGCTCGTAAAACTCCGAGACTCAAAGGGCTTGTGAGGAGAGCCGGCGGCTGCAGGTAGAGTCCCCTGTGAGACCCCCAGAAAGCTTTTCTTGCTTCTGGGGAGTTAACAGGGTGGGACTCCCTATCCACCCCGCTGAAGCTCCGGACGACTGGGAAACTCTGCTTTAAAGCAGAACAAGACAGCGCGGCAGCATTACCAATAACAAAGAAAAATAAGGAAGATTTCAAACTTCTCACTAAACAGCAAGTATTGGAAGCTTTTTGGACTATTTTAAAGAATTTTTAAAGTGAAAGTGAATTGGCTTTGAGGAAAGCGGAGGGAAAAAAAATGGCGCCTGTTCTTAGTTGAGAGAGCTGAAAGTGAAAGTAATTTGATTACTGTATCCGGCTACATTTTAAAGTAACAAATCCGGCTGGAAGCGGCAGAAGTATTCAAAAAAACAAAATAACATAAAATAAAAATACCAACGGACTCTTATAGACCTGATTGAATCTGGAGAACTTTTTGGGAAAAGTTGTTAGAGTTTGTGGAAAAGGAAGATCTTTAAGAGGTAAAATGGCAACAAAGCAACCAGGGGGGGGCTCCCCCACACATAAACAGAAGCAGCCTCAAACAGCGCAGTTGCAATCTCAGACAAAGGAAGAAAGCCAATATGATATTATTATTAAAGAAATTCAAAGATCAGAGAAGGAGCTTAAAGGAATGTTTCAAGAGAAATATGACTCACTCAAACAAGATATTCAAACAGTGGTTAAAGGCCTGTCTGAGGTAGCGCTGCAGATTGATAAAAAAGTGGAGAATCTTGCCTCAGAGATGGAGACTAAATTCAGAGCTTCTGACTCAAAAATTATAGAAATTGAAGAAGTTACACAGAAAATGCAAAATGAGATTACTATGATGCAATTTCGATCAATGGAATATGCTATCAGATTGAGAGGTGTTAAAGAGAACACCAGAGAAGATCTTAGGAAAATTTGTGCAGAGGCTTTGGCAGTTATGTTGAAAGTGGAACCAGATCTGGTTTTGTGTAAGATGGACAAGGTCTACAGAGTTAATTCTCGGGTGGCGGTACAAAGACAACTGCCTAGAGATGTGGTTATATATTTCACAGATAGAAGAATGAGAAATGAAATTCTGCAAAATTCTTTTGTTACAACAGTTCAAGTTGATGGAAGTGAGATTGGAGTTTTTAAAGAACTACCGCCTAAAATGTTAAGAGATAGAAAGGATTTTGGATTTTTGGTGACAGAATTGAAAAGACAGAACATACAATTTAGGTGGGATGCCCCAATAGGTATAATACTCAGGCTGCGAGGAGTGAGATACCGCCTTAATACTATTGAAAAAGCAGAAGAATTTTATTACAATGTTTTGAAAGCGGGTTCTCCTCCTCCACGCACATCTTCACCAATAGATAAAGAAGCTCAACTACAAGCCGAGATTGATCAAGAAACAGAAGCACAAATAAGGCAGTCGCAAAGGGAGGCAAGAGAATTAATGGGAGCAGTAGGTGGTGTTGTGGTTGATCCTTTTGCACCATTCGAAGCTTCTCCTTTGGAAGAAATGTCTAAAACTATCACAGAGGAGGCGATGGCTTTGGAAGTAACAACATCTAAAGTGGAAGAGCAACGCATAACCAGAGCAATGTCTAAACAAATGAAGCAACAGCAGCAAGAATATAGTAAGCCACAGCGTGAGAAAAGAACCAAAGATAAACAGCAAGCTGAAGTCATGGGAGGAGCTAAACCGAAGATTCCTACTGTAGGAGAGAATCTTCAACAATTGCTCTCAAAACTTCAGACAGGGTCAAATGGCACTTAAATTTTTGTCTTGGAATGTAAACGGATTGAATTCTCCGCAAAAAAGAAGGAAGATATTTCACTATTTGAGACAATTTCATAATGATGTTATCTGTTTACAGGAGACTCATGTAAAATTGCAAGATCAGAAATACTTGATAAATTCAAAATTGGGAATGCAATTTGTTGCTTCAAATCAGGAAAAGAAGAATGGAGTGGTGATATATATAAATAAGAAACTTGTAGCAAAAATTATAGAAGCAGATAAAGATGGAAGATATATTGCAGTTGAAGTTATTACAGATGTTGGACCAATTTTGTTGGTCGGAATATATGCCCCAAATCAACAGCAGGAAACTTTTTACAAGCTACTTCATTTAAAAATTTTGGATTGGGACTATTCAAACACTATAATAATGGGCGATTGGAATGGAGTAATCCAACCTAGATTGGATAAAAAAACCACGGCCAAAATAGGGAATAAATTACCACAAGCTTTTTTCGAACTGAAAGAGGATTTGGAATTGAAAGATATTTGGAGAATTCGAAACCCAAATGAACTGGACTTTACTTTTTACTCAGACAGGCACAAATCCTTTTCCAGAATAGACTTTTTTCTCTTAACTTCTAATCTACTCTCTAAAGTAAAGAAAATAAATATATTTCCTAGGACTTTGACTGACCACAGTCCGGTCTGGATGGAAATCGAGATGGGTAAAAGAGAAAGAAGATCCTGGAGAGTAAATGAGAATCTATTTAGATATGAAAAGAATATAATTGAACTCAAAAAGCATTTAAAGGAGTTTTTTAAATTTAACCTGAACAAAGGCACCCCTATTGAAACAGTTTGGGATGCAGCTAAAGCATATATGCGGGGAGTACTAATTCAAATGAATTCTAAACACAGGCAAAGTCAGCAGAAGAAAAGACTACAATTGGAATCTGAGATAAAAAAGAAAGAACAACAATTGATACAAAAACCAACAGACGGAAAATTGCAAATGGCTATAAAACTTCTGAAGGATCAATTTCAAATGCTTATAGCAGACCAAACGGCAACTAACTTACAATTTGCAAAGCACAATACTTTTTCCAATGCTAACAAACCGGGCAGGTGGTTGGCGTATACTTTGAGGAAGCAAGCATCGACACGAATTATTGATAGTACTGAATATGCTGATAAAGAAGTTTACCAACAAGATCTAATTAAAAAAGCCTTTTTGGAATATTATACTAAGTTATATGCTAAAGATGACATACAGAATATTACTATAGATGAATACTTGGAAAACAAGAGAGTTTCAAAAATTTCAACGAGCCAAAAGAAAAGTTTGGAACAACTGATAACAGTGGAGGAGATCAGTTTTGCTATAAAACAATTAAAAACAGCTAAAGCTCCAGGGACGGATGGCTTAACTGCAATTTATTATAAAACTTTACAAGAAGAAATGATTGAGCATCTTAAAGATTTATTTCGTAATATACAACAAGGAGGTAAGATACCTTCCTCATGGAAAACAGCTTTTGTTTCATTGATTCCGAAAGAAGAATCAGGTCCTAAGAAACCAGAAAATTATAGACCAATATCTTTATTAAACACAGACTATAAAATCTTTGCAAAAGTACTAGCCAACAGATTGATGCCAGTTATTCAAAAGATAATTCATCATGACCAAGCAGGATTTATTGAAGGCAGATATATGAAGGAGAATGTTAGGCAAGTTATAGACTTAATGGACTATCTAGATAAGAATAAACAGATCTCTGCAGTGCTGGTTTTTTTGGATGCGGAAAAAGCCTTTGATCGCGTGAATTGGAACTTTATAATTAAGACTTTGGAAAAAATGGATTTGGGGGAGCGGTTTATACAAGCGATTGGTGCAATTTATCAAGAGCAACATGCACAACTTATTATCAATGGATGCTTAACATCGAATTTTAATATACAAAAAGGCACCAGACAAGGTTGTCCATTATCCCCGTTATTATTTATTTTAACTTTAGAAGTCTTACTCAATGCAATACGGGACTCGAATTCCTTGACTGGAATAGTTATAAGGCAAAAGGACTATAGAACTAAGGCATTTGCAGATGACCTGGTTGTTACCCTATCACAACCTATGAACTCAATAATCCAGATGAAAAATATTATAGAAGAGTATGGCATGGTATCTGGTTTCAGGTTGAATCAGAAGAAAACTAAAATGATTGTCAAAAATCTGACAGAGAGCAAAAAAAAGGAACTGGAAAGAATGGCAGGCTTCGAGACTGTTTCAAAGGTCAAATATTTAGGAGTACAAATCACAGACTCCAATGCTAAACTGTTTCAAAATAACTATGAGGTTCTGTGGCAAAAGATACAAAAAGATATGCAAAACTGGAAGAAACTGCAGTTATCACTGCTTGGAAGAATATCAGCAGTAAAGATGAATGTTTTACCTAGACTGATCTTTTTATTTCAAATGATACCGGTGCTTAAATCAGACAAACCATTGCTAGAATGGCAAAAAGGACTGAACAAATTTATTTGGAATGATAAAAAACCAAGAGTCAAACTGAAAATAATGCAAGATACTCGTGAGAGAGGTGGTCTTAAACTCCCAAACCTTCGATTATATTATGAAGCAACTGCATTGATACAATTAAGTGATTGGTTTGGGAAAACTAAGACTGACTTGTTGAATATAGAAAGCCATGACCTGGTTTGGGGTTGGCATGCATACTTATTTTATGATACCAAAGTGGATAAAGTGTTTAACAGTCATTTACTTAGAAATGCCTTGCTGAGAGTCTGGAGAAGGCACCGAACTAATTGGGATTATAAGATTCCGTTTTGGCTGGATCTCGCTGATACCATGTGGAATACAAATATTAAGTCACTCGGGGGGGTTTTATATAAAGAGTTACTTTACTTTGAAGAGGGCAGGTGGCGATTGAAGACTTTGGATATGCTGTTGGAAGAAGGGAAATCGTTGACTTGGTTGCAGTACAATCAATTACAGATGAGATGGAAAGAAGATCAACAAACTGGTTTAATGGAATATGAAGTAGAATTGGTTGAACAGATAAAGCGGACAGGTCCAATGCACATTAAGAGAGTTTATAATGTTTTGTTAGAAAGAGACTCAGAAAATGAGCTAGTTAAAGATTGTATGATTAAATGGGCACAAAATTTCTCTCAACCAGTTATGTTGGAAACATGGGAAAAAATATGGGTTCAGAACGTTAAATTTACACAGTCATAAAATTTACGAGAAAATTTTTATAAAATGTTTTATAGATGGTACTTAGACCCCAAGAAATTGTCTTGCATCTACCCTAATGTGCAGCCAAAATGTTGGAGATGTGATTGTTTAGATGCTACATATTATCACATCTGGTGGACCTGCAGGAAAGTGAGGGCTTTTTGGATAAAAATCTGGTGGGTTATGCAAAATGTTTTAAAGAAAAAAATACAATTTTCTCCGCAATTTTTTTTATTGGGTATAGTTAAAGACTTTACACTGGGTGAAACTAAATTGATTTTGTATATGGTGACAGCAGCTAGGTTGTTGATTGCCCAACATTGGAAGAGTGATGTTTTACCGACGGTTGATCAATGGACCCAGAAGACGGCTGGATTTGCAGAAATGGCAAAGGTTTCAGCTTTTTTAAAAGATCAGACGCATGAGAAGTATATACAGGAATGGAAATTATGGATTGAGTATGTACAGAATAAGTATCAGACTAGAAAATATTATATCGCTTTTAGCTGAGATGACTATGTTAGTATGTTAGTAAATATAGAAAAAAGATATGGAAGTTTGAATAACATATATATTGTTTGGGAATATTAATATTGCATATAATGGAAGTCAAGGGGGGGAGGGAAGAGGGAGGAGGGGGAGGGTTAGGGTGGGGATGGGAAGGATTTACATATTCTTTTTACATATATTCTACAATCTGTGGCTAGGGAGGGGGGGGGAAAGGGGGAAAAATTTGTATTGTTAAAACTTTTTCAATAAAAAAAAAAAGAAATAGACTGTTTTGGCTAACAGTGTCCACTGCATATAAAGAAAATCAATATATAAAATGTTTTACAGATGGCACATGGCCCCTGAAAAACTGGCAAAAATGTTCATAGATAAATCAACTAAATGTTGGAAATGTCACCAGTTACCAGGATCTTATTATCATAAATTGGTGGACATGTTTAGAAGCTAAAAACTATTGGAATAAAATTAAGACATGGTTGGAAGAAATGATACACACTACATTTGATCTTAGCCAAAAGGCCGAGAAGTGATACAATGACGTATTGATTTAAAACCAGAGCTGTTCCTACTGGGTATCTTCCCAGAGAAAACTAGTAAAGAAAATACCTATTTGATTATACATGTAATAACAGCTGCAAGGATTGTTTTTGCACAAAATTGGAAAGCAGAGAAAATATCTTTGGAAGGAGAAGTAATTAAAAAAATATTTAGACTGTGCAGAAATGAATAGATTAACTCTGACGATTAAAGAAAGAGAGGATTCAGAATACTTTAAGATATGGGATCAATTTTAACATTGGTTAGAAAAGAGATACAGATGAGTAAATTAATAGCTATGTAAAAAATGGTATAATTAGAATATTGTACTTTTGGAGAAATGTTGTAATAGATTTGGTGAAAATGAAGACAGAAGAAACAACAAAAAGAAGATGAAGTCACGGAGAAAACGCCGAGATGTCTCATGGGAGGGATGACTGATGTATTAAATGTTTGTTTGTGTATAAAATTAAGAAAATTTTAAAAAAAAGAAATAGATTGTTTTGGGAAAGGATAAGGTTACAGAGCTAACTGAGAGACAAGATAGAAAAGAGAAAAAGAAAGGGAAATACAGTAAAATCAACCTTGCAGACTTTTAATTTGCAATAATCTTCCAAACAGGAATGTAATCCAGAAACATGAATACACAAAGCAGGTAGTAAAAATAGAACTAAAGATACAGATAAATCTCAATTTACAACCTTTCATGACCGGTCGAAGTTACAACAGCACTGAAAAAGTGACCTATGATAATTTTTCACACTTACAATCATTACTGCATGCCCACAGTCATATGATCAAAATTCTCATTGTCCGGATTAACAAGATTAACTTTGATTAGTCTATCTGAATCTCTTGTGATTTTTTTTTCTCTTTGTTAGTTATGTTCACAAAACATGGTTATCCATGTCTGTCAAAGACAACAATGGTGGCATTTGCATAACATCTTAAGCTTTATTAGTTTTAACCTTGGACAGGTAATCGTTGTTTAATATTCCAGTTGTCAATAATCAGGGTAAATGTGTTGTATGAATGCATCCAATGTAAAAAGTAATTCTGTATCCATCACAACTAAAACATGAAATCATGCTTCTTATAAGCAATTTTTTTTTCAAAATCAAGGATTATCTACAATCAATTACAAACACTGTCCTGCAGAAAGAATTAATTGATTTCCTTGTTTGGGGTGGGGACACTGAAATGGGAGGAATGTCAGTAAGGCTCCCATGAACCTAATACGTTAACTATTATTCTAATATGCCAAGAGTTTTCCCCCTTCAGAATCTTTTTTTACTCCAGTTTTGCAGAAGTAGGAATATACTTCCAGAACTAGGATGTACACCTGGTGATTACAACATCAAATGAAGTTGATGAAGTAACTGCATCATTCACATAATAAATATTAGACTGGTCTCTTTACTATAGCATGGGCTCTATATTATAATCCTGCTCCCCAATGTTAGCATCTCTTCTGTATTCCGGAACCAAATGAATATACTATTAGGATAAATTGTTTTTATCCCATTCCAAGCACATACTTAGCTGAAAACAAGTTGTTTAGAGATTTAGGTAGAATGGGTAATATGCATTGAAGGAACAGGCAGATGATTACATATACAGAACAATGAACAGAGAGCATTTCAGCAAGTGTATCGTTGCATTGTCACAGACAGAGAAAGGTGTTTAATAAGAAAGGAAAACACCTTCTATTGAAACAGGAATTTAGAATTTAGAATGACATTGCTTTGGTACCTCTAGTTACCTGATGTTCGTTATGTTTTAAGTTCTCAGTGTTTTAGGGAGCTGGGATTCATGATTAAAAAGTTGTACAAGTTACACTCGTTCTACTAAGAAAGCTGTCCTTCAAGCACCCCAGTTGAAGGTAGTGCAATCTCAAGCCTGTTATGGATGAAAAGAAGACAATGTTCAAAGTGTCCCAGTCTGATAGACTCCTTCTCTCCAGGTACACTCATTCTACTAAGAAAGCTGTCCTTCAAGCACCCCAGTTGAAGGCAGTGCAATCTCAGGCCTGTTATGGATGAAAAGAAGACAATGTTCAAAGTGTCCCAATCTGATAGACTCCTTCTCTCCAGGCCCTAAAAAAGAGGGGATACTGTAAAACCTCTCTCATCTTCATCAGATATCTCAATCTGGATTGTAGAGCCATATAGATCTCTCTGCTCACCTTAGGAAACCTAACCACAGCAAACTTCCTTTCCTCCCTGCTTGTATTTTGTTCTTCCAGATAAAGCCACATTCCTTCACTCTCTCTTTTACCATATACTATTCCCTTCCCAGTCTGGATCAATGTGCTAAATGTATTTGGAAAGAATATGGTGACTCTTACAGTCCAATCTGCCTTTCCATTCTTACAGTGACAAATATTAGGGCCAATTCTTGATCTTAAGCTAAAAGTTTATAATAAATGAATGTTTTGTTGAAGAACTTAAAAAATACAGATAAAGAGGGATTTAGAAAAAAAAATACAAACTTATAGCATTTGTATTTTATGTTTAATACCTGCAGCTGCATACCTAAATAAACACATAAATAAACAAAAGATTTGAACCTTGAAAACAAACGCATAGATTCTAAATTGTATTTTTATATTGTCCATAAATTCTGCAATCGCCTTCATCTATAAAGTATAAAAATGTTCATTCAGAAGACATCTAAATTAACCTCTAATCTGATAAAGTTCATTTGTTTTCCTTGTGCCTTACATCCTGAAATGAAATATAATATAAATTCTCTTTGACACAGCCCTTTTTCATTTTTTTTCAGTTGAGAATGTACATCAGATTACTGAGTATCAGAAATTGATGGGGAAAAAATTGGTAATGCATCACTCCAGTCTATCACTGAGCACAGAAAAAAGACATTTTAATTAAGCAACTTATAGAGTAGAAAACTAAGTAAAATAAAAATAAAACTTGATATTATTTATAATTCTTTTCATGTTCATCCACATGCAGTATCCATGACATTAATATATGCTATTTTTCACTGATTCTTCTCTGTTTAATAGGCTGAAAAATTCTGTAGATATGTTGGTGTACAGCTAGATGAAAAACAGCACCCAAATGTCAGCAATGGTTCTGTACCAGTGGTGGGTTCCTCCGGTTCGGCCCGGTTCTGCCAAGGCGGTAGCGGTGATGATATGGCATCACTGAACTGGTTCTGCCCCCCTCCCATGTTATTCTTACCTTTTATTTGGCCCCACCCCCAATCTATTGCTGCCTCCTGAGTCCCAGCTGATGGGCTAGAAGGAAAAAAAACTGTTTAAACTCTTGCCGCAGGGCTTCAAAGGGCCGCCCTACAGCTGATCAGTGGTAAAAGGCAGTTTGGTGGTACACCGGTGCCTGCAAAAATAAATGAGTAGACCGGTACAGTTCTGCAAGCAGTTAAAAGCCTGGTAGACCAGTATCTCTGCTAAATCCTAAAGAATTGTCACATGACCATCAAGCCACACCCACAAAATAAGCCACGCCCACAGAACCAGTAGTAAAAAAATTTAGAACCCACCCCTGTTCTGTACCAACCTGGAAGCAAAAAAGGAACTAGACTGCACAAGACCAAGTCTTAAGAACAAATGCATAGAAAGCCAGAATTGAGAAGTTAGCAACAGACAACAAATGCCAGCTCTGTAAAGAAGCTGAAGAAACCTAGTTAGCTGCTGCAAGAAGATCACACAGACTGATTACAAACAATATAATGATGAGTGGATGATGGGATCACAAAGCAGACAAAGTACTGAAAATGAAAAAGCTAAAGTGCTCTTGGACTTTAGAAGTCAAACAGACAAGCATCTGACTTAAAACATCCCACACTTCTGGAAAGTGGATGTTGCAGTACCTGAAGACAGCAGAAGAGAAGAGAAAAAACTGGAGAAAATACCTGCAAAGACCTGCAAATATAAAAACTGTGGCCAAAAAAAAAGTAAATATAGTACCAATAGTAATAGCAGTTATATTTAGAAGTTTAGTTCCAAAACTTCTGGAACACCACTTGAACACCATTCTTTTTGTCCTTTGCATTATTCCCATCACATCTCAAGGTCTGCAGCTTTGCATTTCACCCACCACTTCATCTGGTCTGCAGCATCAGCAGGGCATATGTCTACAGCTCACATGTCTTCATGCAGGCAGTCCATTCATCACTTTTTCAGTCATCCTTCAGGCCACCAGGCATCTGGGCTGAGAGCAAGTGCCCACTTCACAATGGATTCCACATCAGCTCTGACCATATGTCTGTACCACTGGAGCCTCACTTCTCTCATTTTGTCTGAAGTTGGGCTGACTTTGAAGACCTTCTGTATATCTTTGTTCAAAATATGTTCCAGCTGCATGATTCACCAATGACCATCTGATCATTCACATTTCCATTCTGTGCAGTGCCTGTTCGTGTCTCTTTACCAGCATTTCACCCCATAGAGTACCACTGGGTGGACAACCATGTGATAGATCTTTGAGTAAGGCGCAGCAGGCTCTTCCTGTCACAGAGGATGCCAGTGACCTGGCACCACTTCAACCAGATAGAATTGACTCATGCCTGGGCATCCAGAAGCATGCCACCATCAGTTGTTATTCAGAATCTGACGAAAATCAGAGTCCTTTACAAGCAGGATGCCATCAACTATGATCATACCATCTGTCTGGCTGCCACATTCCGGGTTTTGCCAAATTAAGTTGCAGTCCAAATTTATTGAGCCATGTCTTCCATTGTTGACCAGTTGGTTGATTCCATCTGAGTCCATCCAGAGTCTGAACACCATTGGCATTGACAAAATCATCATCAGTCAATTGCAAAAGGCAGTTTTACTTGGAACAGCTTACATTCTGCGATGATACCTTTAACACCATCAAACAACATCCACCTATCCTAGGTCCTTGGGATGTATAATGTATTCCAAAGTATACCATATCCTATAGTTTATCCCCATAGTTTCCTAGGTTGTAGTATAACATTTGGAAATTACTGTAAATGGAACTAGGACATGAAATAAGTCCAGTACATTGACTGAGGACCAATTTCTGTACCTTCTGCATAGGGCCAACTACAGATATGAAAGATATATTTTTTAAAAAATCACCTACTGTATGTCAGCACTCTATTTTAGAAGCTCTTTGCACATCCACTGACATATCCACATGCTGCCTACAGCTCAGCTGCAGCTGTTGCTAAAGTGTGCTGGTCTTGATAGTTAACACAAGTATTTCTCAAGTGATTACTACCAGATTGTCTGACAGACTTAAATCAGTCCCCATTTACATGATCATTTCAGTATATGCATACTAAATGAAAAAGCAGTACACTTAAAAAAAAACACAGAAGTTAAGTTGTGCTAAATAACTGCACATATTTCATTATTCCTGATGTATACAGTATGCTCTTTACCCAGCTGCTTCTCTGATATAGAAGGATGAGAAAAATAATCTTAGTAAACGGCATCATTACTGCTTCCCTCCCTGTATATCCCATATATGCAAGAGAAGCTCTTTAGGAAATTATTGTCCCCGGCTGCCCAAACTTCACAGGGAGCAGCATCAACCTTAATCTTGTAAAATATCAATAGTAAGCCATTGACATGCTGTCACAAGTAACACAGCATTGGATGAGATCCATAAAGTCACTAGAAATGAAGCCCAACACAAAGGATTTTTATCTTTTATATATTGTAACTATTACTGGATAGTCATATATTAGACTTGTGGGCAGCTTCATTAAGAGGAAACCACTATAAGCCCCTAAAAAAGCACTGAAACTTGGGATGAGTCAGAGAATGAAAATATTTTATAAATTTATATTATATTAATAATATTATCATACTGATATTTTATTGTGGTATGGTATGGTATGGTATGGTATGGTATGGTATGGTATGGTATGGTATTGAAGGAGCATATGAATCAATATTGGCTATTTGCTTTGATTATGAATTGCTTATGCTACTATATAATTGTTACTGGTTAAACCAATATTTGCTGTTTGCTTCTGATATGATATACTGCTAGAAATCATTTATTAGGAATTAAGCTTTGTTATTGGCTTCTGCTTATATTATTGTATATTGTCAGAAATTAGTTGTTAGGAACTAATTTTAGCTTAGTAAATTGTAACCTTAATACTGGTTGGCATTAGTGCAAAGTTTGTTATCTCACTGCTGTGTCTCGCTTCTATTCTTGGCTTCAAAGCTAGGCATATCTTTGAAAATATAGAAGAAAAATATTATCCAAGAATATCAGGCTCCATAGATAGAGAAACCAGAGTAGGGAGTTTTCCTGCTTCATAAATTCTGAATCCTGAAAGCATTTTGCTGAATAAACAACTTGGCCAAAGGGGGGGGGGGGAACTGCCCCTACACAAAACTATAGGAATGCTCCATAGATAAGGTGGACAGAGACAGAGAACAAAGAAACTCTTTAAAAATCACGTTGGTACGAACCTTTGTCTCTGATTGGGTAATGTTTGTTTCTATCTGAGTAAAATGTATATAATACTCTGAGCCACTCTCACGTGGTGTGGCTATTCCTTACATGTATTTTGTTTGTATGTTTTGGATATAGTTTTGTCACCCAGCTTTTGCTACGGCCATAAGTAAAAGTTGATATTTTTTGCAAGCCTCATCTCGAGTCTGACTCTCTTTGGCATCTCAGTGGCTCAGGGAAACTTCTGGGACCTTACAGTATGGTATGGTATTCCAGTTATTCTCCTGAATCTGTTCCAATAACTGGCATTGTGTTTGGAATAGCTGCATATGGGTCAGAACCTCCGAAGTCCAGATAGAATAGAATTTTTATTGGCCAAGTGTGATTGGACACACAAGGAATTTGTTTTGGTGCATATGCTCTGAGTGTACATAAAATAAAAGATATGTTCATCAAGAATCATAAGGTACAACACTTAATGATAGTCATAGGCTACAAATAAGCAATCAGGAAACAATATCAATATAAATCATAAGGATACCAGCAACAAGGTTACAGTCACACAGTTATAAGTGGGAGGAGATGGGTGATGGGAACGATGAGAAGATTAATAGCAGTGCAGACTTAGTAAATAGTTTGACAGTATTGAGGGAATTATTTGTTAAGCAGAGTGATGGCGTTCAGGAAAAAACTATTCTTGTGTCTAGTTGTTCTGGTGTGCAGTGCTCTATAGCGTCATTTTGAGGGTAGGAGTTGAAACAGTTTATGTCCAGGATGTGAGGAGTCTGTAAATATTTTCACAGCCCTCTTTTTGACTTGTGCAGCACACAGGTCCTCAATGGAAAGCAGATAGGAGTTTTCATAGAAGTTTGTGGAGAATAACAGGGCTAAGATCCTGTGGGACATACAGCGAGGCAGGTCTACTACTCTTGTAGTAGACAAGAGCCAAGAGACTAGCAGAGGTGGTGGATGTAGTGTTATCAAGTGACACCACTATATCAGAAAGAAGGAGCATGAGAAGCTGAAAAACTCCTACAGCCTGAAGGAGGAACTAGAGAGGTGTGCAAAGTAAAGGCCAAAATGATCCTATTGGTAGTAGAAGCATGTGGGGCTGTGACCCCTAAACTGAGAAAATGGCTCTAGTAGATCCCAAGGAACAACATCAAAGCTCTCTGTCCAGAAGAGTGCAGTGTTAGGAACAGCTAAGATATTGTGCAGAACCCTCAAATTCCCAAAGGCCCTGGTAGAGGACTCAAAATTAAGGAAGATATCCAAACCTGATTTTGAATAAAGGAAAGTCAATTAAGTCATTAAGTATCAAACTCAAATATCTGTTACAGAAGGTTAAAGTAGTATCACCTACAGTATGTCTAAGTTTGCACAAATAAGAAGAGGGGGAAACCAATAACTTCTAATTCATTGCTAACTCTTAGAGCAAATGAGGACAAGCAATATAAATGGATTGCACAGAATTTGTATTATTTAGGTAATTAAGCTAGCAGATGGTTAATGCAATTTATTATAACAGAATGTTAAATAATTGGTTTGGGAAAATGTACCAAATGGAACAATATATAGTGCAATGAAAGGGTGACAGAGAGGGAGAGAGTTTTTATATTACTGAATAAGAAAATGAGAAACCATTCATAGATACACACAAAAACAGATTGTGATTTATTTTCAAAAGAACCGAATTTATAATGTGGGCATTGCAGCTGGATTACTGTTATTACTTTGTATACAATAAAGGTAAATTAAATTGAACCTCTAGAACAAAACATTCCAGATTAAACATCACAATGTAAAAATGAAAAGATACCCCATCCAAGAAAGATTTAGAGTTTATTTTGACAAACAGTAGAATTTTATTAGTCAATTTCCTTACAGGGTTTGGATATATTTGGTAAACAGAATTCCTGATTGTGTTCGTACCTATGAAGACTCTCTGCAATCTCATATCATTTTTCTGCCCCAGTGGATAATCACATAAAGGGCTTTCTATCAGCCCTTGAACTGGCAGAAAAGTATGCTGTCCCAACTACCATACTCTAATCTACCACAAAGATGGAGCTATCCTTACATCTTTAATCTGAGACAAATTAAAGGAAGTGGTTGATGGATTCCTGATGCTTCATCTTTCCTGCAACCAAGTGTTGCCTGTTAGTAGGGAAACCACTAATCATTCTCTAACACAAGGTGGAGTGACATGGAGAGTGCTGGCAGATGTTTTAAATGGCTTGCTTAGCCAACTCTCGGACTGCTCTACTAACTGGTTGATAGAATAGAGGATGAATAACCTGTGAATGTTCAAGCTTTTCTGAAGGCAAACCTGGTGCTATTTAAATATTCAACTAGTATGCCAAAATAGTCTGACTGACAGGTTGCAGTTGCAGGGGAAGGACATGACATAAGAAAGTGATTGATATTCTTTCCAGTTCTTGTGAGGTGCAATCCATCCCTGCCCAGTAGTCCTTCATGTAGGTAATTCAGATCATGGCCTAGAAAGTTGTTCTAAGCTATAATAGCAATAGCACTTAGACTTATATACCACTTCACAGTGCTTTACAGCCCTCTCTAAGCGGTTTACAGAGCCAGTATATTGCCCCCCAGCAATCTTGGTCCTCATTTTACCAACCTTGAGCCTGCTAAGATTTGAACTGCCAAATTGCAGGCAGTCAGCAGGCAGCAGAAGTAACCTGCAGTACTGCATTCTAACCACTGTGCCACTATTATTCATAATAATGAATAATGAGGAACCTTCATTGTAGCTAACAGAATCCAGAAGTTGCCAACACATGGCCCTGAAGCCACAATGCGATACCCTGCTAAACAGTACAAATGGTAAAACGTACGGCCCTTTGGTCATTTGTGTATCCATTGATAACAGAAAACACAGCTGGCCAAACCCATATAATCAATAAAACATGCCAAACCTTATTCATGGCCAAAACTTATGTAGAGAAAGTAGGAGTCTTCAGAACTCTGGTTTCCTATAATTTGCTTTGCTTTTCAAGTCTTTGTTTGGAAAAGTAGACCAGCAGTGGGAAATATAATTGAAATGATATATATATAATTCACTGATCAGATCTGAGACTAGAGTCATTTTAGGGTTTATTAAACATTTCATTCATCAGTGTCACTGTTGCTCACTTGTTAGACAGCATGTTTTTTTAGACCTCATTTGTATACAGTAGGAAACAAAATGGCAAACAAGGCATGGATTCAAAAAAGACTGATGTAGTGGATTGGCTTCTCTCAAAATATGCAAAATAGGATGCAGATTTCACCACTTAAATATTAGCTATGGCCTTCTCCACTTGAATGAACTGTTCTTGAGGTAAGACAATGATGAAGGAAATAATAAAAAGGGATAGAATTAAGCAAATCACACATAACAAAAGGCTCAACAATGCTTAGACTAATATTGCAATTTTTATATTATAACAAAAATGCCCATATTGAGCCATATCCCCTTTCTATTTTATTCAGTTAATTGTATTCCCAGCTAAACACGTGTTTGTAAATAGTCTAAGCCTTTTTCTTCATCTACAATGATGCGTTTAGGTGAACTTTATCTATTTTATCTTCATTTCAAGCTGTCACTTCCTTTTATCTATAAACATTATCTTGGAAAAATGGGAGGATTCCGTCTTTATCAGAAAATAACATTTCCTGAAAAAAAATTATGAGGGGATTGTAATGTAAGTACAGATTTCTTGATAAATCATCTTTTTTCGAAGATCATTTACTGCTTCAGAGAGGAAAAAAAATACTATGTGTATAGCAAGAATACCAGTATTTCATTTTCCTGCTTACAAACTTGTAAGAATTTATTAAACAAAATATAGCACTGTCATGGTTACATTATGTCCTTAGCAAATACAAGAAGCAAAAGAATTTCAGTGGGCTTAAAATAAAAGATGCATTCATTATATGTACACATACACACACACACACACACACACACACACACACACACTTACATATACAGCAGGGGTGAAATGCTCCCGGTTCGGACCGGTTCAGCCAGTGATAGCAGCCAGTGATAGCGGCCGGTGAGTGGAAGAACCGGTAGCGATGGCGGGTGCGAGGCTCCACCCACATGTCCAGTCGTCATTACTTCCTGGTTTTAATCAGGAAGTAACCTGTTTTTTACCCTCTGCGCATGCACACGTGACATGCGCGGCGCATGCACTTCAGAACTGGTTGGGAAGGTAAGTAGATTTCACCCCTGGTATACAGTACATATACCATCAAACTATTCCCTTTGAAAGTAAGCAACATTATGCATAATACAAAAAATCAGTAAGAACTTTAAAGAATAAAATTCAGTGTATGAATTGGGTGAATGGAAATGAAACCAGTGCCCAAGCATAGAAGGGCAGATAGAAGTAAGATAGAACAAGAGGGAGGAAAATATACCTAGATCCAGTGGTGGGATTTCAGCCAGTTCATACCACTTCGGGAGAACCGATTGTTAACTTTCTGAGTAGTTTGGCAAACTGGTTGTTGGAAGAAATCATTAGGGCAGAGAACCAGTTGTTAAATTACTTGAATCCCACCACTGCCTAGATCTAAATTATACCAACATCGTATTACTTCTATCTGCCCTTCTATGCTTGTACCTTGGTTTCATTTCCATTCACCCCAATTCATACACTGAATTTTGTTCTTTAAAATTCTCACCTCTTTGAAGTTCTTCCTCTTGACCCGTGCATCCTTTAATTCTTGACAAGGAAACCCTTTCCCATCATTCCTCATTTTGCATAGACATTTGTTATGTATTCCATTTTCAATGTATTCAATTTCTTTTTCTTTTTTTTCCAACTTATCCATTTCTTCATTTCATATAACAAAGTGAACAATCTAAATCTGGTTTCTCAACCAACAATACACTCATTATCTGCATTCAAAAGCAAATATACACTCATGTCTTCAACCAACACTCCTTTGCCAGCAATTTCAACTTCAAGAGGTCAGACTTAGACCCTGGAACTTTCTGACAGCTGTAAATCTATACTATGAGGCTTAGAAAATATAAACAAGCTTACTTCAGAGGCTGAGGTATCATGGAGATGAATCCAAGATGAGGAGCCAGAGCTGAGGATCGATTTATGCAAGTCCACAGGTCACTCCTGGAATCAGAGCAGCCTATATTCCAAAAGTTAGACCCAGGCTGGAATACAGTTTGCCACAACTGATTCCTAAGTCATTTTTTATACCACTGATTCAGACATGCCTTTATTGCTGACTCATGCCTCTGCCTTTCAAACAGCCTCATTGAACATCTACTCACTTGAGCTTTCTGTCTGCGGAGGGCTGGGAGTCTTTTTCTGTTCAAGCTTCTACTTCAATTGACTTAGCCTGTGGTTGTGCATTTGCAAGAGAGGAGAGTTGATTGCCTGACCATTCCAGACTTACAAGCTTGTCCTGTTCTTTTTGAGCCTCAACCACCTGTTAACTCTTGAGTTGTAAGGATAAAACCTGTCAACCCCTCCTTCAGTTCAGATTCTGGCTAAGCAAGCAGGCCCATCACATAACAGGCCCGTAATCTACAAATATTCCATCAATGAACCACTACATTTATCCATCAATGCATGAAACAACCAAAGAAAGTTCACACCTCTGATGCTCTGCTAAGCATTCTATTTAGTCTCACACAGGCTTTACAAGTGGTTTTCAGTTAATGGCCACTCATTTAGTGATAGTTCAAGCTTATGACAGAACTGAACAAGTGGTACGTACAACCAGCCCTCACAACATCTCAATGGTCAAGTGATCACAATCCATATGCTTGGCTACCAGCTCAGATTTCTGACACGGTATCCAGCGGTCACATAAGTGCAATTTGTGACTTTTCTTCAACATAAAGCTGCATTCCACTTCCCAAGTTTTGTTCATTGTCATTTCTCCGCTGCACTATAGAGAGTATTTTAACTTACTGCACCTGTATATGATTTGCCAATTACACGGTGGCAGATTGGACAGCACTCCAGAGGTTAATACCATTGCCCAGAGGATCATTTGTTGCCCTCTTCCCTCCTTGGAAGAGCTTTATAGCTCCCGCTGCCTTAAGAAAGTTCAAAGCATTCTTAAAGATCCATCTCATCCTGGGCACTTTTTTTTAACTATTACCATCTGGCAGATGGTACAGGATAATAAAAACAAGGACAAGGAAAAACAGCTTCAATCCCAGAGCAGTAACTATACTGAATTCTATTGTATAGTGTAATATTAATGCACTATCAGGGGTTTTCAGTTCAATTATATAGAATGAGAAGGATGTGTGTTTCTGTTTTATTTTTATAGTTACAATGTACATTGAAGATGGCATTTAATTTGTTGTACGAAGTGCAATGACAATAAAGCAAACTAAACTTTTCAATCAGAATTCTGAAAGTTACATTTCCAGACATACTTCAAGAATTGACCTCGCTGTTGCTTTTTGTATTCACTTTTATTATGTTTCCATTTATAAGGAAACAATAGTGGCATTCTTTCCATTGTTAGCAGAGATATAACAGGTTGCACAGCCATTGCACAAGCAAACCACACCAAAATGTAGCCCATGCTAGGACATAGAAATTGGGCCTGAGGTCAAGAGCCAATTCCCTCAGAGTCTAAGGAATGAACAATAATAATTGTAACTATAATTTTGCTGAAATCCTTTACAGTTCTTTATGTTCTTTCTGGCAATTCATCTAAACAGTCACTTAAGAAAACATTCAGTTTGTAGGATTTCATTGTGATTATTACAGCAGTGAAACCTCGAATGGCTTATGAAATGTCATTCAAACCTTTTATAGAGGAGCTCTGTAGTTTTTAGATGTTTTTGGATAAATAATAATTCAGCTACAGATACATAATTAAATAAGGGTAGCTATTGATACCTCCATATGACTAGTATAGATGAATTAACTCTTTTAGCTAAATTCTATGCATGTTTACTTGAGGTGAAAAACTAACCAACAAACAAGTTATGTATATTAAAAATCATGTAGACTATCTCTGTAATAGAGAATTTTTTTGAGTATCAATATATTTGTACAATACAGCCTAGAATTCTAAAAACTTACCTAAAAATAATTTATCTTAAACTAGTCCATTCACAAGACATATCAGAATCCATTTAAACAGTTAACTTCTCTGTCCACCAGATCAAACCTGTGGCGTTTGAACTGACAAAAACTGACTGCCATATCAGAAGCTGGAAGGAATTTTCAAGCATTTCCATCAATTTTCAAGGTACTAGATTGACTCTTGTCATCATGAAACAAGTACAAGTTGCCTTTCTGTATATTAGGTCTGGAGAATTACTGACCTGTTAATCTAAATCAGGGGTGTCAAACTAGTGGCCTGTGACCTGGATGTGTCATGCGCTGGCCTTGCCCACCCCCATTTTAGCGATGGGGGAAAAGTCGTGATACGTCACGTGATGACATGACACCACGAGTTTGACACCCCTGATCTAAATAATTATTAGATGGCAGCAAAGAGATAAGAAAATTCCACCTGGTATCCTGTCTTGCTTTTGAGGCATACTCGTTTAAAACTAACAAACTAACAAACAATTGTAAATGAAGTAAGGAACTGTGATAAGTAGAGTTCACCCGTTATGCTAAGCCAAAACATAGCCTCGTTTTGGTTTATTATCAGGGTAAGTGACCCAACTGCATAAGGCCCAAAAGCTTTTTGCAATCCTTTGAGCGCCCACTAATCATGACTTCTAAGAGATATAATCTCCTGACATCTGGAGTTGAAAAACATGAAAACTGTAATATTTATTTATGTATTTATTTATTGTTCGATTTATATGCCGCCCTTCTCCGGAGACTCAGGGCGGCTTACAATGCGTAATATAAGGCCTAAAATAGGCAAAGTTTTAGAAAAGCAAACTATTGCCTTCCCTTTAAGCTTCACATACATGTATAATGTGTTCCCATCCAGTTTGCAGCGTTCAATGCAAGAAAACTAGTATACCTCATTCACCAAAATATTGCTTACTCCTGACTGTTGTGCAAACCTACACACTGTGATTTTATAAACCAGGTTTTTGCTTAGTGTATGGTGTGAGTATGGCTTCAGAAATTACAGAATATGCAAATACTGTCTTTTTCATTTGGAATGCAGTCATTGCTTCTTATCTTCAAATGTCTCCTGGCAGGCCACTTTTACTGACTTTCTTCTAAACCAGGGGTGTCAAACTCACATCGTCACGGTATCATCACATGATGTATCACAACTTTTTTCCCCTTCACTAAACCAGGTGTGGGTGTGGCCAGCATGTGACGTATCCGGCCCACAGGCCACAGGTTTGACACCCCTGTTCTAAACTATTGATATTGGAGGGCTATCTGAGATAGATCTGGGTTAAAGTGTAAAACAGAAGGCTAGGTAAAATGTTCTTCAGGTGCACTGAAGAAGAGAGCCTTATCTTTGCAATATTTCAACACACAAAAATTTTAGAATCTATTTATTAAGAGAAGGCAGCACAAATTATGCTTTATATATTGAATTTTTTACAAGCTACTGAATTAATTATTAACAATTAATGTTAACTAATCTACCATTATTGGTAATCTGTGTGTGACCTCAAAGCGAATATCAATTTGAATTTCCTACAGATATGTATTAAGATGCCCAACCTATGTCAATGACTGATATGCTTCTTTTGCTGCTATAGATACAAAACAGATTATTCAAATAAATAATAATATGTATTAAGATTGCTAATCAGTGTGGGAAATTAATATTTAGAGCAGAAATAGATTAGAGACTCAAAATGCCTGTAATCCCAATTTGGCAGACTCCCACAGCCAGGAAACCTAATAGCAATTGCAAATTGATAGCAGCATTGACAGATTGGCAGTCATGAAGGAAAGAAATTGAGTGAAGCAGAACTATATACTGTAGAACTTGGCTAATACACACAATAGTGGAAATTAGAAAATTTGTTCTGAAATGGAAGACTACCGACTCTGATCCTTTCCGTGGAACTGCAATAGAGTGCCATGGACATGCCTCTGTCCTGTATTTCTTACTGAAGCATCTTTAACAAATAAACATAGTGCCTTTTCAATGATTCAATGCACATGTTACTACTGGTAATCTGAAATACTTTGAAGTCTTAATCTGTTTGACAATTCCTCCCCCTTCAAACTAGTAACTCTGGCACTATTACCATATAGACTTTTTTTTTCTCCTATGAGTCACAGTTTTGGTGTCCTCAAGCTGTGTAAATTCCATGAGAAGGAGACTCACCAGCACACCCTGTGAGTAGAAGACAACTATTCTACACAACTATTTTATGTAAATAAATAGCAAGAAGTATGCTGCACCACCAAGTGGCTGCCTATCTGTTTCTTATGGCAATCATATTATAAGATTAGACTTTTGATTCTGTGTTTCTGATAGAAACAGTCTGTGGAGAATTGCACAGAGAGGGAGGGGGAGAGATGGAGAAAGAGAGATCTTAGAAACCCTCCCTGCACCTTCTAACATCTTGTGGCTTTAATCTGGTTTGTTTTGAACTGCAAGAGAGACTGGGGTTTAATTAGGAAGACATTTCAATGGCTGGCTCTACTAAGCTCGGTTTTAAAAGCTGCATCGGAAAACAGGAAAGAGTGGGGTATTGTGAATAGCTGGGAAAATACTGAAATCATAATTAGCAGGGAGAGATAGAGTGGGAGACTGCAACTTGATAAATATAAAGTGTGCTGACTTAAGAAAATATGGTGCACCTAGGCCACAAAGACTGATGGGATCTCTTCCGATCATTGAGAAAATTTGCATTTTTAGAATTTGGAAACAGGAAAGGCATTGGAGCTTCTTTAGCTTAAAGTCATGCACGACTGTACTAGCTAGCTTCCCTTTCAGGGATTTAATAATAATAAAAACAAATAAAAACAAAACAGCAGTTATAAGTTACACAACAGTAATAAACTAAATATATACCATTAGATATTTACAGTTACATTAAAAATAACAGTGATAAAATCCTACCTACTTTGCTACCAAAATTTACAGCACAATAGTCCTGCCTCTATTGGCAGCATCTGGACACAACCACTGCCACCAAATATCTGTTTTACAAATCAATACATTTTCAATATGAAATGCATCCAAAGTTATGTGGAGTAGGAAGGGAATGAGTATTCCATAAATGAGAGCCTTAGTCCTGAAATGTACACCAACAAGTTGAGGCAATGTACAAAAAGGGAATGGAAAGAAGGTCCTATTCTGTTGATTGGGTTGTATAGAAAAGTTTGTATTGGTACGGAAACTGGGATAGGTAATGGATGATAGATAGTAGAGTTATGGTATTTAAGGCCTAATTATGTGATTAGCTAACCAAGTGTGTACAAGGCGAAACATAGAAAAAAATAACAGAACCTTAGGTAGCATTTGTAGAAAGATGGAACACTGTGAAATGCACTCAGTCTAGAAAAACTGAAAAACAATAGCCAGGAAAACATAACTGATGCCAAGACAAAACATTGCTAGTGATGCCCGGGGATTATAGCCTCATCAGCATTATTTGATGGACAAGAACATCAAATGCTGCAGGCAGAAATAACAGCACTAGCTCTGAGAAAAAGTGCTGGCTTTTAGCCATCACAGTGTCATTCAATACCCAAGAGAGTGCTGACTCAGTTGAATGATCTGCTTGGATGTTGACTGAAATGGATCAGCGAGACCACGGTTGATTAGATGAACAGCCCAATTATAAAAGGACAAACCTATGAAAGATTTTAGATAAAAAGAGAAGGAGAAAAACAGGGCACTAAGGAGTATATACTGTACTAAGTAATGTAAGAGAAGACTCCTTCAACTATAGATGGATGAAATTTGTTTAAATATTTCTGGTGCTTTGGGAAAAAATGCCCACTCAAAGAAGGACAAAACGCCCACTTAAATAAAGCATTTATTTAATAGGCAGGAAAGATAAAACAAAATATATTTTATTGGCATGCACAACTACAGTAATCACCGGGGTATTGGTCAAAATGATGCAAAAGAGCTCCGAATCCAGCAAGGTTACTGGTTATATACTTCAAATTGTTACATAAAGTGATAAAGAAAGCACTGTAAATCATATTGTGGCAGCCAAAATGTAGCATTTGATAATATTATGAGATGACTTTACTATAGCTATCCGAGCACTTGCCCATTTCTCCCTATATTAGGTGAAAGGGACTTGAATGATAAGGACAGATGACAAACCCTAGGTGGTGACACGTGATAAGGGCAGAATGGAGTAGAAAAAGAGATAGGAACTAAACCTGGTTTGATCTCAATCATCATTCAAATTAACATACTGAACAACTAAAGATGAATGAATATAGAAATTAGTTAATTTCCATGCACTGTATGTTCTTACAAAATAGAATCTGCATGAAATACAAACTGGAATTTCTATGACAAACACTTATTAGAAATTCACTCTAAAAAGAATGGGGAAAAAGAAATAGGCAACTCTTCCTTATCAGAATCAGAATCAGGATCAGGATCAGGATCAGAATCAGAATCAGAATCAGAATCAGAATCAGAATCAGAATCAG
>WNWU01000007.1:22677271-22745607 GCA_012654045.1 Ptyas mucosa | reverse complement strand
ATCAGAATCAGAATCAGAATCAGAATCAGAATCAGAATCAGAATCAGAATCAGAATCGAGCTGGAAGGGACCTTGGAAGTCTTCTAGTCCAGCCCCCTGCTCAAGCAGGAGATACCATTTCAGACAAGTGACTGTCCAGTCTCTTCTTAAAAACCTCCAGTGATGAAGCACCCACAACGTCTGAAGGCAAGCTGTTCCATCGGTTAATTGTCCTCTCTGTTAGCAAGTTTCTCCATAATTCCAGGTTGCTTCTCTCCATGATTAGCTTCCATCCATTATTACTTGTTCTGACCTCTGGTGCTCTGGGAAATAATTTGACCCCCTCTCTTTGTGGCAGCCTCTCAAATACTGGAATATTGCTATCATGTCCCCCTAGTCCTTCTTTTCGCCAAACTAGCCAAACTGAAATCCTGCAACCGTTCTTCATATGTTTTAGTCTCCAGGCCTTTAATCATCTTAGCTGCTCTTCTTTGTACTTTTTCCAGTCTCAACATCTTTTTTGTAATGTGGTGACCAAAACTGGATACGGTATTCCAAGTATGGTCTTACTAAGGAACAAGAGTCTTGATCTTCACTGTAAGCCACCAGCAAGAAGTTTATTCAGCAGTAGCAGATGGGGAGAGTAGAAGACTATCTATAAATCTTACTTATAGTCGGTTTCTAGTAAAACATATACAGTACTATTAATAACCTAACCCTGATGAAAACACTGGCTTAATATATTTCACAGAGACTACAGGAAAGTTCAACTATCCCAGTGCTGTTTCCCAGGCTTCTTCATGTTTCAGCAGGCCAGAATTAATGTCCTGGGACGTGGTGTTTTCTAGACCACAGACATTTTATCTTGCTAATCAGATAGTCCATGTGACAGTTTGATAACTTTGAGTGCACGCTAGAGTATTTGAGTAGCTGGAGTGGTATAGGGGAATCGTTATTATACTATAACCTTTTCGTGAGCTTCCAACATTCACAAGGAGATTTGCTCACTCATGAGCAGTTCAGGATTTTATATATTCACTGAGCTACCACAACCAATATCTAGTGTTTCTATATATGCAGCAGGAAGCACACTGGGTTTCTGTTGGATAGAACTGATGGTCTGAAGGTTGGGGGCCTTGTCTGAATCCATTTAGATGGACAGATTGTTCTCTGGTTAGCTGTAGATTGGCAGCCAAGTACATTGTACATTAGGGAGGTAGAACTGGCTAAATGCACCGAGGCACCTGTTTTTAGTCCTACTGTACTATTGACATAAAGATATAATCTTGTCAATTCCTTGTTGCGTTTGGGGAATTCTTTTGACCTGGTTTTGAAGATGTACGTCTCAAGTTGATAAACCAAGGAAGTAAGAACAAATTTGAGTATACAAATTTACCATGGGACTTATTTTATAAATGGTTAGAAAACAGAAGCAGAAGTTAGTAAATTTATAATTAAGGATGATTAATAAAATAGAGGTAAATGTATATATAGATAAGCATAACATTATAAGTATATTATTATTATTATTATTATTATTATTATTATTATTATTGAATTACATTTGATTACAGATTAAATTGTATAGAATGACCAGAAGTGAAGATTATATTGTATATATTACAATATATTATATTATATTGTATATATAATGACTATAATTAAGGTGTATAATAGTATGTGTATTTAAAAGAGATTTAATATGGACTGTACACTGTCATTGCAGAAATGGAAATGTGATATATAACAAAAGAAAATGTATAATAAAAAATAATACAAAAAAACCCTATGGCCATATTCTGGGTGTAACAGTCTTTGTTCCCTTGGAAAAAAAACCGAAACCACTGAAGATCATCGTAGATTTTAAGACTGGATGATTGCCCTATTGAAAATTTGTGACCAGAAACCTGCAGACTAGGAATTCTATTTAAAGTATTTGGGAATTTCCAATAAGTATTGCATACCAGAAAATTTGGGAAACCAACACATGGCCACAGGACTGGAAATGCTCAGTGTTCATTCCACTGCTGGAAAAGCCTGACTCTAAAGATCACTCCAATTATCACACAATTGTCTCATACCTCACATCAGCGAGCTTATGCTTAAAATTATACCACAACATCTAGCACCAACCATCGAAAAGGAATTACAAGATGCCCAAAACCCTTCTCCAGGGTCATGGCACCAGCGACCATATTGCAAATCTGTGTTAGATTGTAGAAAAAACACGTGAATATCAAAGATTATTTACATATGCTTCATCGAATACAAGAAAGCCTTCAATTCAGTGGTGGGGTTCAAATAATTTAACAACTGGTTCTCTGCCCTAATGATTTCTTCCAACAACCAGTTTACCAAACTGCTCAGAAAGTTAACAACCGGTTCGCCCGAAATGGTGCGAACTGGCTAAATCCCACCACTGCTTCAATTGTGCTGATCATGAGAAGCTATGGAGCATCCTATGAGGGTACCAACATATCTGGTCAAGTTGGTGAAATCACTATACACAAATCAGGAGACCACTGTGCGAACACCATATGGAGACATCAAATGTTTAATCTTCTTTCTTATTCAACCTGTATGCCAAAACGATCACGAGGAAGCTAGATCTTGAAGAATCAAAAATCAGTGTAAAGATTGGAGGAAGAAACATCAACAATCTTCGATATGCTGATGATACAACTCATCTCTCAGAAACCAAAGAAGTCCTGGAACATCCGATCATGAAAATCAAGAAGAAAGTGAAAATTTTGGTCTCTTTCTGAACATCAAAAAGGCCAAGTTCATTAGAACAGCAAACAATGGAAACATCAGAATAGAAATTGATGGTGAAGAGATAGAATGCATAGAAAAATTCACTTTTCTAGGTTCACAGATTACTCAAAGTGGTGAATGCAGCACAGAAATAAAACGTCGGACTGCACTGTGTCACACAGCAAAAAGGAACATGAATCTAATATGGAAAAGCAAAGATCATCAGCCTGGCAACCAAATGTCATTTAGTCCGGTTATTGTATTCCCTGTAGTTACCTATGATTGTGAAAATTGCACCTTAAATAAGCAAGACAGGAAGAAAATTGACTCATTTGAGTTGTGGTGCTGGAGAAGGATCCTGTGTGTTCCTTGGACAGCAAAGGTGACTAACAATGAAGTATTGGAGTGCACAACACCAAATATGTCACTAGAAGGAAAAATCACAAAACTGCATCTCATTTACTTTGGTCATACTGTGTGGGAGAATTCACTGGAGAAAGCAATTATATTTGGAAGAGTTAGTGGTAAAAGGAAACCAGGCCACCAAAGACGACGAAAGCTGGATACTATCAAAGCTAACACCAACCAGAGTAGCAGTGCAAGATTGGAATATGTGGAGAGACCTGGCCCATAGAATCATCAAGAGTCAGACTCGACTGAATGGACAACATCATCATCAAGTAGAAAGGCTGGGATCAAATTTAAATAATAAATTAAAATAGTCTCCTTCAGCCACAAAAAATTAATTTCAAATTTTAATTTTTAACAAAAAACATAAACTGATTTTCTCTACTATGGTCCTTTACACTGCATATCCAATATGTAAACCATGCCTATTAATTTACTGCTCGACAGATAAATCTCTGTATTTATTGATTCAAATTCATGTAGGATTAAAAATCCATTATCTCTTTCACTATCCCTGACAGGTGAAAAATCAGCATGCATCAAATATGGAAAAAATTGTAGACATGCTTAGAGAGAGAAATCTGCTTTCATTCCACAAAATAAATGTCCTTCAGCTACATCTAATTCATCACAAAAGATCTGTTAGATATGAATCAATGAGTGTGTGTTTGTATGTGTACGAGTGTGTATATATACATAACACACATACAAACATACTAGGATATGTAAGTGAATGCTGCAAAGAATATAACATTACCATACAGGAGGAACACTATGGAAACACACTACATGAGCAAATGAATGAAAACAAGGCAAAATTGAGATTTGTATATGTATTTCTAATAAACAATAGCAATAGCACTTAGACTTATATACCGCTTCACAGGGCTTTTCAGACCTCTCTAAGTGGTTTACAGAGTCAGCATATTGACCCCAACAATCTGGGTCTTAATTTTATCGACCTTGGAAGGATGGAAGGCTGAGTCAACCTTGAGCCGCTCAGAATTGAATTCCTGGAGTGAGCAGTGAGTTAGCCCTGCAGTATTGCATTGTAACCAGTGTGCCACCACAGCTCTATGACCTGCTTAGTTTAAATAATTATTTATTCTTTATATGACAATTAATTTTACAATTTCTCTAGCAATAAAAAAAATTGAACTTTGAATTTTCATATGCCCAGTGGATTATGAATCAATACTATCCCACCCAGTGCTCTGAATTTATTCAACTTCTAAATATGTTTTAGCCTACCCCTTTTCATGGTTATTGACTAAAATAAGTGTATGTTCATACACAACTGAGCATTTGTAATTTCTTTTAAGCCTGTGATAGAGCTTATAAAAGAAGGCCTACATTCAGCCTTTGGATTCTGCAAATCGGGCTGGAAAAATTCCTTTATGAACCAATGGAGATCCATTGAAGTTGGATGTTCCTATTGGAATAAGTTGCAATATTAGTTGTTCGATTTTGATTTACTGTTATTTCTAAATCTACTCAGTTATGGCTTCTTCAGTCAACTATGATTCATCAAATAATGGCTTATTTTTATTTATTTATTTATTTATTTTCCAATTTCTATACCGCCCTTCTCCCTGAGGACTCAGGGCGGTGTACAGCCAGAAATAAAAAACATGAAATATAAATATTAAGACAATTAAAATATATATAATTTGGCTACAAAATTTAAAACTCACAGACCAATTAAAATATTCAAATATTTAAAATTTCTTCTTAAGCCAGCCCGGCTTGTTGGAAAAAATGTGTTTTTAGGGCACGGCGGAAGGCACTGAGGTCATGAATTCTCCTAATCTCCGGGGGCAACTGGTTCCAGAGGGTGGGTGCCCCCACAGAGAAGGCTCTCCCCCTGGGGGTCACCAGCCTACATTGTTTGGCTGATGGCACCCTGAGGAGGCCCTCTCTGTGGGAGCACACGGGTCGATGGGAGGTCATCGGTGACAGCAGGCGGTCTCGGAGATAACTAGGCCCTATGCCATGGAGCGCTTTAAAGGTGATCACCAACACCTTGAAGCGCACCCGGAAGACCACTGGAAGCCAGTGCAGCTCGCGCAGGAGCGGTGTTATGTGGGAGCGCCACGCTGCTCCCATCACTACCCGCGCGGCCGCATTCTGGACCAGTTGGAGCCTCCGGGTGCTCTTCAAGGGGAGCCCCATGTAGAGAGCATTACAGTAGTCTAGGCGAGAGGTGACAAGGGCGTGAGTGACTGTGCACAGGGAATCCCGATCAAGAAAGGGCCGCAACTGGCGAATCAGGTGAACCTGACAAAAGGTCCCCCTGGCTACAGCCGTCAGATGTTCCTCCAAAGACAGCTGCCTATCCAGGAGGACTCCCAGATTGCGAGCCCCTTCTGCGGGGGCTAAAGACTCGCCCCCGATAGTCAGTGATGGAGTCAACTGACTATATCGGGATGCCGGGAACCACAGCCACTCCGTCTTGGACGGGTTGAGCCTCAGTTTGTTTCTCCCCATCCAGATCCGCACGGCTTCCAGGCACTGGGACATCACTTCGAGGGCATCATTGGGGTGGCCTGGGGTGGAGATGTACAGCTGGGTGTCATCAGCGTACTGATGGTATCTCACCCCAAAGCCACGGATGATCTCACCCAGCGGCTTCACATAAATGTTGAACAAAAGGGGCAAGAGGACCGACCCCTGCGGCACTCCACAAACGAGAGGCCTCGAGGTCGACCTCTGCCCCCCTGTCAACACAAACTGCAACCGGTCGGAGAGAAAGGAGGAGAACCACTGTAATACAGTGCCCCCCACCCCCAACTCTTCCAGCCGGTGCAGATAAAACATAACCAAAAAAAGTCCTGTTTCTGATGTAAGGAACAATAAAAAAGAACTAACAAGCTAAAAACTCACTTAACTGTCTTAAATTATAAATCGGTTCACATATTATCACTAGACACCATGAGAGACAAAGCCTACATCATGATATACCGTATATACTCGAGTATAAGCCGAATTTTTCAGTACATTTTTTATGCTGAAAAACCCCCTCGGCTTATACTCGAGTGAGGGGGGGATGCTTTTAAAAGCCTCTGGCGATCCCAGCTGAGTTGCCTGATCGTCAGAGTGCTTCTAAAAGAAGCACTTACAGAGCTAGTTTACTGGTTTTCTTTGAAATAAATATTCAAAAACATTTATGCCTCTATTAATGTAATTTTATTAATTTTTATTAATATTATTTTTATTTTGAAATTTACCAGTAGCTGCTGCATTTCCCACCCTAGGCTTATATTCAAGTCAATAAGTTTTCCCAGTTTTTTTTTTGTGGTAAAATTATGTGCCTCGGCTTATATTCAGGTCGGCTTATACTTCAGTATATACGCATTTCATCACTCTTCCTTATTCTTCCTGGGGACATTTATGTTTATTGTCCAGACTGTAATTAAAGTTGAGCACAATGTGTTGGTTTGGATGTCATGACAAGCAAATGTTGAGCAAAAGTGAAAGCAAATACTTCTGAATCTCTGGCTGATATACCGTAGAGAAGAAAATAGAAAGATAAAAGCAATCTGCTCACCACATTGATTAATTTAATCTGTGGAGTTTGCATAGAAAGAGATAACTGGAACCAAATTTTCATCACAGCACTATGAGATTTGAATTATTTTTTAATATGAAACACTAAGGGAAAAAGTAGGGTCCATGAAAATCTCTCTTTTCTGTTCCTTTCTTATATAACTTCCTCCATGTCGGAAATTTGTCTTAGACAAATTCCTTCAAGAAAATGAGAAACAGGGGTTGGTTCCTTATTTGTAACATCTACACTCTTTCTATAATTTGAGTTCTTTTTCCAAGAAACATAACAAACATTCTTAAATAAACTGGGTAGAATTTTTGTTCACCAAGCTCTTGTTTATCAATACACTGAAAATATTTGCCACTGAATTCTGCTAAATACTTCCCAGGTGTTTAGGTGCAGAGGGTAACATATTCTCAGACTGGATATAATTCTTCAAACTGACCCACAGTTATCAATTATCAATTATGTGTTTCCTTAGGGTTGCCATTGGATTAATTTCCCCCCCTCAATAATAGTTCTAATCAAAGCAGAAAACTACAAACTAAAAAGAATTTAAAACAGAAAGCCATGCTTTCTTTCCATCTCCAGGAATGGCTGTTCCATGCCTCTTAGCTTAGAATGCACATCTTTTCTATTAGGCTAGTGTTGCTCCCCATAGGTCCATAGCTTTTCTGAGATTCTGTCATTCAAAGGGAATTTGTTATATCCCTGCAGCCTGTAAGGTGCTCTTGCTCAAGACTGTCCTCAGTTTCTCCACAGTACTAATTCACTAAGCTCCACTCTTACTAAATTCAGTGTTCTTGAAGTTGCTCAAATGAAATGTTTGAGAGCCACTCTTGCCATCTCAAAATGTGTTAAGAATGTCATTTCAATGTTTTGAGATTGGTTTAGTTTTTGTGGAAGCTACAGCTTGGTTTTTACTTATGAATTTTTGGTTAAAATAAATTTTCCATCCCATAGGTTTGGTCTCTAAAGTGGTTCTTAGCAACCACTTTAAATCACCATGGCCTAAGAAAGCTATTGATTAAATCCATTTATTATATTTTTCAATGGGGAGCCTGTGCTCCTTAGGCTTTGAAAATGTCAGATGCACTCTCAGGCAATGGATCTAGGACAGGGGTGTCAAACTCAAGGCCAGGGGCCAGATCCAGTACATAGGGTGCTTAAATATGGCCCATGGGGCTGCCCTGGAAACAGCAAAGGACCAGCCCGTGGTGCCTCTGCCAGCAAAAATGGAGCTCGGGTGGGCCATGTGCACTTATTAATGTCAGGATTCCAAGTAATAGATACATTGCAAGCAAAACTCCAAGGCAGGTGAATTCCTCAAAGAATAACTTTATTGGAAATGTCAAATTGGCACATATCTGTGTTGTGGCCCGCCAGCTGCCAGTGAAGCTGGTGGCAGACTCGGACGATGAGGAGGTTGGGGAGGAACTTGGGCCAGTTCTGGAGTCTGGGGAATGCTCTGATGGATGCTCTGTGTCAGACACAGAGATAGAGCCAGGGCCATCTGACATTTCCCAGCCATCGGAGAGGTAGCTGCCTTTGGAGGCTCAGATGAGTGAGGAGGAAGAACAGCTGGGGCCTGTTTCAGATGCACCAGGGGTGAAATGCTCCCAGTTCAGACCGGATCGCCCGATCCGGTAGTGATGGCAGTGGGTGGTTCGGAGAACCAGTAGCAAAATCCCTGCGCCCCCCCCCCATGCCCAGCTGAGCCAAGCAATCATCAGAGACTTTTTTTTTATTTTTAAAAACATTTTTTCTACAACCTCTTCGGCAAAAAAAATGCTTTTAAAAGTTAAAAAAAAAGCCTCTGATGATCAGGCAGCTCATCTGGGATCATCAGAGGCTTTTAAAAGCATTTTTTTACAACCTCTTCAGCCGAAGAGGTTGTAGAAAAAATGTTTTTAAAAGGCTCTGATGATCCCAGCTGAGTTGCCTGATCATCAGAGGCTTTTAAAAACTTTTTTTTACAACCTCTTTGCCCCCCCCCCCCATCAAGTCATGCCCACAGAATCAGTAGTAACAAATTTTACATTTCACCACTGAGATGCATGTATGTTCAGAGCAGTTAGGAGAGATGAACAATGGAGGACAGGGAGTCAACTCGGGAAGCAAAGCACCCATGGACACTGAATTGCCTCTCCCTGGCTGGAGAATAAATAGAAGGAAAGGGGAGTAGTTGTCGTAGGGGACAACAGTTCGTATTTCTGAAAATTTTGCTCATTGTGTTTTGTACATCAAAGACTGCTTGCCAGAACTTAACTTGAAGCCTTTCAGCTGGGAGCTCACAGCCTTGCAATTATCACAAGGAATTGATATGATCTGTTGCTGCATTTAACTCCTTGCAAGACTCTTGCTTGAACTTTTCGATGGATGAATGCCATTAATTTACAAGAGGTAAATAAAGAGGGGTTTTACATGACAAGGAGTCTGTTTCTTGCTTCTGCTAAGGCTGGGTCAAACCAATCTGGTGAAAACCAACTCTGAAGAGCTCCTTGGTTTTCACCTAATTAAAAGTAAAAGTTTTTCCCTCGATCCCAAACAATCAGTCACATGGCCCAATTAATGCAGCATCTGATGGTCTGGTGACACCACTCCTCCTTCCTCCTTGGTTCCCAAGAGAAAGTATTTTATTTTGACTACACATCTCCAGCTATCTCTAATCCCCCCTCACTATTCCTTGGTCCAGTCTGGCAACACTGAAGCTCCAAGAAGGCTTCAGCCAGGTCAGCTTCAGGGTTGACAGTTAAATTAGTAACACGGTTGTTAAATGAATCTGGATTTCCCTTTGACTTTGCTTGTGAGGTTGCAAAAGGCGATCACATGACCCTGGGACACTCTGACCGTCAAAAATATGAGCCAGTTACCAAGCTTATGAATTTTGATCACATGACCATTGGGATGCTGTAATGATCGCAGGTGTGAAAAATGGTAATAAGTCACTTTTTTTCAGTGAGGTTGTAACTTCAAACGGTCACTAAACAAACTGTTGTAAGTCGAGGACTACCTACATTTATGGTGGAAGATTCTGATTAATTTCCTTGCTGATATTTTATTTTATTCTACTAGTTTTGTACTTTTATCTCTCTATTGTTATATTCTATGTTCCATTCTTATTCCTTGTAATATTTATACATTTATACCAGGGGTGGGTTCTACTTACCTTTATCACTGGTTTGCAAAGGGGCCGCACTCGCGCACGTGCTTCACTCATGCAAAAGCTTCTGCACATGCGCAGAAGCATTCTGATGATGTCCGGCTTGGTGGGTGGAGCCTCCCTCTGGTTTTACTACCGGTTCTATAGAACTGGTCCAAACCGGGGGCAACCGACCACTGATTTATACATAGATTCAACTGATATATACTTATATTTATATTCACTTTCTTTTTAGATTTTAGATCATTTTTCCTGGCTATTTGACTTCTGTAAGAAGAGTTTTGTTAATTTGTTAAGTGGGGGTGGGGGAACCTGTTGTAACTTAAAGATTATCCAATTTATTATGGTCTTCACGTATTTTTATTTCACTCATAAAGAAAACAAGAAAAAGTGTCCACAACTTTTATTTCCTAAACTGTTAGTAAAGAGAGAAAAAGATTTAGTTTCCACTCATAAAATGAGAATATGTTTACTGTTACATGCTTAGTGATGCCTGCAAAAACATAAAAGCAGAAAATTGCATTTTGTATTGTCGTAACCTTGATAGGAAAGTAGGACTAGTTCATTCTTTCCTCTCTGTGTGAACATTTGTGGCCCGTATTGACTTTCAATATGCTTATGATCAAAATGTGAAGCGAACTGTATACAGATCCAGCCAGCAATAGTATCTATTACAACATCACTTTTTCCAGACTACTATAAACATGAAAGGTTATTTTTATCCTTGAGGAAGATTCCGCTTTTATTGGAAGAAAGACTTCCTTCCAATCAAGCCAAATTGACAAACAAGCTGGAGGTTTCATGTCTACCCCTTTAAATATCATAATCATCCTAATATATTACATTAATCCCGTTCCTTTTGCAAAAACCAATTTCATTAGAAGACATTACTGTTTTGTCGTGCCTAGCTAATAAACGCTTCAGGATTAGCCATTTTTATATGTCAGGGAAGAAAGATTTCTCTTCCCCAATTCTACAGTCTCAGCCAAGCTTTTCCTTGGCATTTATTCTAAGTAATTCTCAAAAAGCAAAACAATGCAAAGGTACCCGCCATCATATCTTATGTCCTTTTTTCTTTGGTCCTTAGAAAGGTTTTTCAAGTATTTTACAATCTAAAAATAAAGTCTTACTTGACAAGTTTTAACGTTCCCTTTCTCTCTGTTTCTGTCCTATGGGAATTATAGCTTCTTCCAATTTGTCATCTCATCATTCTAATTCTGTACTATAGAAAGGGCAACTGTTAGTAGTTGAGCTACAACAGGGAAGTGTGCCAGCACACGCACTAGACTCAAGGCATTTTCAGGATGTCAATTCAGCTGCCTGGAGTGCTATTAGCCTTCATTAGCCAAAGATGGAAATATTGCAAATGCATGCAGTAAAATGTTTCAGAGTGACTACCACAGGAGCCAGTCAAAAGCCAGAAGGGTGTAAAACTAAAGGTAATCTGATTCTGTCTAGTAATAAAAAATGCAAATATATTTTCTTCTCTCTTGAACCTGAAAAAAAAAATTCCGAAATCAAGCTCAGGAAAGGTTAGCATTATACAAGCATCATTTCTTCTGAATGAACAGAAGATGTCAGATGTCCCTTAAGCAAAATATTGTGTTACCATGCCTACCCAATGACTTAAGTAACAAGATTAAAGAAGAAAGACATTACTAATGGAAAATTTCTTTCCAAATGAGGAATGGCCATGCAGATGTAAATTTCAATATAGGAAATAATTTCTTATGTGGATTAATAGATAATCTGCCAAACAGAAGTCATAGAGTCATCCTTAGCCTTGCTTCTAAATGTTATCTTTGAAGGTGAGCTTCTGAGGATAATTTAAAGCTGTGATGGCAAACCTATGGCATGCGTGCCACAGGTGGCATGCAGAGCCCAGCTCAGCTCCATTCCACATGCGCTTGCGCCTCCCATTGGCCAGCTGATTTTCGCATCTCTGCCGTGCATGCACGGGGGTGGGGCGCATGCGGGAGACATGCGTGCATGCCCAGGAGGTCTGCTAGGCCCAAAATGGGACCGGGGGGTCACGCAGGCATGCATGGGGGTTGGAGGAGTGGGGGAGTCATGCGCACATCCGCACACTTTCAACATGCGACAACAAAAAGGTTAGCCATCACTGATCTAGAGATTCCAATTCCCAAAGAATCAGTTTGGTCAATGCTTCAAATTGTTACTAGATACCAAACTGTACATGTATCATTTTTATATACTGAGCAAATCAGCATAAAATCTCACATGCAAGGACCAATACAGTATATTAATTAAAAAGTTGCTTATGTTTTTTATATGTATATCCCAGATATACTCTAAGGTTCTTACTTACATAGGCTAAACGATAGGGATTCCCTTACATGAGAAATCAGGATGGTTCTGATAGCACTTTTTCCAACAGACATTTTATAAAGAGGCATAAGCTTTTGTGACCTGCACTATACTTCATCAGATCATCAATGAAGTTTTTGAGTGAATTACAGCTCACAAGAACTTATGCCTCTTTATAAAATGTTCTGGTTAGAAAGGTGATACCAAACTTCTTATTTTTTTGATGGGGAGCACTATGAATCAATACAGGTCTACTTCAACAGTAAGTTCTCAGAAGGAATTATGGGATATAAATGCCAATAATTAATAATTGCTGCAACATTCCTTTCCCAGTCATTTTGATAACATTTATTGTTATTGTCAAAAGTCTACTCCTTTCAATTCATTCAATCCTGATATTCTTCTTATATGAAAAACTTGGGGTGTTACTACATTTCACAAACCCATATCTAGCTTTTGTGCTTCTCTGATATTTGGAATTATCAAGTTTTAGAGAATCCTTGAAAAAAGCATTTGATTTAGACAGAGTTCAAATTTCCTCATGAATCTGATCATCTGATAATTCATTGCTAAATTTCCAATGCCAAAAGCCATATGTAGTGCACATTCTTATACTGAACCGAGTTTCAAAAAATGGTAGAAAGAAAGTAGAATTGAATTTGTTAAATAGAATTGAATATGTTAAATCTTACATTAGTAATAAATAATTATTCAAGGATTTAGAATTATTCATATTTTGAAGCCTTTTTTTTCGGGCTTTACTACCAGGCATATAAATTTATTTTTATATGCAAAAGATAACAAAAACGCTATTTTGAAATAGCAATTTTATTTTCCCAATCTGAATAAAATTATGGAATAAAATAGGAAAGATATATATCTAATCTGTGAAGCTAAATTTCATAGATACAGCTATGGAGTTATTAACTTATTATATAAGTTATTATATAACCTTTTAGAGAAGGTTTCCCTTCTATTTTCCAATATGTTTTCAGCTTCACAGGCTAACTCTTGGAATTTCCTAGTGTTCTCCCATTCAAACACCAACCAAATCTGAATCTGTTTAGTTTTTCAAGATCAGCAAATGTTAGATAGATGCTGTCAGAGACGATCACCAATAAAAGAGACTTCTGTTTTCCATTATAAATTAATATTTTAAACTTCTTTTAATATTTCTTTGAAATGTACATTATTGTCAGAAGTGGCAGATTAAGATATTTCTCATAAAATGTACTGTTTTCATTCATATTATTTTAAATTTTCAAAGCTTTCAAGATTATCTCCATCCCTAGTAAATAGCTAAAAAGTATATTTCTTCCTTTCAAAATTTCACCAAAATTATTTTCCTGTTTGAAAGAATCAAAAGCAAATTCTATTTCATCCAACTCAATGAGAAAAGCATGTAGAAGATGAAAAGTTATGCAGGACTCATTAGGAACAGTTTGATTTGATTAAGCTTATTAAAAGTTTAATAATTATTATTATAAAAACCCCTGGTTTATGTCTCCCATTAAAATTTATGACCCTTCACTGAAGCCTTACTGGCTAACAGTTTCTGAAAGTTAAACCTGCTCTGATTGTACTTATTTTGCTCTTTATTTTTATTTCTATGCTACTGTATGTTATTTAAGGCGGATCCAAAAAATCGTTCAATTCACCTGTTTCTTGGTCTTTGCTGCTGTCATTATCTCTGCTTTTATGGAAATATTGGCTCACCATACTTATCCTGAAAATTTCCTGTTTCCAGTTTTATAGAAAAGAACCCTAATCCAGACATTACATTCATCAATTACTTAGGTTTTTTTTAAATTAAATAATTTCTGGCTCACCAGATGTGTTATAGGCATGAAGTTCTTTTTTCCCTACTTAAGTCCATAGAAATGATTTTCCCTTTCAGGCCATATGCAACCTGTATATGTGTATAGGTGGAGGGAAGTTACAAATGACAAGCTAAGAGAATGATCTGGAAAAGGACGCTTTATTTGATATCAAAAGAAAGTAGCTGAAGTTTTAAAATTTAAAAGGGAAATACAAATGATAAAAAATTCTAGCAATTTACAGTGGCACAAGATTCTTAATTTCTTCTTCAGAAGTCCAACACAGGTTCTCATTTGGATACAGCTACAATGAAAGAAAAAAGGATTGTTCTGAAATAATTTAGGGCTAGGTTGTTTTATTGAATCCCTTTCAAATATTAAATACATATTGTTGTTGTTAGTTGTGAACTTGTGTCCGACCCATTGAGACCCCATGGACAACTTTCCTCCAGGTCTTCCTATCCCCAGAGACCATTTAAGTTCACGCCGACTGCTTCAGTGACTCCATCCAGCCACCTCATTCTCTGGCGGCCCCTTTTTCTTTTGCCCTCAATTGTTCCCAGCATTAGGTTCTTCTCCAATGAGTCCTTCCTTCTCATTAAGTGGCCAGAGTATTTGAGTTTCATCTTCAGGATCTGGCCTTCTAAAGAGCAGTCAGGGTTGATCTCCTCTAGGACTGACTGGTTTGATCGCCTTGCAGTCCAAGGAACTCGCAGGACTCTTCTCCAGCACCATAGTTCAAAGGCCTCAATTCTTTGACACTCATCTTTCCTTATGGTACAACTTTCACAACCATACATTGCAACTGGGAAAACCATAGCCTTGACTATACGCATTTGTTGGCAGGGTGATGTCTCTGCTTTTTAGAATGCTGTCTAGATTTGCCATAGCTTTCCTCCCCAGGAGCAAATGTCTTTTAATTTCTTGGCTGTAAATACATACTAGGACATTTCATAAAAGAGTAAACAGTAATAACATTCTTCCTGTATAACTTTTTCTCTATCAGGACTGATTGTTGAAGCAGTGGGGGATTCAGAGTATGAAAAATAAAATATACCTAAAATTTGAAATACGATATTCATTTAACACACATCGTCTAAAGATAGTTGTAGGAACATAGTGCTTCTCCCTCTCTGAATATTAGTCTATGATGGAAAAGCAGCCATTCAGTACATCTGTAAATTCATATAAGTTATATGTTAATTCTTGCTCAGCACTGGGACACAATCTTGTCATATTTGTTAATAAAGAGCCTTTACCATTTCAACTTCTTTTTCTCTGCAATCTTAAAATCTTCAATAGTATTCTATCTATTAGAGCCGTGGTGGTGCAGTGGTTAGAATGCAGTACTGCAGGCTACTTCTGCTGATTGCCAGCTGCCAGCAGTTCAGCAGTTCAATTCTCACTGGCTCAAGGTTGACTCAGCCTTCCATCCTTCCGAGATCAGTAAAATGAGGATCCAGATTGTTAGTAAAATGATGGTGAAATGTCATTAAAATGACCCAAATTATATGCTGACTCTGTAAACCGCTTAGAGAGGACTATTAAGCAGTATATAAATCTAAGATAGTGCTATTGCTATCTTTGCTTGGTTCTTTCAAATATGGTCTATTGAGGATTGTATTTCACTTTTTAATGGAGTCAGTTCCTGAATTTATTTTCTTTCTACAAATATTTCTAATATTATATAATTCCATTTATAAAGGAAAATTTAGTAGTATAGTATAGTATAGTATAGTATAGTATAGTATAGTATAGTATAGTATAGTATAGTATTTTTAACAATTTTCTCCCTTCTGTGATTCTTATATATTCCTACACAATTTTTTTGTGATTTCACAATTTTTTTATGATTTCTCTGATCATCTTAGAAATCAAAAGAGATCATCCTTTTTCTTTTATAATGTATTCATATATTCTTAATTGAGATAGATATCATAACTTTTTGTTGGACATTAAAATACGCATTCATTCATAGTATATCTTTCTATTGCTCCATCTTTGGAGCAATCATGAGCTCATGAGTAGCTATCATGAAAGCTACTTGAATATTTTTCTCCTTGAAATATTGGCAATATTTTTATGCTTTTATATATCATGTCATCTATCTCGTCTCAGAGGCTGTCAGATTCACTTTGACATAAATTAAGCATACTAAATCTGTTGCTTGCATTGATCTTATATTCTGACTGTATGTTCTCCAAATTAGATTTTATTGGCATACCTACAGTCTTAACTACATATTTTACACCTATAATTCATACAAACATCTACACTGTAAGATGATACTGTTTGTAAACGATATGGAGTCAATGATATAACCATGTTTGTGCCTGACACCAAATGACCTAGCTTACCACAAACCCAAACATGCTGTGCATAGAAGATATTTTTTAAAAATCGTAACTATTAAATGAATGCAAGATGTATTAAGATTAACTGGGATTTATCAAGTATTCCTATTTCATTCAATGTCAGACTTTTGTTAACACAGCAACGCACACCCAATCATATGTATATATAATTTCCAAATTTAAAGAAGTATTTGTGAAATTGTAGCCATTTTTACCAGCTAATGTCAGAAGCAAGTTTCTAAAGAGACACTTAGCTTGTTCCAGCAGGACTTTTCTAATATGCATAATCCAACTCCTGTGAAGATGAAACTGATTCAGCCGAACATCTAATTTATGTGTTTGGCAATAGGAGCTCATTTACCTCCTCCTGTGGTGTTTTCCCGACAAACCTGGCATGCAACAGGTACTCCAACCTAAAAACAATTTCAGGCAGTATAAAAGGGGGGGGGGGGGAGGCAGAGAAGCTACTATTATCAGTAAGGAACAAAGCAAGAAAGTGAAGTAAACAAATCTCAAGTTTCCCATAGAGACATAAAATCTGGGCAGAGAACAAAGGAAAGCAGAGGTAATTAACTTTCTGAAAAGTAGATCAAGATAGTATAGTATGATCTGGACACTAAAAACAACCATTTTTGCTGATGTTTTTTTGAGTAGAAGCATTCGTTTTTACAAGAATCGTAATGCTGGACCTAAATTGTACTATACTTAGCATTTTTCTGATGTCCCAGTTACCTCATACGTGCTCTATATTAATTTTTATAATATCTCCTGAAAGTATACCCTGTTTCCCCCAAAATAAGACATCCCCTGATAATAAGCCTAATCGGGCTTTTGAGCGCATGACAATAAGGCCAAGCACTTATTTCAGGGTTCAAAAAAATATGACAGGGTCTTATTTTTGGGGAAACAAAATAAGCAGTACATTCATCTATAACTATCATACTATCCCCATTTAATGTAAGGAGACATTAACAAGTTGGAAAAACTAGACAATTATATTATTTTAAAAAAGGAAACAACCAAATCCAATTTACACCAATAACATTCACTCTATTAGTCCATCACTTTATAGTTTTGCAAGTCATTGTTTATTTTACAATGTCCATTCACCACATCATGTACTGCCTTTTCTTCTTTAAACCTCTCATTTCTCCTTTTTTCAAGAACTTATCAATTCACTTCAACCGCAACTTTCTTGTTGATCTTTCTCTTCTTTTTGTTCTTGCTTTATAGTTTTGCATCCTTAATTAGCATTTGTTATTGTTGGGTGCAAAACTCTTAAGATACTAACAAACTGGTGAGAGTAGGTAAAGGAAGTGAAAAAAACCTAAGAAATCTTTAAAGAGCTTTCACCCAGTTGCCATCTTGAATCATCCCCAATTCTTTTCCTTCCATTTTTCTACCTATTTCTTAACTCACTCATTCATCCATCATGTATTTGTTTCATTGTTTAATCCCTTCATTCTAAATTCCCAAATCATCTTGACATACTTCTTCCATACTAATTTGTATTCACATTCATTCACTATCCAGTCATTTTTACCCTATCTCTACCTGTATACCTACATCTGTTGGCACAGAATTCAACTCATTTTGATGTTTCTCTTGCCATACTTAATTCTTGCTTCCATGGGCAGAAACCTGTTGTCATATACCACGATTTTTACTTCGTTGACAAATATTCATTCCTTTCAATAGATATTTTCTACCAGAAATTGCATATTTTAAACGTGATATATTGCATTTGAGGAGTTTTGGAAGATAACCCATTGCCAAAAGCAAGAACTTTTTTTCTTTTTATATTGAGGTGTATTTTTCCAATTTATTGATCTTCCCATGTGTATCTTATGAGCCGTGGTGGCACAGTGATTAGAATGCTGTACTGCAGGCTATTTCTGTTGATTGCCAGCAATTCAATTCTCACGGCTCAAGGTTGACTCAGCCTTCCATCCTTCCGAGACCGGTAAAATGAGGACCCAGATTGTTGGGGCAATATGCTGACTCTGTAAACCACTTAGAGAGGGATGTAATGCACCATGAAGCAATATATAGGTCTAAGTGCTATTACTATTGCTATTATGTTTTCTTCAAAGAACTCATAGCTTAGCTTTCCAAATAAAAATATTACTATATATTAGACTTATTAGGTTATTTTATTTCATTTCTTAAAATGTCAGGTTTCTGGAAGCAGACTGGACTCAAAACATTTAATCATAAAAGCAACACTCTCTAAATTCCCATTTGTAAAATGAATTTAAACAATGATTAAAATACCAATGCAAGCATTCTGGTGAGCAGTCTAGGTTCAAATGAAAGACCTATAGATTATAGGCAGATAAAATAGTGAGGAGTTTTGCTTCTTTCTTGCATGCTTTCTATGTAAAGGGGGAAAAGTGTGACTCTTGTGAAAGGCAACTTCACATGCTGCTTGTTTTAATAACAGCTATTCAAATTTGTATGAATCTGAGAACCGGCTTTTTAAAACAACGTCATGCTGCCGTTAGCTGTACTACTTTCTAGATGACTCATAAAACCATTAAAACAGCAAGATCAAGCATCACATTTTGCAGCACGACAGATCAAATAATAACACTGCCTGGCAGATAAAAGTAAATCTGACTGATTTTCTTAAGAAGTGAAAAAATAAAAAGCAATCCTGTTTAGTGTGAAAAAGCCCCAGACAATCGCACCAGGTGAGCCTCCCTGTAGACAAGCGTTCTGAATTCATGCTGTGCTGGAAAGAGCTTTGCTAGAAGCAGCCAGGAGGAGCGTCAGAAGATCATCTTTGCAGGTAACCCAAGTTCACATGGGAGAAGGCAGCCCTTCAAGTACTCTATCCAAAGCTGTTTAAGAATTTAAAGCACTTTAATTTGATTCATGAACAGTCTGCGAAGCTATTTTAAACCAAAAGTTTTTCAGACCGTGTCAGCAATCCAGCTGCATTTTGTATTGACAAAGTGCATACCTGACTACTGCACTGACTGCATTTTTTATTAGTTGTCAAAGACAATCCATTGCGCAATACCTGGCTTCCCACATCGCACTAAGCTATAAGGTGATTTATGCGGTTTTTGCTTGATGCATTGTGTAAACGCGTCCGCTCTGTTTCTAAACTACAATTTATGGCTTAGAAAGTTCTAGAAGCTCAGCCAATTGTGGTTTATTTGCTAAGTTGTGGTTAAGTAAGCAGGTCATAGCACAATGCAAAAAGTCAATTTTCATGTATGCTGTCAGATTTGCTGTAATACGGGGTGCTTGCACATATTTGAAAAGATTATGGAATATATATAAGCTTCAGGATCGTTTGTGAAATGCCATACAGTGCCTCGGAGTTAAATTCCAAATTATGATTTGGCATTCATTCAGCTGTGCCCTTTCTTCTTTTCTTTCCATAATCTTATTCCTTCTCTTTCACAACAAACCAAAGCTTGCAGTTTTATTTAAATTGCAAACCATAATGACAGAATTCTGGAACAGAGAATCACAAAAACACTTCAAAAGAAGGATATGTAGGAGGATACAAAGAAAGGAACAAGCTTGAGACTGCTTAGTATAAATAATCCTAAATCTTGCATAAATTTGACTGTTTAGCTGTCCTGGCAGAATAAAATCCTGCCCACCCCCACCTCCCCAAAAAAGAACTTTACAAAAACAGAACTGAAAGAACAGTGTTTTGTTTTGTTTTTTCAATTAAAAAGATCTTGGAATTTATGTTTTTTAAAATTTAGAGGTTACTTTCCAGTGAATTTATACAGATCCACAGACAACTATAAGGTTGGTTTGTGATGATATAGGATTTATATACTGTTATGTTGGCTGCAACTTCAATATCTATGTGCAAGAAGGAAGAGAGAAAATATCTCATTTGAAGCCCCATGGGCATATTCCCCATGCAGTAGCGGATGTACAATAACACTGATTAACCCTTTATTATGCCAACATTATTTTTTCACTTCAATAATGATTTTGTTCAAAGCCTAGCCTGTGGGCTTTATTAAGGCTGAAGCTAATGAAAACTGATGTTGCTAAATTGGACCTACATAAACCAGAATTTGTTCATCGGTTTAATATATTACTGTACTTAGATTATTTGGAGGAGGGGATGAAAAGCAAACCAAACATCTATTCAAATTCCACATATCCTGTAATTTGTGTCAGTCTTACATTTATTTATTTCATCAGTTTGTTAGCCTTAGTTGCCAAAGCAAGAAAAGAAGGATTGAAAACACAAATATAATTATATAAGAAACAGATAGAGCAGCCCATGTTACAAAACTGTTTCTGAGCGGCCTACAGATCACTCTGTCCCAGAACCTGTCAAAAGAGTCAGATCTTCATGGCCTTATGTTGAAACTTTTAGTGTGAATTAATCTTATTGCATCAACCATTGTTGTTGATCTGAAAGACCAATGGAAAGGAATCCAAGAACCTGGCAGTTTAGCTATAGAAAATGCTATTTTTCACGAAAGCTCCCAAAGTTCTGGAGGTCTTAATGTCTATAAAAGGCCAGTTCTGAATCAAATCAGAAAGAGAAATAGATAATTCCATATCCAGGAAGGCCTATCAAGATATCTCCCAGTTGTAGCTGCTTTGACACTTCTAGGTGGCAACCGTATAGACTTAGAGACAAGCCTCAGACTAATCAATGGGGCTGTTTTGAACAGACAAAGGTAGGATTGCCTTAATTTGAATTTATTTCTGCCACAACAGAGTCAGTACAATCACATATATTTTTCCTCTGCTTCTGTTGTATCCTTGGTCTCACTTCTCAATGAATGCTCCGAGTGTACTCAAAGAAGCAACCAGGAATTCTGAGGTACAAAATGCACATTTTTATTCATTAAATACAATCAAGAATTGCTTTACTCACATTGCAATCATGATTCCCTCCATTACATGGACAACAAATTAAGGCTGAGATATTTATAAATACTAATGATTATTTAACTAACAAATTGCTGATTAATTAGTTAAATGTGTGTGCTGTGCTTTGAAACTGTGAAGTGCTATGGAGGTGCTAAATATTTATACTGTATATAAGGGAATGTGTGATTAAACTGTGAAAAGCTGAAACTGAAGGAGGAAGGGACTTGTGGCAGAACAAATGGATAAGATCTTCTCATCGGATAGCCAGCTCTTTCAATTGCTCACTTGCAATTGTGTTTATATTGCATGATTGGTTATGCAATAACCAGTTTTAAGAAAACCAGTTGTTCTTAGCTGGTATAACAGGTGTAAATAAGGAGATGCAGTCCTTAGTCAGTAACTGTCATTTTTCTGGACAGGACTAAACTGGATGGACTCACATTTTATATGGGAATTGTTTAAGTGACTTTGCCAAAGGCTCTCTAAATTACATAGATTGCACTCTGGTTGGAATCTTCAGCTGGGTTAAATCTTCAGCTGCTGCAGGGCATCAAACTACCTTTTAGTCTCTAAGGTGTTAGTGGAATGATTTGGGCTCAGTGTAACTTACAACCCAAAGGCTGTTCTATATTTTACCTTTCTTCACTGGCTTTACTGTGTGGTGTTCCACATCCAGAATGACTGTGTAGTTCATGGTGGACCAATATGTTTTCTCCCCGCACCAATTCTATATATAGAATAACTGGGTATTGAATTTTCAGCTATACAGGAGATTTCACCAGGGCATGTTTGTGGTTTGTGTTCTTTTTTCCAAAACAATAAATCACAGAATTTCAAGAAAGGAGATATAGTAAGCCATACTATATGTCAGGCCTTTGGTATAGTGAAACTGATCACAGAGAGCCACAAACTGCCTTATCCTGTCTTGTCCCTGCTTTATCCCAATATCCCATAAAATAGGAATAGGGAGAATATGGTGGTGGAAGAGACATAGCAGGCATATTAATGGTAACATAAGGGTTATACTTTAAGATAGTCAAGTCCAAAACAAGAACATGTTTGATCAGAACAAAAATGACATTTAAAGTTACATAAATACAATTAAATTTTACATTCATTAAATACAATTAATATTCTTTCCCATATGTTTAATAACGTCTATCTATTGTATTAAATATGAAAATTTATTTATTTATTTATTTAATATAACTTATATGCCGCCCTATCTTCCTAGGACTCAGGGCGGCTCACAACAATTAAAACCAATAAAAATATAAATACATACATAAACAAATATTAAAACCTGTTAAAATAATCGCAAACCTCCTCAGTCCAAGCTAGGCGCCGCGAACAGCCATGTTTTTAATTTGTGGCGGAAGGTGCGGAGGTCAGGAGCCAGCCGGAGCCCCAGGGGGAGTTGATTCCAAAGGCTCTACCTTTGGAAAGCTCTACCCCTGGGGGCTGCCAGCTGACATTGTCTAGCTGATGGTACCCGGAGCAGGCCCTCCCTGTGGGAACGCACTGGGCAATGGGAAGCTGTTGCTGGTTGCAGATGGTCTACCAAGTATCCCAAGTAAAAGGTAGTTTATTAAAGAGTTCTGCACCCTAAGGTCTAACCCTCTTCATGGTTGGAGGTTGAGCTGTTTGATGGCCCCAATTCCCAAATCACCTGACTATTTTATTAAATTCACTTTGTTTATTCTACATTGTACTTATCTCCATGTAAGGCCATGTTAAACTACAGCAGGTAGAGCAATACAACTCATAGCAGAATTATAAGTCAGATTATATACCGTGTTTCCCTGAAAATAAGACCTCTCCCAAAATTAAGTCCTCCCCTGAAAATAAATCCTCCCCCAAAAATAAGCCCTCCCCGAAAATATTTAAATGCATGCGCGGCCGGTCCCAGCCATTTCTTCTGGTTAGGGTTAGGGAGACAGAGCTGGAAATCAGGTAAGACAGCAAGAGGAGCCCCGTCTTGCTCCATGCACCCCAAAATAATAAGACCTTCCAGAAAATAAGGCCAAGCACTTATTTCAGGGTTCAAAAAAATATAAGACAGGATCTTATTTTCAGGGAAACATGGTAATTGTGCATAAAAAGCTCCTATGAGTGCATGTCCAGAAACATTACACTATTTATTCCAAGAGTCTTTAATTTAGTTTATAAACAATTTGGAACTTTTTGCACAAAAAGGCAATGAGAAAGAATATCCTAGTATATTTTGGTATTTGAAGTGGTTAGAAGAATTTATATTCTTCATTCAAGAGATAGTAAAACTAATACATTTAAATTAAATCCAGTCTTTTCATCATTTTGGTATCTTCTTCAGAATCCCACTTACTTCAATGAAAAAAAGAATTACATGGATAATTACTTCAATTTAATAATGTTCTGCAACCAAACCTTTGAAGAATCTTCAGAAGGCTGTCCTAAGTTCATTTAGGACAGTGATGGCTAACCTTTTCCGGACCGAGTGCCCAAAGCGTGAGCGTGAACCCCCAAAATGCAATGTGCCTCTGCACATGCCCCCCCACATGCATGTGGCCCTGTCATATGTGCCCTGCCCCTGCAGGCCCCCACCCCCTGCATGCACCCCACCACCCCACACATGCACGTGCGGCCCTGCACATGCGTCCCACCCCCCCACGCATATGCGGCAGAGACCCAAAGGCCAGATGGCCGGCAGGAGGTGCATGTGCATGCGTGGCGAAGCCAAGCTGGGGCGACAGCTCGTGTGCCCACAGAGAGGGCCATAGGTTCGCCACCATGGATTTAGGAGATACAAATCCAGTGCTGTCACATGCTGTCTTCTCACCAGCATTACTCTGATGGTTTTCTGCAGGAATTTTTATTTTGGCCATTCGTGTGTCTGTACAAGCAAAACCAATATATGATTCTCAGGTATCCGTACATACACAAAACACATGTATTTCACTTTCCTCCAGTCAGAATGTAGGTTGGGTGCTAGGCTTTGCCTATCTCCATAATGTATTTCCTACAAATAAGTTTATAACACAAAACATTCTTCATTAAACTGTGCTAAAGCTAGATTTTTACTCTCATAAATGCTATACATACAGAATGCTTCAACACAAATCAGCTCCTTCAGTAGCACTGCAACCCCATTCGGAGTATTACAATGATTGTTCCTGAATGCATATTGATAAAGACTAACTCAAACTTGAAAGCATTCTATACAAACTTATTTTACCCCATTCAGAATCTGACAGTCTTCAGACATTGCTTCAGGCTTTCCACAATAGCTCTAGCTCAAGAATGGGGTGGGGATAGCTGAGATCATCAGTGTAGTTACAACATTTCACCCAAAACAAGTGGATGACCTCTCCCAGAGGCCGTTCACAGATGTTTAATTGGATGTGAATTGCATTTCCCCCCATATGTTACAATGGATTTAATCTTCCACATCTGGTAAATACCTGAGGCAGCCTTCCTTAGCTTTTATGTGTGATATTTCAAATTCTTTATTTCTCATTCAGCAGGTTCCCAAGGTTTATGGAATTCAGATTCAATACACCTGGACAACACAAATGGGGAAACTGGTACAGAGAGCTTGTTGTAATCTTATTTATCCTATCCGATGTGTTTTAAATTCTGAAGAAAAACGTTAAGACATTCACTTCTTGATGAATGTACTGATATTACGTTGAAATTGTCATTCCATCTATGCAAGGAGGGGACAGCATTCAATAGTATGTTCTAAATGTGGTATTTTTGGATATTTCAATTGAATGCAGCCTAGGAACTAAGGATACCATCTATTACAGTTTTTGAAATGACTGAAATATACAAACATGTTACTTGTTGTCATTCAGAAATAATGTTTAAAATCTTTTTACCAAGTTATTTTTCCATGAAGCTTTTCTATAATAATAATATGAAATATCAACTTGAGGGCAATTAAAGAAGATATCTACCAGTTCTCATCCCATCCCATTAATGATGGTTGGGATTATTTGATATAAAAGGTCTTGCAATATTCTGAGCTTCTATAGTACCCTTTAGAGAGATTTTCTTCTCTCAATTTATTAACAGATTAAATATAATTAATAGAATAGGGAGAGATGAAGATGAATATGTGCAAACTCCAGAAGACAGGGGAGAATAGGGGAGCCTGACATGTGTGGTCCATGGGATTACAAAGAGTTGGATGTGATTTAGCGACTGAACAACAAATTCTTGCCTTGCTCATTGAATAAGGATTTGAGTTTAGAAGCATGTGTAATGCTTTTGATGTTTATTATTGAAAATATGGGCAATTAACATTCTTTAGATGACAACATTTTAATGTGTAGAAAATTTCTTTGGCCAAAAAAATTAAAGAGGCATTAAAAAGCTTTAATTTTTTCCTTAACATTGCACAGATGCTTACCTCAAATTGTTGCTGTTGCTGCTTTTGTTTATTTTTCAAAAGAAATATGTATATAATTTAAGATCTTGCCTTCATTCTAAGCTATTAATGGAGGCACAGATGGCTCAGTAGGGAGAAGGGCTTAAGTCTAGTTGGCACATCAGTCACACGACTTTTATCAGAAGACGATAGCCGTGGTGGCGCAGTGGTTAGAATGCACTATTGAAAGCTATTTCTGCTGACTGCAGTTTGGCAGTTCAGTTCTCACTGGCTCAAGGTTGACTCAGACTTCCATCTTTCTGAAGTGGGTAAAATGAGGACCCAGATTGTTGGGGGCAATATGCTGACTCTGTAAACCACTTAGAGAAGGCTGTGAAACACTGTGAAGAGTATATAAGTCTAAGTGCTATTGCTATAGTCAGGGGTGGGCTTCAAAATTTTTTAGCAAGGAGTTCTCTGCCCAGTTGCTGGGTGGGCATGGCCATGGTGGGCGTAGCCTAGTCTGCCTTCTGCACTATGGTGGGGAGGCGCTTTTGCCCTCCCCGGGCTCTGGAGGCTTCCCTCGAGCCTCCGGGAGGGCAAAAGTGCCCCACTCCAGGCTCCAGAGGCCTCTGGAGGCCAGAAATAGGCCCCTTTCCAGACTTCCTGAACTTCCGGTAGGCCCGTTTTTTGCTCTCCCCGAGCCTCTGTGCGTGCCCTGCACTTACCTGCACCCAAAATGGGCTGCGTGGGGACTCCTGGGAGGGGTGGTGTGGTGTGGGCAGGGCCAGCCAGGAGTGGGATTTGGGGGTTCTCCAAACTGCACAGAATCTTAGCTAGAGGTTCTCCCAAACCCCTGCAAACCCCCAGCAGCCCACCCCTGGCTATAGTCTAGCTTTAGTTATAATACTTAGCCTGACCAGATATCTGAATAGGCAATGGAGAACATGGATAATTGGAAAGGAAGACAAATAGGGAGAAAATGGTTTAATGGTTTATTGACATGTGATATAAATTACAACGAAAAACTACTCCCACCCCCAATATATGGCTAATATGTATATGTAATTATTTTTTCCAGCATCAAAAATCTGTTTTTCAATGACAGGAATATGCTAGAGCCCATTAGGAGGCAAAGGTCTTGTCAATTTCAGGCAGCAGGACAAGGGGGCTGGAGCGTAATACTGTAATAAACTAAGGTCGCAAAAGGAAGCTTATTAACGTTTGTTAGTACTTACTAGGGAAGCACTATACTGCACTGCAGAGAAAAGCTTGTCATATAGTCAAAAAGCAGACAATATTTGATTTTACAGATATGGCTGCCAGAGGGAGGATCTGTTCTCCTTTTGCCAGACACCTGGTAACTGAAGCCACACTGTAATCTCCATATTGAATTATTCAATATTCATTGTAGAACAGAATTCTGACATTGAAGAAGGAAATTCCTGTCAAATTCTTCTTCCTACTCCCCTATTAGCTTTAATGATTCCCTCCTTTTGATCTTAAAAACCTGTTGGCCTAAAAGGTTGAAATTATGGACCTAAAAATTTCAGAGTCCTTTACCATATTCCCAACTAGGTAAAAAGTTAAAAGGATGTAAATTATTTTGTTTGCAACGAAGATATCATTTTTAAAGAGGAAAACAAAAGAAGAAGGAATAGACCAAGAATACTGAATTTCCTCATCTATAAATAACACACACCCAAACTTCTTAGTATGATTACTCAGATACATAAATATTGTTTTTCACATTACTTTTTAAAGTATTTGATAAATCTGAGCTCATGTTAACATCTATGTGGGCAAAGAGTATACTTTCATTCCTTTGTAATTTTGCTGTATTTTTTTAAAAATCACCCTATACAATAGACACACTTTTTTCCCTCCTAAAAGAGGCTGAAAATTTGGGTGAGTCTTATACTCCTGAATGTAACTTTTTCAAAGCTTTTTTTTTTCAGTCCTAACGAGGCGCTAGCGATCTTCCGGGCTTTGCCTGCTCCCTCCGACTCTCAGCTGTGAAGATTTTTTTTCAGCCCTAATGAGGGCTAGCAAGTGAAGCAATCTCCGTGGTTTGCCTGCATTTCTCATTGCTTCTCTCTCCAAAGATCAGTTGTGCTTTAGAAGCTGTTTTTTATCCCCAACGTTCAAAACCAGTGAACTAATGTGCTGAAGCTGACCAGACTAAGGCCGCTAGCCAGATGAATACCTGGTAGGCAGATTTTTTTTTCTATTTTCTTCCCCAAAAACTAAGGTGCGTTTTATACTCCAAAAAATACAGTAATTTCAGATTTTTAATCTGATGTTTTAGTATACACATCATCATCATCATTTTAGGCATTGTCTATCCATTGCAGGATGAAGGCGTCTTCCGCATGTTTCCAATCTATACGGGTCCTGAGCTTTCTTTTGCCAATTGGGCGCACAATACTTGCTGAATTATTCATATATAATATGTATACACATATAATAAATTATATATAATTTTACGAAGGACATAACTAACACGAAGAAGGAAGGAAGGAAGGAAGGAAGGAAGGAAGGAAGGAAGGAAGGAAGGAAGAAAGGAAGGAAGGAAGGAAGGAAGGAAGATAGAAGAAGTTTATGATTTCCCTTGCAGAAAATATAATTCCAGTTTCAAAATTGTTTCTTACCCTATATTTACAAAAGAAATGTCCCCTTTTTCTAGTCTATTGGTTTTCCAGTCATCAAAACTACAAATCATAAGTACATTTTTTCCATTTTATAGAAAACATCTATAAGGGCTTCCCAGCTAAAAGCTAATCAAAATGATTAATTTAGTCATTTCTGCAAATTCCATCATCTTCACCAACAATTCTTCCACTGGATTAATGTCAAACTTTTCCATTTTTGAGCATACAGTCTTTTGCAAGGGCTTATTATTTCTTCATATAGTTTAATTTAACCATCATTGTCTCAAATCATCTTCATAATACAGGCATCAAATTCATACAGACGTATGTCAGTTTTGCTATGTTACCGTTAATATTTTCTCTGATAGTGTTTACTAGGGATTCAGTTGAAAAACAAATAATGAGGAATGGATCATCTCTACATAAGCTAAAGTTTATTCTTACAAGTGTTTTTACTGTTTAATCCACTTATTATTTGTAAATATTTCTAAATATTATTTCTAAACATTTACTTCTAAATTCTTATTGTCAACATTGATTGAATTAAGAAGTCATACAAAAAAAGCTGTTGTGACTCATCAAATGCTTTACATTAATGCCGTTAAGCCCCCTGGAACATCCTGAGCCCAAAAGGTGAAATCCATAACCACCCTTTTGGCCTCCTGAAAAGCCTTGAAGACTCAGCTGTGCCAACCAGCCTGAGGCCTCATTGGGAATGTGGTACTTTGAAAATGGCTAATAATGGAATATATAAAACACCTCATCTTTTCCCTGTGCACATCTTGCTCCCTTCCTCTCCATCCTGGTTAGTTTTATTTTGACTGAATCTTAAATTTATGATTGTTTATTGTTTTAATGATTCATAGTGTATTACTTCTGCCTGCAGTTCGCAGTTCGATTCTCACTGGCTCAAGGTCGACCTTCCAAGGTCGGTAAAATGAAGACCCTCAGACTTCCATCCTTCCGAGGTTGGTAAAATGAGGACCCTGATTGTTGGGGGCAATATGCTGACTCTGTAAACTGCTTAGAGAGGGCTGTAAAGCACTGTGAAGTGGTATATATGTCTAAGTGCTATTGCTATTTTAATTGTCTGTATGCTGGCTAGAGTTACCTCTGGTGAGATGGGTGGCATACACAGTAAGTAAGTAAGTAAGTACGCACATACATACATACATACATACATACATACATACATACATACAAAACTGTGTGTAGGAAGACTGTGTAGCAGGATAGGCAGTCCTGCAGGACAACAATATGGAATGCCAAATGAGAAAAATCCAATGATGTCTTTACATTAGAGTTCCTCCTAAAAAGGGTGAAACTCATAGGCATGTTTTATCATTTCTACTATTCTTCCAGAACATTTTAATATAAAACCATTTTCATTGCAATTATGAATAGCATATATTATAAACCAGTTTGAGACAGTTAGGACAGCAACGAAACTATGAATTCAAGGGACTTATAGTTTCTCCCTCAAGTCCACTGCTCAATTTTTTAAAACCTTTATTTGATTGTAGGACCATTGCCATTTTTAGGTCTTAACTAAAATTACTGGTATTGGTTTGTGTCAGACTGCTTAATCGTCATAATTCAAAGTTGTTGTTGTTTTTACAATTATTCCTGTGCTATTTTGAAAGTTAAGCTGCTGTGATGATTTGCAAAGGTGAGATATTTTATTTGTTTGGTATTTTAGATGCAGCCAATGAAAATGCTAGTGGAGCATTGCTGACAAATCATGGCATGTATTACACAGGAAGATAAGCATCAGCTGCTTATCCGGATGCTGTGGATATACTAATTAAAATCAAGAATAGGTAAAAGGCAATACTATTACAAGATTATAGCAACCCAAGATATAACAAAGCAAGATTAATCAAACCTTTAGCTTCCTTTCACCTTGACAGACCTTTTGTGCTTCCTTCTTAATGAGTAACACATCCCCAGAAAGATCTCCATAGTGGATGACTGACATTTGTCTCGTCAAGGTAATCAACGGTTAGGATCATGACAAATATTTCATTGCTTTACTTTAAGGAAGTAATATTGTTCTCATGTACCATAATTACTGGGAATGTTATAGAAAATAATATGTATTATGGATATTTGTTTAAATGGTTCTCAAACATTTACATCAACATCTTACTAATGTCTGTTGGTTTTGGTGCATTTTTATGTGAATAGTGCAACATAATTTGATGGGTAATATACTTTTATTAGATTTTTGAGGAGCAATTGAGCTTGAACATTTTATGAACAGTGATATTACTTGGATTAAATGGAAACAAAAATAGCAGCAAGCAAGTGCTCAATAAATAATAGGCTTTTGGTTTTCACTACTCATTAACTCTGTTCTACTTTCCAAGAGTGGGGTTGTAAGAAATGTGACAACTCTCATTAAAACGGGTACTTATTTTTCTCTTACTGTAGATGTTTAGATGGACATTGAAGATATCTTATATATTTTTTACGTTTGAGACTGTTTTCTTTTCATTGTGGGTTCCAAAAATATAAATGATATTTAAATCTGTACCAAGGCCAGTAGTGAAATATAGTATAATCTTATTTCTTAGAACAGAGTTGGAAAGGATCTTAGTCTTTTAGTCCAATCTCCTACTCAGGCAAGAAACCCTATACCATTTCAGACAAATAGTTGTCCTTAAAAACTTCCAGTATTGGAGCATCCACAACTTCTGGAGGCAAGTTGTTCCACTGATTAATTGTTCCAACTGTGGGGAAATTTCTCCTTAGTTCTAGGTTGCTTCTCTCCTTGATTAGTTTCCACTGGTTTTGGTCCTGCCTTTAGGTGCTTTGGAGAATAGGTTAACTCCCTCTTCTTTGTGGCAACCCCTTACATATTGGAACACTGCTATCATGTAAATCTTTTGTAATTGAAGATGTTAATCCAGGTGAAATGAATGTCATTCACAAACTTAATTACTATAAATGAGTGACTAGTTTGGTTTGCCAATTCTAGTCATCTGGAAAACTGAATATGCATTTTAGAATTCATATGAATGTCTTGATGAAGGAAACAGTCATTTATTCAGTCATTCACTGAATAAATTCAGGTTGAATTAACATCCATTTCAAGAGACTAGAAAGGAATTGGACGTTTGATTAATTAGAAATGTTCAACTCTCAATTTGGTTCCAGACTTAATTCATTTCAGAAGCAGTCCCAATATCATGGGTGTGTAATCTGAGGCCCCAAGCCATGTAACTCATCACAACTTTAGATCTGGCTCCAAGAGCTCTTCAAAAATTATCATTGAAAGGTAATTATTAATGTGAGATAAGTAAATGAGATATTTAGTAAATAAAAGAACAATGACACTACCTGTATATATACTATCTGTTATGGACAGATATTTACATAAATAAGGAAGACTATCATTAAATGCTCTCATTTCCTTTCCACTTAGGCAAATTTCTGCTTATTGGGTAACATACATTTACTATTTTTAGAGACTTGATATTTGTCTAAACCAGGTACTGCTACACACCTCCTGTTAAAATGTTTGTTGTAAATGTAATCCTGTAATGTTCAACCCAGTTTTCTCAGTTAATATCCCTCTCTACCAGTGGTGGTATTCAAATTTTTTTACTACAGGTTCTGTGGGCATCGCTTGCTGGACATGGCATGGCTTGGTGGGCATGGCAGGGGATACTGTAAAATCTCCATTTCCTCCCGATCAGCTGGGACTCGGGAGGCAAAGAATAGATGGGGGCGGGGCCAGTCAGAGGTGGTATTTACCGGTTCTCTGAACTATTCAAAATTTCCGCTACCGGTTCTCCAGAACTGGTCAGAACCTGCTGAATACCACCTCTGCTCTCTACCCTATTCTTTCCTTTTGTGTAATTGCGTAGGCTTTTCAACTAAAACTAGAATTGATTGCCCCAAAGCCAGATTTGTCTCTTAAAAATTTAATAGGAATTCCAGTATATTCCTTACACTTTATCACAGATACTTCAAGCTTTCTGGATATTTTCTAGGTAATCCTCAGGATGAATATTTTGAATGTCATGTGTACAGGTCTTCATGATGCAATAACTGGTCCAGAATGCGGCCGCGCGGGTAGTGACGGGAGCAGCGTGGCGCTCCCACATAATACCGCTCCTGTGCGAGCTGCACTGGCTTCCAGTGGTCTTCCGGGTGCGCTTCAAGGTGTTGGTGATCACCTTTAAAGCGCTCCATGGCATAGGGCCTAGTTATCTCTGAGACCGCCTGCTGTCACCGATGACCTCCCATCGACCCGTGCGCTCCCACAGAGAGGGCCTCCTCAGGGTGCCATCAGCCAAACAATGTAGGCTGGTGACCCCCAGGGGGAGAGCCTTCTCTGTGGGGGCACCCACCCTCTGGAACCAGTTGCCCCCGGAGATTAGGAGAATTCATGACCTCAGTGCCTTCCGCCGTGCCCTAAAAACACATTTTTTCCAACAAGCCAGGCTGGCTTAAGAAGAAATTTTAAATATTTGAATATTTTAATTGGTCTGTGAGTTTTAAATTTTGTAGCCAAATTATATATATTTTAATTGTCTTAATATTTATATTTCATGTTTTTTATTTCTGGCTGTACACCGCCCTGAGTCCTCAGGGAGAAGGGCGGTATAGAAATTGGAAATAAATAAAAATAAATAAAATAAATAAGGATCAAGTAAACCTCTTAATCATCATACATGCCTGCAGAACATAAGTTACCTCTTACACATTTCATGAAATTTAAATGGAAACTCTCATATTCTTCATATTGTGTACTTGAATCCTGTTCAAGTATTCCTGTAGAATCCTTGTCTATTTTTTTATAATAATTCTCCTGTAGTATTGGAAGTTACTTGCTATTCTTAGAACGGACTAGCATCTTTTATTATGCAAAACTGTAATGATAATCCTGTTACAAATACATATCTTTATTTAACCCCATTTTAACAATCTGGCAAATTAAGAGTTTTAATAATAGCAGCTGGTATCACAACATTTTAAGTCAGGTATTTAATAATTCTGTAGATATCACAAGCACTGAAAATAGATAGTTAAAATTATATGTTCACATATAGTTCGTAAGACTACATTACAATCAATAGCATCAATAGTCCCATTGTAAAACATTAACCAAAATATTTTGGCATTAGAATGTCTAATTTGATAATTCTTTAGAAGGAACAGTTAGTGACATCAGGAAAGCTGGGCTTTTACCTCCTATCTTTTTAATTTTTTTAAGATAGTTAAAGTTACAGCTCTAGAATACTGGAATTTTGACACATACTCACAGGTTTCTTAATAGAAATAATGTAACTGACAATGTAATTGTGACTTAGCTCAAGAAATGAAAAAAGAATAAACACTTTGTAAAATATAATAAGTCCCAAAACATTTGAAAGTCATTTTCCCCAAAGTTTTCCCCTTATTATTGTTCACGAGATATAAAGCAATACAAAGATGGTATTTTCTGAAAAGTACACCTGTAGTGTAATTCTCTACAAATGATTTCAAACTGTCCAATTAAAACATGATTTTATTCCACAAGAGTGAGGAATTTAAGCCTCTAGAATCTAGATCCTATCGAATAACAACTGCCAGCGGTCCCAATAATGTAGCCTGAAGGGAGGGATGCTTGGAATTGTAGTTCAGCAATTTTTGGAAGGGTCACAATTTCCCCACCCATCATACACAGAATATTGAACCATCTGCCCAATATATTATGATCACTTAATACCATAGATTCAACATGTATTTTTAGAGCCCCACTTGAAGGTGCCAAGAACTGAACCTACAATTTTTCAGGCTAAGCATAAAGCAAAATCGATTCCATGTAGAACTTTTTAAAGATAAGCTTTATGATTTGCTTTTACTCCATTCTCTGTATAACATTCTGTTTTATACTGTTATAACATTCAGTTTCAGAGTTATTGGTATTGTATTACCATGATCAATTTGAAAAGTAAGTTGAAGCTTTTCATTTTATATCATAAGGATGCTCTATTAAACAATAATATGTATTTGTGAACAAATCCAATTGAAGTGAATGTGACTGCTTCTGTATGTGTATATGTATGTATGTGTGTGTGTGTGTGTGTGTGTGTGTATATATATATATATATTCATTCATATTCAGAAGCAATATGTTCATATATATATATATATTCAATTACATATCGCTGTTTTACATTCATTGCCCAACATGCTGCTAAATTCATGAACACAATAAAAAAGAAAAACAAATGGAACAATATATTCCTCTTTACTGTAATAATCAGCCCAATAATAAATTGGATAGGATGATACCTGGTGCCTATATAGATGTTCCCACTGCGCTGGAACACAAAACTTTTTTACCGTTAATAATAAAAATGCCAGAAACTCTAATAAACCTTTCAAAACTCTGCAAATGCGTGTGATTTAAGATCTAAAATGGCCTTTATTCCTTCCTGAAGTGTCACAGAGGGATTGCCTCCAATTCCTTTATTGCTATTATAGAAATTCAATTCATCCTGAGCAGAAAGAGAGGAGAATTTGAGGAAACAAACAAACATCAGCTTAAATCTGGATGGAACAGTGAAACATAAACAAGTATTTGCTACATCTAGCTGCCAGCTCACCCAGGAACACCATTCATTATGGAAAAATATAATTTGGCATGTACTGGTTAGGCAGCATCTATAATGTAAAATGCTTCACCTTTCCAATCTTGTTTTCCATAAATCTTATTTCCATTGCATAGCTCATTGCTTTCATCCATATGAAATCATTTATTATTATTTCCATGTCATAATTATTTTGCCCCAAAGAAAACAGGGGCAATTTCTATACAATATTGTCATCTTTTCGAAAGAAACTGACAGTGCTGATCTCCATTTCTGTAGGGATATGAAATACCATCAAGGGCTTATGTACTCCACTGACCTCTACTGGATAAAAATTCGGCTGCTGACTCAACAAGCCCATGACTCATCATCTTTTCAAAGAAGCCTCCTACAAGGATGACAAGAACATTTCAGTGAAGTTGTAGGAGCTCTGTATTATAGAATATTTTTAAACCACTTAAAGAGTGCTGTAAAGCACTATGGAATGGTATATAAGTCTAAATGCTCTTGCTGTATACCAATCCTTAAAGTTGGCATCTGCACTGTTACTTATTATCTAGTGGGTTTTGTGAGATAAAGTTAGTGTTTGCTTCCAAGCCCAAGGGCCTAAGAATGTTCTGATCTGGACCGCGTCACAATTTTATTGGTAAACAGTGGAGAAGGATTATAGGGTGAGCTATAACACTTAAGGGTCTTCCTTTGTACTACGTTCAATTTACCATAAGGGTTATGGCTCTCCAAACTCAGTTGCTTATGGGCAGATAAGACCTCATGGCTGTGCTCAAAAGTGAAGAAATCTCTTATGGCTATTATTTGCACATCATTAAAAGGTATCAGAAATAAATTCAAGTGGTAAATGCTCAAAAACCCAGCAGTATCAGAATATCTATACAGTAGCATTCTTCCATTTAACCACGAGAGGAATCTTAAAAATTCTTGTAGCACAACCTGCAAAATGTTCTTCTTTTCAAGGGCAGACACGCTATTAATCTTTAAGATGTTCCCATATCTAACTACATAGAAATGCAACTATTTATGCAAATAGGGAAATAAAAGAATGCTTTTCCTTAATAGGAAATAACTATTAAAAACATCACTGCTGACCTATAACAAAAGACCTATAGATGAATGTCAGCATTTCTTAATTATTATTGCTCCATTTCTAGTGATTATGCATGCTTTGTTGCCATAAAATATAGAATCTAGTAACATTTTAACAAACAATGAATTGGCTTTCAATTGTTTGGGTGCACATTGCTTTATAATCCAAGCATGAATAGCCTCAGTCCTAATGCAGAGGGTTTCTCCATTACAAGAGAATGGAATTGATAATAAACAACAGAATTTTCCATTTTCTAAGGAAAGCAGCCATTAATTACAGGCATGCTATTTGTTTAGTTAACATTTATTAAACACCTGTCACGATATGACTGCCTGAGCACCAAGAACAACGTCTTCTCTGGTTCTTTTTAATTTCTAATTCTAATTTTAATTTTAATTTCATCTAATGCTCCTCTGCCGACTCAAATGAACGGGAATCACCGACTCATGTCTACCTAACTCGCATAAAAGTCCCGCAGCCCTTGCTTGCGTTCCCTGCTAGCCTCCCAATTTGAGTGGAGCAGCTGAGTGATGGAGCATCACGGGAACTGAAGGCTTTCATTTCTCTCGCCATCCCCTTTCCTGTAAGCAAGCTCAGGACTGCATTTCCCAAGAGGACTTGCTATAAGAAGGAGATCACCTGATGTTTCCCCAGCGCCGAACAAAATGGCGGCCCCCATAATGCGGCGCTACCGCGCTTGGCTTCGAGCTGGCAAAGTTAGCTTTGCGAATGACACCGTACTTGGAGATTGGAAGAGACCGGTATCCACCAGCGTTCTCTGCTGGAATTCAAAGGGGATTACAACGAAAGAGAACCGGTATGACCATCGATATTCCGATTTGTCGCTCTTGGCTGATTTAAACAAAAAACAAAAAAAAAAACTTTCCTCGCGTTTCACGTTTCCTGGTACGGATTGAAACGCGAAAGCAATCTCACTAGATTTCAAGTGTCCTTCTATGTAGAATACTGATTAATTTTAGTATTAGTGTATTTGGATGAAAATATAATAAGCTAAAGCACTAAAGGATAAGGAAAAGAAGGTAATTTTTCCTCAAATTTGAAATAGAAAATGCAGTTAAAGTACAGAATCTAAACTGTTATCTTTACCTGCTGGAAGATCTTAATGTCATGCTGCTTTGCTGCATAAATTCGTGGGCTGCTTCACAACTAGCACTTTTCCCTTGCAGCATGGAGAACGAAAAACATTTACTACAGATAACAGCGATGCATTTATAAATTGTTTGCATTATTGTATGAGACCGTAACACAGCATCTTGTAAGCAGATTTGTATTAAAAAAACATTAAATGATGGTATTAATATTCATATATCAAGGTTTTTCTTTCCCTATAGCAACAGTTTTAAAACTCAATGTGATTTTAAAAATTACAAGATCCCACAGCAAACATTTATACAGGATACCCATTTGGGAAGCCCCATTTACTGTACAATGATAATGCAAAGAGAAAAAAATCTGTTCTAAATTGTTTTCTAAATTAACACTGACCTAAAATAGAAGCTTCAATGTGCTTTTAAATAAATATCTTCTGTATTATCTGGTCTTAAGTACATTTTGAACACACTATATGGACAGATAATATGTAGCAAAAGATGGAAACTAATCAAGGAGAGAAGTAACCTAGAACTAAGGAGAAATTTTCCGACAGAACAATTAATCAGTGGAACAACTTGCCTCCAGAAGTGAATGCTCCAACAATGGAAGTTTTTAAGATATTGGACAACCATTTGTCTAAAATGGTATAGTTTTTCCTGCCTGAGCCATGAGTTGGATTAGAAGACCTCTAAGGTCCCTTCCAACTTTGTTATTTTTTATTCTGTAAAATAATCAGGAATTTACATAAATACTGAAAAATTCTGAAAATGTCCACTTTGATTAATAAATATGATTATATTGGCCCCATTTCATTATGGTTTCAATTATTTCATGTCAAAGAAATACAGAAACCTGAATTGTCATCTTCTTAAGAAAAGAAAAAAAAGTTGTATCTATGTAATTCTTTTATGGATCTCAGGTATTGATTTCAGTGCTATTATCATTACAATGGCATAAGATTGACCACTAAATAAATGTATTTGTATATGTCATTGTATAAGTCCAAATCATTGCTTTCAGATTCTGTAAAGCATTTACTGCAAAATTACACATTCTCTCAGTCATATCAAAATACAGGTGCATGAAGTGCAGTTATTTTTAGTGGTTATATAGATTTTGTTCCATCTTTTTCAAATGACAATTTTTGGCACCTTCTCAATGAAAGTGACCCTTTTAAAAGGCATGTATAGGACAATAGGGTAATGTATGTTGGCTATAAGAACTGGCATCTATCTAACAAATCAGATTTTTTTAGAAACCTTTCAGTTTTTAATTTATTTAAGCTGTTCAGAATTTGAGTTTCTTTTAATGTCCTGTCATTTTGTTCCACTATTAATTGTGTTTGATTTTCTTTCCCCTTTCCCAAGTGCTTTAAAATTTTAATTTTGTTTATCTAACTACTGATTACACATGTTGGCTTTCTTTTTTAAGTGATGTTTCCTGGGCAGCAGTTGTAGGCTTGGAAATCCATGCACAGATCTCATCCAACTCGAAGCTTTTTTCTGGTTCCCAAGTTCAGTTTGCAGCGCCACCTAATTCTCTAGTATCATTCTTGGATGCTTCTCTTCCTGGCACTCTACCGGTAGGTTTTTTTCAGTCCTGAGTAGAAATATAACATGATCAATCTGCCTTTGTCTAATGAAAGAAACAAACTTTAATAAGCTAAAAGCAATGTGGAGTATATAAAATATAAAATGCAGTTTTATTGAAACATGGTTACAAACACCTATCAGAGCCCAAGGCAGAACATAAAGTGCATCAAAGAAATGTAAAATAACAGATATAAAGACCTCAAATCAGATTCTGTCCCACAAGTTGAAACTGAAACAGCACATTTGTACTTAGTCTAAAGCTATACAGGTACCAACTGCTTCTGGAATTCCATAGGGATAATCCCATGGTATCAGCTAAGCTCCACTGGAAATTGTGCTACGTGTTGAAGCAAGAATGTTAACAAGGTAAGAGTAGCTTGGCTACCACCAAATAGAACATTGACAATTTAAGAATTGCTTAAGAAGAAATTTTAAATATTTTGAATATTTTAATTGGTCTGTGAGTTTTAAATTTTGTAGCCAAATTATATATATTTTAATTGTCTTAATATTTATATTTCATGTTTTTATTTCTGGCTGTACACTGCCCTGAGTCCTCAGGGAGAAGGGCGGTATAGAAATTGGAAATAAATAAATAAATAAATAAATTTAAGAATAACAGAATAAAAGAGTTGGAAGGAACCTTGGAGGTCTTCTAGTCCAATCCCCTACTCAAGCAGGAAACCCTATATCATTTTAGACAAATGGTTATCCAATCTCTTAAGTTTACCTTCTATTTTTTTTATTTATTGTAAATAGGAGGCCCCCACACAGGACCTATAATGAAGATTTGAATGTATATTTATATTTTTTCTCTCATGTTATGTGTTCTGTTGTGTTATATATTATGTTCCTGTTGCTATTGGCATAGTTTGGATGGAGTAACACATAGGGTGGTGTGATATATAGGCTGGAATGTTAAATTTATTCAGAGTTATTAAGGATTTGTATTATGTCCTTTATGGAGTCTGCTCTCTTGTTTCTGTTGTTCCAAAGAGCCTACCTACTGATACATAAGTAAATTACTGCTGTTTTTAAAGTCCCTTGTTATGGATACATTAGGGTTCGTGATACAAGTTGCATCATGAACGCTAATTTAATGTGGTGTTCTATTTTAATATGTAAGCCAATACCTTGAAAAAGAAATCAGTTAACTGGATAAATGAAGACAGGTAATATCACTGTGTGAATGTGTGTGCTTTAGAGTTTTGCAAATATTGAAGAGGTTGAAAGGGCCAAGACCATGATTCTACTATTTTGGTGGATTACTGGACTTCATTGAGAGTTTTCATCTTGGTTTTTTTGTCCTGTTAATGTTAAACTTCAGTAAATATTTAGAGCTATGTTTTGGTCTCTTATAGACTCTTCTGCAGTATAATATGACTTTGTTTTTGTTTTATTTTGTTTTTTTTTATTTTTTGCTGTTATAAAAGTTTGTCTTGTTCATGCAAAATACAGTAAAGCAGCAATACCTGTTTTTTCAGCTATATGCATTAATATTCATATAAAAATAATCTGTAATCTGAAAGGTAATAAATATTTTTGCCCGTCATAAATAGTTATATAACCAATTTAGAATTGGTTATAACTGGAACAGACTGTAATCCTTAGAGTTAATAAATAAGCCAGCATTCTACTCACAAAACCCAAATAGGCACAGAAGTCAGACAAAGACTAAAATGCCAATTTATCTTTGTTGGAGCACTATGATCAAAGTCCTCATTTTTCATCAAACATATTCTATAAAGTCCATTTTTCTGTAGGTTGGCTGACAGCGTGAGTCCACCGTTTCCTTTAAGATTGTTTTTATTTTTAAAATAATCTTGGCTACCATGTTTCCCCGAAAATAAGACCCTGTCTTATATTTTTTTGAACGCTGAAATAAGCACTTGGCCTTATTTTCAGGGAGGTCTTATTATTTTGGGGCGCGTGGAGCAAGACGGGCTCCTCTTGCCATCATACCTGATTTCCAGCTCTGTCTCCCTAACCCGAGGAAATGGCGGGGACCAGCTGTGCATGCGGTTAAATGTTTTCAGGGAGGGCTTATTTTCAGAGGGGGGGCTTATTTTAGCGCATTCGCTCAAAAGCCCGATTGGGCTTATTAAATGGGGATGTCTTATTTTCAGGGAAACAGGGTATTATCTTGATAGTTTGGGAAATAGTAACCATCAGGATGGACTCCTACTTCCAAACACTCTTTTGATGATTCAGAAATAAATAAAAGAAGGAAGGAAGGAAGGAAGGAAGGAAAGAAGGACCTATTTCTGTTTTGTTATGTATCTTATAGCCACGATCTTTAAGCCCTCAATTCATGGAATCCTTCCGTTATTTTGAATTTTATTTTATTTTTATAAGATAAACTGCTTTAGAATGTTTCATAGAAGTCCTTTGTGGATAGGGTGTTTCATATTGACCTTATAACAAAATATACTCACATTTTGCGAATATAGCTGCTAGTTTGAGCTATGGGTTTAGCTTGCATGTACTGTGTACCCTGACAGTCTGAGAAGTGACGCAATGTAGTGTCTGCTATATCTCTGACAAGTTCCTTCAACAAAATGAGAAGAGCAGATTCCTATCTGCACATACTGGCTGTGTGCAGATAACCTGGCTTCAGTGCATTTTAAGAGGACTTTTTTTTTTTTTTTTACAATTGCTCAGTTGTGGATTATTTTGACCCAAACTGGCTTTTTAAATGATAAATCCTCCTGATTTGCTTGTTAACCCTGAGGGGAAAAAATGGATCTGGTGATTTGCAATTTCAGCTATAGCTTTTTGTCTATACAAGGAATGTCTCTTTCTTTTTATTTATTCTTTTATTGCCTTTAAAATAATGATAGAGAATTAGGGAGGGGGGAAACTACACAGATAAAAATACATGTATTGTCAAAGAAAGCACAGTTTTTTTTATTTTAAAAAAGTGAAAAAATGAAAGAAAAGAAAAGATATATTATTTTAGCTGTGAATAATTGCAATTCACAGATAACTATATAATTATATATAGTTATCTAATGCAATGTTTACTTAAGTACATGTATATTTCTAATATATTTATATAACTATTATATAATATTATATAATATAAAGGTAAAGATAAAGGTTCTCCTCGCACATAATGCTAGTCGTTCCTGACTCTAGGGGGCAGTGCTCATCTCCGTTTCAAAACTGAAGAGCCAGTGCTGTCCGAAGACGTCTCGGTGGTCATGTGGCCGGCATGACTAAACATCAAAGGTGCACGGAACCCTGTTATCTTCCCACCAAAAGTAGTCGCTATTTTTCTACTTGCATTTTTTACATGCTTTCAAACTGCTAGGTTGGCAGAAGCTGGGACAAGTAATGGGAGCTCACCCTGTTACGTGGCACTAGGGGATTTGAACTGCTGAACTGCAGACCTTTTGATCAACAAGCTCAGCGTTGTTGAGCCACCGCATCTCTATTATTATTTTAACATGTATATTTCTAATACATTTATATAACTATTATATTTTTAACTTAGAGTAGTTTCTATGAATCTCATATTTCACTATATTTACCTATAGTTAATCTATGTCTATAGGCAATTTGCTCATAGATAGTAAGTGCAATTAAATCTTCAATATTCTAGCTGAAGGGAGGGCCTGGTGGCTCAGCAGACTAAAAGCATTGTGATTAACACCAGCTGTCTGCAATTACTGTAAGTTCGAATCTCACCAGGCTCAAGGTTGACTCAGCCTTCCATCCTTTCTAAGGTAGGTAAAATGAGGACCCAGTTTGTGGGGGCAATAAGCTGACTTTGTATAAATATACAAAAGTATGAAGGCTATTGCTTAACACATTGTAAGCAGCCCTGAGTCTCCGGAGAAGGGCGGCATATAAATCAATTTTTAAAAAAAAAAAGTGATAAGGGGTTTCTTTCTCACCAGTGCTTGGTAGATATGTCCAAACTGTTTTGTATTATTTACTATACTAGGTAAGGCTGAAAAATATTTTTTGAATGCAGTGGATGACTTTGCCAGATAACTTTTAATAGTGAAATGTTTGTATTAAGGTATAACTTGGTTCATGGACCCAATGGGGGAGTACCACAGTGAAGGTGGTTACTAGATTGGTAGCAAAGACACAGACACACTGATTCACTGCTTCAGTAATAATCTCAAATTACTGCATGATCATTGTTTATTTTATTGTTTCATTATTTTGCTACTGTTACATTTCTTTTAATTTCTCTGTTTTCATTGTTGTAAGCTGCCTAGAGTAGCCCCACAGCAAGATGGGTAGCAAAGAAATTTAATAAGCAAGCAAGCAAGCAAATAACGTAATAGCTCTTGCTCTACCTAGCTATTTCCTGATTACTGTTTCAGTTGTCTAGAGCAGTGATTCTCAACCTGTGGTCTGTGGACCCCTGGGGGGGCTGTGATGTCATCACAGGGGTTCTGCAAAGGCCTGAAGAAATATTACAATTTAAACCTTGAGTTAAGTTTTGGGGGTCCATGGTCACAAAAGGTATTTAAAGGGGGTCCGTGGTGAAGAAAATATTGAGGACCATTGGTTTAGAACGGGTCAGCAACCTATGGCTCTGGAGCCGCATGTGGCTCTTTCACCCCTCTGCTGTGGCTCCCTGTCACTCAAAATATGTGTCACAACCGCCAATGTGTGACACCCACTGGCATACGATTTATTGAGCTTTTCAACCCCCAGAAGGCCAGTCATGGATAAATCCAAGAAAAGAAAAGTTTCAGAAGAAAGTAGAATGTTTAATGGTATGTGGGCAGATTCATTTGCTTTCACTGCTGACGAGACTGGTTTACCAGTATGCTTAATACGTGGTGAAAAATTAGATATATGCAGTATTATCTTCATTTTAGATGTCAAAGGGTTTTGTGGCTCCTGGTGTTTTCTTTTCTGTGGGAAACGGGTCCAAATGGCTCTTTGAGTGTTTAATGTTGCCGATCCCTGATTTAGAACATATTAAAATTATTACATAGCAAAACCATTTAAATCCATGTATCCATGTTAATTTAGGCCAGTGTTTTGTTAAGAGGTTAAAACTCAGCTCTGTGTCATCTTCCAATGAATGTAGTTAAGAGCACTTAAAAAAAACCCCACCAAACTTAAACTTACAGTGTGCAATATTAAAAAACCATTTTGCTCTGCGCCATAAAATGGAAAAACATTTTTTTGAACAAGTTTTCCCTTATTACCCTTTGTACTTCCCATTTGCAAGGAAATCGTGGGTTTGGTTTTTTTTAAAGCAATCAAAAAAGAAACGCACACTGTTTAAAAAGATATGAATCAAGTTGTGTGTCTCTCTAGGTTCTCAACAGACGATGCGTGGAAGCAGCAGTGTCAACAGGCCTTGCACTGAACTGCACCATAAACAAGAAGTCCTTGTTTGACAGAAAACACTATTTCTATGCAGATCTGCCTGTGAGTATATATCAGGCTTTGTCCTTGACAAATCGGAAGAGGAACATGCCTGAAGAACAGATTGGGGGGGAGGGGGGGCAGGCCAACAAAAGAGAAGCTTTGTTTTTTTTCAGCCATTGCTTACCCGTCCAAGCTGGATGCCGCCCTGAATTCAGATGAATGGGCAGCTGTAGCCAGGAGCTTGCAGATTGACGATGATTGTTCTGATGGCTGTGCCTCATGTTTTCAGGGCTTTGGGAGTAATTGAACTGGGGAAGGTACTGCTAGGACCAGCCTTCCTTTATTCTCATTAATGGCCTGTTAGGATTAAGACAAACCGCATGAATCTTTTTAAATGAATATATTACAGACGCATATTGGTGCCCCAGTGACTTCACAAGCACTTATTGTCATTATGCCTGAGAATTTCAAACACAGTGTTTTGTTTTTAATTTGTTCAGATACCTAAAACAAATAAAGGCAAACTAAAACAGTAATGTTCACTGTATGACACTAGATATTACGTTTAAGTCAGACTTGTTTGAGATTGGGCTTGACTTGTTACATTTAACGAATTGAAGATGCCCAGTCCATCAGAAAGACAGGATACATCATTATAATATTTAAATAAGGATTTTGCAAAGATTCTTGTTGGCAAACAGCTCCCACTGTCCTCCCCACAACAGATGAGAAAGGATGCCCTAGGCTCACAGTGTATCTTTGTAAAAACGCTATGAGATGGAGTGACGATATATGATGTGTGATAAGTTGGCAAATATCACTGAGGTTTAAATGACTATCTTCAGTCAGATTAGGGTTCTTCCGACAGATGTTTCTTTTTAATTTTTTATTACATTTCAAAAACATTGCAATTTCTTTTAAAATCCTCAGTGGTCTATAGTAATGTACATAAACTAAAAAGCAGTACAATTATATTGTATATACTCGTGTATAAGCCGACCCGCATATAAGCCGACCCCCCCAATTTTACCCCCCAAAATTGGGAAAACTTGTTGACTCGCGTATAAGCCGGGGGTGGAAAATGCAGCGGCTACTGGTAAATTTCAAAATAAAAAAAGACTGGTCAAAAGTGCGAGGACCTGTCAGAAATCACTTTTTTCAGCCCTCTGGGTAGTCCTTTTGTGCATATGGACTACTCAGAGGGCTGAAAAAGTAATTTTTGACTGGTCCTCGCACTTGTGACCAGTCCTCAAACTTACGACTGTCCTCACATTTTGTTTTTGCCCTATCTTGTCACCATGGTGAAGAGAAGCAGTTGTGAAATGAGTGACATGGTTTTAAGAATGCTGCACGGGCATAAATGTGAGGATGGTCATAAGTGTGAGAACCAGTCAGAAGTTCGAGGACTGGTCACAAGTGTGAGGACCAGTCAAAAATAACTTTTTCAGCCCTCTGAGTAGTCCATGTGCACAAAAGGACTACTCAAAGGGCCGAAAAAAGTGATTTCTGACAGGTCTTCGCATTTATGACTCGTCATCATTTATGCCCATTGTAGCATTCTTAAAAACGGTGTCACTCATTTCACAACTGCTTCTCTTCACCATGGTGACAAGATAGGGCCAAAACGTAAAATGTGAGGACAGTCGTAAGTTCAAGGACTGGTCACAAGTGCGAGGACCAGTCAAAAATAACTTTTTCAGCCCTCTGAGTAGTCCATGTGCATAAAAGGAGTCCATGTGCATAAAAGGAGAGGGAGGAAGAGAGGAGGAGAAGAAGAAAGGAAGAGGAAGTAGGGAGGAGAAGAAGGGGGGGAAGAGAAAGTAAGAAGGAAAGAAAAGAGGTGGTAGGTTTGAGGAGAAAGATTGCTGTACAATAAAAAAGATGAAAGGGAAGAAAACCAACCCCAAACACATATAAAGATATTAAGATAAAGAATGAATTATTAAACTTTAAAGAATAAAAGAGAACAAATATGAATAAATAGCAATAATTAGAAACACACATACAAACATACAATGTATTTTCTTTGAACAGAATATTTGGCCAGTTCACAAATTTAAACAGTGTTCAGTCATTTCACTTAAATTTACAATTTCTATATTTCCTTTTTGCCATATTTATTCTTCATCTATTTTTTAAAAAAACATTTAAATAGAGCTTTTTTTTCTTTTGTGTTTTAAAATCTTGAACTCCCCTCTTTTGCCATTTGCCATAAATTTCCCATTGTTTGCACCAACCTTTTTTGATGAGGAAATAGAAAAGAAATCTGCCTTAGCAAACAGCAAAGCCAACAAGCTGTTTTACTTTCGCTTTTGGTTTCAGCACAAGGAGGAAAAAAAATGTGCTCTTTGCAGCAGGCACCTTTTTGCAGCCCACACCGATCTTCTCATTTGTTTTCTTTTAACCCTGATCAGCTGTAGGGGGGGCCTTTGAAGCCTGGGGGCAAGAATTTAAAGGTTTTTTTCCCTCTAGCCATCAGCTGGAACTCAGGAGGCAGTCCCAATAGATTGGGAGTGGGCGGGGTAAGCAAACCCCGTTCTCCCGCTGTTTCCTAGCTTGCAGGGAAAAAGTCATTTTTTTCGTGACCCGCATATAAGCCTAGGGGGCGTTTTTCAGCCTGAGTATATACGGTAATAGCATTACAATATATAAATATTGTATACCATATACAATATATACAATTACATAATTTAAAATGAAAATTCCGCAAAAGGTAGTGTGAAGAAAAACAAGGGGGGAAAATCGAAATCATCTAAAGAAAAGAATTTAATTCCCTTGTTAACATCATTTGAAACTGATCACTCAGGAAGGAATGAAATGACTGTAAATTTTTATTAGTGATGGTATTGAAGCAATATAAAGATAGTTGCACTCCCTTACCTGACAGAGGTAACTTACATGGTTACATTATCAAATGTGATTTTCCTCCTGATCTTAAGCCACAGGTTTGAATTCCACCCAGATGACCTATTTGCTTTGTAATTGCTGCATCGTCACCTTCTCTAAGAAGGAGAGATGGCAGATGGGCCAATAGTTGTCCACAGTATTTAGCTATGACTTCTTTAGAAGAGGAAGCACCAGGGGTGAAATGCTCCTGGTTCAGACCGGATCACGCAATCCGGTAGCGGTGGAGGAAGGTGGTTCGGAGAATCAGTAGCAAAAATCCCTGCCCACCCCCCACCTGCCCACCCCAGGCCCAGCTGAGCCGCACAATCATCAGAGGCTTTTTTTTTACTTTTAAAAGTATTTTTTCTACAACCTCTTCGGCCGAGAAAATGCTTTTAAAAGTTAAAAAAAAAAGCCTCTCATGATCGCGTGGCTCAGTTGGGATCGTTAAAGGCTTTTAAAAGAAAAAAACCCTTTTTTTCCTTAGAAAAAACCCTAAGGTTTTTGGTAGTACAGTGGTCTAAAGCACCCTGTTATTAACACCAGCTGCCTGCAATTATTGCAGGTTCGAATCTCACCAGGCTCAAGGTTGACTTAGCCTTCCATCCTTTCTAAGGTAGGTAAATTGAGGACCCAGTTTGTGGGGGCAATAAGCTGACTTTGTATAAATATACAAAAGTATGAAGGTTATTCCTTAGCGCATTGTAAGATGCCCTGAGTCTCCGGAGAAGGGCGGCATATAAATCAATTTTTTAAAAAAATGCCTCTGATGATCCAGGCTGAGTTGCCTGATCGTCAGAGGCATTTAAAAGAAAAAAACCCTCTGCCGATCTGGCAACTCAGCTGGGATCGTCAGAGCCTTTTGAAAGCATTTTTTACTTTTATGGTTTTAAAAGTAAAAAAAAATAAAATTGGCCACATTACTCCCCCCCCCACCAAGCCACGCCCACAGAACCGGTAGTAACAAATTTTAGATTTCACCACTGGGAAGCACCCATCTCTTAAGTATGGTGGTGTTACTCTTTCGTCAAAGGGAATTCACAACTGACACAAACAAGTCTACATTCCCGATTGCAGCAGCTGATACTAAAAAGACTTGACGCAAGTGCACAGGTCAGATCCCACAGGTGGCAGAACTCATCAGGAAACCAGGTATTGTGAGTGGGAAAATTATAAAAGCATTTCGCCATTGTAGTGTGAGCTCTGTCCCTTTTGTACAATTATCATGAAGTTGCATTCACGTATGAAAGCAGTGGATCTTGTGTCACAATGTGGTGACACTGCTTTGCGGTATTGCATCAAATCTTGCAGGGAATCTCTCCCCAACATAAGGTGCATGTTGCTGTTGGGAGGACAGGATTTTTGTAAAATGTATTTATTAAATTAATATGCTATCTTGTATCTGATTCCTTTATATGGCATCATTCAGAAGGCTTCAAATAGCTGCTTTGACATTTGACAGGATAGCTTTAGTAGGCACAATATAGGTATGCCTTTGAGATTGCTACCTTGTCTGGATGGGGTCCCTCTGTGTCTGAAGATGCCAGCCTAACTGCGAATGAAACAGCAGTTTCATTCAGCATCTGAAAACTAGATCGCATTCTAAGCTACTCACTAGCTTGACCGCAAAAGCTCATCATTGGTCAATTGATGCCAGCAGTGAAAACCCCCAGTAAAATGAGGCAATGCTTACCACACTTTAGGTGGTATTCAGTCTAGTTCAAGCAGCGAGCTAGCCAAGTAGGAAGGGAGAGCTTAGCTTTTTTTTTTTTTACCAATTAGATCTCCCATCCAAATCTCCCTCTCCCTCCAGTTGTTCTTTCCATGTAGTTTTTTTTTTAATAGTCTGAAGGCATTTAACATAACATTTATGTATAATAAATTACATTGGAAGGCTAAATGTGAATGTTTGAGCACTAATAGAAAATGAAATTTGGTTATTCCCTGTCATTTTTATTTGCCTTTTTATTTTTTAATCTTTTCAGTAAGAAGTACCTTGAGGGAAGGGGTATTCAGAACGGAAAGAGTACTTTCACTCTCTCCCACGTTGTTAATAAACCATTTCTTACATAATGTCTATGGAAGTATCCATGTATCCTGCTTTTCCTATACCATAAGAAAGCTTGGGGTTTTCAAGAAGGATGGGTCTGAATATTAAAAGGCAAAGATGATCAGCTTTCATTTGAAGTGAGCTATCTGTTAACATTCTAAATGCAGGCTGGATATCAGATCACTCAGCACAGGATTCCCATTGCGGTGAATGGCTGCTTACAGTACTTTATGCAAGCAGATAAAAATCCGAATGAAATGGTAAGCAAGACTGTGAGGATCAAGCAAATACAGTTGGAGCAAGACAGTGGAAAGAGTCTTCATGACGATTTTAGAAACCAAACACTCATTGACCTCAACAGAGCAGGTATGTTTGAAACACATTTATGCATGTAACTGTTGCAAGAAGTATTTATATGTTTTCAACTGAATGCATATTCTCAAATTAAAATAACTGGACTTGATGCCAAGTTAAAGTTTCAAAGATCAAAGTTTCAAAGAAAGACTTGACTGTATCATCTATACTTAAGGTGTCTAAAGAAACTCATGACTGTGTCACCATTCACTTATGTCTTGTAAAAAAAAATTTGGAAGCATGACCTCCCATTTCATTTTCTATTTATACGCAAACACAGATGCTTTTCTGGGAGCCTGAAGCTCCAGACTGGAAAATAATGGAACCCAGATGGAAAAATATTTTAGCCGTTTAAATTTAATTGAATAATTAAATGACCAAATAGAAATTTGGTGGCATTTTCCAAATGAAGGCAGTTTCTTTGATCAGGCTGTCTTGGAATACATATGGATATCATCAGGTGGGAAAATCATGTATCATCAAGACGTTTGAGCACAAAAATCTTCACTTTTCTTTCTACACAGAGATCTATTTGCTGTATCGGGTGTTCAGGGATCAGAAGATTTGCCAGAGACAGGATTTTCCCCATAGATCTGTCTATTGATGCTACATTTCAAAGCCAGAAGCCACATTCCTCTGTTTGCTACCAAATTTGCAAAAGGACAGTCTTTTACAGCTAGTTATGAGCATCCCACATTTCTCTTGGGGGACTTTACATATAGTTTCTTTTTTTTTATATTAGTGAGATCTGAATTTACATAAGACAGAATGACAGTTCTACTGTTGTATGAATGTTGACAGTGATTAAATAATAAATGATCCTGAATTGCCTTGCATAAAAGCTAGAGCGGCTTCAAGTAAGCTCAACATTTATGGCTGAACTGATACAACAAGATGAAAACGCTGCTGTTTTTATCCTTACTCTGCCTCTGGTAGGGATCGGCCTCATGGAGCTTGTCATGGAACCAGATATGTGTTGTGGAGAAGAGGCGGCAGCAGCCGTGAGAGAACTTCAGCTCATTCTGCAGGTTCTTGGGAGTAGCCAGGCAAACATGGCAGGTAGGGAACCTGCAGGCAGTGGTGAAATCCAAACTTTTTTACTGTGGGCGGTTCTGTGGGTGTGGCTTGGTGGGCATGGTGTGGCTTGGTGGGCAAGGATACTGCAAAATCTCCATTCCCATCCTACTCATGGGGGAAGGATATTGGAAAATCTCCATTCCCACCCCACTCTGGAGCCAGTCAGAGGTGGTATTTGCCGGTTCTCCGAACTACTCAAAATTTCCACTACCGGTTCTCCAGAACTTGTCAGAACTTGCTGAATAGCACCTCTGCCTGCAGGACATATTTATCTTTCCTCACCTATGATTTTTCTACAAGAAAGGCACTTTCACAGCAGTTTTCTTTGCCATTCAACTACTAATCATTTAGCATTGTTGGGCTGCCTTTTGTTGTAGTTTTTTCTCGCCTTCATAAGATTTCTGATGCTTTATGTGGTACTCCTACCTTATGTATCTTGGAGACATCAGTGCTTCTGACTCAGCTCAGATATTTCTAGACTGCCAGCCTTTTGAAATTGTGCACGATAAACCTAAGTGGGAACAGAGTGATTGATGGCTCCTGGGCGGATTTTTCTTATGCTTCCTCATTAGCTGCCCCAAATGCAAATTCTTTGGGACAATGCTAACTGTAACCTGACTAAATAATTTCTAGTTTTATATTGCTAGTTGCAAGAGATCCTGGGAATGTTGCAAAATGGAAATATTTGAGATTCAGCTTCAAGTAAATGTCTCATAGCAAGTTTGTTCATATTTTTTATTGAATACTTTATGTAATAGTATAGGGGTGTCAAACTCAAGGCCCGCAGGCCGAATCCAGCCTGTGAGTTGCTTAGATCTGGCCCACAGGGCTGGCCTGGAAATAGCCAAGGACTGGCCCGCGGTGCCTCTGTTATCAAAAACAGGCCGCTGGAGGGCCACAGGTTGCCCTCCTGCGCCCCATTTTGGCCATCCATCCCGTCTCCTGCCCCTCCTGGCCAGTCCCCGGAGGACAGCTACAGTTCTGGTCCGACCCTCCAATCCAGTTTGACACCCATGTAATAGTATCTCACACAGATAAGAAGAGTGGGAAAAGCCTTCCCCTCTTACACCACCATTATTGGTACAGAATTATTGAGGAGATTTTTATATTGCTTTATCAGTTTGACTTCTAGATTTTTACAGGCTTGATCAGGAAGTACTATATCTGCAAAAACAAAGTAGTATACACCTGAAAACAATTTTCTGCCTCAAATAGTTGTTTTACTGTCTGATTGCTCTATCAGTTTATTTGGAAATCTATATTAGTTTTTGGCTGTTTGAAAGGGTTTTTAGTTGTATTCATTACAAAGATTATAAGTCCTTGAAGGGGAAAAAATGGGTTTTTCTCACCTGTCCTTGAGCTATAAATTGTCAAGGACACTTGAGTAAATCTGTTTGGACTGCTGTTGCTTTTGTGATAGAATTCTACCAAGCCTTCAAATGACAGTTTCATACAATCAAAATCCTCGACAAAGCCTTTTTGTAGCTTAGTTGTTTCACTTTTTGTTTTCTGGATGTTTGTTCAGAACTGTGTTGGTATTATAATTGTGTTGGTGTTATTATAATACAGATCAAATTATGTGTATTAATAAACTTACAACAAAAATGAAATATACGTCCAAGGTAAACATGTAATATAAGTTTTACAGTAATATTTGCAGCAATGTGTCGATGAAGATATAGAGGTGAAAAATTTAGTAACTCTCCAGATAGCAATCAGGTAACTTATAACATAGACCGTAATCAAGCTCACTGCCTGGAACTCTTAGAATAGAATAAATCAGTGGGACAATGAATTCTTTTAAAAATGGGCAATAAAACATTATATGAGTCAATTTGAACAATTCCTGTCCTGTACAGGGTAATAGGCTGTGTAAAATAAGCATGCTATAAAATCTGACATTGTCACAGGGGGCAACCTGTCCAACTTTGCCAAAGAAAAGCCCCATTGATTTTTCATAGTGGATATATTAGTAAGATAGGAAGCTGGTTACAGTTTATTGGATTGTTGATTAGGAGAGCATCTTCAGAGCAACATCTGAGAAAAATAGGTGCAATGTAGCTCAGTGCTTACATGGCAATTTTCATAATTTTCCCCTTCATGTAGTTTGCCAGGAGTTTGCATCTATAAAACCTTAACAATTTTCAGTGTCTTTTTAAAAAAAAAACATAACTACATAAATCTTATACTGCTGTCAAGCAAAATTAATTTTGTTTCAGAAATCACAAAGTTTTTTCTCAATTGACTGTGGAGTCTTAAAAACTATGTAAAGGCTATGTAAATGCTGAACCTCTTGGGAGCATTCCCCATCAGTGCTTTAAGGTGTGTACAAATGCCACACAGAGAAGGAGGCACATATTCCTGTTTGAAATAAGCCTCCAGGAAAGCTTCTGGAGTGTGTTTCATTTGAAAAAAAAATGTAGTAATCTCTTTAAGATATGTATCCATAGAATTTTAGACTAGACCTAGAAGTGGAGTTTGTGGTCCTTGTTTCTGAACTACGGCTCTCTGATTAAATTGTCCAGTGATTAAGTATTTTGGGATTGTAGCTTAGCAATAGCTGGAGGGCCATAGGTTCCTCTGGAGAGCCTAAGGAAATATACAGGCCTTGGATAATCATCATATACTCTTCTATGCCAATTTTGCATGTATATATTTTTTTGCAAGCGCTATGGGTTTATTCAACTGCTGATATTATTTTCAGAGGGCCAGTTGAGAGTAGATGCAAATGTATCTGTACATCACCCTGGCCAACTTTATGGAGTAAGGACCGAAGTGAAGAATATCAACAGTGCTCGGTTTCTCGCAAAGGCAATAGGTAAATAAAACTTTTCTTCCTAACTGAAACCCTAGAAATTTGAAATTTAATACCCAACAAAATCTGTTTGTAGAATTAGGCAGTTAATACTGATACAAATCTATTAAGTCTTTAAACTGCATATATAATTTCCCAGCTCTTCATTTGTTGATGTAGAATAGGGGTGTCAAACTGGATTTGTTCAAGGGCCGGATCAGCATTGTAGTTCTCCGGCCGGCCGGGGGGCAAGGGAGGAAACAGGAGGGATGCCTCCTGCAGCACCCTGCTGGCCAAGATGGGATAGGGTGCTGCAGGAGGCTGTCCAGACCAAAAACGGGGCACAGGGGGGCCATACACACACCCCGTGACCCATTTATGCTAGCAGAGGCACTGCTGGGCGGTCCTTTGCTATTTCCAGGCTGGCCCCGTGGACCAGGTTTAAGCACCCCGCGAGCTGGATCCAGCCTGAGGGCCTTGAGTTTGACACCCTGATGTAGAATGTAAAGTTAATTTACATTATGGGTATAGTCCTTGACTTATGACCGGTTGTTTAAAACACTTCTGACCATCATAAAACATTGTGCTGTCCCCCTCTGCACAGTCACATGATGACAATCTGGGTGATTGGCAACTTGGTTACACTTACACTGCCAACACACACACACACATACACACACACACACACGATCATGTGATCACCATTTGCAATCTTCTCTGCCAACTTTCCCAGAAAATTGAGTGGGGAAGCCAGCAAGGAAAGTTGCAAGTTGCTGCCTCCTGCCAAAAGATTTCATCTCTCTTCTGTTCATGGGGGAGAAAGGGAAATCCTTCATTAGGCTGTAGAAACAAAGCTTGGATTTTCAGCATATGAACTTTTCCAAGCCACTGCAGGTGTTCCTTCTGTACATAGAAGGGTGGGGAACTCCTGTGGCAGGCTGCAGAAATGAAATTCAGATTACAAACGTCTGAGTTCCATTCCTGTCCTCCAGCACAGATGTTCCTTTCCACGCATGGAGGAATGCTGCTTCCTTCCTTTGCTCAGGCAGTGCTCCACCCTTTTAAAGATCCATGCAGTTGCTTAATAACCAGAATTGGGAGAGCCAGGATTGTAGTCATTCAGTGAAGCAGTCAGTTGGGCATCTTGACTCACTTTGCTCAACAACTGAGATTCTGGTGCCAACTGGTGGTCATAAGTCAAAGGTGATCTGTACTTTTTATCCCATAAAACTATTAGGAAATGGTTATTGATGCTGTCTTGAGCTCCCAGTTTGAAACAGTGGAAGAATTTTGACAAATGGTTGGGAGGAGAACTATATTGCTATCTTTCCTTTTGAGAAGAATTACTTGCTCTTACATCATTGCTGTAAATATACCTAAATCTGCCAAGTGATTTTATTTCTTCTTTTCTGACACACACCAAATTCACACCATAGGTGCACAATGATAATGTAAAGTCATGTTACAGAGTTGAGTTTATGATTGTTGTTTTTATTAGGAGAGCTGCTTCTGCAACAGGGAAATTTAACATCTTATTAAGATTTCTGCATCTTCTCAAGAATCAGCTGGATGATGCCACAACTTTCTATAAGCATTCTAGATTCCTAATTTCTATGCTGCCCAGAGTTGCTGTGTCGGTGAGATGGGCAGCACAGAAAACAAACTAATAAATAAAATTTCTGCTGATTTTCATTGTTAGCCCCATCCCCACTGCCATTGGAAACCACTCTGGCTTTCTACCTGATTTCTCTCTTCTACATAATGAAGAAAATGTCAACTCGTAAAGCAATCCTGGACTGCTCTCGAGTTATAGGCAGGAGGGGGAAAAACTGACCGAGCAGAACAGTGGCCACAACCAGAAGCACATTCCATGCATACCTTTCTCAAGGCTGCATACTAGGTTACCAGAGCCAGATGGAGAGGCGTGAACTGTACAGCCTGCAAAAGTGCTCCATTGGAGAATGTGATTTATGACACACCCTGGGAAGAGGGGAGAAACAGGGTCATAGTTGAGCCGTAAATTACGTGGGGCAGAGCTGACTTCACTTGGGTACGTGCTGACATGTTGTTCCTAATAAATAACTGGATTTCTTGTGAAACTTGGCTTGAGGCTCATGATTTAATTAGGGCATCTGTCGGAACCCTGACAGCAAGTCAGCTCCGCCCCACCAATGCCAAGTTTATTTTCTTTAATTACAAAGTCAGCCACATCTCATTTCAATAATTCTGCCTGCAATATCTTTGCATGCCAAAGTTCACTGACTGGTTGCATAATCATATTTCAACACCTGCTAGTATTTCTGACTCTGTGGGAGGAGAGAATTGTTGGAGGAAGCAGCGGAACTGAGAAGCACAAATGTGTGGGAGATCTCCCAACAAGGAACACAGAAGATGCAGAACACAGAAAAGATGGGAATTCCTTTCTGCTGCCTGCTGCCTGCTGTCTAGAGTCAGGAGGGGATCATATAGAAAAGCCAGAAAGAAAGAAGAAATGTCAGAAATGTCAAAGACGAGATGGAGATTCCTGAGTCCTAATTCCCTCAGTCAGAAAGAAAGAAAAATGGATTGGAGGGGGGGGGGAATTCAACAGAGAATAAAATAAAAAGGAAGGGAGGGGCACTGGCCTGTGATCACCCAAAACAAGCAGGAGAGAGAGAGAGGTGGAAGCATCTTACACCTAGAGACACAGAATGGCCAAATAAAAGCCTAAGAAATAAAGGTGTTTATAAGAATGTATAAGCAATCTGAATCCACATCATGGAGGAATTAAAAGAATGGGCTTACAGTATATTCAAAAAGAAATTCCCTAAATCTGCCTATGCATACATCTCACAGCATTTGGCTCTTACAATATAGCTTTGTATATTTCTCTTGCTAATAATCATCCTGATTTTAATAAGGCTTAAAAATCATTTATGTTTGGGATGATAAAAAGAGAGGTGAGTTTGCAACAGCTGATCTAGACTGTTTGTTTATTTCTTCAAGACTATGAAATACACAGGCAGATTGAAGAGCTGGAGAATGGAAGGACCATTCTAAATGAAACGAGAGCCTTTGATTTTAAGCTTGGGTAAGAGGTTTCCTTCCATTTTAGTATTTGTGGGGATTATTTCTAATTTACCGCAACCATAAGTACCCAGAAGAAAGAAAGTTACAATATCATCTGAAAGCAGAAGCATAATTATTAGCTGCTCAGCACTCTTATGCTTCTTAATAATGTGTACCTTTTACCTGTTGATACAACCTTTGGACTTGTGATTGTCCTGAGAAACTATTTTAAAGTCCTCTATATGGTTTCACCCTGTGGTAGTCTGGCTTTAGGCATATGCTGGGGTTTTGCTGCTCACATACATTGCAGGTTTTGCCATAGCATTGAAAATGAAATATTCTACTACTTAAGCTAAGATGTTTAATACTTAAATTAACATGCTATTTCAATGTTAGCTCTTTAAATTTGAGTTAGGATACCAAGATAACAAGTTAGGATACCAAGATTTTCATTTACTCAGGTCAGGATAGTATACAACCACAGTTGGTTATACAAGTTTACATGGAAGGTTTATTTTATTTTATTTCATATAGCATACATTTATCAGAGAGAACTACACTCTTTCATTACAGAATAGTCCCGGCAGCTGAGTTGCTAGTTTGTTCAGTTTCGTGCTTGCACACTTCTCCACAATGTACCATGGGGGCATGACCTGGCTTGCACTAGTTGGCTAGCAGCGGCTCTTTTGACTAGGGCCTCTTCTGCCGATGTCGCCTCGAGTCTGGGCAGGCTTAGCACCGGTTCCCATTCTCCTTGCACAGCTAGCCTTTCCCACTGGAGTGGTACCCACTTATCTATTATCACAATAATGCTTTCAAATTGCTGGGTGGAGAGGGCACGAGCTAGAGGTGAGTGACGGGAACTCATCCCATCCCACAGTGCTTCCAGGGCTCAAACTGCTAGAGTGTTGACTATTTCTGGTCAGCAGGTCCAGCATCCTTAAGCCACTCCACCACCATGCCTTTATGGAAGGATTGTAAATGAATATGTTGTGCTAACTTGATGGTTTGTATCTTCGATCTGGAGACAGAAGAAGATAGAAACCACCAAGTAAGTACAACCTATTCATTTACAATTAGTTGCTGTGACCTTTAAAGAGTCAACTCATACCTTTAAGGATTATATGGCAAAAGAAAACCATCCACTGGCAGATCTAGGTCACATGATATTAAATATTGTGATAAGAATAGGCGAAAGCTCTTAACATGAGGTAGAATCACTTAAGTAACTATCAGATTTGCTAAATCCAGTTGTTATGATTGCCTCTTTCTTTTCTGCTTCTATAGATGCACTGTGCCAATGAGGGACAAAGAAGGAAAACAGGATTATCGGTAATTTCATTTAAGTTTTGTTGCATTCAGGAAAATATATGTGATGAAATTGATGAGTTATGATTTCCCCACCCACTTAATTCCTTTCTTCACCTTATATACCATCTGAGGATTGAACGTTTGAAGAAAAGGGTCAGATTTAAATATAGGCAGAAGCTTCCTGCTTTCAGGTATTCTTCTACTCAATTTTCTGAAGTCCCACTTTATTTTCCAGACATACTTTCTAAGCACTTTGTAGATGTCTATGGAGGTTCTCAGTCATTCAGGTCATGGTTGTCCCAAAAGTGCCTTTTTTTAAGAAGCAACTGGACTTTCTCGCTTCTTCAGCTCTGTGGGGTGTGGGGTTGAGGGGTACCCCGGACCGCGAACCAGCTCATGGGCAAACGTACTGGGATTGAAATAAAGCCGACAAAGGAGCCTTGAATAAATATATAATTTAATTTAAAATACTTAAAAAGACACTGTGCCTTTAAAAACCACATTAAAAGCAAAGTCTTATCTGGGTATGTGAAGCCAGGCTATCTCCCTAGATTCCTCTCCACAATACCAAAAACAGTTTACAAGAAACAAAGGTTAATACAAAGGTGGACATCTTTGGCGTTGACACGTCATCAAGGCAAACGAAGGGCAGCAGCGAAGACTTCACAATAAAAAGTCACCTGAGAATAAAAGCAGTTCAAGCACCAATGTGGCTTGAGGGTCTGTGTGGAGAAGAATTTCCAGCACAACCTAACCATTGGCTTGTGTGCTTAAAAACAGCAAAAACACAAGCATCTGTGGGAGTATCTCAGCAGCCGGCGTCTGGAGTCCTTATCTGCATCTCCTCCCTTCTACAGCATCGTGCTGGGCTCTGCAATCTTCTTCCAGCAGTAAACACTAACTGGATCAGGCCTGACCGGTTGTCAAGGCCCGAGTAACAAGCTGAAAAGTCCTTGCTTATATTGTGAGCAAACCTGCAATTATCTAGGGCGGGGAAGGCTTGCAGGTAATTGCTTACAGCAGATGGGTTGATTGAGGCCATACCTCTTTTGTGGCTAATCATGTAGCCGCAGCAACCCTGAAAATACTCGTGACAAGCTCTGACTTCCATTTCCCACCATCCAGTCAGAGTTGAAGACGCTTCTTGGATGAGAAGCAAAACGTCGTCAAAGAAAAACCAGAAAGTCCAGTTGCCTCTTGAAAAAAAGCACCTTTGGGACAAGCACATTACAGGATAGGAGAGAAATAGCCTGAGAAGTTGAATTTCTCCATCTTTTCCATGCCATAATTCTGTGAATCAAACCTAGTTATAAGTATGACTACTATAGTTACTGCTGTTATTTCATTGCTTGTGCATGGTCAAAGACCAAAACAACATAATACGATCCTATAAAACCAAAATGGGAAATAACAAAAAAAATCAAGCACAACAAAGATATCCTAACATTTCCACATTAAATTTCCTTTCTTTTGTATAACTAAAGCAATTTCATGCTGCATATAATGCAGTAACTAATTCTTAAGCCTTCCTTTTTCTAAATCTGTTTCTCAAAATTTGGATGCGTTGTTTTTTTAATGGAGAAAATGTTTGTATTGAATATCACTTTTTTGGGGGGAAAATGCTTTTCTTTATTCAAAGTTGCTTTTGAAATCAACGCCTGAAGCATAAATACAGCTTCTGTAAAAAATATATCCAATCACTTGCAGAGAGCTGTAAACCTTGAATTAAGTTTGCAAATCCATCATTTGGTTATACAAGGCTGGAACTAGGGTTTAATCATTATATTTTCTTGACATCTTAAATCAGTGTCCTTTTCAATAAAGCCTTTGTCCTTTGATGCTGTCATTCACTTTACTTAGCAGGGCACCCCACCGAAGATAGCAACTGGATTCTTAGCATAACTTCCCTTTTCCATTAAATCTTCATAGAGATTCATAATAAGGGGGGATTTCACTCCACATGAAATGTTCTTAGCAACTTCATCTCACTCTTCACCAAAGTATGGTACCAATTGAATAACCAATCCCATTTGGCATGAGATGAGTAGCAGCATCTATATTTTATTGCTTTTCTGAAGAATTTAAAATGGTGTCCATTTATTCCTGGCTCTGAATGGCAGCCATTTAAAAGCTAATGGTTTTCAGAAGGCAGTTATACCTTATAAATTAGGTAGGAGCCTGAGTGGCGTAGGAGGCTAATGCCTCTACTAAGGCAGCATTTAACATCCAGCTGCCTGCAATTACTGCGAGTTCAATTTTCACCAGGCTCAAGGTCGACTCAGCCTTTCACCCTTTCTAAGGTGGGTAAAATGAGGACCCGGTTGTGGGGGCAATAAGCTGACTTTGTATAAAATATACAAAAGTATGAAGGCTATTGCTTAACACATTGTAAGCCGCCCTGAGTCTCCAGAGAAGGGCGGCATATAAATATAAAAAAATAAAATAATAATAAATAATAAAAATAAATTGGGGTTTAGCTGTTTCTGCTGAGAGGATTCTTCTCAGCCTTGACTTCCTTGTGTGTGTGGTTGGTTGTATTGTCAGTTTGTTCTTATGTAGCGCCTCAACCATGTGCTTTTGTATGTAGCAAAGTTAATTTTTAAAAAATCAAAATAAAAGGTTTATTGTTGTTGTTTTCCTCAAGGTTCATGCCCGAGCCAAATCTTCCTCCATTGATTCTTTATGACACTAAATCCTTGCCCGCTCATATAAGTGACCAGCAAGTTACAAATATTGATTGTATTCAGGAGACACTTCCAGACCTCCCCAGTGTCAAGAGAGCAAAGTTTGTTGAACGTTACGGGATTAAGACTCGACACAGCTTTATTTTACAGGTAAGTCTATTGATCAAATGATCAAGTAAATTAAAGAGTGTAAATGTTTCAGTGCTTCATAAAACATTTTTAAATCTCATAATGTAAACCTGTCTCTGATAGGTTTCAGACTTCTTTTGAAATCTTATATCAGTGATGGCGAACCTTTTTGGCACCGAGTACCCAAACTGGAATGCGCATACATACCGGCCAGCTGGTCTTTGGGTTTCCGGCAGGTGCATGCATGCTGGCCAGCTGCTCTTCACATATGCTGGAGCACCAGAAACCCGACGACAAGCTAGCCGGTGCACACTTGCCTGGGTATTTTTGGGCTGTTTTCAGGCGCTCTGGTACCCACAAAGACCAGCTGGCGACGACGTGCGTGCCACCAGAGAGGGCTCTGCGTGCCACCTCTGGCACAAGTGCCATAGGTTTATCATCACGGTCTTATATCATTGTAAATTGAATACAGATACCAACCGCTGGAAGCCAGGATTAATATATTAATATTTCTGGTACAAAAAATAGGTCTTTGTCATTCATTCTCTCTAAATGTAGGTATAAGAACGTCCCTGCCCCCAATTGTCTTGATACATCAAGACACCCAGATAATCTAAATTCATCTGACTTGTATGCTTTTCTAAATTGCATTTAAAAAGTACAGACATCAGGACATATATATATATATATATATATATATATATATATATATATATATATAATATTTCCCCTTTGCTTATTACATTTAGTGTTGCATTCATGCTTTGATGGATTTCAAAGCATATATTATTAAATTTCCACTAGATCACCCTAATTGCAATCAGCACTTGCTACAACAGGTCTTTCTTCCCCATCATGTCCCATGTTGTTTATAACGTTTTAAACATCAGCATAATTAGAGAAGTTAAGAAGTCCTTGAAATTGGGGCAGTACATAAATACTTGTGTTAATTAATTACATACTGTATCCAGTAAGTCTATAATAAAAACAACAAAATGGTGGTGTAAACGTAAGTGATGTGCTGAAAATATGTAAGAAATGACATACTGAGTACCGTATAAGTAGTCTTCAGCTTATGACCACAGTTGGGACCAGAATTTTTGTTGCTAAGCAAGGCAGTTATTAAGTGAATCATGCCCAATTTTATGACCCTTTTTGCCATGATTGTAAGCATATCATTGCAGTTGTTAAGTGACTCATATAATCATTAAGCAAATCTGGCTTCCCCAATTGATTTGGCTTGTTGGAAGCTGGCTGGGAAGGACACTGAAGCCATCATAAATACATCCTAGTTGCCAAGCACCCAAATTTTAACCATGTTAAACCCCATGGGGATGCTGCTATGGTCGTATGTTTGAGGACTGTTTGTAAGTCACTTTTTTCAGTACCATTGTAACTTTGAATGATCATTATACTTGTCAGGACTTAATTAAACGAAGGAAGGAAGGAAGGAAGGAAGATATGAGACAGAGAGAGAGAACGTGTGTGTGTATATATTTGTCCAGGGAATTAAATGACCAGAGTAGATAGGCAAAATAGCATGTGTCCATACCAACATAAATTTAGTGCATAATTTTCTTGACAGTGAAAAAAGATTTATATTTTGCCAGTTTACTGAACATAGTGTTTTTAAATAAAAACTCATGTTTGAGAAGTATCCTCAAACTTTGAGAAGTTTCTACTTGCATCAGCACACCTTCTATAAATGTAAAAGAAAACCTGATTTGTACTAAACCATTAAAGAATCCCAAAACTTTTGTGATTTGTCTTCAAAAATGTAATAAATCCAAAAGCAGATTTATAAATTTGGCCTTTATTTTGGTCACCGATTGTAGATACAATCTACAATTTTATTGCTAAAATTATAAATACCAAAGAAAAGTAGGTATTAAATGGCATAAATAAAATAAAACTACATGCTAATAGTGAGATGATAGGGAGAAGACACACAAAGGAAAACAGAACTAAAATACTTAAGAAATATTTACTCAATAAGTTATATTCATTCACACTTAATACATTGAAAGCATAATGTTAACATCCCCAAAAATTAGAATACCACATTGATAAATTATTATATCTATAAAATCCTTTAATGAAAACAATACTTAAAACTAAAATACCGTGTTTCCCTGAAAATAAGACCCTGTCTACATTTTTTGAACCCTGAAATAAGCCCTTGGCTTTATTGCCATGCGCTCAAAAGCCCGATTGGGCTTATTATCAGGGGATGTCTTATTTTGGGGGAAACAGGGTAGTAGTCCAATGCACTAGAATTCTAAAAATTTGAAATTCTAAAATATTTAAAGTTAGAACTTGTTCAATAATGAGATATTTTATTTGAGTTCTTTATTAAAATTTTAAGAAGATGCCGTTTTAGGCTTCCATGAATTCAATATGATATGGTATACATGAGATCCTTAAATGTTTTTGTAACTAAATATGAAGTTCTAAAATGATCACTATATTTGGCATGTTGTCAGACAGAATTCTGATAATTTTCTGGTAATTTTTGAAACCTTGCTGTAAAAGTTTCAAATGAATACTATCTGGGAATTTCAGAATTTTTCACATCAAGGGGTCTAACAAAGTTATATGGCTATCCATGTACATGTAGAATGCCAGAAGACGTGAGTGTTTTTAATCCCTGTCCCCACATCAGAATATTTTATTATGAAGAATCTTGTAATATCTACCCTTAAGGATTGCTTTGTCTTGGAACTCCTAAGCATATCAAAATGAGAAAGGGTAAAAACTTTATGATACTTCAGAAAATGAGGGGGAAGTGTACACTAAATGATGCTTGTAGGAATTCTATATTGGTCAACTGTCTGCACACATGAATTAGTCTTTATTTCTTGTGTAGTCATATCCCGTTCCCAATATCAGTGGGGTCTTGCGACAGGAAATTAAGTTTTAACCAGACATTACATATAGTAATTTCACCCAGGCCCTATTATCAACCTTGAAATTAATATATGTATATATATATTTCTATACTCTTTTGTTATTATAAATATTTGCATGCGACTTCACGTTTTTTTATAACAGATATAAGCTCCAGCAAAGCTAATCGGCACATTATATACTTCGTTTTTTTCTCTAGACAGATATAAGTGCATATTTTAATTCATAAAGTATAACATTTAGAACATGGGGGTTTAATATTGAAATATAGTATAGTCTAACTTACGACAACAATTGAGCCCAAAATTTCTGTTGTTAAGTGAGACATTTGTTAAGTGAGTTTTGCCCGATTTTACGACCTTCCTTGCCACAGTTGTTAAGTGAATCATTGAAGTTGATAAGTTGTTAAGTGAATCTGGCTTCCCTATTGACTTTGCTTGTCAGAAGGCCGCAAAAGGGGACCTTGGGACACTGCAACGATCATAAATATGAACCAGTTGCCAAGCTTTTGAAGTTGATCACATGATCATGGGGATGCTACAAAGGTTGTAACTATGAAAAATAGACATAAGTCACTTTTTTCACTGCCGTGATAACTTTGAATGGCCACTTAGTGAACTTTTGTAAGTCGAGGACTACCTGTACAGGTTGCACTTGTTTGCGACTATTGCTGGGAGTACGAGGATGGTAGATATCTATCCCAGCCTTCTCGATCTGTCAGCATTTTTTGATATCATTGCTTATGGTATTGTTATGAAACAGCTTCAGGAGTTAGAAGGTGGGGGAGGAAATCAGTATTGAAAAAGTTCTCCTTTTTTCAGTTCCAGTTACAATTGGGGGTAGGACCAGGGGTGCTATTCAGCAGGTTCTGACAGGTTCTGGAGAATCGGTAGCGGAAATTTTGAGTAGTTCGGAGAACCGGCAAATACTACCTCTGGCTGGCCCCAGAGTGGGGTGGGAATGGAGATTTTGCAATATCCTTCCCCTGGAGTGAGGTGGGAATGGAGATTTTGCAGTATTCTTCCCCTCCCACGCCTACCAAGTTACACCCACCAAGCCACACCACGCTCACCAAGCCACGGCCACAGAACTGGTAGTAAAAAAAAAAATTGAATTCCATTGTCCAGGACTGATCTAACACTAAATCCCTACTTTGTGGGGTTTCTCAGAGCCCTAAATTCCAGTCGCTCCTGTTAACATCTACATGGTATCAGTAAATTAAATATCATTACTATGCTGATGATATTTAGCTATACATCTCTACCCTGTGTCAATTAAATTATGTCCCCATGCTGCTTTTCCCATGTTTGGAGGCTGTGGAGATCTTGATACAGTAGCCATATAGCTTTTTCTTGTGGCTCTTTCCCTCAGAATGTACCAGAATGTACCAGAACTTACTGTATGTTTTTCAGAGAAAGGAAATTTCACTGGGCAAGAAACAATATTGGTTGATTAGCCGCTCTTGTACTTCCATTTCTAAATTTTAGTCAGCTACTTGTAGAAATCTGCATCATGGAAGCCATAGAATTGTAATCAATTCCATACCTGTGGTAATCATATCCATTTAGAAGTGAATTAATGATAATATTATCTAGATAACATCAGCATGACTGGCCAAGAAACTGATCTGTTCTAAATCAAGCAACTTCATTGAAGATTCATGCCATGGCTTTTTTGGAGCTATATAGTTTCTTGAACTGCTGGGAATTGTGAAACAGTCAAAGGATTGACTATATCACACATCTGATGAGTTCAAATCTGAAGATATGGTTTGTTCATGGAAAAGTTGATTTGGTTGCTATGTTTAAATACATTTTCTTTTTTAATAGAATGAAGATGGCTTAATGGATTTTTTTGAAAGCGTTGTGAATGCCACAGAAATGAATCCCCAAAAAGTGATTGGCTGGGTTATAAATAATTTCCTCAGTTACCTAAAATTATATAACGTGACTGTAAAAGAAAGGTGAGGTTTTAGATTTTTCATTTTGGCCAAACAGTTCTTCTATGCCAATAATTACTTTTTCAAACTAATAACATCTTCTGATGACATAGGGGCATATGAATAAAGGATTCTGTGAATGTGCTATCACAGCAGACTGCAGGGTTCAGTTTTTCATTTGAATATTTGTTTTGTTAGAGTAGACTTATCCCAAACATTTGCTAAGGGAGAGAAGATCCACCCCAGGGAAGTAAAATCTCCCATTATCAAGGTAGGAAGAAAAGAAAGGAACAAAATGTAAAATAAGGAATATCCATAAGAGTCTGTCCCAATTTGATGCTTTTCACATGAGAAGAGCCCATTTCCCAATATCTGCAAACAGCATGGCTGCTTGCCAACATGAGAGTTATAAGTTAAACATCTGAAAAATATTGTTTTACGAACAGCTATACACATGCACTTATATTAGAATGCAGATATCAATTACCAGTGCATTATTTCCAATGAGATACACCACCAAACTTATTACCAATGCTGACCTGTAACTCTGCACGAGGAAAGTTGGATTAAGGCATGTATAATAAATGTTTAATGTGTAATATAAGCAAAGTACTATGAATCTGAACTTGTATTTCTGAGACTTTCTATGGTCATGGATTTGCAGAACTAACTGTGGCCTTTTGTATGAAAACAGTCATCTGAAAAGGACATCTTTCTTAAGACAACAAAATGGAATGAAAAATGTAGAATGACTAACAATGTACATCCATTCAAGCGTATAAAATATTTCTGTGTGCCAGGTTAAAGTAGTAGAGTATGCCAACTTATATGGCTACTTTTGATATTTTTGTGAGGGAGGTGAATGGGGGTAGAATTTTCACAAATAAATGGTCAGACAGAAAAGAATACAGAAATAAATTGGCAGTTGAATGAATACTCTTGGAGAGAAGAAAAATGTGGAAGGAAGCAAATACATTAATTAGCCTTCTGGTATTTTACTTTTGGGAACTGCCACATCCCCTTTCCAGCAGCAAGGCCACCATAGCAACAATACTTTTTGAGTATGTGACACAAAATATTTTATGAGCCCGCTGAATCAAGAAGGTTGTATCATTTCTAATTTGTTTTATTTGCTTCATGGTTTAGTCCAGTCACTCCTGTTCTTTTGGCTGAACTACTGGACCTGGTATCAAGTAGAAAAATTTCATCTTCAGCAGCCAAACAGGTATTTCTTTGGAATATTATTTTCCCATAGGGCTTCTTTATGTTAAAGTGTATTTTGATCAGATGTATAATTTACAATTCTGACTCAATTTAAACAACCCAAAAGGATAGGTTTCTGCTATTTCCACAAACCTCATATGTGTGTTAAGATACTGGGAATGGACAACCAGTGTGGGCTGCTGGTATGATAAGTATTTCCATATTATGACCCTGACTTAAATCCAGTCTTAAATTTTATTTAAATAATGGACATATGCTCTAGCTTCAAGTCCAAATGAGTGTTCTGTCCCCGTCCTCCACACACACAACCCACACAGACAGACGAGGGTTAAAGGAGTAGCACACACATGGAAGGTTCGTTATCACGGCTTGGCAGCCCTTTGTAAACCGGCTGCCAAGGTCTTTACTAAACAAGGGGGGGGGGGAAATACCTCCACCAGATAATAAAACACGTACACACCAATTGAGGGAAATATAATTTAAAAGTCCAAATCTTTCCAGCCGGCTGATGCTTAGCTCCAAGGACTAGCCAGGGTAAAACTTTGTCCGTCACAGAATTCCAACTGCTACCCCACTCCTTTAAATAACCTGTGGGGTGTGGTCCTGTGGGGTGCAGTCCTGCTAATCCCTGGCACGCTTCCTCATTTGTTGAGCTCTCTTATCACACCAGCGCTGGCGTGGGTCCAGCCACCTCTGGCCTTCCTCATTATCCTCCGACTGATCGGAGACACCTGGCTCCTGACTCATCTCCTCTCCTTCGGCTGGCAGCTGATGAATTACCAGGGAGGAGGGGCCGGGGGAGGGAGGCCTGGCTGACTCCTCTCCCTCCTGTTCGGAGCCTTCTTCCTCCGATGCGATGGCCTCGGGGGTCGGAGCCACAACAATGAGATGTGACAATACTACTCTTGATTTCAAAAATTTCTTTTGGAGATTGGCACTGACCTTCTTAATTGTTCTTCACCAGTAAGTTGCCTGTCAATTTCCTTTCACCTATTGTCTTTCTGATGATCAAAAATGAAAATTTGCAGTAACGTGATGGTATTAAATTAGCAGTCAAAAAGTAATGAAGACATACGTGTCCACTACTACCTTGGGTTAATCCTTGATTAAAGAATGCACCTTCTGTGGAGTCTTCAAGTTTAAAAAAATGGAGCAAATTCTACATCGGGTGTCAAACTCACATCATCACGGTGACGTCACGTGACGTATCGGGACTTTTTCCCCACTTGCTAAACTGGATGTGGGCATAGCCAGCGCGTGATGCGTCTGGTCCGTGGGCCAGGAGTTTAACAGCTCTACATACTCATCACATAGAACTTTGGTTCCATTTAAGAGAAAGAGTGTTTTTTAATTGATGTTATAAACATGTATTTGGCATTATCAGTTAATTTCAGAATATGATTAACAAGGTTAATTTATTTGAATATGTTTCATTGGCTATTTTCAGTTCCATATCTTTTAGTGTATATTGCAGTACATAATACAATGTGTACGAACAATAGTTGCCTACCTCTTCTTTCACTAAGGTGTCCTATGATTTATTTTATTTAACTAAATTGATTTTTTTAGTACGGCTGAAAATGGTTAATGAAGCAAGTGCAAATAAGATTAACCAAGAGTTAAAACCACTCAATTCCTTATTATGATTAGCAAGATATAATTTTAACGTGTTATTAAGAAGTGTCTCAAATAGCCGAGGTTGCACAGTGGTTAAGGTGCAGTACTGCAGCTACTTTAGCTGACTGCTAGTTCAGCAGATCAGCAGATCAAATCTCACCAGCTCAAGGTTGACTCAGCCTTCCATCCTTCTGAGGTGGGTAAAATGATGACCCAGATTGTTGGGGGCAATATGCTATTTAGTATACTGTCTTTGGTGTAAGCCGCCCAGAGTCCTCGGAGAGTGGGCGGCATAGAAATATAACTAATAAAATAATAATAATAATAATAATAATAATAATAATAATAATAATAATAA
>WNWU01000007.1:22608359-22677261 GCA_012654045.1 Ptyas mucosa | reverse complement strand
AATAATAATAATAATAATAATAATAATAATAATAATAATAATAATAAATTTGAATGTTCTAATAGATATAGCTCTTCATGCTCTTATGGAAAAGTGTGTGTGCATGTGTATATATATGCACACAGTTTTGGCCGTTTATTTTTGTTAGAGCAACATGTTCATTTTCTTTGCCAAAAGTAGCTTCTTGTACTATTAAGTCTCTTTGAGAACAGAGTCCTATCAAGATGGGGTGAACAATTACCCAAAAGTAAAAATGCAAAACTATAAATATACCCATACAGCAACAAAGTGCTACTGTAAATAGAATAATTACATAATATAGACTTTCTTAGCCTGAAATGCCAAACTTTCAAAGGCAAGAAATGCTCCTTCATTAGATAAAATAAAATAGCTGAAAGTAAATATCCTGAATTGTTTTATTAATCTGGAGTGTTGATCCTCTATATTGTTCATCAGAATGAAACCCATCTATTCTCTAAGGGATATTAGTTCATTTTAAAATTCAGAAAGGAAAAGTTTGGAATTAACTGTGACTTAGTTTTCAATTTCTATGACCTATCGCTTCAGCACTCTTTTTTTAGATCCATTTTTATTGACTGTATTTTTTTCCCTTAAGCTATTCAGGTTTTTGTCAGTATGGCATCCCACTTAATCAATTCAGTAAAAAGATACTAGATAATGGTTCCTTACTAAATGTGATTTTCTAAAGAATAAATAGATAAGGAGATAAGGCAAGACAGGGAAGCATATCTAAACATATTCTCCAGAAAGTAAAAATATATGGCCCATGGCTACCCTTAACCATTCTTCAAATAATGATGTATTTGGTAGTGATATCTTGGTATGCAGATAGGGACTTGATTTTTATGAATATTTCTGAAAGTCATAGTGTGGATGGCAATTGTGGTATGTTTAGCTTTGTTTTATTTCTGTAAAAACTACCTACCCTGGGCAACTTCTCCTACCAGCTCATATGGTTCAATCTGTATCTATTCCTTGTGAGCTGCTCTGCCTATGCTTTCAAAGTCACACATGGCCTCCAAAGCCAAACTAATTTTTAATGTAAAAAAATTACAAAAATCCTGGGATATTTGAAAAGCAATCATACTGAATATTTAAACCGTTTAACCTAAAATTAATTCAATTTCCCTAAATGTCATTAAATGAAAATCAGTGCCCAATATAATAGTGCTGACTGTAATTATACTACTGGGAAGTTGCTCAGCTCTTTTATCTCCCAAAACAAATGGGAAGACCTCTTACAATGAAGCAAGGCAGTGTCCTATATAGTAAAGCATTAAATGTCAATTTTAATGAGTGCAAGATCATTATCTTCAAATATTTCAGTCTCTGAAACATCTTTTCTCTGGTACAGCCCTGATTCTTAAGGCATCTATTATCTTTGCACTACAGTCTGGTTGTACTGTACTTATATTTCTTAGGAGTACAAACATTTTGATCTTAATACTTTATTTAAATCAATAAATTTGCTGACCATTTTACCACTTTGTTTTGCCTTTAGGACATATTATTCCTTCCCAACCAAATGCAAATTTTGTCCAGTGGCTTTACATTGTTAGTAGGCTGTTGTGGTCCACAGCAGGACCAGTGCAGCTTAATAGAGAATAGAGTCAGCTACAGATCATTGCATTAAATGTACATCTATTATTAACCTATAGAGGATACATTACTAAATTCTGGGACAGTATTCTTGCCTGTTGTAAGAAAATTATACTGTACTATTATACTTAAGTATAACACAGTAAAACTGTGTTATACCTAATTCAGTTGTCTAATTTTGTTAAGGAGTTGCTAATTATGAGTGGAATTGCTGCATTTGAAATATTTTTAGCATATATAAATTAATAGTACAGAATTTGCAGCATGACAATCATTTTGCATGAGCTGATTGCAATAATCCAAGCATTGTATTATTTTTTTCACCGGAAAATTGAGAAGAAACAGCTGTTTTAAAAGGGCACCTTCTGTGTCACAGCGTGTTATGTTTGAAACAGAAGCGCACAACATAGAAAACGTTCAAATAATGTTTCTCTTTTAAAGTAGTTGTTTCTAGAGATTGTTACAAAGTGCTGTAGCTTGACTACAAAGATGGAGAGCATTATAACATTCGGAAATAATTATTGCAGACTGATACATTGTTGCATACAGTTATGCTTTATAGAATGAATAAATTGGTTATAGGTGCTATAGATTTTGCAGTACATGTAGTCCTCATTTAGTGACTGCCTAGTTTACCCACTGTTCAGAGTTATGGCAGTAATGACAATGTAACTGTGACCAATTCTTGCCTTCTTAGGTCTGTAAAACAATGGACAGGTGACGTAACTTAGTAAGCACAGTTGCAGTTTCATTTAGTGACTGCTTCACTTAACAATGGAGGTGCCATTCGAAATTGTGGTCCCTAAACAAGGACTAGCTGTATAATCTTCCACAGCTTTGTAATATATAGTTTGGTTTAATTATATAACTCTATTCTATTTTCTTGCACTGATCAGAAACTTTCTCCCCTGACTGTTTAGCCAACAATTCTGTGGGAATGAATTGTGCTATTTCATTTGATTGTGACATATACAAATGTCTTATCTGTGTTATCCTCCCCAGTCCAAGCTTCACAATGTATTCATAATGATGAACAGAGAACCCAAATAATTCTCTATTAAGTGCAAACATGCCCTAAAAGTTAAAAGGTTCAGCTCACAAACTGTGATGTGGACTATATTCATACACATTGGTTAGCATGTAATGTAGAAAATGGTTCTTTTATTTCATTTAACCTCCTTTTCTAAGTAATTGGATAATCCTAAATTTTTATAGAACTGACTGATGAATTGATACTATTCTCTTTAATATTATCAAGAATAGGGGGGAGGGAGAGGCAAATGATTGAATTGTAGAAAACCAAACTAAGGAATGTTTTCTTATATAAAGCCTCAGAACATTTGTGAGCTAAAGCAAAAGTCCATTCAAGCCAGGAAATATGTTTTCAGTGATGGCAGGAATTATTACGAATGCAGTTTTTGTTTTTGGTCCCTACAAGCCAGTGTTGATTTCTGGTGACCGCCTGGACTGGACAAGTCCCTGCAGTCTTCTTAATAAGATTTCAGAAGTAGTTTGCCATTGCCTTCTTCCTAGGGCTGAAAGAGACTGACTGGCTCAAAACTTCATGGCAGGATTAGAGCTCACAATCTTCCAGATTCTAGCCTGTTGCCTTAACAACTACAACAAACTGAATGCTATTAAAATTTAGGAAAACCTTTAAAACAGCTGAGAACGATAAAAATGTTTTCTAATTCTAAAGTAAAGGTACTGCTGCTGCTATTAGCTGTGCTTTAGCATGACTGAAAAGATGAAACAAGAGTTGCATGATCTTTCAAGAAGGCCCTAGGCAAAACTAACACAATCAAAACAATTTGGAATGAAAATAATAAATAGAACACAACTATAAAATTGGTAGTCTGCACAGAAGTCTCCTTATTTGAAGAAGTAGAATAGCATTTGAATTAAGTGGAAAACCAAACCATGAATTTTCTACCTGTCTAGACTGGTATCTCTTTTGAGTAAGAAGGGGAATTTTGAAGCCTTAACTGCTTGCCTTTTTTACCTTCTCTGCCATCTCAACTTGATCTTGCCTTCTGAAAGACAAGAGGCATTTTTCAACCATCAATTTTCTTTTATCTTGATGCTGCAGGTGTTGGAAGAGATGTGGAAGAGGGATGAGAAGTCTCCAGCTCTGATTGTAAAAGAAAAGAAACTCAATCTAATCCTGGATTGGAATGAACTTGAGAGCATCTGTCAGACTGTGATGAGAGACCATCAGAAAGAGGTGATATTGATCACAGACCAGGGAAATTGGGAAGAAAGAGGTTTTGACACTTTAGGGTGGGTAGTGGAGATACGAAATGTAAACTGCCTTTACCATTCAGATTACTATGTTGTTTGGCAACTCTTGAGAGAGAGAGAAATGGAACAAATTGCTTTGTGACAGATGAAATGGCCACAAAAGACAGAAACTGAGCTAACAACTAAGATCTGCTTGCTGGGGCTGGCTCAGATTACATGACTTGAATGCTTTCTGGACAGCAAAGAGGCATTTCCCTTCTGTATAAACAGTGTAAAAACAATCCTGTTTGTTCCTGAACATATAGCTCAATGCTGATTTTTCTGAAGCCTTTAAAACAGGGTGAAATGCTACTGGTTTGCTCCGGTTCGGTCAAACCAGTAGTTAAAAAAGCTACCGGTTCAGGCAAACTGGTAGTTAGCTACCGGTTCTGTTGAACCAGCAGTTTAAAAAATTACTGGTTCGAGTGAACCAGTAGTTAAAAAAAAGCTACCAACCGGTATTTCCGACAATCAGCTGTGGTCCAGGGTTTAGCTAAAGTAAGATTTCCTGCTTTCTAGCAAAGCTAAATCACGTGCCACAGCTGATTCCCCCCTCCCCCCGCTGTTCTACTTACTTTCCCAAGCCTCCTTTTGGCGTGCAGCACGCATGCGCGGCCAGCAAACCAGTAGCAGACTGGTTCAGATTTCACCACTGCTTTAAAATAAAAGTTATTCAAAGATGTAGCTATATAATAATGGTCAGTACAATCAATCATAACCCATCATGTATGAAACTTTTCTATTTAGGTGGCAGAGATAAAGAGCGGCAACCTGAAGGTCCTGAATTCCATAATTGGACATGTGCAAAGAACCACAAGAGGACGATCAGATCCTGTAACTGTGAAACAAATTCTAGAGAAGCTGCTATCATAGAGGACTAAAAATTATGTGTCTGATCTACTGTTTTTAACATTCTCAATAGCATCAAACCATTGTGTAAGTTTTAATGCAATGCTGAGACCAATTTATTGTTTTTAGCCGTTTTTCTGGGAGGGGAGCATGTTAGGTTATTATCCTCTTATGTTCCTATAAATTCAGAATATAAACTCTACAAAGAAGAAAAAAGACTGCAGTGTGCATGAGTTTTCTGAAACCTGCTTTTCCAATATCGTGGTATATAGCAAAAATTATACATTTTTGATAACTGGATATTAACTATAGCCTTCTAGTGTAGCTTCTTATAAATAATCAAATCATTTCTAGTCTTGCTTCAAAGAATTAAACAGAATTAGCAGATGAAGCAGGTAGAATAATTTTCTAAACTAGCATAATAATGGATCTTTTAGCTCCAGTCATTGTTAGTTCTTACAGACTCAATTCTGGAATTCTTTACTGACTTAAGCCTTGTGGCACATCCCTAAACACTGGTGGGGTTCCTATACTATTCCAAAATTTTAAGTTTTTAAACTTTGTTTATTTTTATTTATTCTATCTTACCTTTATTATTTTTGTAAATAACCTAAGATGCTGAATATATATTCTTTCCTATGTTCCTCCCAACAATTCAAAGTCAAAAATAAACTGAGCGTCAACAGAAAGTCTTCATTTCCCATAGAGAGGGATCGTCTTCTGAACCTTAGTGTTGCCATCTGGTGGTCAGCCAAGAGAGGAATTATTTAGGACTCTCAAGACAATAGGCTCAGACCAAATGAAATAGCAAAAAATAAAATAAAAACAATTATTGAATAATAAGAGTGCAATAAAGAAAGAAAGGCATATCAATTTGTATCTCATCAACTTACCAAAAATGAAAAAAGGATGTGGAGATGTCAGTTGCACAGAACGTTTTTTCCCCAGGACTTAATTCACCATTGATGTTTAAACTATTTGTGGGATTTTACCACCTTTTTATACTTAAGAGATAGGAAGTAGAAACAGTAACACAAAAAGGAAACACCATCTGTAAAATGCTTTCTAACAAAATGGATACTCTCACAACTTTGTCAAAAAAAAATAATACAGTATTCTACTACATGCTCAGGGATGCAGTGGCTAAGATGCTAAGTTTGTCGATCGAAAGGTTGGCAGTTCAGTGGTTCGAATCCCTAGTGTCGCGTAACGGGGTGAGCTCCTGTTACTTGTCTCAGCTTCTGCCAACCTAGCAGTTTGAAAGCACATAAAAAATGCAAGTAGAAAAATAGAGACCATCTTTGGTGGGAAGGTAACAGCGTTCTGTGCACCTTTGGCATTTAGTCATGCCAGCCACATGACCACAGAGATGTCTTCGGACAGCACTGGCTCTTTGGCTTTGAAACGGAGATGAGCAGCACCCCCTAGAATTGGGAACGACTAGCACATATGTGCGAGGGGAACCTTTACCTTACTACATGCATAAAGGCTATTTACTATTTTGCAAGATGATAATCAAGAGAGATGTACAAAATAATACATGCACAAAACAAACTGGATTCAGGTAACCTGTGCTTGAAATCCAAATACCCATTTTGGTCTGGATGCAGAATGAAATCGGGCTATTGTTGCGTTGGGTTGGTCAACAAATTGAGTAGGTTGTTGCAGGCGGAAGTGAGTTTTTGTTTGCTTTTGAAGCCTGATAAATAGAGAAAAACCAAACCGAGGTGCTTTCTTGATTATGGTTTGGGCCTATAATGCTAATGCTGATGTATGCAATCGGTGAAAGATGAAAAGTTAGAGGCTAACCCTTTGCATGACTGTTTTAATTTTATGTGGGAGCCATTTTCTTTCTTCCTGTCAGCCAAGTGGACAGCAACAGCACTGCCTGATAAGGAGCCAGAGAGAGATTGGGGAAGGTGAGCCCTGGGGAGCTCCTAAGACGAGGACAGTAAGAAAAAACCATGCACAGATGCAGAAGGCAGTAATCTAAATCTGCCCCTGCCCAATTTGTATAAGATATCTCAGGATCCTTCCAGGTGGGACGACACAAAACTTGTCACTTTTTCATTTTGCTTAACTTAAAAGTATGATGCATCCAAAACAGTTTCTCAGAACTTGTGAGATGCGGTTGTTTGCAGTTGGCAACAATTTCCATTTAAACCTAATCTAGCAATAATTCTAGGAACACTTACCGTATAAATCAGAGGGGTGCCATTAAAAATGCTTCATTTAAAATATTCCATTTCATATTAAGCAATGTGAAAACATGTTCTATGACCAGTTTTTTTTTTAAAAAACCAAGCAACCATGTTGCATGATTTCTGAACCTATCTATAATGAACTTGTTTTTTCCATAGTGCTGCTTTTGTATAACACCCTGTGCAAAAAGCGTTGTTGTAATATTTTGAACTTATGAACACCATAATTGTATATTGTTATCGATAAAAACTTACCTCAAAGTGTGTGGTGCTCATCTTCATAAAGAAACATAATATATATAAAAACGTAAACATTCAATTTAAATAGAGGCAAATAAATACCCATACCCGGAAGAAATTGCTGGAAGTACCCTGGGCTCCAACTGGATAGATGGAATTTAGTAAAATAGTTTATTTAAATAGTTAAGGAATGCTGTTAACGCAATACTACTGAAAAAGTATTTCAGAGATTGCTTATTTCTTAAATGCCTTTTTTGGTATAGTACCCATCACTGAATTATCCCAAATAGCTTACTTATGCAAGCAATCCAGAGCCACATTAACCAAGATGCAATTTTCCCTTTCCCTGAGATGGCATTTATATCAGAATAATTACAACACTACAGCTTGAATTAGTGCTATAATCATGGCTGGGTAATTACAGCAGTACACTGCAGCACTCGATTTCAGAGCCTTCTGAAAGATTTGTGGGCTTTTGATGTGTGAAATGCAACCCAGAATAGTTTTCTTAGGTCTTATATTCACAGGGGTATATTGTCTGCTACTAGCATTTTTGTGACTGTAATATTTACTTTCTAATGTTTATAATTTCATTGTTTTCTATTTTTAAAGATTTCTCTAGTAACTCGTAACAGTAGCTCTATATAGTAAAAGGAAAATATAAATTGCTGTTGTCTCTTTGTTTATAGAGTCTTAGCTCCCTCACTCCCCAAACTCAAAGCAGCCGCCATACAAATCAAAATGGTTTCTCCATGCGGTTATTAGAGGGCCCCACACCCATCTCAATGGCACCTAAATGACATAAAGGTCACAACAGAATCACAGTGAGTGTGGTGTGGAAAATATTTAATCAGCGTTGCCCCATCACACAAGCTATGGTTTGAATTCAAACTAGAGGTAGTCCTCAACTTACAACCATTTATTTAGTGGCCATTCAAAGCCACAATGATACTGAAAAAAGCTACTTACCATTGTGTTTTACACAACCATTGCAGCATTCCCATGGTCACATGATCAAAATCCAGCTGCATGGCAACTGGCATGTATTTATGACAGTTGCAACTGCCCCGAGATCATGTGACTACCATTTGTAATTTTCCCATCCAACTTCCAGCAAGCAAAGTCAATGGGGAATCCAGATCCATTTAACAACCGTATTATTCACTTAACTATTGCAATGATTCATTTAACAACTTTGGCAAAAAAATATTGTAAAATGGGGCAAAACTCACTTAGTTTTGCTTAGTAACAGAAATTTTGGCCTCAATTGTGGTTGTAAGTTGAGGATTACCTGTAACATGGTAAAATTCTCATGTCCTAAGTCCACTATATAACCACTAAGCAAATTTATTCTTCACCCTGCCTTTTTAAGGCTTATGAAAAATGCAAATGGAGAAAACGTTTGTTTCTTGGGAAACTCCTATTACAAGTATATTGCAATGCCACTGCTGTAGTAGCTTACTTTTATTCGAAAGGAGATTAAAAACAGTACAGACTGGTTTCACAAACGTGATTTATTTTTTTAGTGTTTCAGAAGGAAAATGTAGCAGCCCTTCTGTCTGTCAGACTTTGAGGAACAAGGAAGGATGGCGATCTCTTTTCTTCACATTTTAGACTTCCCTTGTTGTTTTCTTTCCATTCCTAAAACATACCCGTTGCCAATCTCCAATGTTCTTTTTCTTATTTGTGTTGGTGAGAGGGAAAAAGTTATATATGTCTTTTAGATTGAAGATCAGTGAAAGATTAGTGAGAGGCTGACTAGTATCTATCTCTTCCCACTTATTACTATAACCATGTTGCTTGTATCTTTCAATTGTTTTTGTTTCCTAGTACGATTTGATAGCTTATTAGTAACCTTGACTATCACTTAAGTGTTATATCTTTTTACTCTTGATAAATGTATTTTATTCTCCTTATGTACACTGACAGCATATACACCTAAGACAAATTTTGGCCTAGAATTTCTTTGCTACCGGGCAAGTCCACCAGAGATGGTAATATGTTCCATAGTTACTTTCACACTTCCAACATTTTGGTGAATTGCTGGGGAACATCTTCGCTATTCTGGCTGGTGGTAGATGCCATCTATGGAACATTTTCAACTGGTTTTTCTTGTATGTTGTTTATGTTGTCAATTTCATGTTTATTTGCCACATCTTTTCCCACTTCTCTAATTCTACTGTGTGATTGAAATTCCTTGCCCATTTAATCATAGTATCTTTCAGTATTTCCTCTTCCATTTTATACTGTAATAAGAATTTGTATATTTTGCTAATTAGTTTCTGTTCCATCCCAAATACAATTTTATCTAATTCGTTTTGCTCCAATTGTACCTCATTTGTCTTTATATCTTCTATAAATTTAGATCTTATTTGTAAATACTTTTTTTTTTAAAGTATGGCTTTTGTCACATAGAACCTTATGTATATATGCCTTCTGGCATATCTTCTACATAACCATATGTATATATAAACATGTTTCACAAGCAGACATTCACTGAAGTGTGGAATCTACAACATTACAGAGGATTTGTCTCAGGATTGCCCTCCGTTTCCCCAGATGCTCTGATGCCAGGTGTTTACTTTGCCAGTACAGAAACCTTCCCAATGTAGGCCACTCAATGTAGGCATCATACAGCAAACTACCCAGTCTACTACATACAGTAGTTCAATACTGTGTGCTCTGCAAGACTGAACAACTCATAAGCAAGTAGCAAGCCTCCCAACAAACACTTTGTGGCTGGCAGCTCATCATCACAGCCAGCTATGCTAAGGGAGATGCAGCTATGGCATTAACAGGAAGGGGGCTTGAACAATACTGCCAGTTTTTAGTTGCTGGATTCGATTTTCGGATTTCCTCATACATTCCCAGGTTTGGTTTGCTTTTGTTCACGTCTTGAGCTTTCAGATCTCCTTATGCTTTTCTGACCACAGACTGCTAGAGTTGCTTTAAGTCTCTTCGTCATTTCTCAGCAAACTCGACATGCAAATATAAATCCTGTTATTCAATTTCCTGTTTTGTTGCCTTGCATTCTTTGCACTACTTCATACATATTTTTTCACACCTTGCTTTTATCTAATTGCTAATCTCTTACCCAAGCACATTTTAAAATGTATGCTTGCCTCTGGCACATCAGAAAGATTTGTGCATGTACACATCGACAAACTCTGAAGCAGATTCCCTAAAATTCTAGGTCGTCATCTCGTCAAATATATACCTTAGTTCCCGTCCTGAAATAAATTGGGAATGCTATAAATACCAATACGTTCTTCCATAGCTTCGTTGCTAGATAATCACATATGCATAGGAACTTTGGAGTGAGTGATAAGAGAATAGAAAATAACTCGAAACTATTTCTCTCTACATCACCTTTGTTTGTTAGTAAGGTAACAAGAGTTTAGTTTCCCATAGGAGAATATGGAACAGCTATTAAGTTGTCATAAAGGAAGATGCACTTTTTAAAATCAGTTAAAATCAGAGAGGATTTTTGGGAGAAGTTGTTTATGAACAAATTGGCTGGCAGCTAGAGATTTTACACTGAATAATGTGGATCAGACAGTTTTGGCGGCTACTGGAAATGGAATAATGAATAATGAAAATACTGAATATAATGGAGCCTGTTGGTTTCTATTCAGAGAAAGCTTAGCTGGTAAACTAAATGGGGACTGAGCAGTTTTGTTTTATTTATTCAATTTGTATAGTCACCATCTCAACAAATGACTTTGGATTGTGAACAATATAAAATAGTTATTACTAATTATGATTTACAGATTAGATAAAACCATAACAAGACTTCTCAGAATGTTCAAGGGGACGTTTCAGAAAGAAGGTACTGAAGAGAACATGCGTTTAGATGATCCTAGTATTTGGATAAGGTTTTTTTTTTTTTAATTTGATTTATATGCCGCCCTTCTCCGGAGACTCAGGGCGGCTTACAATGCGCTAAGCAATAGCCTTCATACTTTTGTATATTTATACAAAGTCAGCTTATTTCCCCCACAAACTGGGTCCTCAATTTACCTATCTTAGAAAGGATGGAAGGCTGAGTCAACCTTGAGCCTTGGTGAGATTCGAACCTGCAATAATTGCAGGCAGCTGGTGTTAATATCAGGGCTTTAGACCACTGTACTATCCAATGCTCTATCCAAGGTTGAAGATAGACGGAGGAAAAATAAAATATTTGCTTGTCGGATAAATAACCAGTCAGTCATATCATTTTCTCAATATGTAGTGGATGGTACAATGCCAATTATTTTCTTCAAAATAGTTTTTATTAAAAGCTTTTACATACATAATAAGAAATACATTCAAAGGAAAAATTAGTAAATGTGAAAAATAAAGGAAAGAAGAGAAAAAATAATAAAAACAGAAAATAAAAGAAGTGACTTCCAATCTCCTTCTCTGCAGTTATATATATAATTCTAATAAAGCCTCTCTCTCCTGACATAATCATAATTCCCTTTTTTCTATAACTTCTAATCTTCATACTGTAAGTCACAAAATCATTTTCTAGGTTAAAAAAATCAATAAGGTCACCAACAAATGTAGATATTATTCTTTTTCTAATCAAAGAAGTGAGTTTGATCATCTGGGCAAGTTCCACCAATTTCACCAACCATTCCTCCATGATAGTAAATCTGTTCGTCTTTGTGCATATAGTAATATTGCCATTGTAATAGTCCTCGATTTATGACCGCAATTGAGCCCAAAATTTCCATTGCTTAAGCAAGACAGCTCTTAAATGAGTTGGGCCCCATTTTACAAACTTTTTGCCATGGTTGTTAAGTGAATCATGTGGGTTGTTAACCGAATCTGGCTTTCCCCATTGACTTTGCTTTCTAAGTTGGTTGCAAATAATAACATGCAGGCCTCCAAGCATCCAAAGTTCGATGATGTAACTGTGGGGATGTTGCAATGGTCATAAGTGTGAAAACCGATCACAAGTCACTTTTTTTCAGTGCCGTTGTAACTTTGAATAGTTGCTAAACAAATGGTTGCAAATCGAGGAAAACTTGTATATCGAAATAATGCTTCCATTGTTCTTTTTTAACTGTTTACCCATCAGTTCAAAAAGGAACCATTCTGGCTTCAATTGACTACTAATCGGTATAGCGCTTAAATTACTTCAGTTCTTTCCTTAGTCTGGAGTAATTATACACAAAAGAATTGCTATGGAGAACAAATTCAGGTCTAAAGAAAAATGTAAGATGCCCAAGTCGCTAGAGTGTTCTGCTTGCCAAAGGAAGGGCAAAGAGCTGAGATACGGTATGAGCAAACATGGAAATTAGGACAGAATATAAGAAGATTTTTACATCCTGCAATATTTTGACGAATAATCAAATACACAGGCAGATTCTCCTTTACTTTCTATGCTTAGAGATGCTATATTAACTCTTACCAAAGGAATTACAAACTCTCCTTGCAATTATTAGTTCTAAATATAATTTAAAAACAGATGAAAATAATTTTTTTCCAGTTTGGTCTTTATGCCCATTTTTTTTCACTTATTCTAAAGTAGCTTCTTTCCACCAATGAAAAAAAACCCGAAGGCTTTCAATTGTTGGGCCACTTATTGCTCAAAGTTAGCTTCAGCACTGGAAGGACAATTACTCTTACTAGTGGAAACTGGAATGCAGCTATAATATACCAATTCATCATGTCTGGACTCTTCTAATGAGTCTCATTACTCAAAAAAGAAAATGTTCTTAAGGAATTCTACACCAGTTGTAACAGGTTGCACTGTATTTATCCCAGAAAACAATCTTTTTTTTTCTAATTCTAGTAGAGCAATATATTAAAGCCATGTCTATAAAGTGCCATCTTTCAACAGATCAGTGTACATCAAAAAGATTTAACCAACGTACAAATGTACCACAAAGATTTTCGTGAACCAAATAAAATTTCATTAAAAACCATTTGGAAATTTACTGTTTTCATTTTTTTTAAACTGACTTACAAAATATACAATCACAATTTTTAGGAATAATTACATTCCTAAGACTCTTAAAACCTTTACTTTTTAGCTTCTCAGCAAAAGTTTACAAACATATTCTGCAAAAAAAAAAAAAATTACAGCTTGCATAGAAATATTTCACCCTGTGCAAATTTTATTAAAATAAGGCTTGAGGTTTTTTTTTAGCAGCAATCGAATTTTTTTTTAAATGCCAAGAAATGGCAAGAAAATACTCCGCAGTTTGCACTTAACATCCAGTTACTGTACTCATTTAATCTAAATGTCAAAGAAGTCAACAGCTTAGCACAGGGGTGTCAAACTCTAGCCCGTGGGGATGCTTAGATCTGGTCCACGGGGCTGCCCTGGAAACAGTGAAGGACCAGTCCATGGTACCTCTGCCAGTGAAAATGGAGCTTGTGAGGGCTGCGCACAGCCCTCCTGGGCTGTTTTCAGCTGCGACAGCCCAGCAAAAATGGAGCCCACTTGGCCCCCCGAGGTCAAACACAACCAGGGGTGAAATGCTCCCGGTTCGCCCAATCCGGTAGCGATGGCAGCAGGTGGTTTGGAGAACCGGTAGCAAAAATCCCTGCCCTCCCCCCATGCCCAGCTGAGCCGCGTGATTATCAGAGGCTGGTTTTTTTTACTTTTAAAAGTATTTTTTTCGGCCGAAGAGGTTGTAGAAAAAATGCTTTTAAAAGTTAAAAAAAAAAGCCTCTGATGATCACGCGGCTCAGCTGGGATCATCAGAGGCTTTTAAAAGCATTTTTTTACAACCTCTTCGGCCAAAGAGGTTGTAGAAAAAATGCTTTTAAAAGTTTTTTTAAAAAATTGGCCACGCCCACCCAGTCACATTGCCCCACCACCACCAAACCACGCCCACAGAACCGGTAGCAACAAATTTTACATTTCACCACTGAACACAACCCTGATATAGCCCTCAATGAAATCGAGTTTGTCCCCCCGTCCCCGCCCCCCCGGCTTTAGAATACCAGACATATCCACAGCGTAAGGCAACATGGTATGTGTTCAGCACCACCATCTGCTTTCAGCAAATCACAGGCTTAGACTGAATCCATTTGGATTCACAAATCTAACCACTGCTAAGGTAGAAGATTGGAGAGAAGATCGCTAGCTTCCCTTTCAACAGTGATCGTCTTATTGGATTGCCATGCTGGACTTAATGCATCTTTGCAAGAAAGAGAGAGATAAAAAGATGTTTACTTTGTTTGTATAACTGTATCTTTCTAACCTGGAGGGTCACAACAGCAAAGTTTTAAAAGAGAAAACCTGAAAGTCAGCCAAATCAAGGACATAAATAAAGTATTGGCTTCATTACTAATCAATTTCTTAGGAAAATGAGACACAACCCAAAAAAGTAACAACTTCTCCTGAATCAAGTAATACCAGGAATATGGAGTTCAAATTTGCTTCGTAAGTAGTTCTGCATTTAAAACAAACGTGAGCACATATTTTAAATGTTTTGGAATGGGTAGTAATCCTCAAGGTCACCCAATACTTTATAGGACAGAATCGAATGTTCCTGGGCAAGAGCTGCTAGTTCCTTGAGAAACTCTGGGAAGAGGGCTGCCGCAAGGATGGTGTTAGGAATGTGTAAGGGGACGTTGGAAAGACCAGAGCCTTTTCTTGCTTTATTTCCCAAGTAAGTCTGGAGGAGGGCTTGGGATGCCTCTGAGAGGTTCTTAACCTTTTCTGTGACACTCTTCTGCTGTCCATTGTCTGCAAAATAAAAAAAAAATGAAAAAGTAAAATGTTTGAAATTTATATATATATATATATATATATATATATATATATATATATATATATATATATATATATATATATATATATATAAAATTTATATGCCGCCCTTCTTCCATAGGACTCGGGGCGCTGCACAGAATAAAAACATATAACAATAAGAAATCCTAAAAACAGCCAAATAAAACCCCAAATAGAATAAAATCTCGAACTTCCGCTGTTGCCGTCAGCTGTCGCGGACGGTCCTTTGAAGACCGCCAGCCCGATCGCCCGTAAAAGAGCCGTTTCGGCAATTGAAACGGCTCGAAAGACTCCGAGACTTGAGGTGCTTGTGAGGAGAGCCGGCGACTGCAGGTAGAGTCCCCTGTGAGACCCCCAGAAAGCTTTTCCTGCTTCTGGGGAGTTAACAGGGTGGGACTCCCTATCCACCCCGCTGAAGCTCCGGACGACTGGGAAACTCTGCTTTAAAGCAGAACAAGACAGCGCGGCAGCATTACCAATAACAACGAAAAATAAGGAAGATTTCAAACTTCTCACTAAACAGCAAGTATTGGAAGCTTTTTGGACTATTTTAAAGAGCTCTTAAAGTGAAAGTAATTTGGCTCTGAGAAAGGGGGAAAAAAATGGCGCTTGCCTTCAGTGGAGAAAGCTGAAAGCGAAAGTAATCTGATCATTGTATCCGGCTACATTTTAAAGTAACAAATCCGGCTGGAAGAGGCAGAAGTATCCAAAAAACAAAATAAAATAAAATAAAAATACCAATTGACTTTTATAGACCTGATTGAATCTGGAGAACTTTTTGGGAAAAGTTGCTAGAGTTTGTGGAAAAGGAAGATCCTTAAGAGGTAAAATGGCAACAAAGCAACCAGGGGGGGCTCCCCCACACATAAACAGAAACAGCCTCAAACAGCGCAGTTGCAATCTCAGACAAAGGAAGAAAGCCAATATGATCTTATTATTAAAGAAATTCAAAGATCAGAGAAGGAGGTTAAAGGAATGGTTCAAGAGAAATATGATGCAGTTAAACAAGATATTCAAACAGTGGTTAAAGGCCTGTCTGAGGTAGTGTTGCAGATTGATAAAAAAGTGGAGAATCTTGCCTCAGAGATGGAGACTAAATTTAGAGCTTCTGACTCAAAAATTATAGAAATTGAAGAAGTTACACAAAAAATGCAAAATGAGATTACTATGATGCAATTTCGATCAATGGAATATGCTATCAGACTGAGAGGTGTAAAAGAGAACACCAGGGAAGATCTTAGGAAAATTTGTGCAGAGGCTTTGGCAGTTATGTTGAAAGTGGAACCAGATCTGGTCTTGTGCAAGATGGACAAGGTCTACAGAGTTAATTCTCGTGTGGCGGTACAAAGACAACTGCCTAGAGATGTGGTTATATACTTTACAGACAGAAGAATGAGAAATGAAATCTTGCAAAATTCTTTTGTTACAACAGTTCAAGTTGATGGAAGTGAGATTGGAGTTTTTAAAGAATTACCACCTAAAATGTTAAGAGATAGAAAGGATTTTGGATTTTTGGTGGCAGAATTGAAAAGACAGAACATACAATTCAGGTGGGATGCGCCAATAGGTGTAATACTCAGGCTGCGAGGAGTGAGATACCGCCTTAACACTATTGAAAAAGCAGAAGAATTTTATTACAACGTTTTGAAAGCGGGCTCTCCTCCTCCACGCACATCTTCACCAATAGATAAGGAAGCTCAATTACAAGCTGAGATTGATCAAGAAACAGAAGCACAAATAAGGCAGTCGCAAAGGGAGGCAAGAGAATTAATGGGAGCAGTAGGTGGTGTTGTGGTTGACCCTTTTGCGCCATTCGAAGCTTCTCCTTTGGAAGAAATGTCTAAAACTATCACAGAGGAGGCAATGGCTTTGGAAGTAACAACATCCAAAGTGGAAGAGCAACGTATAACCAGAGCAATGTCTAAACAAATGAAGCAACAGCAGCAAGAATATATAAAGCCACAGTGTGAGAAAAGACCTAAAGATAAGCAGCAAGCTGAAGTCATGGGAGGAGCTAAACCGAAGATTGCTACCGTAGGAGAGAATCTTCAACAATTGCTCTCAAAACTTCAGACAGGGTCAAATGGCACTTAAATTTTTGTCTTGGAATGTTAACGGATTGAATTCTCCGCAAAAAAGAAGGAAGATATTTCACTATTTGAGACAATTTCATAATGATGTTATCTGTTTACAGGAGACTCATGTAAAATTGCAAGATCAGAAATACTTGATAAATTCAAAATTGGGAACGCAATTTGCTGCTTCAAATCTGGAAAAGAAGAATGGAGTGGTGATATATATAAATAAGAGACTTGTAGCTAAAATTATAGAAGCAGATAAAGATGGAAGATATATTGCAATTGAAGTTATTACAGATGGTGGACCAATCTTGCTGGTCGGAATATATGCCCCAAATCAACAGCAGGAAAGTTACTTCATTTAAAAATTCTGGATTGGGACTATTCAAACATTATAATAATGGGCGACTGGAATGGAGTAATCCAACCTAGGTTGGATAAAAAAACCACGGCTAAAATAGGGAATAAATTACCACAAGCTTTTTTTGAACTGAAAGAGGATTTGGAACTGAAAGATATTTGGAGAATTCGAAACCCAAATGAATTGGACTTTACTTTTTACTCAGACAGGCACAAATCCTTTTCCAGAATAGACTTTTTTCTCTTAACTTCTAATTTACTTTCTAAAGTAAAGAAAATAAAGATATTTCCTAGGACTTTGACTGACCACAGTCCGGTCTGGATGGAAATCGAGATGGGCAAAAGAGAAAGAAGATCCTGGAGAGTAAATGAGAATCTATTTAGATATGAAAAAAATATAATTGAACTTAAAAAGCATTTAAAGGAGTTTTTTAAATTTAACCTGAACAAAGGTACCCCTATTGAAATAGTTTGGGATGCAAGTAAAGCATATATGCGGGGGGTACTAATTCAAATGAATTCTAAACACAGGCAGAATCAGCAGAAGAAAAGACTACAATTGGAATCTGAGATAAAAAAGAAAGAACAACAATTGATACAAAAACCAACAGACGGAAAATTGCAAATGGCTATAAAACTTCTGAAGGATCAATTTCAAATGCTTATAGCAGACCAAATGGCAACTAACTTACAATTTGCAAAGCATAATACCTTTTCCAATGCTAACAAACCGGGCAGGTGGTTGGCGTATACTTTGAGGAAACAAGCATCGACACGAATTATTGATAGTACTGAATATGCTGATAAAGAAGTTTATCAACAAGATCTAATTAAAAAAGCCTTTTTGGAATATTATACTAAGTTATATGCTAAAGATGATATACAGAATATTACCATAGATGAATATTTAGAAAACAAGAGAATTTCAAAAATTTCAACGACTCAAAAGAAAAGCTTGGAACAATTGATAACAGTGGAAGAGATCAGTTTTGCTATAAAACAATTAAAAACAGCTAAAGCTCCAGGGATGGATGGCTTAACTGCAATTTATTATAAAACTTTACAGGAAGAAATGATTCAGCATCTTAAAGATTTATTTTGTAACATACAACTAGGAGGTAAGATACCTTCCTCATGGAAAACAGCTTTTGTTTCATTGATTCCGAAAGAAGAATCAGGTCCTAAGAAACCAGAAAATTATAGACCAATATCTTTATTAAACACAGACTATAAAATCTTTGCAAAAGTATTAGCCAACAGATTGATGCCAGTTATTCAAAAGATAATTCATCATGATCAAGCAGGATTTATTGAAGGCACATATATGAAGGAGAATGTTAGGCAAGTTATAGATTTAACGGACTATCTAGATAAGAATAAACAGATCTCTGCAGTGCTGGTTTTTTTGGATGCGGAAAAAGCCTTTGATCGAGTGAATTGGAACTTTATAATTAAGACTCTGGAAAAAATGGATTTGGGGGAGCGGTTTATACAAGCGATTGGTGCAATCTATCAAGAACAATATGCACAACTTATTATTAATGGATGTTTAACATCGAATTTCAACATACAAAAAGGCACCAGACAAGGTTGTCCATTATCCCCGTTATTATTTATTTTAACTTTAGAAGTCTTACTCAACGCAATACGGGATTCGAATTCCTTGACTGGAATAGTTATAAGGCAAGAGGACTACAGAACTAAGGCATTTGCAGATGACCTGGTTGTTACCCTATCACAACCCATGAATTCAATAATCCAGATGAAAAATATCATAGAAGATTATGGCATGGTATCTGGTTTTAGGCTGAATCAGAAGAAAACTAAAATGATTGTCAAAAATTTGACAGAGAGCAAAAAAAAGGAATTGGAAAGAACGGCAGGTTTCGAGATTGTTTCAAAGGTCAAATATTTAGGAGTACAAATCACAGACTCCAATGCTAAACTGTTTCAAAATAACTATGAGGTTCTGTGGCAAAAGATACAAAAAGATATGCAAAACTGGAAGAAACTGCAGTTATCACTGCTTGGAAGAATATCAGCAGTAAAGATGAATGTTTTACCTAGACTGATATTTTTATTTCAAATGATACCGGTGCTTAAATCAGATAAACCATTGCTAGAATGGCAAAAAGGACTGAACAAATTTATTTGGAATGATAAAAAACCAAGAGTTAAACTGAAAATAATGCAAGATACTCGTGAGAGAGGTGGTCTTAAACTCCCAAACCTTCGACTATATTATGAAGCAACTGCATTGATACAATTAAGTGATTGGTTTGGGAAAACTAAGACTGATTTGTTGAATATAGAAAGTCATGACCTGGTTTGGGGATGGCATGCATATTTGTTTTATGATAATAAAGTGGACAAAGTGTTTAACAGTCATCTACTTAGAAATGCCTTGCTGAGAGTCTGGAGAAGGCACTGAACTAATTGGGATTATAAGATTCCGTTTTGGTTGGATCTCGCTGATACCATGTGGAATACAAATATTAAGTCACTCGGGGGTTTCTTATATAAAGAGTTACTTTACTTTGAAGAGGGCAGGTGGCGATTGAAGACTTTGGATATGCTGTTGGAAGAAGGGAAATCGTTGACTTGGTTGCAGTACAATCAATTACAGATGAGATGGAAAGAAGATCAACAAACTGGTTTAATGGAATATGAAGTAGAATTGGTTGAACAGATAAAGCGGACAGGTCCAATGCATATTAAGAGAGTTTATAATGTTCTGTTAGAAAGAGACTCAGAAAATGAGCTAGTTAAAGATTGTATGATTAAATGGGCACAAAATTTCTCTCAACCAGTTATGTTGGAAACATGGGAAAAAATATGGGTTCAGAACGTTAAATTTACACAGTCACAAAATTTACGAGAAAATTTTTATAAAATGTTTTATAGATGGCATCTAGACCCCAAGAAATTGTCTTGCATGTACCCTAATGTGCAGCCAAAATGTTGGAGATGTGATTGTTTAGATGCTACATATTATCACATCTGGTGGACTTGCAGGAAAGTGAGGGCTTTTTGGATAAAAATCTGGTGGGTTATGCAAAATGTTTTAAAGAAAAAAATACAATTTTCTCCGCAATTTTTTTTATTGGGTATAGTTAAAGACTTTACACTGGGTGAAACTAAATTGATTTTGTATATGGTGACAGCAGCTAGGTTGTTGATTGCCCAACATTGGAAGAGTGATGTTTTACCGACTGTTGACCAATGGACCCAGAAGATGGCTGGATTTGCAGAAATGGCAAAGGTTTCAGCTTTTTTAAAAGACCAGACGCATGAGAAGTATATACAGGAATGGAAATTATGGATTGAGTATGTACAGAATAAGTATCACACTAGAAAATATTATATCGCTTTTAGCTGAGATGATTATGTTAGTATGTTAGTAAATACAGAAAAAAGATATGGAAGTTTGAATAACATATATATTGTTTGGGAATATTAATATTGCATATAATGGAAGTCAAGGGGGGAGGGAAGAGGGAGGAGGGGGAGGGTTAGGGTGGGGACGGGAAGGATTTATATATTGTTTTTATATGTATTTTACAATGTGTGGCTAGGGAGGGGGGGGAAAGGGGGAAAAATTTGTATTGTTAAAACTTTTTCAAAAAAAAAAAAAGAATAAAATCTCATAGCAGATCCGGGAGATTGCTGAAACAGCCATGTCTTCAGGTCGGTGCGAAAAGTGTGGAGGTCAGGGGCCGTCAGGAGCCCGATGGGTAACCCATTTCAGAGGGTCGGTGCGGCCACTGAGAATGCCCTCATCCTGGGGGCCACCAGCCAACATTGTGTGGCAGATGGTACCCGGAGGAGGGCAGCCCTATGTGACCGCACAGGGTGGTGGGAGGCCAGTAGGAGGTGGTCCTGCAAGTACCCCGGGCCCATGCCATGTAGGGCTTTATAGGTGAGAACCAGCACCTTGAAGCGGATCCGAAGGACAACTGGCAGCCAGTGCAGCTCGTGCAGGAGAGGTGTTACAGGGGAGTAACGGGAAGCTCCCGTAACAACCTGCGCGGCCACATTCTGGACCAGCTGGAGCCTCCGGGTGCACCCCAAGGGCAGCCCCATGTAGAGGGCATTGCAGTAATCCAACCGAGAAATAATAAGAGCATTAGAGACTGTACTTTAAATGCACATGCAGTGTTAGAAGTTCTAATAAAAAGTATTGGGTTATTTTTTTACAAGATGTTTAAATGTGTTTTGAGATCATTATTTTAAGTTTCACAACCAGCCTCACAATACAGGTCATCAAAACTCTTATTTTACTATTAGGAAAACTTGCCTTATCTTTTGATAAATGGGCTTGTCAACCAAGATTCTTAAGTGTGGAACATCACAACATGCAGAGTTTATAACGGTAAGCAATGTGGCAGTATCAATAACATGAAGCAGCCATTCTAATTCTGGATATTATTTAGGGCTATGTAGTGGGAATTTTTCAGTATCCTAACAGGTGCATTTCATGTGCTCCTGTGTCCTGCAACTTAAATTAGTGACATGAACATAAAATATAAATCTTTTATATTTATATACAAAATTGATTGTTTGGGGAAGAAAAAATTCATTTTCCTGATAAAAATGATCACCTCATGATAATTTTATGGTCATTACAAACAGTCTTAACAAAATAAAGACTTGGAAGGGACTTTGGGAGGTCTCCTAATCCAACCTCCTGCTCAAAGAGGAACCCTGTACTATATCAAGCAAATAGTTGCCTAATCTCTACAAATGGTTGTCAGATTTCTAGGCACAATCTTGTGACAACTTAATTCTCTCCTAATTGGTACAATCGGTGTTGATGACATCTGGCGATAGGTATTGTAAGCTGTAACTATTAGGCATTAGTCAGTGATTCCTAAAAAGCTGCTACAGAATGAGAGTGTGAGCAGCAAAAAGAGATTCAGCTTGCAGATTGACCAGAAAAATCAGGGAAGACAAATGATCAAAGCTATAATAAAAGTATATGTAGCTGGAATTAAAAATATGTTCCTGTTTAAAATATCTTGAATATTTTAAAGGGAAAAATAATCCAAACTGCCTCACGAATTCACTGGATGTTGGGGGTTGTTCATACTGCATGCGTTAAATATTTTGGAGATAGATGAAACAGGGCTAAAAATATCAAAGAAAGCATTTGGTCCATGCCTTGGGGGACACATAAAAAGAGTGGCCACAATTCAAAGGAAAGGCATTAGGCATCTATTTTTCTTTCACAGAAGACTTTAGAAGTCTTGCAAAATAGTTCTGAAAACTATAATATGATGTCAAAAATCTTCTGGTTAACTCAGCCTACTGAAACCAGAATTGTTTGAATCCTAGTCTCCATATGTTGGGTTTTAAATTCAAACTCCAGGGAACAACTGCCACATCTCCTAGCAGCTAGTTACTTAATGTATATTTCACACGATTCACTAATTATGTGGATTAGACAATGGTTATAAAAGATACCAGAAGATATTAGGAGGGCAATCAGAAATGAAGACATATTTAAATTAAAATTGGAAGGAAGGAAAGAAAGTCCCAACTGCTTCTTATTAACACCGAAGCAAAGCTTACAGTGAAATCAAGGAGCAAAAAAAAGATAGACTATTCTGGAAAAAAATAAAGAAACCACTTTACCCCTTCTACTGTTAAGCAATTAGTCACTATGGTTACTGTTCTCATCAGATTCTAAAAAGTCCCCTTATCCCTGAACACAGCCACTAATGAAAATTCCTATCTACAACAGCTATAGAAGAACAATCCTCTGACACAAGATTCTAGCAGAATGCTAATCAAGGCTTGGTGGGGTTAAAAAAGTTAATTCTGAAATCAAAACACATAAACTTCGGTCCACAGAATGCAAGTATGCTATTTTTCTAAAAGACTCCTCAGTATCAATCCCCATGGAATGTATTTTAGAGACCTTTTCAGATCAGTGTTCCAATATTTGAGGGGCTGTCACAAAGAGGAGGGGCTCAAGCTACTTTCCAAAGCACCTGAAGGCCAGACAAGAATAATGGATAGAAATTGATCGAGGAGAGATTCAACCTAGAAATATTCTGACAGTGAGAACAATCAACCAATGGAACAGTTTGCCTTCAGAAGTTGTGGGAACTTCATCACTGGAGGCTTTCTAGAAGAAACTGGACTGCCATCTGTCAGAAATGATGTAGGCTCTCTCGCTTGGGAAGGTGGGTGGATTAAATTACCTACAAAGTCCCTTCCAACTCTTTTAATCTTAATATCCATGCCCCTGAACAGGGAAGCTCCCTTTATTCACCCTGTCTTTTCATGAATTTGATTAAACGTTATATATTATTACATTTTATGAAAGTAATTTCATCTGCACAGAATTGTTTATTCTTAACCTATAATGAACCAAACAGCAGCAATGATAGGAACTAAATCCAACTTTTAATTAACTCTTCCAGCCTTTATAATAGGAATCATTTCCCTGTTTTTGTCTTCTATATTAAAAATTCAGTTGAATTTCATATAGCAATTTATAATTTGGGACATGACTTTTCAGAATAAGGTGGGTCAGTTAAAAATTAGGGTCGAGTTACCACTAAGTTATGCTCTATATGTATGAGGAAGAGGAAGATGTATGAGAGTCAACAGAAGCTTCCTGACCTACTCCAATTTACATACAAAACTGACAATTCCATTCACATAAATAGTATGTGAATTGCATTCCATTTACTTCTTTCACATCTGTGCTAATTGACCTTCTTCTTTTAAGCCCATTCCATGGCCATTGAAGTATTTACATTTTATCACTAGGGGGGCATACATAGTTAGCAGCTGATCTAGTGCAACAGCAACCACATGCCTAGGTTTGCTGTGGGAATAAAATTAGAGCAGATATAATGCTCCATATGTAGCTAGATATACTGAAAACAACTTTGTCAAACATTACAATGAAACATGAAAAGGAACAATACTGCGTCCTCTCTCCCAGTGTATTAAGGAATGGTTAGAAAAAGGATCAAGAAGATGCTTAGAAAATTAGATAATCATGTAAAATGTTTACATATGGCATCTCAATTTCAATTACAAATTATAAACCAGTCATTTGTCAAATAAATAATGATGTAACAAAATCCTAAGGACCAAAGTTCAAAAAACAGTTTGGGGAATTTGCTACAAAAGATCCTAAAAGAAATAAACCACTAGCTTCTACGGAGATTTTTTTCTTCCTGAATTACTGTTAATCAACTCTTGAGCAATATTCACAATAGCGTTATTTACATAAAATTATCCAGTAATTTTATGCAAGCATCCCAGGTCAAAGTGGGGATGTGGAAAATGATGATTATCTTCTCCCTAGAGCAATGCATTTTTTGTTTTATTAGCCTACAAATTGTTGCCATAAAAGTTGACTAATATGCTAGAATTGACAACAGTATAATGAAAAGGCAGCTGCAATAGGAAAATGTTGTCTCATATGAAATCACCTAACCCTTCTGCCCTAAAGTGTTTATAGCTAGACTTATTTTTATCACAGATCATTTCACTTGACAAAGTGCATTCATGAGATGTTAGATTTGCTCATCTCTGACAACAATGCATAAACTGCAGAACCTTTTACTACTAGAATTCCCAAATGAATGTTTGGAACTGCTCTGCCCATCATATAGCCTTGCTAAAAATAAAGCGACTTAAAACAATATTTTAATAATGGCTGTTACACCTATAGATGGGAATTATTTTGAAAAAGCTGTGCCATTTTAAAATAACAATAATAGTAGGTTTAAGGTAGTCTTTCATAAATAAATAAAATTATAGCTGTATAATGGTCTTACCTTCTTGAGAGAAAAGTAGGATATCAGGAAAGGTAAGACTACAGCTAAGTTGCACATTTATTTTCCATACACAAAGTTTCAGCACTTTGTCATTCATGAGGATTGAGAGTTACCGGTTGTTGTTTTTTCTGCTCTAGTTTCTTTGGGACATATGGTATTGCAGTGAACATTCAACTATGCTAAACCTACTTTAGGGTTTATGATACAAATTTTATGTAGCTCTACATAATTTAGTTATGTAGCTCAGGGGTGGATTCTACTTACTTTTACGACCGGTTTGCAATGGGGCCGCTCGCGCGCACAAGCACAGGAGCTTCTGAGCATGCGCAGAAGCGTTTTGATGATGTCAGGATCAGTGGGCAGAGCCTTCCACCGGTTTTACTACCGGTTCTATAGAACCAGTGCGAACCAGGGGCAACCCACCACTGATGTAGCTCAACAATGTTGGAAAATTATGCCACCATTACTAAGCACTTAGAAAATATTGGGGAACTCAAGAAAAAAGGATTATTCTCTGATTTTCCACCATTAAGATAAACTGATAGTTCAAGCTGACACACGTCCTAGCCATCTCATTTACCTGCCAGCTCTGGTCAAGATCAGTGGTGGGTTGCCCCCGGTTTGGACCGGTTCTATAGAACCGGCAGTAAAACTGGTGGGATGCTCTGCCCACCAACCCCGACGTTATCAAGAAGCCTCTGCACACATGAGCAAAGCAAACACGCGAGTGCAGCCCCATTGCGAACCGGTAGTAAAGGTAAGTAGAACCCACTCCTGGTCAAGATGAACCAAACACTAGATTGGTGAACAATGCCAACTATTTTTACCTAAAAAGAATGGTGGGTAGGAAAATTTGCAAAATTAATCCCAACAATTATCTAGAATAACCTTGCACTGTATATAGTTTACTTTCCATTTATTCAATTCTTATTAAAGCCAGAAAAAAATATGTTTAATTTATCAGGAATGATTATTACCTTTATTTAATGATTCTAAAGGAACATCCAGTGCATCTACTCGTAAAAGCAGGTACTTTTGTGCTTGTATCAAGAGAGCAGGGAAATCTTTTTCAATGGAAGCAAACTGCTCAATTTTATTCTTTATCGATGCCAGCACCTGCCCAAGAATAAAGTAAAATAAATAAATAGCACCTGTAAATACAAATACAGTTATTTACTAAATTATGACTGAAATATACACTTTGTCCTTAATAACTCATCTTACTGTGATATTTTATATTCTCTTGATTTAAACAATGACATTTTAACAAATCAATATTAAGATATCGCTCTTCAAAAACTGAAGGAAAAACTTAATTTTTTTAAAAAAATGACAAGTGCTGCACTTTAAAGTGAGTTTTAAAAGGTTTCTTTTTAGTAGTAAAGCAGTACCTGGTACAGAGACCGCACACTAGGCTGAAATACCATATTTGTATTGAGCAAAAAGGAACGAAGAAGAGGTTGTGGGTAACTGGCCAGATGAGTAATTATTCCAATGAGCAGCAAATTCACATGCAAGGAGTTTTCCAACATGTTTTCCAGTTTTGATAGCACCACGCTGATAAACGGGCCTGCAGATTTAAAAAGCAAAATCAAAACAAAGCAGGTTTTTGAATCGTTAAGAAAGGAGAAGAAAAGGAAAGGGAGGTTCGTGAGACCTGATCCAACTCATAGCATCAACATATTTTATGATTTCATTTAAAATCAGCAGCATTAGGCCAGTTATTAGTTTCGTTTGCAGGCGTACAAATTCAAACAGTAATTACAGCAGGTAAGCAACCGTTAATCAGGCTGCATGCCTTTCTTTCAGCTCTCTTGCCTCTTCCTCCGCTAAGGAGCAGAACTGCAAGAAAAAGAGGCTTGATTTATTAGCATCTGGCCAAGCATTTTAAAAATGAATTACCTTTCCACTGGATAGGAGTACAGCCCAGTGCATTAACAAAATGTATGCATTGCTATTTCTAGACTCCTACTTAGTGTTAAGAAAAAGAAGCATTGACTGGAGTTGGCTGGCATCGTCTCTCTCAGGCTGGCAGGATATAATTTCTCCCTTACCCCACTTTCCACAGAAGCCAGGGGTAAAAGTGTCCCTCATTGGTACTTCATCTTCAGTCCTGAAACCCCCACTCAACCCTTGTCTAACCTGGTGTTGTGGCCCGCCGACAGCCAGTGGAGCTGGCAGCAGAGTCAGACAGTGAGGAGGTTGAGGAGGAATGTGGGCCAGTTCTGGAGGTTGGGGAAAGCTCGGACGAGGGCTCTGAGTCGGAAGCAGAAAGGGAGATAGACAGCAGCAAGGCAGAGGAACAGCTGGAGCCCGTTCCCAATGTGCACATGCGCAGAGCTGCCATAAGACAAGAACAACTCAGAAAGCAGGGTCGACTTGGGAGTAAAGACACACCTTGGAGATGATTGGCCTCTCCCATAGGAAACAATAGAGGAACGAATGGGAAGGGGTTTTTTGCAGGAAACAATTCGTTCGGTCGTTTCAACAGTGGAAAATTCTGTTCGTGACTCTAAGAGACTTTGCGCCAAATTTTGCCTTACTCTGCGTTTGAAAACAAGTTACGTGGCAGCTTGCCAAGTGAGATAAGGTGTGTTGATAAATATTCCTTTGAAAAACTGTTTGAAAAAGCCTTGCTGACTGTGAATGACAGTAATTTGCAGTCATGAAAATAAAAGAGGTTTTGTCGGGACCAAAACTCTGCTTCCTGCTTTTTAAGGAAGCCTAGGTAAGAACATCTGGGTTCTCCTAAAACCAAGGATCCTTCTGCAGCCAATATTGTCTAGAATCTATTGGGGGTGGGGGAGGGTTGGCAGTCATTCCTCTGGGCGTTTCCAAAAAGTCTTATGTCCCTGGTTCCCTCCTTCCTTTTGCCAGCACAGCAGTTGATCTTTTTTGGTGAGAAAAGATGTTACCCAATGAATTTCTTTGGGTGAATGTAAGACAGGATAACAGACAGCCCTAGGCTGTGACATGCTGTCACAGGAGCTCTGATATTAAAAATTGGATTAAGAACCACAGCTATCGGGTATTCTGCATTTCTCTTTTTCAACAAAGAGACAGGAACTGATGGCATTACAACTGGAACATTTAAGGCTAATATGGAGTACATATGCCTGGGCAGAGGACAGGGAACATATACTGAACAGTGTATGCTGCCTGTCCCAGTGTACAACAATCTGACTTTGCAATAAGCACAGCTGTTCCAAAAACTAAAAAAAGAAGACAAAAAGAAAAGAAATATTTATAAAGAGACGGAGAATTCCAACACTGTTGTAATTTCCCCTTTATTTTCCTCCAGATTTGGAGGGGTGGGAGAGAGAGAGAAATCCTCCTATCCTATTTCTCAGGAGTTGAAGTATCAGTGACATTCTGAATTTAGCAACCCTTCAAATCGAGGTCTCTTCCCACGCATTCCAAGTAATTGTTGCCCCTGGAAAATATAGCTTTCAAAGAGATAAAGTAAATTATAGCTTGGCCTATACCAGTGTTGGCGAATCTTTTCGGCACTGAATTCATGTGCGCGTTGGGAAGATGATCTTCCAGTTTCTGGTGCACACATGCACACTGGCCACCCGGTCTTCCTGTTTCTGGTGCGCATGCATGCATGAAGATGAGCTGGCCAGTGCGCATGCGCTAGCCAGAAACTAGAAGAGCAGCAGCCCGGTGCATGTGTGCACACCGAGATGATGGTCTTCTGGTTTCTTGCGTGCACATGCGCACTGGCCACCTGGTCTTCCAGTTTCTGGTTTACATGTAGGCGTGAAGACCAGCTGGCTGGGGCACATGCGTGCGCCGGAAGCTGGACGATCATCTTCCTGGCGCGCACATGCACATCGGGCAGCTGCTCTTCCAGTTTCCTGCGCTCCCACGTGCATGAAGACCAGCTGCCCGGTGCACTGGAACCTGGAAGAACAACGGGCGATGGCTTGCATGCCCAGAAAGATGACTCTGTGTGCCACTTCTGGCACGCATGCCATAAGTTCACCATCACAGGCCTATACTGTTATTTTTCACAGAATGGAATGGGGCAAAGTAATCCCACTCTCCTTTTTTCTTCCTGTAGTTTGCCACACTTTACAAATGTCACTCGGGGTTGGCATATTGCATTGATGGAACTATCCAAGATTGGTTTTGGGTTACAGATGTTTTGTTACTATGCTAGACAACATTATCGGTGAAGAAAATCTGAAGAAGTGAGATTGGCAAAGATTATTCCTGCATCTGTCTTGCCTGCTTGCATGGTGCTATAAGTGAACGCTGTTCTTCAACTGAATGATGTCTTGTTGGTAGATTTTGACTTGTAAGATGACATCTTTGTTTTGTCTGTGAAATCAGCTTTTTGTTGGGATGGCTCACTGAGAGACTATTTTCTTTTCCTGTGATAGTTGAATTTGTTTAGGTTTTCATTATTGATTCCATAAAATCGATCTATCTATTAATATCAGAATTGGTTGATTACTTTGTGATACGGGGAAAATATTGAGGGCTACTCGTGCACTACTTCTGGGTCTTTGGATATGTTTTGAGATAGGCCTATAAACAGGTTTTAAGTCTTTATATCTACGGATCACTGTTTGGCTAGGCTGTCATTCTTTCTAAAAGTGCTCTTGCATTTTTCATATCTAATAAAAGAAAAACATTACAATTCAACAGTCACAAAAATGGAACAATACCCTCCCCGCAAACAATTCCATCATACAGAAATCAACACTGTCAATCACACAGGAAGCAATCAACAGAGATTGGAGCATCATCTTATCAGGCAAAAAAAAATATATCTACAAGAACGGATCAATCACTTGCAAAACAATATCGGCCAATAAGATCATTGCTTTGGAGCACATGCAAAGCAGGCCGGAGAGAAAGACCAATCAACAAATCAACTAAACTCACTTCTCCTAATTCATACATTACATGAATTCATACATTCATACATCCTGTTACCCAGAAGGGAAATCTGCATTCCCAAAATCATGCTCAGATAATAGCAACAGTGTAGTTTGTTCTATGTAATTGTCAAATCAAAGATTAATGTTTAGGGACATTTAACATTACTTGGTTAACATTATACATAGTATATGTGCTTTAGTATCATTTTGTATCATTTGGTATTCCATTCCCATTATTCTAATTGATTAATTGATTGATTGATTGATAGTACATACTAATCATAAATGAACTGCGGTGGTGCAGTGGTTAGAGTGCAGTACTGCAGGCTATTTCTGCTGATCACCGGCTGCCAGCAGTTTGGCTAATCGAATCTCACCAGGCTCAAGGTTGACTCCGCCTTCCATCCTTCCAAGGTCGGTAAAATGAGGACCCAGATTGTTAGGGGCAATATGCTGACTCTGTAAACCGCTTAGAGAAGGCTGGAAAGCACTATGAAGCAGTATATAAGTCTAAGTGCTATTGCTATAAAGCTTATGACTAAAATAAATGTATTATATATCAAATATAGATATAGATAGCAGGTAGTATTTCTAAGCCATTTTAAAATCTGACCTGGACAAGAGCATAAAAGTGATGTTTGTCTCTTGACAAAGTAAACAGTGCAAACTTTCAACAGAGACTCTTATTTTTAAGCCCCAAAATTAGCAATAGCAATAGCACTTAGACTTATATACCGCTTCACTGTGCTTTACAGCCCTCTCTAAGTGGTTTACAGAGTCAGCATATTGCCCCCAACAATCTGGGTCCTCAATTTACCCACCTCGGAATGATGGAAGGCTGAGTCAACCTTGAGCCTAGTGAGATTCGATCAGCCAAACTGCTGGCAGGCACTGATCAGCAGAAGAAACCTGCAGTACTGCACTCTAACCACTGCACCACTTTGGCAAAGGTCAGGGAGGACGTGCAAAGATGCACAGGCAGTAGTGGATTCCACTTACCTTCGCTACTGGTTTGGAACTGGGAGCGTGCACATGCGCCCATTTGTTTTGCTCACATGCGATGCTTCTGTGCATGCGCAGAACATCTATGATGACATCCGCGCGGGTTGGTGGAGCCTCCCGCCACCACCACTACCAGTTCGCCCGAACTTGGGCAAACCAGTAGAAACCCATCACTGCACAGGAGGTATTACAATGATTGGGGAGGGGGCAAGGGGGGATAAAGGTGGTGCAGTGAAGTTCCAGAGGGTACGTGCAACGGTGTGAAGCAGTGTGGTGAGCATAAAAGCATGGGAGATGGACAGGTGGGGAAGACTTAACCCAGTGACTTGCAACCTTGTTTCCTGCTTCTCCGTTGACTTTCTGGAGAAATTGGCAGAGAAAGTCACAAATGGCGATCACGTGATTGAGGGGTGCTGCAATTAATCGTAAGGGTAAGCCTGTTGCTAAGCACCCAGATCACAATCACTTGACTGCAGGGAAGCTGGAACTGCTGAGCCTTTGAGGATTGGTCATAACCACCATTCATTCAGTGCCAATGTAACTTTGACCATTGAACGAACGGTTGCAGACAGAATGGGAATGCTTCTGAAGAAATTTACAGGTAGTCCTTGATTTAAGACCACAACTAAGCCCAAAATCCATCTTGTTAAGTGAGAAATTTGTTAACTGAGTTTTGCCCCATTTTACGACTTTTCTTGCCACATTTGTTAAGGGAATCGCTATTAAATTAGTAGCACAGTTGTTACGTGAATCTGGTTTCCTCATTGACTTTGTAAGAAGGTTGCAAAAGGGGATCGCATGACCCCTGGACACTGCAACCGTCATAAATATGAGTCAGTTGTCAAGCAGCCGAATTTTATTCAAGTGACCGTAGGGGTGCTGCAATAGTCGTAAGTGTGAAAAAATGGTCGTAGGTCACTTTTTTCAGTGTTGTTGTAACTTTGAACAGTCACAAAACAAACTGTCGTAAGTTGAGGACTACCTGTCCCATGATACATACAAATAGCCTATTATTAAACTAATTTCCAGCAATTGTGACAAAAAGAGATTTATAGGTCTTTTTGCAATAAAAAGTAAATTAGATAAAAAAAAATGTTACCCACAACTCACCATACAGTCTTAAAACTTATTTGGCTCCTATTCATAGTAAAAGTTGTATTTGTTACATTACATTCCCATTTTATAATGATAATTGTGCTCTTGTTAATAGGTAAGTGAGCAGTGAGCATTACTTTATAAACAATTAAAAGCAGCAGATGTTATATTAGTCAAAACATAGAAAGCATTCGTGTCCACTCAGTTCCATACTTGCTGCTTATTCCCCGACAGACAAGTTGTTTCCACATTATACTCCTGTGGAAAAGGAACAATGAATCCTCTCCATTGTGCCTGTGCTCTGCCATAAAACCAGCAGACAGTTTTATTTTTATTCATATTTTATAGATGAATAGTGATTAGAAAATGGCTTGCCATATAATGCCCCAAAAAAGAGGATGAATAAAATAAATGCAGATTTTAAAACAACTATTAGAACACATCAAAGAAAGATAACAAACTTGTCATACAATACAAAGAAATCTTTCCCCATTATACTCTTGTCATAACTGAATTAAGATTTGTAAAATCAACCCATCTACTACCATTGTAAAAATTAAAATTACTGTATGCTTTCTGTTTTCTTTAATGGGTGAAGATTAATAGAATCTATAAAAGTTGAAATAAAAATTCAGGTTGAATAGATTATGGAAATCAACAACAGAAGTACATGCTTGCTGATAGCACAGTAATATAATATTGTACATCATTCCCTTACTGTGTCTCTTTACTTCTCAATAATTTTTTCCTTTTTTTTTAAAGTGTGCCAATTTATTCCTGTTGGTGATTAGTTGGTTATAACATTCATGCCTTGGAACAAAACAAGATTCAAGGAGGCATCCAGATTTGTTTGTTCCGTTATCTTTTTATCCTTGCAATAACATACAGTACAAGGTTGCTAGAATAACAATCAGAGCATTGCCATAAGTCCGTGATGGTGAACCTGTGGCACGCAGAGCCATATCTGTGAGCATGCAAGCATTGCCCTAGCTCAGATCCAGTGCGCACCGGCCAGCTAATTTTCGGGCCTTCCGGTTCCACCGGAACTCAGGAAACTGACCGTTTCCTGCCTCCGGAGGGCCTCCAGGGGGTGGGGGAAGGCCGTTTTCGCCCTCCCCTGGCTCCAAGAAAGCCTCTGGAACCTGGGGAGGGCGAAAAACGGGCCTACCTGGCCCACTGTGCCATCACATGCCAAAAGCGGGGGGAGCATGAGGGGGACGGGGCACATTGAATTATGGGTGTGGGCACACACATGCTTGACCCCCCCCCACGACCCCCACTTTTGGCACGCGACGGCAAAAAGGTTAGCCATCACTGCCATAAGTCATATTTCAAAACTACCATGTCATACCTCAACAAACATCTCACAAACATCTATGTCCCTCAAGCAGGGGGTTGGACTAGATGACCTGCAAGGTACCTTCCAACTCTGTTACAGTTAAAAAGTAACTACCGTGTTTCCCCGAAAATAAGACCCTGTCTTATATTTTTTTGAACCCCGAAATAAGAACTTAGCCTTGTTTTCTGGGAGGTCTTATTATTTTGGCACACGTGGAGGAAACCAGAGGAAATGGTGGGGACCGGCTGTGAATGCATTTAAACATTTTCAGAGAGGGACTTATTTTAGCGCATGCACTCAAAAGCCCGATTTGGCTCATTATCAGGGGATGTCTTATTTTCAGGGAAACAGAGTATAAACTTATTTTTAAACTAAGGCAGTGTTCTGTCCCCGTCTCCCACACGCACAAACACCCACCCCAAAGGGTTAAATAATTGTTCCAAAACAGTCAAAGGTTCGTCATCAAAACTTGGCAGCAACACAGCAGCTGCCTGCCAAGAGCTTTTACTCCAAGAAGGAGGGGTTGTTCCTCCACCAGATAACACAAAAATACAGACAGTTGAATCAGTCCAGTAACAGAAACCCACAACAGATTAGGCGTTGTTCGTCCAGAAGTGCAAGTGACTTGCCAGAGTTTTTGCTTTGTCCGTCACAGAGCTGGAATGGCCGTCACCCTCCCTTATATAGCTTGTGTGGTGTGGTCCAGTGACTCAGCTCAATCTCTGGCACGCCTCCTCATCTGCTGTGACCGTTTAGCACGCCAATGCTGGCGTGGATCCAGCCACAACTTGTCTCCCTCATCACTCTCCGACAGATCGGAGACATCTGGCTCCTGGCCAATCTCCTCTCCTTCGGCTGACACCTGAGGAATTGCCAGAGAGGAGGGGCTGGGAGAGGGAGGCCTGGCTGGCTTCTCTCCTTCATGTTCGGAGCCTTCTTCCTCCGATACGATGGGCTCGGGGGTCGGAGCCACAACAGGCAGATGGTATATTTGCTCAAGTATCTTTAATCAACATACCGAAGCTCTTGGCCAGGGGTGTCAAACACAAGGCCCACGGGGCCATCCTGGAAAATGTAAGGAACTGGCCTGCGTCGCTTCACCCCAGTCTACCCAGTGTGAAGAGGAAACATTGGGCCAGCGTGCCTTCAGCCCAGTCTATCCAATGTGAAAGAGGTTTGTGGCAGTTTGTGGAGTGGCGTCAAGCTGGCCACGCCTACCCAGTTGGCCACACCTGTCCTCCCCCCCATCCCCCGGAGGTCAACCACAGCTCTGATGCTACCCTCAACGAAATTGAGCTTGACACCCTTGCTCTTGGCTCATATGGATGCAAGAATCCAGGGACCTGCGAAGAAAAAGATTGCTTGGAATTCTCTCCAGTTGCTGGTTTCATTGGCTGAGTTTTACATCACAGACCTAAACTCTAGGATTTGAGGCATTCATATTGGAGTATTTTTCAAGATGGAATATTCTGCAATCCTACAGAATGGGTGTCAAACTCAATTTCATTGAGGGCCACATCAGGGTTTTGTTTGACCTCAGGGGGCCAGGGTGGGCATGGCCAGTCCGACATCACTCGTGTTGGGGACACCTAAGCATTCTGCCAGTGAAAACAGGCTCCCGAGCTCCAGTTTCAGCCGCGACACCCTCCTGTAACCCTCTGCCAGCAAAAACAGAGTGCGGCCCTCCCAAGCTCTGTAGTCACTGGCAGGGGCACCGTAGGCCAGTCCCTTGCTGTTTCCAGGGTGGTCCCGTGGGCCAGATCTAAGCACCCCGTGGGCCAGTTTTGCGGACCTTGAGTTTCACACCCCTGCTACAGAATATTCACACTGATAAAGCATAATCCATGTGAAGGTGATTGGGGCAAATGCTGACCACATGGCAACAGAGCTGCCATCTAGTGCTAAAACTTCAATGCGAAAACAATTTCTTGTTCTTTCAATTTCTATTTAATGCTTTGAGGAGTAATTGTTAAATTACGAATCTTTTTTTTTCTGTAGCAATTTCTCCTTATGAACATGTAACATATAATTTAACACTAATAGTTAAATGTGTCTTTCTTTTAAAGTATGTAGGCCTACAGCCCGAAATGATGTCACCATTAGAGATTTTCTATACAGGAAATATAAATCCAAGCTGATTAAGTAGACTACAGGTAGTCCTCGATTTACAACAGTTCACTTAGTGACCATTCAAAGTTACCTGAGACCATTTTTCACACTTGCAGCATCCCTATGGTTATGTGATTTATATTCAGATGCTTGACAATTGACTCACAATTATGACAGTTGCAGTGTCCCAAGGTCATGTGATCACCTTTTGCAACCTTCTGACAAGCAAAGTCATTGGGGAAACCAGTTTCATTTAGCAACTGTGTTACTAATTTATCAAGCAGTGATTCACTTAACAAATGCAGCAAGAAAAGTCATAAAATGGGACAAAACTCACTTAGCAACATAAATTTTGGGCTCAACTGTGGTCGTAAGTCGAGGAGTATCTCTATTTTAAACAAAGAGAACAACAAAATGTAAGCATGCAAAATAATATGGCAACACCTGTTATTCATATTTAGAATAGTGTCATTTTAGATAGCGTGATTGGCTTCATAAATTAGAAAACTATACCTGTAAATGGGATATTCTGGACTCTTGCAGAGTTGCTAGGCCAGGCATCTTTTAACCCAAAGGGAGAGGGCACACTTTCTGCTGATGGAGTATCTGCTGAAAAGTTTTCAAAATCTTCTTCCTCTTCAATAGGGGATACTGGATCAGGAATCAGCAGTTTCAGTTCTACCAAGCCTGAGGAGTTTGAGTCCAATTCTTTAATGATGTTATCACATTCGGAAATAAAATCTTCACTGTCAGGACTCAACAACTTCATGGTAGTGTTATGATCTCCTTCCAGGGAAGACAATGTCTGCTCCAAATCAGGTTGCAGAGTTGTTTCGTCAATGCTGCCTTGGGTTTCATCTTTTGCTTGTTGGATCAGATTTAAATTTTTCATATTGCGCTCCTCCAAGTTTAAATCTGATGTGGGACTTTCTAGAGGACCATTGGTAGAGATAGCATCTGGATTGTCTACATCTGCAGCTTCTGAAGGTTTCTCCTTTAAGCGGTCTGCTTCCTGTACATCCTTTTCAGCGCATAGCCTATAAACCATGACATCATCCTGAAAGTCTGATTCTTCTATGTACGATCCTTTGATCAACATGATAGCATTTTTCTTCATTTCTTGAATGTGCTTTGGGGGTTCTGCAGGAGGTTGGGTATTAAACTCGTCATCATGCTGGGGAGATCCTGTATCAGAATCTGGAGAGATCCCAGTATCATAGCTATCATCCCATTCCAGCTCCAGTTGTGTCTTTTCTCTCAATGGTCTCACCTGAGAAGAGACATTATTACTAGGTGTTCTGTGTTGCAGTTGGAAAATAGGCTGATCTAGGCTTTTACAATCTTCTTCAACCGAAGTTTGGATAAAGGTATATGGATTGGGATTTTCCCCATCATATGGAGCAGACCAAACTTCACAATCTTTCATACAGTGCAGTATGAGAGTTTGAGCATCCCAAAGGTACTGCAGGTAACTGATATCAACAGTTTTCCCATATTTCACAATACATGCAGAATCTGCAATGCTCTTCCTAGAGGGCTCTTCGGTGGAATCTGCAATGCAGCAACAAAAAAGTTACAGGGAACCAAGGGGAAATACTAATCTTCATTCAGGCATAATTATTAATCATCTGTTTACATGGGTATCACAGCTGTAAATCACATCAATAAAGACTATAATTAAACAGGATGCAGAATTGATGCTAAGCATTTGAATGAGCTCAAAGAGAGAATATTAACTGTCACACTGTCTCTAAGTTAGCTAACCTCTCCCTATTTGTTTTGCACTGTGGTTATTATATTTTTGCTTATTACTTATACTTGCAAATGTATCCTTTGCAAAATATGGTTTTCAACAAATTACTCCAATAGTTTGCATTGCCAGCAGGTAAACTCCTGCATACCAAAATCCTTGTGGTGTATTAATATAAAATCCTGATCTGTATTTCTGCTACAAAAACACATCCTATCACTAGAAAAATGAGGCATCTGCCTTTTATTTTCTGAAAGAGACAAAATAAAAAGAACCCAATTCTATTTTCTAAGGCTTATTATTACCTATCTAGGGATAAGCCCTTTAGGGTAGGACCTCTCCATATGAGACAATTTCTACTTACAAAATTCTTGACAATGGGCATCCAATGGTGGGATTCTAATGTTAAAATCTAATCTTCTGGCAGGGGGGTAGTTTGGAAAATATTGTTATATAAGTTACTGTATTTAACATGATACAATATAGAAGAATTGCATGGTAGAGCAGTGCCCAAGTGGCACATCTATTTTTATGATCCTAACTTTAATCTTATTTAAGTGTAATGGCTCAACAAGTCTCAAAGTATAAGAATAATTGCTTTTCTTTTGTAGGGAACAAATGAAATTTAATAAAAATATAAAAGGTCATTAGGTTTTGCATACTGGCGAAAGAAAATATACTTCTGTGGTGTGGAATGACTGGATAGCTCCAGAACATTTACTGCTGACATTAAATAAACTCAGTGAATTATTTTTCTTCATGAAGAAGTATTTCTTTTTTTTATCTCCACTAACATTGTAATGCTTCCTTTGTCTGACTGAATTGTCAAACCATAAACACAAAACAATGAGAAGTTAAAGTTCATGCCACTAGTCACTATACAGGAAATTTCCAACAAACTTCCATAAATTATTTCAGCCGACCTATGACCAAGTTGTCCTGAGATATTTATGATGCCCTTGTAGAATAAATATGAAAGCTTCAAGCAACTGGCTTGAAGCTTTTATTGGTTTGCATGGGTAAGATTTTTTTTATCATAGGGAAATGGCTGCATTTTTCTTAAGTCAGAAAAGGAGATTTAAATCCTTCTGTTTAGGTGCCATTTTTCAATTTGAGAACTCATATATTTCTATCTTCATTAATGATCACAATAAACCCAGACAGGCAAGTTAAGCTGAATGGAAATGCTATCCATTCAGCTCTCTATAATGCTATCAGATGTTTGTGACAAAACACTGGAACTATGGTTCCACGAAAAACAACAGATAATAAATACAGTGGCACATTTATGATTGCTTTTTTTTCCGTGTGTCCTGCAAAATGAAACAGCATCCTTAAAAATGTACTCTTTCCCATCCTCAGAGACATGTATTCTATAATCTATGCAGTGCCTCAAAAATCACACAAATATGAAATAGCACAATTTGACATGATTCAGTCCAAATATTATTTGCCATTAAATCAATGTCGGCTCTGGTTCCCAGGTATACTTTCTCAAGGATGAACTCAAATGTTATATAAACTCTAGTTCTTTTGTTCCAAAAGCCATTTTACTGGATCTTTTCTGTAGTTATAGGCAACCATGTTTATTAGCATTATATGTTTTAATGTGGTTTCGAGTTGGAATTCTTGTGCAAAGCTCAGAATCCATGTGTACTGAGGCAATACATAAATACTGAATTATTGGAATACAGAGCACTGGATCTGGACTATCAAACATGACACAACTTCTCAGCAGTGGTGAAATCTAAAATTTGTTACTACTGGTTCTGTGGACGTGGCTTGGTGGGGGGGTGTTAATGTGACTGGGTGGGCATGGCCAATTTTTTTTTTTTACTTTTAAAAGCATTTTTTGGCAGAAGAGGTTGTAGAAAAAATGCTTTTAAAAGAAAAAAAAAGCCTTTGATGATTGTGCGGCTCAGCTGGGCATGGGCAGGGCGGTGGGGGGGGGCAGGGATTTTTGCTACCGGTTCTCCAAACCGCCTGCCTCCATCGCTACCGGATCGGATGATTCGGTCTGAACCGGGAACCCCTGCTTCTCACCTATTTTTTGCCATTCTTAATGTTATCAATTCTTGGACAAGTTTCTTTTTCTGTAAAGTAACAATTAGTGTTGTATGGCATAGACTCAAACAAATATGGTAAGAAAGTATTTTTTAGCCCACATTAAATAGAATTTGGGACTGACAAGTTATTCTGCTATGTGTTATAGAATATGAAATGGTTCTTTTTCTTAGGTGTAAAAGTCAATCAGAAACAACAATGACCACAAATATGTCTTCCTCTCCTTGACTAAAATAAGCTCTTTATTGTTCTTTTATGACCCCAAAAATAGTTGCTTGAGTTTTTCACATTAAGTATCTAATAATGGGGCATGTTCTGGGCAATACTAATCCCAATCTAGGCATAAGACAAATAAGATTTAAAATCTTTACATTTAAGATTTGTGAATCAGGTAAACCCTCCCCAAACAAAGTATAATTACCATTGATTATCTAGATACAGCATACATTTTAAGAGGAGTTTGATTATTACCTATACTTAAATTTGTAAATCAAATTCCTTTGTAGACTAAACTAATTTTCTACAACATTTCCAAATATGAATATTGGTGCGGAAAAAAATCAAATTCAATTTAATATAAGGACTGTGTTTTTAGAAAACAGATCAATGTTTACCTTCCCTATGATTATTTTTTTTCCAGAGAATATAATCTTTTTCTTGTTTTTCAAAAGTCAGAGTAATGCCACTTGAACAACAGACAGGAGTCAAGGCAAGCAGTTTAGCAGCAGATACAGAATACCAATCTCTCTCTCTCACAGCCCATCTCTGGCTGAACATGATGTGATTGCAGGGTATCAGGTACCTAGAACAACAAGAGGCTATCATCAAACTAAAATAGCAGAGAGAAAGAGAAAAAGTGTCAAGGGAGCCTTATTTGTTATTTAGATTAAAATACACCCAAAACCATTTTTTTACAGAATAACTAAAGATTAGGCTGCTGAGCAGATGCTATGCCTGTAATATGTAAAAATAAAATAAAAGACTGCATTTTTGGTGGTAGAAGTATCAGGATACTGTGACTTCCTGAGTCATTAATAGTGGACCAAGTGAAGCAGAATTCAAGACAGACTTTGGACATGGGTTCTAGAGAATTTTCCATGACTTCTCTCAGCCAGGAAGATGAGCATCAAAAGAAACTTGTACTGTCAGAACCCTGGAAGGCAGTGGTTTCAGTGCAACAGGTGCATCACGTCTCACTTGGCATTATGGTCATGACGAGGCTACAAAGAGGAGAGGATTATCCAAAGTAGTTCCTATTCATCCAGTATCTCCTATTCATCTTTTCAGGAAAAGATTGCAAACTTGCAAAGAGTAATTATTATGCCACCTAATTAATTAGCTTTAACATGGCCTGGAAAAAAACCAGATATATGGTGTCCATTTAGCTAATCACTGCAAATCAACTGGGTTGGCAAAATAAAAGTGGAATGCTTTGTTTCACTAGCGTATATAGACAATCAAATGGTCTGATAGTGAAGGAACACCTCCTTGTGCTGCCTAGGTATTTCCTGAGCTGGAGATGGGCTGGAAAGCAAAAAGTATTAGGAGAAGAACAGATTCCCAATCTCTTCTAAAATATGTTCCTTCCATTAATCACCCCCGGCTTTCTGAAGGTAGTGTCTCCAATTTCAAAAACTGGCCAACTCTGGAGGAAAAACTGCATGAAGACTGGATGTAAGTGATACCTCATCTTCCTTTTGGAAGGCACAAGGACTAAAACATGAGATTACATTTTTTTTTAAATTTGATTTATATGCCGCCCTTCTCCGGAGACTCAGGGCGGCTTACAATGCGTTAAGCAATAGCCTCATACTTTTGTATATGTATACAGTCAGCTTATTGCCCCCACAAACTGGGTCCTCATTTAACCTACCTTAGAAAGGATGGAAGGCTGAGTCAACCTTGAGCCTGGTGAGATTCGAACTTACAGTAATTGCAGACAGCTGGTTTAAATCACTATGCTTTTAGTCTGCTGAGCTAAACCAGGCTCCTATTGCCTACTGTACATACAAAGGTGAATTGGGTCATTCAACAGCTATGTGAATTTAGGAAAATGTAACTTTTCAACCTTGTCACTTCATTTCTAACAATCCTTTCCTGCCATCATAATAATAATAATAATAATAATAATAATAATAATAATAATAATAATACAAACTTTATTGTCATTGTATGTGTATACACAGTATACACATACAACGAAATATACTTAACACCCAAAGACCAGGTCCCACACACATAATCCCCAAACACACTCCCACCCACCACAATTCCCCACCCCTAAAACCACCCAAATATCCACACAACAGACCAAGTAATACTGTCCAACAGCTCACTGATGGTGGCCCTTTAGTTCATTGTTGAGTGCAATTATAGCTCTGGGATAAAACTATTCAGAAAACGTGTGGTCCGAGTTTTAATTGTTCTGTATCTTCTGCCAGAAGGCAACAGTCCAAAAAGATTGTAAGCAGGATGGGAAGAGTCTCTGAGAATGTTATGCAACTTCCTCAAACAGTGAGATTCGAAGATGTTGTCCAGGGCTGGTAGCTGGAGTCCGATAATATTCTGGGCAGTTTTAATGATTCTCTGTAGAGCTTTTTTGTCCGCTACAGAGCTACTCCCATACCATGCAAGAATGCCGTATGTCAGGACACTCTCAATGTGCTGCGATAGTAGGACAGAAGTAGATGCTGAGATAGATTTATCTTCCTGAGCATTCTCTTAAACTTCTGATAAGCCTCTTTCAGCCAGTTAAGAGGTCCTGTTTTAAAATAAATTCCCCTTTTTTCTACATACTGAATTTTGCATTTACGCCCATGGTATAATTGATCATTATAGCTGGTGGGAATTAGAAGGTAGGCCTTCTCTGCTGGAATTCCTGTTTTGTGGAATATTCTCTCCTCAGAGTTTACAATGGCCCCAACCCTGTAGGTCTTTCATAAGGCTTTAAAAACTCAGCTGTGTACCCAGGCCTGGGGCATGGAATGTATTAAGGGCCCCATTAATTAAGGGCTTTACTGCTACTTAGTTAACTACCTCAAATGTTGTATGTATTTTTTGTTGTTGGTCTTATTGTTTTAGGTTTTTTAGTTGTTTTAACTCTTATTGTTTTAGAATTGTAAGCCAAGTCATGTGGCTGAGATGGGTGGCTATAGAAAATGAATCAAACAAACAAACAAACAAACAACTATATATATTAAGTAATCCCAAGATACCAATTTTCACTGAATAATTTGCACTATAATATCAGAAATTAAAGTTTGACTTTACCTTAAAACTAGCTGCAACATCACATCTTCACAATGCAAACTGATAAGTGTTTTGAACAATGCCAAGGACACCACACAAAGCTAGGAAATGATAAGCACAATATGAATGCATAATTTTTCATCCTTTCCAAGGTAAAAAAAGAAAAAATCTATACATGCAAATAGCACCCAAACTGAATTGCAGTACATTCGAAAGGAATTATATAAATGTTTTACCGTATATACTCGAGTATAAGCCGACCTGAATATAAGCCGAGACCCCCAATTTTACCCCAAAAAACTGGGAAAACTTATTGACTCGAGTATAAGCCAGGGGTGGGAAATGCAGCGGCTACTGGTAAATTTCAAAATAAAAAAAGATTGGTCAAAAGTGCAAGGACCTGTCAGAAATCACTTTTTTCAGCCCTCTGGGTAGTCCTTTTGTGCATATGGACTACTCAGAGGGCTGAAAAAGTAATTTTTGACTGGTCCTCGCACTTGTGACCAGTCCTCAAACTTACGACTGTCCTCACATTTTACGTTTTTGCCCTATCTTGTCACCATGGTGAAGAGAAGCAGTTGTGAAATGAGTGACATGGTTTTAAGAATGCTGCATGGGCATAAATGTGAGGATGGTCATAAGTGTGAGGACCAGTCATAAGTGCGAGGACCTGTCAGAAATGACTTTTTTCAGCCCTCTGAGTAGTCCCTATACACATATATCACATGACCAGCTAGCCCAGTCACTGGCTTGATCTAATTTCAGGCAAGTTGAAGCCTCTGTTAAGAGACACCAGGGCTGGGCAAATGTGGCCCTTTTACAACCTGTGGATTTCAACTCCCAGAATTCCTGAGACAGCCAAGCTAGGAGAACCCACTAGCTAGCAGCCAATTACAATCAGCTCTCAACTCAAGTTCAGTGCACATGGGATCTCCCTAAACGGTGAGGATTTCTTTGTTTCTTTCTCCCTTTAAGCCCCCCCCCCAGCCCGTTTTTGCTTCCAGGGGACTGCAGAGAGTCTTGCTAGGCACCCCCTTCATGCCCCTAGCAAGCCTTGGGAGCCAAAAAGGGGCACGGGGGAGGGGCGCCGCACCCCCCCACGCCCCGTTTTGGCTTTAGCAAGCCTCATTGCCACGCTTGGGAGCCAAAACAGTTGCAGGGGAAAAGTCATTTTTTTCATGACCCGAATATAAGCCGAGGGGGCGTTTTTCAGCCTGAAAAACGGGCTGAAAAACTCAGTTTATATTCGAGTATATACGGTACTTTGTTACATATCTCCAGAACAATTAAATTAGCACTCCTAACAGCATAAACCAAAGATAAACAGAGATATATGCTGGGATATGGGAAAAATAATTATAAGCGCAAGAAAAAGAAAAGAACTGAGATATGATTTGAAAGAGAATTAAACTGTAATTAAATTCAATATGCTCAAACATTTGCATGACAATTTTGCCATGTTTCAATATGGATCTTAAACTGAAAATGGCTGTTATTTCTAATATGAAAAACTATGTAAATAGTACACAGTATGTATCTATTTTATTTAATCAAAATTACAGGTCATCTTAAAGAGCCCGTTTAGTTAGTGGGTGTAATGGGTAATGTCAACTGAATGACCTTGTAGGAGTCATATTCTCCCAACCCTAGGATTCAGGCAATGGCAAACCATTTCAGCAATAATTTGCCAAAATAACTGATGCAACTTAATATGGCAGTCTCTGAAAAACAGACACAACTGAATGGAAAAGACAAAAAAAGGGCCATCTTAGCCACACCCATATTCTGGACTGGACTCCATCTAATGTTTCCTGAAAGCCATCTAGTCAAGTAAGATTGGACCAAGAGAGAGTGACTGGTCCAAAATTACCACATAAATCAGCTTATGTGGCAGTGGATGGGCATAATCCTGGGTATCTCTGCTGTTAACTATTCATAGAAATCAGTCCTGTGGTTAAGTTATACAACAAACAAGTCATTTAGCATCATTTATGTATTATGGCATGATTCCAAAGGACAATACTTCATAACACCTAAACTATTTATCAAACCGACACAGTTCAACAAAGACAACATTGGCAATTTAGCTGTTGAAACTGAGAGTTTTAGAGTAAATCTGCTTTGGAACTGGAATCATTGCAGAATATGTATGTGCATACATACCTCCCTCAATCATATTTATTTGGCCCAAAATAAAGTGTCAAGGGGTCAGGCAGGAATGCAGACTGAAGCAAATATTTTTATTTACTGCTTCAGAATCCTATGCAATTGGAATCTGCTACCATGTTAGCTATTTTGAGGACATAAGTAACATACCACAATTACTCAGAAGAGGCAACCATGTAATATCTTGTATTTCTACTTATACCGGCAATCCAATGAAGTAATCAAGCTGGTCATGTGGATATTATTATTACTGATGACACTGGATCAAACAACATTATACTAAACAAGTGTTTGGCTTCATGAAAATGGACCATTTAATTCTAATGTCAGGGTTCCAAGTAATACACCCATAGCAAGCAAAACTCGGAGGCAGGTAGATTCCTCAAAGAATTGTTTTATTGGGTACATCATATTGGCACAGTTCTTGTGAAAATCAACTCTGAAGGTTCCCGCGGTTTTCACCTAATTAAAAGTAAAAGTTTTTCCCCCTTCCCCAAACAATCACATGGTCCAATTAAGGTGCCATCCAGTTGCCTGGTAACGTCACTCCTCCTCCCTCGGACCAGCTGTGAGAAGTCCTTGGTTCCCAGGAGAAAGTATTTTGTTTTGGCTACAAAACCCCAGCTATCTCTATTCCCCGTTCCCCTATCCCTCAGCTCCAGTGTGGTAACACTGAAGCCTCAAAATGGTTTCAGTCAGGTCAGCTTCAGGATTCAGATCTATTTCTCTAAAATTGGGTTAGTGAAAAAAAATATACAGATAATTTCAAACTATTAAAAAATCAGTTATCATTAGTGTTTTTTATACAACCACATAAATTCTGTGTTATGTATTTAACGGCTATAAACCCCCCCCCCAAAAAAATGGTCTAATGAAGTAACAAAAAAAATAAATCAGTTTTATACTGCTGAATGGCTGATTTTATTGCCAACTTGTGATTGTATTGTTGTTTGAATTAATTGTTTGGTTGTTTTAATTATTTATACAATTAAAGTTTATTGTATTTCTATGGTTATTTTCATTGAAAGGAAGAAGAGTTTAGGATTTGATGTAAGTAAAATAATTGGACACAAGGCTAAATAAATAATAAAATAAATAGTATCATAAAAACTTTACAAATAGATGCAAAATACCATGCCTGAGCATCCTAGCTTAAATTTAGAATCAGAGTTAAAAGAGGTTAAATCTCTGAACAAGTTTCCCTTGAAATTAAGAACTTTTTAAAACACAGGGCTGCAGTATGTAAAATAGGTTTGCACTGGATTTGATTGGACTAGAGCAGTGATGGCTAACCTTTTTGCCATCACGTGCCAAAAGCGGAAGGAGCATGGTGGGGTCACACACACGCGTGCCCACATCCATAATTCTATGCGCCCTGCCCCCCCTGCTCCCCCCACTTTTGGCACGTGATGGCCGGTGGGCCCAGTAGGCCTGTTTTTCGCTCTCCCCAGGCTCCAGAGCCTTTCTAGGAGCCTGGGGAGGGTGAAAACGGCCTTCCCTACCCATCCTCCGGAGGCCAGAAACAGTGTGTTTTCTGACTTCTGGTGGGCCCAGAAGGCCCAAAAATCAGCTGGCCGGTGCACGCATGCGTCCCGAAGCTGAGCTCGCGTGCCCACCGATATGGTTCCACGTGCCACCTGTGGCACCAGTGCCATAGGTTCGCCATCATGGGACTAGAGGCAATAAACAGAAATCTCTCAGCAACTTCCCACCAGAATCAAAGACAAGGGGAAACTGAGGCAGGAAACACTTTTAAGCATTAATTTATGTGGCTCAAATATACTTGGGAAGAGGTGTAGAAAGAGAGAAGAAAAATGAATAACATAATTTTAGATATGATTCACATTCTTTCGTGGCCAATGGTATAAATGATATTGTTTTATTGGCAGATCTGAATTTTGAGATGAGGAGAGCTGGAAGAACTTCAAGATTAGAAACAGGCCCCAAACCTAACAGAAGCTTGATATATCCATATTTAACCTATTAAATGCAAAAAGAAAACAAATACAGCAAATTATAGCACTGAAAAAAACTGGTCTGGCTGCCAAATTTTGATGGTGATTATTGATTACTGTTTGTCAGGCCACAAAATGGGAAGTTGGAAATTTAGACTTTAGCCTGTAGGCTGCTCACCCATGTCTAAAAATATTAATTGTAAATCTGGAATTTTGATAAATGTTCAATGTCACTTAGAGAAAAATAGTTTATAAAGATTTTGTATGGTTAGAATCAGATTAAACCGCCTATTCTATAATTACTCATTTATTTCAGTTATATTCATGCAGGTCATATTCTTGTTATTCAAATTTATTTTTCATGTACAAGTATTCTGAATTTCAAATCATTTTCAGCAGCAAAGTTATCTTAATACTCTTCTGGATAACTATGTTTGCTCAAATGCTTTCATCTTTCAGGGCCATTCAGAAAAAACACCAGTTGTTGTCCTAATATTGTAGAAGAGGACCAGGCTAAGCCTGAGGGAGGGATCAAATGCACCATCAGTCTCGAGTCCCTTCGCACTCACAAGAGATCTGAGTCCAGCCGACCTTGAATTTTGTTGATTCTTGTCTACAGCCAATTTGCTTTGACTGTTAGTAATTCGGATTCTCATAGAGAGCATAAACTTGCAATAAACTTTTATATTCATTTGAACTGCCTAGACTCCTGATTTCCTTGGCAACAGTCAGGATATATAAGGGGGTGGGGGAATTACCACTGCCAAATGGCAGCGATCTAGAACAGTGTTTCTGAACCTCAGCAACTGCCTGGGGAACTGGAAGTTCACACATCTTAAACTTGAGGCTAAGAAATGATCTAGACCTGGGGTGTCAAGCTCATGTTGTCACGTCAGCATCACGTGATGTATTGGGACTTCCCCCCCCCCTTTATTAAACCAAGTGTGGGCGTGGCCAGTGCGTAACGCATCAGGCCCGTGGCCGGGAGTTTGACAGCCCTGATCTAGACAATTTCCATGATTGCAAATGAACTGCCACTTTATTGAGTAAGTAAAAGATCAAAAATAAAGACACAAACAACTATGAACAATGCCATTTTCTTAACTAACATAAATTCATTTCATCAAAGGAAAACTAAACGAGGCAACTGAACCACCTAGTATCTCATTATGTTTTTTAGTTCTTTCAAAATAAATACACATTCGGCTTCCGTTTCCGGTCCCACGGGCGATGGACACTGATCGGGCTAGCTCTGGCCCCAGTGTCTGATCCCCCCCATCTGGAGGCCCTTTGGGCCAAACGCCCCATTTTTTGGGCCGTTTGCCGTTTGAGGGCGGCTCGCCAGGGGTCCCCTGCCTCACATCCAGGGGCCGGGAGGCCGATGCTGGCACGCCCGAGGCTCCAGAGGGGGTGGGAGGCGATCGGCGGCCTTTTTTGAGGCCGCGGAGGCGCCACAGCACCTGAGGGGACCGGCGTTTATTTACAAAGCACAGCGGACCGAGCTGATTCACCAGTGACTTGAGCAGGCATCCTGGAGGTGAGGGGGGGGGGTTGGAGTCCCCCCCCCTTGTAGCTGGAAAGGTGCCATGGCTGACAAGTAGGGGGAAAGAAATGGAAGGAAACCCCTTACTTTGATGACTTTTCTTCTGAGGATGGCTTTATCAGAATTTGTTGGAGAGGTCGGGTGGCCTCTCTTCCCAGTGGTGAGCCATGGCGGCGGTCCGACTTCCTGCTTCTTTATTTATGATTGAAGACAACATTCTCCTCTAAGGCTTCCTGTTTGACCTACTCTATACTCCGGACTCGTTGCTCCTGTGAGCGCCCACTGGTGGATATTTGAAAAATTACATTGACTGTCAATCCCTCTTTCTTTCCTGGAGGTTTGCCTTTTGGGATTTTTCATCTTCTACTACTGCAAGATGGCTAAGGGTCATAAATCAACAGCAGCTGACATGGAAAAAATTTTGGAAAGACTGGCGAAATTGGATCAGAAGTTGGACAAGTTGGATGATTTGCAAAAAGGATTATCTGAAATTAAATCTGAAATGACACTTATGAAAAAAGATTTAAATGATGTTCAACAGCTGGCAGAGCAAAATAAGAAGATGGGGGGTCTGGAGGGGGAGGTAAGGGCACTCCAGAGGGTGGAAGAAGGGAGAGGAAACGCAATGCTAACTTTGCAATTGGATAAGATGTCTTATTTTCTCAGGTTTCAAAACGTGGAACAATTTGACCAAGAAAATTTGAGAGAAGTGATGGTTAAAATGTTGGGTGAATTTCTAGAAAGAGATTTGGAGTCCATTGGAAGGGATGTGGATTTGGTGTATAGAGTAAACTCACAATTTGCAATTTTACATAGTTTACTAAGAGAGGTTCATATTAAATTTGTAAGAAGGGAACTGAGAGATGAGATATTGAGAAAACAAAGACTGGGGGCGCTGGTGTACAGGGGCAAGGAGGTCACCATCCTGAAGCAGATTCCCAGACAGGTACGAGAATCAAGGAGAAAATATTATTTTTTATCAAACAAGCTGTATCTTAAGGGAGTAGGTTTTAGGTGGTTGATTCCGGAGGGTTTGATGATTTTTTGGGAGGATAGTAAGAAGAAAATTAATAACGTAGCGGAAGCTAAGGCTTTTTTTGACCAACGTAAATCCTTCCTAGATGGAGAAGATACAGGAGCCGAAGAGGGGGAAGTATTAGACGATCAAGGAGCGGGGGCGGACGGAGCTGTGGCGGCCCTGGGGGAGGGGGGAGGCCAGACCATGGTTTTAAGAGCTAGAACCAGGAAATGAAGAAAGGAGGGGAATTCATTATTTAATGTCTTTTACTTGACATCTTTTTTTCTCTCTCTCTTTTTACTGTATTTTGTATAACACTTTGGCTATTTGCTTTTTTCTGTTTATATAACTTTTATACAACCTGGTTATTTGTTTTGATTTAACATAATAATGTCTGTTGTGTGAGAACTTAAAAAAGAGAATAATAATTGAAATATCTTTTTACAAAGATATTGAAAATTCAACATATTGTAAACTATAATACTGTATATTTTTAACCAATAAAAACTTTTTACAAAATAAATAAATAAATAAATAAATACACATTCAAACTCAAAAAATGCCATGGCCTAACTGAAATTGAGAAGTGCTATATGTGATTTTCTGTAAGGATTAACCTTTGTATGAAAGGCTGTTGGGACCTTTTCATAAGCCATTCAGAGTTCTAAAAAGGAACCAGTATGCAAGAATTAAGAAATAATATACACAGGAGTTATTTATCCACACTTTCGGTTCTGTTAAAACAAGACTGTTTCCAGATCATAATACAGTAATAGTTGGCTATAAGAAACAAAATGCTGGACTCGTTATAAGTGTAGCTTCGCAGAAGCCAGAGTACAAAGTGCGCCGTTAAACTTGTATGAGGAGGGCACTAATAGAACAGCTAGCGGAAAGGAACAGAAAATAATAGGTACTTACTCAATTTCAATGAATGGCCTGTTATCTATATTAATACCAAATTTTATCTATATGGAACCAGAGTTACACTCATTATATAAGTGATAAGATTTCAATTTATTTTTTCCTTTTGCTTCCCTTTTTTTTGTGTAGTGTGAGATTGTTGTCCTGAAAACATGGATTTCATTTGGGTTTTTCAAAAATTTCCTTTATCAGTGTTTATAAGTTGCATATATATCTAAAACAATTTCAGTAACAACAACAAGAAAGAGCGGACTAGACACACCACGCGCTCACCTGAAATGGAGTATTTATCCGGCTTGCAAGAGTGTCCAGGATATGTACATTCTCATGACGGTGCAGAAGGATAAAACGAAGAAATATCTTGAGTAAGGCTGGCTCAGAAACGCTCCGCAAAAAGAGATCTAGGTATGCAGTTGTAGCCATCACTTCTTCCACTGTTACCTAAAAATGAATAATTATGGTTCATTAATCTATACCAAAATTCAGCCTTGTTTAAATTTTTACAATATCCTGAATGCTTGACAAATTAGTTTAAAAAGTAGTATGTAAAACAAATTACAAAAACAATATTAACACAAATAAACATAGCAATACCACAAAGATAAAAACAGCAGTAACACCCAACACAGTCATAAAAACCGTATATATAGCTTTTTTGCATTGTAGCAAGTGTGCGGTTATTCATTTTGATGACTTAATCCAGCCAATAAATGCTCAGCTCCATTCAACTGCCCCGAATTAAGGGATTATAAAGTCATAAAAATAAAATTTAAAAAATGAAAACGAAAAGGCCTTGTTACTGTGCTAGAAAATCAAGAATGGAAGTCATGCCACAAATAAGTTGGGGATCCTTTAAAAATTCCATTTTGGAACTGCTATTCATTAGCCCGATGACTGTCTCAGAAACAGCATATTCTACAAAACTCTCAAACTTTCCCTTCCAAATCATGACAATGTAACTCTTCTGAAAAGATTTGTAGTGCTGATATGCAAACTATTAAACATATTGTGCAAGATCATATATAATATATTATATATAAAATCTTCTCAAAAGCCATCAGTTGATTGCTGGAATGATCAAATCAGTTTGGACCACAGAATATATTATGGTAGGTTTTCCACATCTCCAACAAACTGATATTTGCTATTTGAAAAATCTACCACAATAAATATTGGAATTTATGAAAATCTACTTTATTTTTCTTATCCCTATGTAGCCAACTATTATTTAACAACTAGAACAAGTTCTTACAAACTCACAGATTTTAAATTAAAAATACATATATACATTGATTTCTTCCTTTGGCTAAAGCAGGGGTCCCCAACCCCCGGGTTGTGGCCCACTACCAGACCTTGAGCCTTTCAAAACCGGGCAACGGAAATGGCGAGTGAGTATGTGTGTGTGTGTGTGCGCGCGCGCTCGCATGTGCGCACATCCCCACTCCCATAAGCAGCAGTCTAGCATTTGCCTGTGTGCTTTATTTGCGCGAGCAACAAACACGTGCCCACCGCTCCTACAAATGGAGCAGCACAGACTGCGCTTATCCACCACGCTCGGGGAACCATCCCCTCTCTCACCCACCCGGTAGTCCGCAAAGCTAGAAAGGTTGGGGAACTCGGGTCTAAAGGATCCACCAGTGCAATGTGGATCTAGAAAATCTAGAAAAAATGAATTACGTCACTTTATTTTACCATTTCATTGATATACTATATGCCAATTGATAGAAAGTAGTTATCTATAGTGGAAAATAAATGTATTGGCTATTTAGATACCAAGAACTATTCGCTATTTAGACACTTTTGAATCTCAAGACTCAAATGTCCGCAGGGAAATGCCACAGAAATGTATCTATGTTATGCTCGTCTTAATATATTTCATTCGCATGTGATAGATGTTTATGTTTGTAGTAAAAAATACGTTACCGTATATACTCGTGTATAAGCCGAGTTTTTCAGCCCATTTTTCAGCCTGAAAAACGCCCCCTAGGCTTATACGCGGGTCACGAAAAAAATGACTTTTTCTCTGCAAGCTAGGAAACAGCGGGAGAACGGGGTTTGCTTACCCCGCCCACTCCCAATCTATTGGGACTGCCTCCTGCGTTCCAGCTGATGGCTAGAGGGGAAAAAACCTTTAAATTCTTGCCCAGAGGCTTCAAAGGCCCCCCCCTACAGCTGATCAGGGTTAAAAGAAAACAAATGAGAAGATCGGTGCCGGCTGCAAAAAGGTGCCTGCTGCAAAGAGCACATTTTTTTTTCTCCTTGTGCTGAAACCAAAAGCGAAACTAAAACAGCTTGTTGGCTTTGCTGTTTGCTAAGGCAGATTTCTTTTCTATTTCCTCATCAAAAAAGGTTGGTGCAAACAATGGGAAATTTATGGCAAATGGCAAAAGAGGGGAGTTCAAGATTTTAAAACACAAAAGAAAAAAAAGCTCTATTTAAATAGGGAATTGTAATAATTGAGATATTATTAATTGTATATTGTGTTGAAAGCAGAAATGGTTAAGTTGTGGTTTGGAAGAATATTGGGGGAAATTATTTGGTTTATTATTATTGGTAAATATAATTACAGGTAGTTGATTTGTAAGAAATTGGATTGCATGGAAATAATTGGAATATTCATGTTCATATTGATTAATATACAAAAAAGATAGTTATATAACTAATTGATTTATATTAAAATGTTGAATTTGTATTAAACAACTGTAATATTACATAATTAAGCAATGTGAGGATTGATATAAAAATAGATGACAATGGGAAGGGGTATAATATAGAATAGAAGTGAAAAATTGAATTTGATTAAGATTAGAGATGAGGATGAAGGGTAATATTGTTTTTTTAAAAAATAGATGAGGAATAAATATGGCAAAAAGGAAATATAGAAATTGTAAATTTAAGTGAAATGACTAAACACTGTTTAAATTTGTGAACCGGCCAAATATTCTGTTCAAAGAAAATACATTGTATGTTTGTATGTGTGTTTCTAATTATTGCTATTTATTCATATTTGTTCTCTTTTATTCTTTAAAGTTTAACAATTCATTCTTTATCTTAATATCTTTATATGTGTTTGGGGTTGGTTTTCTTCCCTTTCATCTTTTTTATTGTACAGCAATCTTTCTCCTCAAACCTACCACCTCTTTTCTTTCCTTCTTACTTTCTCTTCCCCCCCTTCTTCTTCTCCCTACTTCCTCTTCCTTTCTTCTTCTCCTCCTCTCTTCCTCCCTCTCCTTTTATGCACATGGACTCCTTTTATGCACATGGACTACTCAGAGGGCTGAAAAAGTAATTTTTGACTGGTTCTCGCACTTGTGACCAGTCCTTGAACTTACGACTGTCCTCACATTTTACGTTTTGGCCCTATCTTGTCACCCTGGTGAAGAGAAGCAGTTGTGAAATGAGTGACACCGTTTTTAAGAATGCTACAATGGGCATAAAGGATGACCAGTCATAAGTGCGAAGACCGGTCAAAAGTGCGAGGACCTGTCAGAAATCACTTTTTTCAGCCCTTTGAGTAGTCCTTTTGTGCACATGGACTACTCAGAGGGCTGAAAAAGTTATTTTTGACTGGTCCTCACACTTGTGACCAGTCCTCGCACTTCTGACTGGTCCTCACACTTATGACCATCCTCACATTTATGCCCGTGCAGCATTCCTAAAACCATGTCACTCATTTCACAACTACTTCTCTTCGCCATGATGACAAGATAGGGCAAAAACATAAAATGTGAGAACAGTCGTAAGTTTGAGGACTGGTCACAAGTGCGAGCACCAGTCAAAAATTACTTTTGCAGCCCTCTGAGTAGTCCATGTGCACAAAAGGACTACCCAGAGGGCTGAAAAAAGTGATTTCTGACAAGTCCTCGCACTTTTGACCAGTCTTTTTTTATTTTGAAATTTACCAGTAGCCGCTGCATTTTCCACCCCCAGCTTATACGCGAGTCAACAAGTTTTCCCAGTTTTGGGGGGTAAAATTGGGGGGGGGGGGTCGGCTTATATGCGGGTCGGCTTATACACGAGTATATACGGTATTTTGCAACAAGTTAAAATTATTATGAAGAGGTATCAGGAGGTAAAACGGGTACCCTGCTCAACTGAAAAGGCTTCTAAGCCACGTAAAGTGCAGTTAGAGACTTCCGGCGGCTCCACGAGCTTGGACGGCGCCCGAATGAGAGCGCCCGCTTCGCGGTCTTATAAAAAACCCTGAACGGCAGTCCAATGATATGCTCATATGAAAAGTTCAGAAATCAAATCCTCAGATTCAAAAGAAACTATGGTCTCATGCAAATATTGCCAATTACAGACATTTTAAAACTTCTGTTTAAACCTCCTTTATAAGTAGATTCACTAAGATATAGAAGTTTAAAGATTTTACCAGAGGAGCATTAACTGAAGTACTGCACAGTATGTTCTCTGCAGGAAATATATTATTTTATAAGATTACTTGTAGAAGCTCAGTGCCTAAAAATCTTGCTAATAGAGTAAACACTTATGCAATAAGCATTCTAGCAGTAGAGCAACTGCTGAGGTATAGCACAGAATGTACTCAGCAGAAAAAAAATGCTTTTACTTCAGTCTTGCAAAATTACTTGGGAATGCATGGTGCTTGGATATAGCTTAGAGAATAAACTGTTATCTTTGCCAATGAAGTCTTATTAAAAATATGTAAAAATATTCCTCGTGGAATATTCTGTATCTGCATAGTTGCAATTTGTATGAGGCTTTGAGATCTAGTAATACTGAAGGTTGTATGTTATATTACAAAGCAACAATTTAAATAAGAAGAACGTCATCTGAAAAATCTATTTCACTGCAAAGATTATAAGGCCCTGATTATCCTCAGAAGGAAAGTCAAGAAATAAAAATGCAGAAATAACATACGAAAAACGAAAGCCAGAGACACCTTTCTAGAATATCTTTGAAAAACAATGGTCAAATACATAAGATTCTTAGAGCAATATATAAAATTAATCAATAATAGGCACTGTAAAAAAATGTCTAAAAATTGGGCCTTGACTAAAATTGGGCCTTGATAAAAAAACTTACGACCAGAAATCCTGCCCCAATTGCCGATTTTAAGTCCAAAATGACCTAGAAATATACTTTAACTGTAATGATTTACATAATTTCCATAATGATGTAAATACAGCAATAGTAACATTTATATTAATTTATATAATTTGCATAATAATGTATTTACATAAATTCTATACATTAGTAGAAGAAGGAATTTACATTTCTTTTTCTATTAAAGAATTCTTTGGTAAAGAAGAATTTGCATTTACACAATGGTGAAAACAGAGATGAAGATGTAACTTCATACTTAACAAATAACTGGGAATAATGGACAGTTTGTCCTTTGAGTTAAACTGAGCTTGCATTGTATCAGAAAAAAGTTCTCAGCAAGCAAAAGTTCGAACAGTTAATGAAAAAAAGATTTCTATTATTGACAGTAATTTCTTATTACATCATCACTTTCTGGGGCATACAATTCTATTCAAATTAGCACAATATTAAAGTGCTCTTTCATTTAAGTTAGTTGACATGACAGACCAAAACAGAGAAATAAATCTTTAAAAATATACATATGCACAAGCGCTAGCCAGAGACAACAGTGACTCAGCTTGGATTACTGATCAGAAATGCCTTTATAATAAAGCTTTGTAGCATGTGGGGACAGGTTAGAGAGAAGCGATCTATCCCAAAAGTTGTCTTTCAGATGTCACTAGAATAATCTAGTCCAGCCCCATGCTGAGTAAAAGATTGCACAGAAAGATGACTATTCTGGGTTCAAGCAAAAGACGTTTCCTCACATCATATAACGGCCTGATTCAGGGCCTGACAACCTGCACTTTCTCTCCCATTGTTTCTATAAATGTCTATATCAATCCTGATTCTGACCCTCAAATATGTTCCCTCATTCATTCCCCCTTCTTTATGTCAACCCTTGTTGTCAGTGGTGGGTTGCCCCTGGTTTGGCCCGGTTCTATAGAACAGGTAGTAAAACTGGCAGGAGGCTCCACCCACTGACCCAGACGTCATCAGAAGCAATCTGCGCATGCACGGGCACGATGTGAACCGATAGTAAAGGTAAGTAGAACCCACCCCTGCTTCTTGTAAGATATTTGAAGACTGCTATATCAGCTTTTTTTTTTTTGTAGGCTTAATAGACAAACATCCTTTAACAATTCCTTGGATGTCAGATCTTTTACTAATTTGGGAGCTATCCTTTAAACTTCCTACTACTGTCACTATCCTTTCTGAGCAGTAATAATCAGAAGTTTACTTTTATTTGTTGATTTTTGTTTTTGCATCCAGAACTTGAAACAGACTTTATTGGGATCTCACCAGGACAGAGTAGATTTTAATTAATATTTGGGGTAGAGGGACTAAACAAAAAAGGAAGATCTATATTCTTACTTTAGTAAACATAATCTTAATCCTGGGGTTCAGGGCTGTATCGTGGCTCTTCTTCAAGTCCACTAGGTGGCAGAAACTCACCTTCTCTAGCTAATGTATTTAAAGAGAAAATAAATGATAAAAGCTAGCGGGCATTCAAAATTGCTCTGAGTGTGAAAATAATAAACTGAGGCCACTTTTTATTTAATAAATTATTAGAGGTTAACAGCCCTGAAAATTGTATTATCTATTTTGTGGGGGGGGGGGGGGCGGATGTAAGATTGCAATCATATCACTTTTATTAAAATCTCTTAGATTTTAAGCTACTACTACAAAGTAGTAGTAGCTACTTTGAATACACTTTTTTCTTCTACAAAACAGAGGTGAGTTTCAGCAGGTTCTGACCAGTTCTGGAGAACCAGTAATAGAAATTCTGAGTAGTTCAGAGAACTGGTAAATACCACCTCTGACTGGCCCCACCCCATCTATTCTCTGCCTCCTGAGTCCCAGCTGATCGGGAGGAAATGGGGATTTTACAGTATCCTTCCCATGGAGTGGGGTGGGAGTGGAGATTTTACAGTATCCTTCCCCTGTCATGGCCACCAAGCCATGCCCACCAAGCCATGCCACGCCCACTAAGCCACACCCACAGAACCGGTAGTAAAAAAATTCGAATCCCACCATCGCTACAAAACCCCTTTCACTTCCTACAAATCCTCTCTACCGATATTAGTGAATCAGCACCGTTATTATGGGAGTAAACTGATAAAAGAGGTAGTTTGGTCTAGTGGTTACAGTATCAGGTTAGAAACCAGGAGATTGTGAGTTCTAGTCCTGCCTTAAGTCACAAAAGCCGGTTGGGTGACCTTGGGCCACTTGGTGTCTCTCAAGCCCAATCCTTCTCTCCCCTCTTCTGGAGAAAAGAGGAGGATAGAGTATTAGATATATTTACCACCTATCAGTAGTTCATCACTTAATAAAGGTGTGATACACACACACACACACACCACTAATCTCTGATTTGTTGTACACTTCTACCCCATATTAAGACATTTTAAAGATGTGAAAATATTTCATACAGGGAACTTGAAAGTTTTATAATATTCTGAATTTAGAAAGCTTTATATGTAAAAAATGCTGGTATGTTTTTTCTTTCTTGATAATTTCACTTGTAATTTGACTTTCCAAGAATGAAATGATCAACAAAAGATATTCCATGTAAAGGTAAAGGTATGGGTTCCCCTCGCACATATGTGCTAGTTGTTCCCAACTCTAAGGGGCGGTGCTCATCTCCGTTTCAAAGCCGAAGAGCCAGCGCTGTCCGAAGATGTCTCCGTGGTCATGTGGCCGGCATGACTCAATGCCAAAGGCACACAGAACGCTGTTACCTTCCCAACAAAGGTGGTCCCTATTTTTCTACTTGCACTTTTTATGTGCTTTCAAACTGCTAGGTTGGCAGAAGCTGGGACAAGTAACGGAAGCTCACCCCATTAGGCGGCACTAGAGATTCAAACCGCTGAACTACCAACCTTTCTATCGACAAGCTCAGCGTCTTAGCCACTGAACTACCTTTCAGTATATATGATTCTTTATATGTTATATGTTCTTTATTCTTTCTTTATATGTTATATATAAAATAAAAAATGTTCTACAAATATTTCTGAACTACTGCTCATATATAGTCATATAGTCCTTTCTGGTTATTGGAGCAAAAAACCTAAGTTTTTCCACTAATTTAATTTTACTTATTTGGTCATGTGTGGCTAGAAATTAAGTTTGGACTGCAGGCATGACAGTGTTAGGAGGCACACAACCAAGCAATCTATTTGGGTCCAATAGGCTTACAATTACAATAGGACCACAAAAAGTAATTAATAAATGGGTGTCATAGTAGATTTTGAGAATTAGAAGGTAAAATAAGCAAAATTAAGATTTTTATTAATGTTCTGAATAGCAAGTTATCCTGAAATATTTTCATAAGTTGTTATAACATTCCATCATTTAATAGCTAAAGTGCTTATGCTACAAGAATACATTTTGAAATACCAATCTACATTTGAGGTAACTGCTAGGTTCTAATTTAAATTTCCCGTCTATCTTGTTATGTTTATGAGTCGCCATCTGGAGAACAACATGTTTATTTAGGCAATAGATTCAAAACATGTTGAGAAAAAAGATGAGAACATAATTAACAATGAAGTTTGTCAAGAAATCTTTTGTCAAGAAGATCCATATATTTTAAAATTAATTATTCGAGTTATTAAAGTGATTTTTCATTTATATCAAGTTTTTAAAAAAGTATACAAAAGATTTACAATACTCAAAGAGAGAAGGCAGAGGGAATTACTTACCCACATACCTTTTTCTAAAAATAAAAAAAGGCTTTATTAGGAACAAAGAAAGGTTTCACTATGCTTATAGTGAATAAAAGACTACACAATAATCAAGACCTAACGAAAGTTCTGTATTTAAATGGAGACATTAATCGAAAAGTAAATGCCTGTTTTATTAAATTCTTCAAGTGGAACAAACATTTGTCCTTAGTTCAACATATCAGGGAAATATCAGGACCAAAAGTAGAATTATGAACCTATGTATGAACAAACTTTTCATATTAGGTTCATTTTTTTTCTTACTCCTGTAATCCAGGTTGTATTAGTCAAACCTCTAGCATAACAAAATTACACATTACTGCTATAATGCAGTATATGCATTGTTGCCAAAAAATATATTAAAAGCCTCTGAATTAAAAACAGGCCAGCTTATGATTTGGGATATTATCTACTTGACATCTCATTCATCAAATTTTAAAAGAATACTTTGTTTTACTGAAGAGAAGTCACTTTTTGCTTTTGTTTCCCTTCCATTCAATTGCGTCGGGTTCTTGGAGTCTGCCTGGGCAAGTCTCTGCAATTTTCTTAGCAAGGTTTTCCATTGTCTTCTTTCTAGGGCAGGAGTGTCAAACTCAAGGGGTTTGCTTAGATCAGCCCATGGATCTGCCCTGGAAACAGTGAAGGAACGGTCAATAGTGCCTCTGCCAGCTCTGTTTTCAGCCACGATGGCCTCCTGCAGTCCTCTGCCAGCGAAAACAGAGCTCAGAGAGGCCACATACACACACACACACTCAGCTTTGTTTTCGCTGGCAGAAGGCTGCAGGAGGTCGTCGTGGCTGAAAACAGAGCTCAGGAACCCGTTTTCACTGGCAGAGTGCAATCATAGGTGCCTCTGACATGAGTGACCTCAAGCTGGCCACGCTCACCCTGGCCAAACACACCCCAACGCCCCCCCCCAGGTCAAACACAACCCTAATGCAGCCCTCAATGAAATCAAGTTTGACACCCCTGTTCTAGGGCTGAGAGAAAATAATAGACCAACATCACCCAAGCAGGCTTTGTGAGCAAGGCAGGACTAGAACACACAGTCTCCTGGTTTCTAACCTCATGCATAAGCAATACACCAAACTAATTCTCTGCTTTGTATTCTCCCCCAAATTCAAGCCCAAATATTGAATTTATATTAATTTAGCTTTATGATTCATTGACTAAAATGTATTATTTATCACTAACCTTATGGAGAGCTGGGGCCATAACTGGAACCAAAAATCCATTGTAAATGTAATTCACAAGCTGGTTACGAATCAAAGAATGGGCCACCTAAAAATGGAAAGAGAAAGAAAAGGATATATCTGAAATAATAAATAAGCATTTACTTTCCCACTGTGCAATTTAAACATACATTTAAAGAAGCTGAACTTGATGAGTAAACCACATCCATATTTTAAATTTTCTCTAGGTCCAACATCTGCACTTGCAAAAGTAACATTTTCCAGAAATTTTACAACTAAATGTGATATACTATATCACATGTAGAATTTGCTCATCTCCCTCAGAGAGTTAGTCCGATCAGTGTACAAATATACATAAAAGCATAAAAGTTATATATAAACATTTTAATAAAAAGCAGTTAGAAACAAAAATTATTAAAATTAAAAAATGGGGAATGGATTTCAGGGCACCAACCAACCCCATAGCTGTGTGCCCCTCTGTGCAGTCCAAGCAATTTTTAAATTATTTTTAATTGGAAATAAAGGCTTTTAGCAGGTTTTTAAATTCTAATCTGCAGTTTGTCACTCTTGTTTCCCTCAGATCTCCAACATGCCTTACCTCAGTCTATTCCAAATAATTTAATGACTTTCCACTATCTCTATTACAGGCTATTTCTTCAGCATTGACAAAATAAAAATACATAAAACATTTTTTTTAAAAACTCCATCAAAATCATTTCAATTCAAGCAGTTTTGCATACATTTTTAACTATTACAATGAGCCATGTTGGCGCAGTGGTTAGAGTGCAGTATTGCAGGCTACTTCTTCTGCCTGCCGGCTGCCTGCAATTTGGCAGTTCAAATTTCACCAAGCTCAAAGTTGACTCAGCCTTCCATCCTTCCGAGGTCGGTAAAATGAGGATCCAAACTGTTGTGGGCAATATGTTTATAAACTGCTTAGAGATGGCTGTAAAGCACTGTAAAGCTGTATATAAATCTAAGTGCTATTGTTATTACTGCCTTTCACTATGAAGATGTAAGTTCAAGGCTAAGAAACTTGCACATAAAACTGCCTACTAAATCTTAACCTGTTAGTGTTACGAAAATCACTATAACATACGTGACCTCCAAATCCTGAATTTAATATTTTACTGATAATGAATTGTATAAGCTATGCAGTAAGTATTTGTTATATTTTTCTTTATCTCTGAATTTATCACGAAAGTTAAAAAATAAATCACCAATTTTGAATATCAATTTTTTTTTAAAAAAGTCAATACATTTTAACTATTAAAAAGGTAGATAAAATAGAACAGTTTCAGGTGCAAGAATCCAGAGCCGGGATAGAGTTCAAAAGTACTACAAGTTTATTTCATGCTACCTATACACAAAAATCTGATCTACTAATGGTCAAGGCAAATTGGCCCTAGGTAAGACTCAACAGAATTCATGGGGGACTGGACTTCGTTCTCTTGTGGGAGCATAGCAACTCTAAATTGATGACATATTGACTCCCACCCTTGAGCTTAGCCTATTCATCTCCGATATCCAAAGATGAGCTGTGGATAATTTAAATAGGAAAATATTTCTTCCATAATATGAGAATATCCAATTAAATCCTAATAGCAAAAGATCAGCAATTTTTCTCACCAACATAAACTGTCAGTCACTAACTTGGAAGTTTAAAACAGGAATGTAAAACACTTTTGAACCAAGGAAGAAACTTCTCCAAAAAAGTCCCCAGAGGCCAGATAAGAAATGAATTTAATTTAAACTTTAAGTTTAAAGTTAATTAAATTCATCCTTAGCCATTTAGTACTTTTTTGCACTATGCCATCCAAAGCCATAAATTGATGGCAAGTTATGAAGGCCTCTGATACTTCATTTTTCATGAAACAAAGTTATTAATCACCACTAGAAATTGTAGCTTATTTGTTTTGTCTACTGAAATATGCCTCCAAATACCAATTATCAGCAACCATGACCTGGAGAGTATTATTTTTTTTATTCTATTTTGGCCATTTCATAAAATGTGTTGGGCTAGGTAAGCTTGAAGCATCAACATGCTGATATAAAATGTTGGATATGATCTTGTGGGACCTCACAAAGTACCATGTTATATCTTTCAGTTAAAAATAGCAAACAACATTTAATATATGACTTCAAAGTAACAATAGCATGTTTTATAATTAAAATAAAAATGAATGGATTTATCTGCTATTTTTTAAGAGTGTTCCAACTCAACCGAAGACATAGCCTTTGGCTCATAAGAATGGCTCTCGCATTTAGAAATTATTTTATATTTAGAATGTATACAGAATAAATACACAACCTTTTTAAAACACAACAGATAGAGATTCCTTTGGCACAAACCTCTCATATAAAGTCTTGCATTCTGGAAACACTACTGTACTGAGTTTCTGTAACTAATAAAGCCTGCACAAATCAAATTAAAGGTGTAGATCAAGGGTGTCAAATTGATTTCATTGAGGGCCGCATCAGGGTCGTGTTTCACCTGGAGGGGCAGGGCACATGGCTGGTGGGGCATGGCCAGCTCGACATCACTCCTATCGGGGGTGCCTGTGATGGCTTGAGCAATCTGCCAGCAATAACAGGCTCCTGAGCTCCATTTTCAGCTGCCATGGCCTCCTGCAACCCTCTGCCAGTGAAAACGGAGCTCGGGAGGGCCATGTGCCGTTGGGTGCCATGGCAGCCGAAAACGGAGCTCGGGAGCATTTTTGCTGGCAAAAGTACCACGGGCCAGTACTTCACTGTTTCCAGGGCAACCCCGTGGGCCAGATCTAAGTACCTCGCAGACCGGATCTGGCCCCCAGGCCTTGAGTTTGACACCCTTGGTGTAGATGCAATAAAACCCTGAATACAGCATCAAAGTGGTATAATGTATAATCTTATCATTAGACAGATGAGGAACAAGAAGCAGAATGAACAAAAATCCCTATTTACTAACCAAGGCAACAAATATGAAAAAAACCAGATAAATTTTAAATACTGAACAAATCAAAACCATCTACATATACACAGTATATTCTATTATCATAAAGCAAAATGTAATTACAGGTAATCCTTGACTTATGATCATTCGTTTAGTGACCTTTCAAAGTACAATGATGCTGTAAAAAGTAATCATGCTTATGACCGTTGTTGCATCCCCTTGGTTACACGATCAAAATTTGGACTCTTGGCCACTGGCATGTATTTACAACAGCTGCACTGTCCTAGGATCACATGATCACTGTTTATGCCAGGTGGCTTCCACCAAGCAAAGTCAATGAGGCAATCTAGATTCACTTAATGGCTGTGTGATTTGCTTAATGACCATGGCAAAAAAAAAAAAGGTTGTAAAAATGGCTGCAAGAGGAGGGGGTCAATTTATTTTCCAAAGCACCAGAGGGCAAGACAAGAAACAGTGGATGGAAACTAATCAAGAAGAGAAGCAACCTGGAATTAAGGAGAAACTTCCTAACAGCAAGGACAATTAAGCGGTGGAACAGTTTGCCTTCAGATGTTGGAGTTGCTTCATCGCTGGAGGTTTTTAAGAAGAAACTGGACAGTCACTTGTCTGAAATGGTATAGGACAGTGATGGCTAACCTTTTTGCCGTTGCGTGCCAAATGTGGGGGGGAGCGCGGGGGGGTCGAGTGCACGCATACCCATACCCATAATTCAATGTGCCCCACCCCCCATGCATGCACACGCAATCCCCCCCACTCAACCCCTGCTTTTGGCATGTGATGGCACGGTGGGCCCTCTAGGCCTGTTTTTTGCCCTCCCCAGGCTCCAGAGGCTTTCTAGGAGCCTGGGGAGGGCGAAAATGGTCTTCCCCTCCCCCCTGGAGGCCAGAAACCGCCCGTTTCCCAATTTCTGGTGAGCCTGAAAGGCCCAAAGATCAGCTGGCTGGCGTACGCATTCATGCTGGAGCTGAGCTAGGGCAACGCTCACGTGCCCACAGATATGGCTCCGCATGCCACCTGTGGCATGCCTGCCATAGGTTCGCCATCACGGGTATAGGATCTCCTGCTTGAGCAGGCTGCTGGACTAAAACACCTCCAAGGTCCCTTCCAGCCCTACTCTGATTTTGATTCCCTTAATGACCACATCATTTAGCAATGAAAGTTCCAGTCCCAATTAGGATTATAAGTCAAGCACTACCTGTACCACAAATAAGCACAGTATTTCCCCCCCAAAACTAAATTAATTGGTTTGCAATAAAAGTTGCTTTACAAATACATGCAAGTTGTTAAATTTTGTAACAATGATAGCAATAGCGCTCAGACGTATATATCACAGTACTGCATTCTAACCACTGCTCCACTAGGACTCCTCTAAATAAACTTGTATTTCACTTATATATTAACAAAGTATAACTTATGCTGATATTCATTTTTAAAAAAATAGTATATCACACGTACAAAATAAATAACCCAATATTTTTTTCTAAATATCCATAAAATTGTAGACTACTGTTTTAAAACACTACTTCCATTTGTAAGTCTTTTCTCTGGCCCAGTACCTGAATTACTGCATTGCAGAATTCAAAAGAATTCATAAATTGTACAAGAGCTGGAGAAAGTAAACAGTCGTCTTTTAGAAGACAGTGCCATTCTTCTCCATTATCTTCCAGCTTTGTAGGCAAAGATGAATATAGACCACTTAAGCCTGTTGCTAGCACCTGCAAGATGAAAGAGAAAGAAAAGAGAAGAAATACAGATTTTTTTTTGTTTAAAAAAAAAGCATTAGCATTTTGTTATAAGGATAGAAACATGCTTTCAGATTGAGGAAGGTTAATTCCCGTAATCTAAAATATTCCCTCCCAATAATTGCTATTATGCTGTTGAATAGCATCTGAATTTAAGTTAATGGCAGATTTGTATGTACTTATTGTTATCACATAAAGTATTTCCAAACAAATTAAAGCAAAGAGAACTTTCCCAATTGAAATATTTGTAATATAAATAATCAACAGCTTGCAGTTTTTTATTGAAAACAGAAAAGTGGTAAGGCTCTATATCAAGCAATGGGGCTTGGTGGCTATACCTTCATGTTACAACTTTTCCATAGTTTTGATAACTGGATTATACATTTAAATAGCAGTTGACCTGATTCATATTTCTTAATGTTTAGCTTTGTAAACAACCATATTATCCAGGAAAGACATCAGATATGGAAAGCATAGAATGTGGAAATCTTTTTTTCTAAATTTTGACAATTTTCTCCCACAATTTACATTTTTACGTATCTCTTTATTTCTAAATAATAAGCTATAGGTCTTTTAAAATGGGATTCACTCATCCAACAATCTGCCCAGGGGTTGGTTCTACTTACCTTTACTCCCGGTTCGCAATGGGTAGTTGCACAGATCGTCAATTATGACATCTGGGCGGAGCCTTCCGCCGCTTTTACTACCGGTTCTAAAGAACCGGACAGAACTGGGAGCAACCCACCACTGAATCTGGCTATATTAAAAAGATGCCATCTTTATAGTAGCTAAAAAAAATCTATGGAAGACAAGGCGTAGATTAAATTCACATGATTTAAACTTGGCATCAATGCAAGCAAAGCTTCATGAAAGAGTACTAGGCATAGGTAGTCCTTGACTTATAACCCTGACTTGGTGATAATTCAAAGTTACCATAGGACACCCCCCCCCCCAAAAGGTACTTACAACCTACTTCTATCCAAGTTCTAATGGCCGGAACCCTCCTGTGTTCACATTTGGGGCCCTTGGAAACTGTCTATCATTTATAACCATTTACAGCATCCTGCTGCATAAACCATGATTTATGATGTTTTTGCTGAAAACAGGTGTTTATTTCCATTTGTAAGACTTTTCAGCAAAAATGCCTCATAGCAAACAATAGGTTTGAAACACCATGGCATTTGCTTAACAACAAAGATTAACCTAACATCCATGGTCTTTTGCTTAATGACCACCAGAAAAATTGTCATAAAATCAGGTTGGTTACATCAAGACCCATTTTACAACTGTCTTGACTTATGACTGTAATTAGTAGGCTTCTTGCGTGCATCAAGAACTATCTGTAGAGTTCTAAGATTTACAAATGCATATTTAAATTAAAATAATCTTGACAGGAGCAGTGAAAATAATTACTGTTTTTTAAACACACAAACACACACATGCATATAAGTGAGAAAAAAAATTAGTATCTATTAGTTATCTACCCATCCATACGCATACAATTTTGGAGACAAAACAAAAATAAAAACCATAACTCATAAAATTTCAATTTTGTAAGAACTAGCTATAATTCATTTGGAGTAGTTAAAAGAGCAGGTTTGTTTTTCCACAGGAGTCAAAATGAAGTATTAATTCATGTAAAAACAAAATATCTTGCCAATTCTAAATTTTTGTGCATTTGCTTGGAAAAGTGCTTACAAACTTATTCCGGTACCTAAGTTACAATTAACCAAACTGAGGAGGAAGGAAAATAAGTTCTAGTCTGTCAGGTTAATGTTTCAGAAATGTTAATTTGACACTATATCTCTAGGTTTGATGTATTCTAGTCACATAAATAAAGACATTAGCTTCCCACCAATTTATTTTGCGAATGTGTTAATTTAGCAGCTACCTCTTTCCAGCAGGCAATTATTCCTGAAAGCTGTCCTTCCAATCATCTTTATTTCAATAAATAAAACTGAGCAACAGAAGAATGTACAAAAAGAATGGTCTTCCCCATTTCATTATTTTTCTTTCCCACCCAATTGACATAAGGAACATTAAAAAGAAATGTAAACCCAGACCTTCCACTCTCTCTATTTTCATTTTTCTAGCTACCACAAATTCAAGGTAGCTCCTTCCTCTGAGAATTAATAGGATTTGACTATATACTGGGTCTTCAAGCTCAACGGACATGGGTCACAACAGAAGTGGGTCAGAAGATTCCTAATCGCATTTTAGGATATGGGGAATGGGGGTAAAGTTTGCTCTTAAGATTCAGTGAACACAATTCTTCTAATTCTACAATAGCCACAATGGATGAAGATGACAACTGGGGAAATTCAGTTCAATGCAAATTGAATTTTGCTGAATGTTAAAAAGATTCCATGTGAGATCATCATAGCTGATAAAGAACACACAGTGGAAAAATATTATCTAATAATATGCTGCCATGGGCCACAACAATTTTGCACAGCTGCAATACTGCTGTATGTTCAGAAAATCTGCCAAAGTATACTAAAATAATGCTATTGACTACTTTTAAAGTGCTACTATGCTTAGATATTGTATATCAAAACTTGATGTAGTTTAATTAAAATCTTGAATTTATTGCCTTTGATACTGGTCGTGCTTTGCTTCCAAGTCACTGAAGGCAATTCCCAATTCATCTATTGAAACCAGTACTGTTTAACTTTGCCAGCAGCAAAATAGATTTGGGAGGTATTTTGCATGCAAATCACAGCTATAAACTGCGCTTGTGGGAGGACAATTTACTATTTTAAACTTCCTGGTGGGATGACATTTCCAAGGTCAATTCTCTAAACCCTAATTATAATATCTAGCATTGCTTCTTATATATGTGAGCATGGATCTTCATAATTGCTAACTGTTTCCAGAGGCAGAACATATTTATGAAGTCAGAGAACATTATAGCCAGGGCATGACATGTTTGCCAAATAGAAGTAACTCCCATAGAAACACTATCGACAGAATTCAAATACTGTGCTGTGTTTGGTTTGATTAACCACAGTTTATTAAATGAATCACAATTGCCTAGGTTCATACAATATGCTAAGATATAAACCACATTGTATAAATCACAGTAAATGGATTCCCATAAACTGACACTTAAAAATCAAACTATTTTATTGGTCTGCATCTTCCATGCAAATTTTTAAAAATGCATGTCTGTTTTGAGGAGAAAGTCTTCAACTTCTAAAATGGCATGTATATCCTAAATAAATCCCACCAAACATGTTAAATATAACAGCATAATTCTAAGTTGAAGGATACAGTCGGGAACAATTTGCTCCATTCTGTATTTTTTTTTAATTATAAAGAAATATTACATACAGTGTAACATTTAACAAGAATTACTTCACTTTAATCAGAATATATTATTCAGTTGCATCCATTGGGAAATGATAAGAAACCCAAAATCTGAGGCATCATTCTGAGTTTCCTCAAGAGGAGACCAAAGCTTCCCAAACTGGAAATATCATTCTTATAAAGGCTGCATATTAGAGATATTTAACAATTGAACAGCCCTCAGGAATGGTCTGTGTTCTTTTTATTATAGCCTCGGGTTTGCTACCTTTATTGCTTTTCTCACTCCAACATCCTAAAACAATTATTCTAATTAGTAATGTATTTTGACAATAATGGCCCCTACTGTTTGAAGGTTAACACATTTAGCTTTAATCTTCTAAGTAAAAAATCTTCCTAAAACTTAATTGGCAAATGTAGGCTTGTACACAAAGGCAGGGATATAATAAAAGTATTTATCATGAAAATGCCTTTTTTAAAATAAGTACTTTCTATATGTATTCATTTAAATGAAACCAACAAGGTTTCTCTAGGCTGGAAATATCTTTATTTCAAATTCCTTGAGTGTCCAATCACACTTGGCCAATACAAAATCTAATCTATTCTATTCTATTCTATTCTATTCTATTCTATTCTATTCTATTCTATTCTATTCTATTCTATTCTATT
>WNWU01000007.1:22543857-22608349 GCA_012654045.1 Ptyas mucosa | reverse complement strand
TTCTATTCTATTCTATTCTATTCTATTCTATTCTATTCTATTCTATTTATGGAGAATAGCATTGGGGATTGGAGGGATAATGGTTCCAATTTATTCTGCATTTTATGGCATTTTGGAAGATAGATCAGAGAAAGGAAATAAGGATGTAAGGGGTACTACAAATTGAGTCCTATGCCTGAAGGAACTAGGATTCTTGAAAACAGGGATCGGCAACCTTAAACATTCAGAGTCACTTGGACCTGTTTCCTACAGAAAAAAACATACCGGGAGCCACAAAACCTGGGTGGGCATGGCCAACTCGATGTCACTCACTCCCACCCAGTCACATGACCACCTAGCCACGCTTACCCAGCCACAAAACTATTCTCTATGTCTCTCTCCCCCTCTCCCTATCTCCCCCTCTCCCCCTTCTTTCTGTATCTCTGTGTCTGTTCCTCTCCCTATCTTCCCCTTTCTCCCCACTCTGTGTCTCTCTCCCTCTGTATTTCTCCCTCTCTTCCTCTCTCTCACCCCTTCTCTGTGTATCACTCTGTGTATCTCTCTCTATGTATATGTGTGTGTGTGTCTCCTCCCTTCGGGCGACCGTCCTCCCCCTCCCCCCAGCCTCTCGTAACTCCCTGGCTGGCTGTGGCTGAGCCGGGAGTGTGTGCATGTGTAGGGAGACCCACCTCAAGCGAGCACCGAAGGTCAGGAAAGGCACGTGGGGGGCAGGCAGCAGCTCGCTTAAGGAGGGTCTCTCCATACGTGCGCACTCTCCCGGTTCAGCCACAGCCAGCCAGGGGGTTACAAGAGGAGGGGGGAGGAGAGTGCAGGAGCGAAGCTACCCTGTATTTGCCTTCATGCCACATTTGCGCATAAGGCAGCCTTCGCTTCCTGCCGCTACGGGCTGGAGTCCAAAAAAGAAATGAGGGGCGGGGCCAATCAGTGATGGGACAGGGAGCCACAGCAGAGGGCCCAAAGAGCCACTTGTGGCTCTGGTGCCGCGGGTTGCTGACGCCTGCTTTAAAAAGACTGAGGCGGGATATAATACATACTTTTCAAATATCTAAAAGAAGGCATTATAGAAGCCAATCAAGACCTGTTCTCCATCATCTCAGAAGGCAAGACATTAATATAATTAATTTAAATTACAGGAAGGCAGATTTGGTTATTGTAAGAAAAAAACTTCTACCACTAAGAGCAATTTGAAAGTGGAACAATTTCCTGGAGATGTCATCATTTCCCATCAGTTCAAGCAGAGAATATGCAGCCATCTGTTGTCAATGCTTGATCTTGGATTGTTGCCCTTAGTTTGGGGTTAGGCTCCCTGTCTAAATGGTCCTTTCTAACCATGATTACACGCAAAGTCAACATTATACTGATGTTTAGGATTATGACATCTTTTATCAATAAAATTATTCTTAACTTACTCAATTTCATTGTTCAAAACAAACCTGGGATGGGAAGATTAAAAAGGACAAATTGATGTAAGAATAACATATAACATCCTGAAATTGGACCTATTTACAGTATAATGTCTGAAATATGTTCCTGAAAAAAAAAAGACTGCTCCAAATATCTTGTCTGGTCTGCAATTTCTACTAAAATGAGTGCGAGTATGTGATAGGCACCAATGTACTAAAAAGAAAACATAATTAATTCCTAATATTTATCATCTTTGTTCTATAATATCAACTTTGTTCTCCAGGAAGAACATTACATCATGCTAAGAACACCAGTCACTTCCTCCCGACTGGAAATAAATCTAATGTAAATACTCTGAGCACATACAAGTGAAGGAGCATATATCAAAGTTTTGTGACAAGCCATCACAGAATTGTATCTCCTCCATCGAAGTAAGCTTACCAGGAAATATAGATTATCTGCAAGATCTTGCCAGAGGCAACTGGATATATTTCAATTTAGTGTTTTATTCTGCCATTATCAAGCTTATCACAACCACTTGGTGCAGTGGTTAAAATGCAGTACTGCCAAGTTAACTCTACCTACATCCTGGAATTCAATCCTGACCGGCTCAAGGTTGATTCAGCCTTCTATCCTTTCTAAGGTAGGTTAAATGAGGACCCAGTTTGTGGGGGCAATAAGCTGACTTTGTATAAATATACAAAAGTATGAAGGCTATTGCTTAATGCATTGTAAGCCACCCTGAGTCTCCGGAGAAGGGCGGCATATAAATCAAATTAAAAAAACAAACAAACCACAATTTAATATACAAGTTTAGCTTTTGATTTGCATTATTCTTAGAATGTTCAATATTAAGCTGAATGTTTAAGTTAAGACAACAAATTCACTTCTCAATTCAATGTAACGGGCTTTCTGAAGAAGTTCCATTTTTCCCAATTATACCATTTAGAATTTCTACATAGCCATAATAAAATTACAATTCATCAGGTAAATTTAATTCTCCATTGTGCAAAATCTTAACTTGAATATTCATTTACAAAAGAATCCATATTTGGAAGATATGATTGAGTAGCTAGAAAAAAACTTACCGGACAAAAATAAGTATTCTCTACTATGTGATGAGCAACCACACAGCTTTCTGAAGAAAGAGACATTATAAAAAGTAGTGCATCACGGGCCTGTTGGCCAACAGTCCCTTCCCGATGGATAAAAGGAATCAAGAGAGAAAAGATTAGAAAGTTTGCAGCTCCTTGGTCTTCACTGGTATGGAAAAAAAGTTCCAAGATGGACGGATCTTTGGCTAGGATTGAGCATAGCTGGTTGAGAAGAACCACCAGCTCTACTTCAACGGCTGGTGTGGTAGTTCCTGAGCAAGAACTCAGCAACATCATTAATGGTTTTAGGATGGGTTTGTGATGCAGCAGCTGCTGATGAGACTGTGTGACAAGCATTTCATACATTTTCAGTTGCTCAATTTTCATCTCATCAGTGAATTCCCGCCTGAGACTCCAAAGAAAGAGTTTTTCCATGATATTCTCTGTAACCACAAACTCCAGGATAGGTCCCATTGCGGCATCTTTTGCCTGCTCTTCAATTAAAAGGAAGAGCATGTGCTCTACATAGTTTTGCACAGTGCTGGCCTCATCTGGAGAAATTGTCCCATATTTTGCTTGAATATTTTTTAGAGGGTCATGCTTCTCTAAAATTTTTACAACCTATGGAAAATTAAATAAAAAATATTCGATCATACAATAGGCATTAAAATATGGACTCACTCTTGCAATCTTTAATTATGAAAAATTGAATGTATGAACAAATACCTTCATAATAGTTCAGAACATTCCAAATGGATCATAAGAGGCAAGCTATGGATTAATGAGTAGAAACAGCCTATGCATTCCTTATCTGAAATCTCTCACCCCAAATGGCTAATCTAATCAATTGTGCTACTTAAGAAGAGCAGCACATGACTCAGTCTACTCACCAACGTATGACCATGTTGAACAACTAAGAATGTTCTTAGTCACCTGAATTTTAATACCCAATATCTTCCTAGCTTCATTTATGGGCAAGTACATTTAAAGAGTAAAAGTTCAATAGCTGAAATAGAAGATATAAAAATACTAGATTGATACTAATGCCCCCACTGAAAGGGGCTCTATTGGCAGATATATGTGGGCATTAGACAACACCAATTAAAAATGAACCATACAGGATTCAGAAATAATATATTGCATAGAAATAATGTATTGCATGCTCTAAATATAGTAATGCAGCCTTTCAGCATAGGAAGTGTTTTGGTGGATTTAACAAATATAACCCGGCAAAGAAGTGAACTGTCCATGAAGATTCAAAATACAATTATTTTAAAAGGACTTTACTTCACTTGCAGTAGAGGCTAGCAATCTTAATTAGAACATGAGTTTATTCAATTGGTTGTTATATCCCTAATATACGATTTTTTTTAAAAGCAGTAAGTTATACAGTTCTTCAAAAGTCAATAAAAATACACTTGGTGTCAGTATCATACAATATGGCTTGAACTCTGACAATACAAGCAAATATCTGATAGTTCAAATCGGTTCCTAACAGTTCAATCAATAATAAAGAAAAATAAAAGAAGAAAAGTTCTTGGAGCTCCATTACCTGTGCCCAGTGGGTTTTAAATACTATCATGCATGTTTCTGGGTCAACTCCTTCTAGGCTCACAGCCTGATGGGATTTTTTCCCACTTGTACCTGTGGACATCATAAGCTCTTCAATGGTCAATTCTACTAGACCATATTAAATTTCCTTTTCAACATGAGTAGCATATCACTGCATAGCATGTGTATAGACATCTCTGATCTGCAAGGAATTCAGAATAATCCAGATAAAGCATGTGGACTGTAACATACAACATAAATGCAAGAAACAGGAATAGCTTACAAAAATGCCTGGAATAACCTATAAACATGCTCTGCTTCCATAAACAAGTCTGCATTTCTTTTATATTGTGCAATGTTTGGCACTATGACTCAGTGGTGAAATTCATTTTTTTTTACTACCGGTTCTGTGGGCGTGGTGTGGCAGGGGATGGATACTACAAAATCTTCATTTCCATCCCACTCCAGGGGAAAGATACTGCAAAATCCCCATTCCCTCCCCACTCCTGGGGGAAGGATATTACAAAATCTCCATTCCCACCCCACTCTGGGGTCAGCCAGAGGTGGTATTTGCCGGTTCTCCAAACTACTCAAAATTTCTGTTACCGGTTCTGTCAGAACCTGCTGGCTTTCACTCCTGCTATGAATGGTATATAACTCTGTGATCCCTTTGCAGTGAAGTACAATTGGGAAGATGTTACAGGAAAAGTTATCAATCATTCTCAAAAGAAGAATACTGTTAAGTTTGGGGGTAGACCATTTGGATTCCTGATTCAAAGGGGTAAGAGCTTTCAATAAAATTCTGCAGAATGTATTAACTGGAAAAATATAAAATGGAACAAAAGTTAATTTGGTTACTCTTCTTTTCATTGTAAGACAATACTGTTTATTTAGACAATGAGAACAATTATATCCAAATGTAAAATATATATATATATTTTGCAAAAACAGCTACAGCTTTAGAAATACTTAATTTTTCTTTTCCGTAGTGGCAAAATGTGTGAAATTACACCATGTTAACTTACTCTGGCTGAAAGCATCACTGTACTGATAAGAAAATGTTATTATAAAAACAGAAGTTCTTGTATTTAATGAAAGTATCCATGTATGTTCATATAAATGAAACATGTTACAGACTTAATATAGTAGAGACAAAGTTTGCATAACCAAACTATTTATACAGGCTAAGTTCCCAACCCTTCTTCTTTTCTCATTTCTACAAGCTATTTATTACAGTTTGAATGGGTTTTTGCCACTCGAAGCTACCGCTACTAGGACAGAGTTGCAAGAGAGGCGGGAACAGAAAACGTCTCCAATGAAGTGTTATATTGCTTCTCGGCCTTTTGGCTAAGATCAAGTGTAGTGTGTGTTACTTGAAATTCAATTTAGTTTATTATAAATCTATATGCTTGAATACTATTTATACATAAACAAAAACAAAATATATTTTCCTCATATAATATTCAAATAAAAATATACTGTACTGTGAAAGTACTGGTCTCTCTCAAAAAAATAATCAAGAACTTGATATCTTGATGTATATTCATTTCTCAATTTCACCCCCCAGGCATTATTATTTAAATAACATAAAATAATACATACAGATATATATTGCTAAGTCCTCAGACTTACGACTGGTCCTCGGACATATGACGCAACTCCCCCATTGGCTAAGACGCGCCAGAGCCAGCGGGAGAATTCAGGCAACCCCATTGGCTGAACAGTTTGACAGCTATGGTATAAATAGCTGTCAAACGCCTAAGAGCCTTGGATAGTACAGTGGTCTAAAGCACCCTGTTATTAACACAGCTGCCTGCAATTATTGCACGTTCGAATCTCACCAAGGCTCAAGGTTGACTCAGCCTTCCATCCTTTCTAAGGTAGGTAAATTGAGGACTCAGGTTGTGGGGGCAATAAGCTGACTTTGTATAAATATACAAAAGTATGAAGGCTATTGCTTAGCGCATTGTAAGCCGCCCTGAGTCTCCGGAGAAGGGCGGCATATAAATCAAATTAAAAAAAAAAGTTGCTGTTCTAGTTCTGAAGCTGTTCTGTTAACTGTCAGCAAATAAACCTTGTTCCTTTTACACCTGTCTTGCTTCAGTTACTGCCCACCGTCACTCTACAGAGCACTGGTGACAAAAGTGGGATTCTGGGCATGAGGTGACAGGTAGCTAAGTCACTACGAGCTGGCCGTGTTAGCCAAGGGCCACCTGAGTCACTAGCGGCCATACGCCGCTCAGACAGCTTCACAAGAACTAGAACCCCGTCCTTGTCAGGATGGCACCACCAACTTTCGCTCCCTTCAATCCACTGACTGAGACCTGGAACTCATATGAAGCCTGTTTCGAATGCTTCCTCGAGGCAAATGATTACACAGGTTTAACCAGCAACCGTAAAAGGGCTCATTTTTTTTGAACTCCTGTGGCCCCGAGATGTTTGCCACAGCATTGGCTTTAATTGCCCCTGTTCCTGTCCAGTCGGTTACCTGGGAAGTCTTGAGGGAGAAGCTTAAAAATCACTACGCGCCAACCCCCTCATGCATCGCCCACAGGTTCAACTTCAGGCAGATCCTCCAATCCAAAGTGGAATCTATCAATCAGTAGATAGCCACCCTCAGAACTGCAGCCTTGAACTGTGAGTTTATAGACTTGGAGGATTCCCTATTAGAGAAATTTGTTTGTGGGGTTAAAGACCCGCGCATTCAACGCCATTTGCTTGAAAACAGGGAAATCACCCTCCTGTCAGCTATTGAAGAGCCACAGGCATGTGAGCTGTCAAGCAAATCCACCACAGAGATACGAAAATCGCAAGGCTCCATCCCTGCCAACAAGCCAGCCACTATTCATTCAGAAGAAGTGGAGCCCGATGAAGAGGACAAAGAGGAGGACAACGTAAGTCGCCTCAGAACAGTGAAGGGAAAAATAAACGCATCAGAAAAAAAGTTTGCCGGCTCCACTTGCCAGGGCTGCAGTGAAAAACACCCCAGAGCCAGCTGTCGTTTCAAAACAGCGGTTTGCTGCAGGTGTGGGAAAAAAGGACATTTGGCGCGCGTCTACAGTGCCAACCTACAGACCTACAGAACAGCGTTTTAGTGCCCACTGACCATGCCCCCTGGGAGACCCCCACAGTCATACCCATCAAGCCAGATGGATCTATAAGAATTTGCGCTGACTATAAGTGCACAGTGAATCGGGCCCTCCAGACCAACCCCTATCCAGTACCTGTGGTGCAGCACCTGCTGCACTCTCTCAGGTGGGGAACCATTTTTGACAAATTAGATATGGCACAAGCCTACCAGCAGAGGCTCAGACAATTGTGACCCACCAGGGCGCTTTCAAGTGCCAACGTCTCCAGTTTGGCATCAACGTCGCCCCTGGGATTTTTCAATGTCTTATGGAGCGACTCTTGCAAGGGTTGCAAGGAGTTGTTCCATACTTCGACAATGTGCTCATCTCAGCCACCAACCAGGCCGAGCTGAAGCACAAACTGAGGGCAGTCCTGCGCCGTTTTCAAACGGCCGGGCTCAAACTAAAGAAACAAAAGTGCAGAATAGGAGTGTCCAGGGTGGAGTTCCTAGGGTACCTCATCGATGCCACTGGGATCCATTCTACACCCTCTAAGGTAGCAGCTATCAAAAACACTCCTACCCCTTCTAACAAAACCAAATTACAGGCTTTCCTAGGGCTTTTCAATTTCTACAGCATTTTTTTGCCCCACAAAGCTTCTATTGCAGAGCCTCTGCACAGGCTCCTGGACAAGAAGACCCCTTGGTGTTGGGCTCCAAAGAAGCTGCTGTTTTTGCAGCTGTCAAAATCCTCCTCACCTCCGACACTGTCCTAGTACAATATACTGACAGCCTTCCCCTGGCCCTAGTTGCAGATGCTTCCCCCTTTGGCATTGGGGTTGTCCTCAGCCACACTCTGCCCAATGGTACTGAAGCCCCCATTGCTTTCTATTCGAGGACCTTGTCCTCGACTGAACGTAATTATGGCCAGATAGATAAGGAAGCATTGGCTGCAGTTGCATTTTACCCTAGTCACGGACCACAAGCCCCTATTGGGTCTGGTGGCGGGAAACAAACACACACCCCAGGTTCTCTCTCCACGCATGTCTAGATGGGTAGAATTCTTAGCTTCATACTCCTACCACCTAACCTACCGCCCTGGCAAGCATCTTGCCCACGCAGATGCTCTCAGCTGCTGCCCACTTCCTATCTCCGTGCTAGACCCCTCCCCAACATTGTCAGTACTCCTCATTGACTCCCTCAATCTACCAGTGACTGCTTCTGACGTTGCTGCCCACTCTGTCAAGGACCCCATCCTGCGCCAAGTCCTTGACTGGGTGCGAAGGGACTGGCCCATGGGGAAAGTGCTCATGGATTTCAAACCCTACCAGGCCAGACAGCATGAGCTGTCAGTCCAGCGAGGGTGCCTCCTATGGGGAAGCAGGGTAGTAGTGCCACCACAGCTACAACACCGGGTCATGGAATGCCTTCATGAAGAACATCCTGGCATCGTCAGGATGAAGGCATTGGGTCGCAGCTACGTCTGGCCACCGCGTGGGTCGCCAGGTGCCAGGCATGCCAACTATCACGCCCAGCCGCTCCAGCAGCCCCTGTGAGAGAGTGGGAAATGCCCAAAAGCCCTTGGTCCAGGATTCACGTGGACTTTGCAGGCCCATTCCACGGGCAAACCTTCCTGATCGTGGTGGATGCATATTCAAAATGGGTTGAGATAGAATTAATGACATCCACCACAGCGCTTTAATCAGAGCAATGCAGAGACTTTTTGCCACCCACAGCCTTCCGGACGTCTTAATCTCTGATAATGGGCCACAACTAACTTCGGCCACCTTCCAAGTCTACCTGGCAGGGCTGGGCATTCGCCATGCCAGGGTCACGCCATTTTGCCTGGCCAGCAATGGGCTGGCTGAACACACCATGAGATTGGCCAAAGAGACTCTGTCTAGGTTTACAAGAGGGGATTGGTCGGAGAAAGTAGCAAGGTACTTATTGACCCAGCATATAACCCCTGCTCTTCTACCAACAGGAGCCCTGCTGAACTGTTAATGGGTCGCCGGCTCCGAACGACCCTTGACCGCCTGCACCCCAATTACACCCCTGATAAGCCCCCAGGGCCTACCAGTCGTGCCCGCAGTTTCCGCGTGGGCGACCTCGTCTTTGCCCAAAACTATGTGGGCGAACCAAGGTTGTTTCCTGGGAAAATAGTTAACATCTCAGGGCCCTACTCCTACCAAGTAGAACTTCCCGATGGCAGGCTTTGGCAGCGTCACATTAACCAACTGTGCACACGCATCACAGGAGGTGAGAGCAAAACAACAACCCTGCAGGAAACCAAGTTGCATCCAGTCCCTAACTATGAAACTCCAAGCCCTGCCTCAAGCGCACCACCTGCAACCAACTTACCTGGTGAACCGGGCCAGCCGTCTGAAGTGGAATCCGGTGTTGAGGTTCCAGAAGAGTTGCCGGTAGTTCCACAGGCAGCACAGGCACCACCTACTCCTTCGGAGGCCGTCCCAGAACTGCGAAGGTCTGCGCGGATCAGGCGACGCCCTGACTACTTGAATGACTACGCATGCACTATCCAGGAGGGAAGGGGTGCTAAGTCCTCAGACTTACGACTGGTCCTCGGACATACGACACAATGCCCCCATTGGCTAAGACGCGCCAGAGCCGGCGGGAGAATTCAGGCAACCCCATTGGCTGAACAGTTTATGGTATAAATAGCTGTCAAACGCCTAAGTTGCTGTTCTAGTTCTGAAGCTGTTCTGTTAACTGTCAGCAAATAAACCTTGTTCCTTTTACACCTGTCTTGCCTCAGTTACTGCCCACTGTCGCTCTACAGAGCATATATCATTAGAAATTCATACTTCAATTATTAAGAAACTCTTATCACTCAATTACCATATTTGCCTGAAAGGAAAATAATCCTGAATTTATGACAACCCCCCCCCCCCAAAAAGAAGGAAGGGTAAGAGTTACTTGGAAAAATTTCTAAACATTATTTCCCTCCAGAGCCCTATAAGTTTTCCTATGTTATTAAACTAGGACAGTTGACTGCAGCTGAAATTAATCTTGAAGTTTTCTTCATCCCACCATAAACTTGTACATATTTAGGTATCTGTATGTACATGTAAGTGTTTTATGTACATACAGTTGTGGAAGTGAAAAAGTCTTATTTCTTCCATCCACCCAAAAAAAATCAAAGACAAGATAAAAATAAATATATTTGAATTAGATACCAGGCTAGAAACAGGAGGCTGTGAGTTCTAGTCCTGCCTTAGGCACAGCCAGTTGAGTAACTTTGTACTACTTGCTCTCTTCCAGCCTTGAGAAGAAAATAATGATAACCCACTTCTGAAAACATTTTCAAGAAAACTGTGCGGACTTGCTCAGGAAGTCCCTGAACAATCTCCAACTGCATAAACTATTCCCTCATGCGAAGAACAAAAATGGAGGATCAAAACAGGTTGAAGGTAAGAGGAAGAAGTAGAGTAGGTAAATTGAGAAAGAAAGGAAAAATAACTGGATGGAGATGGACAAAAGAAAAGACAAAGAAGGAAAGGAAAGAGAAAAAAGTTTTCTTTAAGAAGTACAAATGCTGGCTGGAAAGGATCTCTCTGTAAAGGATCTGATAATCAAAGAACAGACCCCATAGGGAAGGGTTTAACTCCATACCTTCTAATTAAAAGGCTTAACACTTAAGGATTAACATTTCTTCCTGTGGCTTGGAGGAAATTCTTTGTTTCAGTCACCTACACCAACTCCAAAGTGTAGCTTATGTTTACTGAATGATATACCTGACTGATAAAAACTCTGCTGGAGGCAAGGAGTTCAAGAGATGTTTCCGTTCAATTTCCAGGTTGCAAGACTTAGCCAGTCAAGGCATTTTGTGAGACATTATATGAGCATCTCAGTTTTCTCCACTTGGTTGGAGAACTATTTATTTATTTATTTATTGGTTCAATTTAAATGCCGCCCTTCTCTGGAGACTCAGGGCGGCTTGCAATGCGTTGAGCAATAGCTTTCATACTTTTGTATATACCTGCTTAGTAGAGCTTTTGGGCCCCCCCTAAGCGGTGTTCTTTTTTATACAAAGTCATCTTATTGCCCCCACAATCCGGGTCCTCATTTTACCTACCTCGAAAGGATGGAAGGCTGAGTCAACCTTGAGCCTTGGTGAGATTCGAACTTGCAGTAATTGTAGGCAGCTGGTGCTACTTAACAGCACTTTAGTCTGCTGCGTCATTAACTAGTATCTTTTGAGGCAGAACTGGACAACTGAAAATCATCGTTTTGTGTATGACTTTGGACAATGCTAGCATTGTCCAAAGCACACAGCAGTCTTTCCAACTATAGAAGATTGTCAATTGCTCTCTTGGCTTTTGTTCAAAAACTGGAAGATGTGCTTCAGACAACTGTCCGCTATCCTGGGTTGACTAAAAGACCTACCCATCTTGCTGAATATCAGAATAACAGGGTTGGAAGGGAACCTGGAGGTCTTCTAGTCCAGCCCCCTGTTCAAGCAGGAAACCCTATATAATTTCAAACAAATGGTTGTCTGAATGAGATCTAGGGATGTTCAGATGAATCATTCTTTCAAGCTTTTCATCATAGTTAGTTGTGATGTTCACTGCTCCTTCTATGTTCTCTACTAATGTCAGGCCCAAAGAACCAAGAATGACACGTGGAGTTCCTTCTGAGCAGTTCTTTACTGTTTGCCTGTTAACAGATAATCCTTCACTAATGATGTAATTGAGTCTGGGATCTTTGTTGCTGAGCGAAGCGGTCATTAAATAAGATGCCATGTGATTGCTTACCGGACTGTTTTTCTAAATGATTATAATCCCAGCACTCCTGGCTGTGGTTGTTAAGCAATTGCGGAGGTCTTTGAGTTGATGGGAGTCCTAGTAACGAGGGGTGCCTTGGATGCAGGATGCTTTGGATGGAGGCGTGGGGGAGGCTCTGCTCAGGAACTAAAAATCCTTCCTGCTAAATCCAAGCAGGATTTTCAGCCCCTCCCTCCCTCCCCCACCCAAGGGAGAAAGGCATATATCTACGGCACCCCATGCTGCTTATCTTATTATACTGCCTTGCTGCTTGCTGACTGGATTTTGGCTCACTCTTGTCTCTACGCGCTGGCTGAAAGAGCTGCTCTCTGCTGAAGGATGTCATCTTTCCTCCGTTCACGGAAGGGAACTTCTTCAGCAGGAACCACATGTGGAAGGCGAGATGCAGGAATGGAGCTCAAATTGTCAGGATCTGAGCTCCATTTCTGCATCTTGCAGGAGAACGAAATCTCTCCTCCACACACAGAAGGGAATGCCTTCAGTAGGGTGCAAAATCAATCCGAATCATCAGGATCTGAGCTCCATTTTTGCAGAGGTCCTTGCTAAAGGAGTTCAGCTCCCTCTGGTAGGCAGCTCTTTCAGTCAACTCCCAGAGGCAAGAGAAAGCTCTCTCGGCAAGCAGCAACAACTTGCTACCTTTCCTGCTAGATTCCCAATTGGCTTTCTTGAAAATCTGGCAGAGAAGATTGCAAATGGTGATCACATGATTACAGGGACTCTTGAAACTGATCATAAGTCTGAACAGATTGCCAAGGACCGGATTTCAATCATGGACAACACAATGTTCTACAACAGCTTGAGGTGCTGTAACACGCCCTTTCTGAGACCTGAGACTCTTATTTTCAAATGGTCATTAAACAACCAGTCGGGTTGGGGACTACCTGTAGTTTCTCCATTCTTATCTTTTAATTATATAGCCTCTTTCTGAAGACTCTGTTCTGGATTCATCTTCAGCTTTAGTTATGAACATCCTTGCTGCCATCTCTTTGATATAGAGGTCCATGTAAAATGGACGCGCTGAACGGAAACGGGTTGTTTATTTATTATTTATTTATTATTTATTCAGATATTCAAATCTGAAAAACTTTCTGACCTTTAAAAAAACTTCTTGGTTCCTTCAGCCTGAACGGCTTCTCCTTGTTTTGGGATATGGGGTGATTATAGGAATTAATCAGGCAGTTTTCTTATTATAGAAACATATCCTCCCCTGTTTCCAAAACACATTTGTATGCGTGTTTCCACTTGCAACAAACGTTTTGCCACCTGGCAGATACTGGCATCTGAGGGGCATTCTCCTTGGTTCTTGTCTCTTTCACCTTGTTGGTTAGTGCTATCTGTGTTGACAGGCTTGGTAACTCCAGTGGCTGATTCACTTTTTTTCACCCCCAAAAAATTGGGATATGGAATCAAATGATAAATGTGGTTTTCTCATGCTCTTATCATTCTTCAGGGCTGAAGAGAAGGATTTCTTTTTATCTTTGTTTTCTACAAGGAATGAATCAACTCCTCAAATAGCTACTATTCTGTGAAAGGAATTACCATGAGATTGAGCTCTAAATTTGAGTTCCACCTTCCAGTGTTTGAGTAACTAGCTCAACATGTGATAGTCTACAACAGGGGTCCCCAAACCCCAAGCCATGGCCCACTATTGGGCCTTGAGCAGGGGTGAAATGCTCCCGGTTTAGACCGGATCGCCTGATCCGGTAACGATGGTGGCGGATGGTTCGGAGAACCGGTAGCAAAAATCCCTGTGCCGCCCCCCCCCCACCATGCCCAGCTGAGCTGCACGATCATCAGAGGCTTTTTTTTTATTTTTAAAAGCATTTTTTCTACAAACTCTTCTGATGAAAAAATGCTTTTAAAAGTAAAAAAAAAAGCCTCTGATGATCGCGCGGCTCAGCTGGGATCATCAGAGACTTTTCAAAGCATTTTTTTCTGCAACCTCTTGGCTGAAGAAGTGGTAAAAAAAAATGCTTTGAAAAGTCTCTGACAATCCCAGCTGAGTTCCCTGATCGGCAGAGAGGCATTTTTTAAAGAGCCTCTCTGATGATCCCAGCTGAGTTCCTGATTGGCAGAGAGGCTTTTCAAAGCATTAGAAAAAATGTTTTGAAAAGTTTTTTTTTTTAAAGTTGGCCATGCCCACCCAGTCATATTACCCCCCCCCCCACAAGCCACACCCACAGAACCAGTAGTAACAGATTTTACATTTCACCCCTGGTCTTGAGCCCTTTATAACTGGGCCGCGTAAGTAGTGGACAACAAGTGTGGGTGTGCACGCTCCATTTGCGCAGTGGGGGGCACATATGTCCACCACTTGCACAAATGGATCTGCACATGCTTGCCACTGCTTGTGTGGAACCATCTTCTCTTCCCCCACCCCCACCCTGGGCTGGTCTATAAAGCTGAAAAGGTTGGCAGTCACTGGTCTAGAAAAATCTGGATACAACTGTAAACGATCAATAAAAATGTCAGTATGGCTTCTCCTGTTCTGAATACTTTGTTGATATTCTCTTTTTATGTTTGGCTTTTGGAAGATCAGATTTCCAGATCATTGAGCTCCAGCAATGACAGAGGAAACAGCTGTAACCCAGATTCTCAATGCTTCTGCTTCATTTCAGCAGTATGTCCAATATAAGCTACATAGGCTCAGTAAGCGTCTCTAATAATTTAAGAGAAATTAATACTGACTTATCAGTGCTAATCCACCACTGCATGATCTTCTTGCCTAAAAAGATGTAGCTGTGTACCTCTTTGCCAGTGTAAAGGATGCCCTAATTTTGGTTGTTGTTTCCATTCCTTCTTACTTAGACCTTTGAAGAAGTCTGGAAACAACATATCTCAAACCACCGTTTTAAGTTTTACTAGATTGAGTGACCTATCAGAGTTCATCCACATTCCTCCAATATTCCTCTACATCCATAGCTTCTTAGTTCTCCCTCCACATTCTGTTGTGGGGACAAGACAGATTTAACAGAAGTGACCTTGCTGTGGCCTGAAAATTTGACAGCTACCAAGCTTTACCTCTGCAATGATTCAGCCAAGAAAGGAGTCTTTCTAATACTGTGAAATGTTGCCACTCTTGCAACCACAAAGTGTCTTTGGTCAAATTAATGGAAAGGGCGAGAATGCCTTGCTATTCTAATCTTAAAAGTTATGAATCTTGCTTCATATACTGTACAGTATAGTCTTTGTAAATTATGATGTTAGACCATCTTAATTACTGTGCTGCTTGACAGGTATGTTAATGAAGATAGTATATGCTGATCTAACATTATGAAGAACAGACACTCAAGAAAATATGTACTCCCATTCTGCCAACATACAGATTAACCTTTTCGAGAAGTATTGCAGTCATTGTGGATCACACATAATAAATTTTTTTGCAACTAATTCTGTGTTAATTATACAGAAATTGTAGGCCTAGAAACTTGAACCTCTAGATACTCTCCAAGCATATAAACAATTATTAAAATAGCAATAGCACTTATATACCACTTTACAGTGCTTCACAGCCAATTTTACCGCATATTAACCCCAACATTTTGGGTCCTTATTTTATCTACCTCAGAAGGATGGAAGGCTGAGTCAACCTTGAGCCTGGTGAGATTTGAACTGCCAAATTGCAGGCAGCCGGCAGGCAGCAGAAGTAGACTGCAGTACTGCACTCTAACCACTGCACCACAACGCTTCATAAATAGTTTGTGAATGTGGTATTTTAAAATGGTTTTCAATTGGTTTCGTCTACGTGTGTTTTTTTTAAAAAAAATAAATGCTCTTAATTTTACTATCTTTTAGGATATTCCTGTTAAGATTTGCAAAGATCCCAATTGAACAGAAAACGTGATTCGAGCCATTTCTGAGTATGCAAGTAGGACTTGTGGGAAATCAATAAATCAGTTGGCACATGACTCAAGGAAATATGTGTTTGGTTTCACAGGTTTCAGCATCCACACCCATATGCATACTAAATTACAGTTTGCCCTTTGAATCCAGATCATTGAGCAGCCCTAATTGCTATGGTTATCTGGGGGAAGTGGGGGGAGTGATTTTCCTTTCTATCTTTTCTGCAACAGAAAACAGAACTTCCTCCCTGCCCCCAGTTATTTTATAAGACACACCAATGGGGCACAGATTTTGAACAGTGTAATAACCTGTGTGTATTGTGCATGTATCTGGTTCTGTTAATCCTGAGAAATGAGACTCGGGGATTATCTGACAATTAAAATCCCCAAGAATCAGAGCCTTTCAGCTTGAATCAACATGATACAGGCAGGGAATCCATTTTTTTCCCAGGGTCCCTGAGGAACTGCTCAATGAATGAAGAAAAATACTTAAATAAAAACATGCAGGGATTGTAGAGTAGCAAGGCAAGAAAAAAATAAGAGTTCCTAACTTAGAATTGTGAAAGAACTCATACAGCCTTGGCCTTATTATAAGGAATGATATATTAACAAATAACTCACTGAGAGAGGTGAAAATAGATTGGCATGTTTATAAAAAGTAAACAGTAAATGTTTCCTAGCACGTGTTAATTGCTTTGTGTATACAACATAAAATCATTTGTAATTGCTGCATCTGAATATCTAGGTACTGTATAGTGATCTCAGTGACACTCTAACTGATTTCCCAAGTAATAAATGCCAAGGGATAGTATTTTTATTGTTATATAGCAACTTGAATCTTGCTTTATAAATTTATAAATATATTTATATGCTAAATATAACTGCATTATTGTAACAACTACCAAAGTGTAATCTTCCATTTCCTATTTCTGATATTTATATATGAATTTATATAGAAGAAGTTTACCTTTTTCCTTGTTTGACAGAGTCATAAAAATATAATTAATGATCTAACAGTCATTGTGTTTGGAATGTATGGCATCTGCAACACTCTTTTACTATTATTTCTGTAATACCTCTACAGTACTGAGCAATTTCCTTTTCATATTGCATAGAGATCATGCCCATCTCAAAATTTCTGTTGCTAAGCAAGACAATTGTTAAGTGATTTTTGCTTCATTTCATGACTTTTCTTGCCACACTTGTTAAGTGAATCACTGCAGCTTGTTAAATTAATGGCACAGTTCTTAAGTGACTCTGGCTTCCCCATTGACTTCGCTTGTCAGAGGGTCACAAAAGGTGATTACATGACCCAGAAAACTGCAGCTGTCATAAATATGAGTCAGTTGCCAAACAGCTGAAGTTTGAGTTAAGTTTAACTACTGTTGCTACTTCACCTAACCACTCATTTGCTTAGTGATGGAAATTCTAATCCCAATTAGGTTCATTAAGTGAAGATACCTCTACAGGTAGTCCTCAATTTACAGCCACAATTGCCCCCAAAATTTATGTTGTTAAGTGAGAAATTTGTTAAGTGACTTTTGCCCCATTTTATGACTTTTCTCACCACATTTGTTAAGGGAATCACTGCAGTTCTTAAATTAGTAACAGGACTGTTAAGTGAGTCTGGTTTCCCCATTGACTTTTGTTTGTCAGAAGGTCGCAAAAGGGGATCACAGACTCCAGGGCACTACAACCGTCATAAATGTGAGTCAGTTGTCAACCATCCAAATGTAAATCACGCGATCATGGGGCTGCTACAGCAGTCATAAGTGTGAAAAATGGTCATAAATCACTTTTTTCAGTGCTGCTGAAAAATGGTCACTAAATGAACTATTGTAAGTCAAGAACTATCTGTATATTATTTACTAAATCATGATTAAATTCCCATTATTTGGATTCATGCCATAACACTAAGCCAATACCATGTTTTATAAACCATAATTGTCTGCATATTGCTGAGTTCCCAATAATTCATGATTATATACGCCAAGGCTTCAGAACGAAGTGTGTACCTGAGAGAGGTATTTATTTACTACATTTTATTGTTATTGTATAGAAGGCTAAAGTGCATTTCAACATTTAAAATATAATGACAACCGAGAAGTCTGTGACAGAGGTGAAATACATGTAGTCCTTGTTTTGTGGTCAATTGGGACCAGTTGAACAAACAATTATGAAATGAAGTGGCTACTAAGGGAAACCATGACTGTCCGTATGACATGCCAAGATTGGATCAATTCTGATCATAAAGTTTCATCTCCGTCGTAATTATGAACAGCCTAAATGAGACAGTCATTAAATGAGGATCACCTCAAGATTTAGTAATGTATTACTTTTGTTGCTTCTGTTTTAGACAGGTTTTTTCTTACAAACATACTTTTAGTCCAGGAATTAGTAACAGTGATAAAAAAATCTATGTGCGATAAAGCAATTTATAGCTGACCTTTGGGAAGCTATGCAAGAGCTTTTAGGGAGGGACTAGGCCAAGAGCTTACACAGTTCAAAGATGGAAGGAAGTTTGAGAAAGAAATTCAAACAACAGCACTCTGATCTTAATATAAAATTAGACTGAGATAAACTTTTTTTTTCATTTGATTTATATGCTGCCCTTCTCCGGAGACTCAGGGCGGCTTACAATGCGCTAAGCAATAGCCTTCATACTTCTGTATATTTATACAAAGTCAGCTTATTGCCCCCATAAACTGGGTCCTCAATTTACCTACCTTAGAAAGGATGGAAGGCTGAGTCAACCTTGAGCCTGGTGAGATTCGAACCTGCAATAATTGCAGGCAGCTGGTGTTAATAACAGGGTGCTTTAGACCACCATACTACCAAGGCTTGATTACTTGAATAAAATTTCAAAATTCTGCTATCTGAAAACAATAAAATGACTTTCCTGGGACCACTGGAGGGTGGTTTTTTTTAGTTAGTCTACCTGACTGCAACTGTTGATTTTATTTGGAATTCGGCTTTTGGGGATTGTTGTACAGTGTTGGTGGTGGTGTTTTTCCTGAAACTGGTTTTTCCAAACACTTGGTTTCGTTGGTTTAAAAACGGAATTCATTAAAAAAAGAACCCTATCTGTAAGAGTGACTCATTACACCGCTACACCTTGTGTTCCAGAAAAGACACAAGGTTTGTTGTATATTTATGGGCTTTAGGCAAGAACACAAAGCATTTTCTTTCTATGTTTCCTATAGCAGATCTGAATCGAAAAGAGTTCTTGTTAGAAGAGCTAAGAACAGTCCAGCCAGACAACTGGATCAGGGGTGGGTTCTAATTTTTTTTACTACCAGTTCTGTGGGCGTGGCTTATTTTGTGGGGGTGGCTTGATGATCATGTGACAATTCTTTAGGATTTAGCAGAAGTACTGGTCTATCAGGCTTTTAACTGCTTGCAGAGCTGTACCAGTCTACTCATTTGTTTTTGGAGGCACCAGTCTACTCTTTTGTTTTTGGAGGCACCGGTCTACCACCACACTGCCTTTTAACACTGATCAGCTGTAGGGCAGCCGTTTGAGTTTAAACAGGTTTTTTCCTTCTAGCCGATCAGCTGGGACTTGGGAGGCAGCAATAGATTGGGGGTGGGGCCAAATAAAAGGTAAGAATAACGCGGGGGTGGTGGTGCGGGGGGGGGGCCTCAGCTCCCGAACAAAGAGAACCGGTTCGGTGATGTCATATCCACACCACTACCGGCACAACCGACCCGGGCTGACCCGGGAGGAACCCACCACTGAACAGGATAGAGGTCAGCAAGTTCAGTTTGAATAGTAACAGCCTACCTTAATTAAGTATCCATGACTGCAGAGTCTTCAGAAGATGGTTTGTAACAAACATCCCAATCAATTTCAGACACCATTAGTTAACAACCTGGTAATAGAAAATGATAGCTATAAAAACATACTGTATTTTTATGCTATCCCAAATACCTTCCAATATCTGACAAAATACCTCACAAAAATGACTACCATGAATAGAATTAATGACAAACAGAAGCACCAAAAGATTAGAGAAAACAGAAGTTTGTGCAGCTGTGACAAAGTTGCTTCTGGGAATGAAACGCACCAAAGTTGTGGTTACTCCAGCACTGGAGGTTTTTAAGAAGAGATTGGACAACCATTTGTCTGAAATGGAACAGGGCAAGGGGTTGGATTAGAAGACCTCCACAGTCCCTTCCAAATCTGTTATTCTGGTATCCTGAATACAGTCCAATTGTGTGTTTTGTGGATATTAAATCCAACCCACAAGGATCAGACCAATCACCATATAAGCATGGCAAACGAACTGCTCTAGGCAGAATTCTGCATTCTTACTGATAGGTTTCCTAAATCTAAAGAGACACATAGTTATAATGACTAATATTTGCATTAAGCAAATATATTGCCATAGTAACAAGGACACTACACAGCTATCTACCTGCCACAGTCTTCTAAATTATTCAGCATGCCAATACTACAGTGACACTGTGTAAATGATCACATTCATTAATAGAACCCTCCGCAATGAAAACAGTAATCACATGTCATCTAGATTGATTGCTATTTATTAAAACAAGGGGGGAAGGATTTGCAGTGATAATTGCAGCAATAATTCTAAGCAAAATATATAGATATAGGATGAAGAAAATAGTAATATGTTAAAAGATTGAAAAATGTGTAAATCCTTCTGTACTTAAGTTCTAAAAATTACAAAAAAAAAAACCCCAATCGGCATTTAAAAACCTATGATCATTCTTTTTAACAGAAAATTCAGAGGGTAAATGTCATACAGTTTCAATTTTGCAGAATTTAGCAATTCTGAAATTTAGCTCCAGGAAATCAAATTATGCAGATACATATTATGGTTAAACTGAAAACATGCACTGGAAAAAAAAAATCCGGAAGGTCTGGAAGTTATAAAATGATGTCCAAATATTACTAGATGTTGATGAAAAATGGGAAAGCAAAACCAAGAGGATCAAAAGACTTGTCTGAATACAGGGGACATTTATCTGGTTGGCTGGACTCTTGAAAACCCAAACTCCCATTAAGATACAAAGACACACTAGAATATTTACTCGGAAGTTGCACATTTTCAAAGCTAACTAGATTATCGTGTGACCAGGCATTGTCCATTTCCATTTTTTTATGCTAACTAGGAAAGTTGAAATAAGAAATGTACTTGGAATATTTTTAATCCATTTCCTCCCCAAAAAAATACTTGGAACCCTGGGAGAATTAATTTTACCAGCATTAATAATTTGTTTTTTCCCCAACCATGACTCTTAAAAGAATTTTCTTTAGCAATATTGATTCAAATGAGATCAATAGTGGTATAAGAATTCCAGCAAACCAAACCTTTTCCATTTAAACCTAATACATCTATGCATATATTAGTTTGGGGAATTTATGAATCTGTGCTTTATACAACTGCTTGAATTTTTTTTTTTAATTTGATTTATATGCCGCCCTTCTCCGGAGACTCAGGGCGGCTTACAATGCGCTAAGCAATAGCCTTCATACTTTTGTATATTTATACAAAGTCAGCTTATTGCCCCCACAAACTGGGTCCTCAATTTACCTACCTTAGAAAGGATGGAAGGCTGAGTCAACCTTGAGCCTGGTGAGATTCGAACCTGCAATAATTGCAGGCAGCTGGTGTTAATAACAGGGCTTTAGACCACTGTACTATCCAAGGAATTCTTGTAAGTCTACGAAACAACTCTTACACTTGTGCCTTATTCAGCATTTGTTAAACAAGTTACACAGTGCTTCTATATGCAAACCACACTTATATTTTAAAAATTTTCCAGTTATACAACTACCATTTGCAACTCAGCCATTTTTTCAACATTCTCATAGTATATATTATTTCCTTTTCATAATTTTTCTTAAACCTTTAGTTTCATAGTATGTGTTTCAACACTACTTTGGCATGTTACGGTGCAAATCTCTACACTTTCCCCCAGCAAACCCTAAATTTAGCTTGTTCGAAATCATTTCACGTGTTTATCTTTACTTTGCTAGAAGTTTCTGCTTTACTTTTCTTCCTACATTTCTGTAACATTTTCTAATATCCATCAAAGTTATGTTTTCCACCTCTTTTAATTAACTATTACTTGCACTTTGTTCTGCATTTTTCTCCCTATATACTTTATACAGCATATCTGTCATTTTCTTTCTTTCAGTATTCATTTTCTTACATGATTTTTCCTTATCCATAGCCTCTTTCTCTTCATCATTTTGCCAAACATCCATCTTCATATTTTCCATTACTTTCATTTTCCATTAATTCTTTTGGTACGTTAATTTATTTGCTAATACCTTTTGTTAATGCTTGGGCCATATATAATTCATATTTTGTTTTCTACCCATCAGTGTAGAAAATTCATATTCATTCCAAACAACTTAAGTATCTATATACAAGTTTTTCATTTGAATTTCATTCAAATTTCTTTCCTAAAATTTCTTGCAAATCTTTTCCTATCCAGCTACATTTTTCTATCCTTAAGGAAGTGCCCTAATTGTTATTCTACAACAGGGTGTCAAACTCAAGGCCCATGGGCCGGATTCGGTCTACCTAATGTGAAGAGGAAAGATGAGGCCAATGTAGCTTCAACCTGGTCTACCCAATGTGAAGAAGAAAGATCAGACCAGTGTGGCTTCGGCCCAGTCTACCCAATGTGGATAGGAAACATGACAGCTGTTTGGGTAATGGCGTCAAGCTGGCCATGCCCACCCAGTTGGCCACACCCACCCAGTCATGCCTGGCCGTGCCCACCCAGTTAGCCACACCCACCCAATCCCACCTGGCTGGCCACCCCAAGGTCAACCACAGCCCTGATGAGGCCCTCAATGAAATTGAATTTGACACCCTTGTTCTACAACATGCATTATTATACTAATGCTCCAACCATTATATCTAGAACAAAACTTGGAATTTTTTAAACTGTAAAATTGAAAATAACTTTCTATATTCCTCCTCATTCTTTATTAATCCTTACGTTACATTTTGTTTAGACTTAGAGAGATAGTGTGGGCTAGTAGTTAACATGTTGAATTAGGAGAAAGGGGAAACTTGGATTCTAGTCCTCCCTTAGACATGGAAGATAGTTGAGTAACTTTGGGTCAGTCGCTATCTGTCAACTCTAAACTGGATAATAAAAACATAAAGGGGAAATTGTTTTTGCAATGTTATTAAGCAAACTGCATGAACCTGTCTGAGAAGTCACCAGGAACTTTAACTCAAAGGCATCAGCCAGTGCCACAAAGGTTGCTATTTAATCTTTGTTCAGCTGTTTTGTAAAGTTTATAGCCATACAAATTTAATATCAAACTTCTCTCATAAAGATCACTTTTATGCAGAAAAATGCAAAACAGAAGAATCCTCAATTACTTAATAAGCCATCTTGACTACAAAGCTGGTATCATATATAATAGAATTAGTATTTTAGACTATTTTCCCAGCAATAGTTTCTTCATGTTCTTTACATTCTATCATTACAAACAGATGTTAAAATGGTAGTAGAATCCAAATCAAAAGATAAGTGTCTCAAAAGATAGAATCTCTAATCAAAATTACATTTTGCGCCTCAACCTACTTTTATATAATATTTTGTGGATGTAAAAGGTATTGCATTAGAACTTCTTTATTTATTTTATTTATTTATTTATTGGATCGATTTATATGCCGCCCTTCTCCGGAGACTCAGGGCGGCTTACAATGAGTTAAGCAATAGCCTTCATACTTTTGTATATACCTGCTTAGTAGGGCTTTCGGGCCCCCCAAGCGGTGTTCTTTTTTATACAAAGTCATCTTATTGCCCCCACAATCCAGGTCCTCATTTTACCTACCTCAAAAGGATGGAAGACTGAGTCAACCTTGAGCCTGGTGAGATTCGAACTTGCAGTAATTGCAGGCAGCTGGTGCTAGTTAACAGCACTTTAGTCTGTTGCTCCACCAAGGCTCTCTACTGACACTATCTGTCAGTATAGTTTGTAATATTTTCCAATAATCAGAAAATACCTTATTTATCTGTCCAAGAGTGAAATTCTATTATTGAAGGAAGATTACTATCTATTATTAGAATGTAAGACTTTACTTACTTGTAGCCCCAGCCAATTTGTCTACTATTAAGAATTTGTTTCTTTTTAATTTGTACTTTGATTTCTAAGGCAAAATGAATCTCAAGCTTCAGTAATATAAACAATAATTTTTCTTTACTTTTTTTTCCTGTTAAGAACCTGTGTGCTTCAAATAAAAATTAAGATGAAACTTGAACAACAGCTAACACAGCCCAATTTCACGTTCATATTCCGATTTCAATTCCGCCAGTGTTCACCCTATTCACCTCCCTTTTTATTAAATCTATTCTCATCAAGTTGGAAATCTCAAATGGCTACACATAATTTGGTGCCTCCTGATCTATATACCACTGTAATTTGAACATGAATTTTCTTTAGGCATCACTCATTTCTTCATATTTAAAAGAACATTTGGTCTAAACTATTTTACTTTTAACCAATAAGCATAAAAATACTTTTTTAAAAAGATACAAATTCTATCCTAACAAATAATATTTCCTAAAATGTTTCATCCCAATTTTGTTATCACTGAGTAGAAAGTGACCCAAGAGTAAACTGCAAATTTTGGTTAGTGAATCCGTGTGAGAACAACACTGTTAACAGCTCAGCTTTTCGCAAGAGCAGTTCTCCTTTTTTCCTTGTTTGAAAATGAACAACATCTGTATAATAAAATACCACATTCATTTATATATTGGAGTTCATAAACAAACTAAATATACTTTAAAGTGCATACTAATCATAGTTGTCCATGGAGGACAAGAGGCATGTGACTAAATTGTGACATAAAGCTTGTCCAACTGCATTTTTGTATGATGATTTTTATTTCTGTTTATTTCTTTAAAAAATGTATATAATCACCTTCTACCAGAGGAGCTGTGAGCACAAGCAAATATAGAAACAGATTCCAAATGTACAAACAATTAGAAGAATTTAGATTAAGAGACCTAAATCTCTATGCTGACATACTGCACTCACATCAGAGCACCATTAATATCATGGCCCCAAGTCTTGGGAGGGAAAGCCAGGCCTTCATGATCTTCCGGAAGGTAGGGAGGATCAGGGCTTCTGTATTTTGGGAGAAGCTCAAAACAGACACCATGACAGAGAAGGCATTCATCCTGTTAGGATGCAATTCTAATTCATGTCCTAGACATGTATCACCTTAGTTCATGTCATGGTCATATAAGCTTTATTATTTCGGTGCTATTATGGTTAAGAAAGGAATTTTGTGATAAAGTTAAAAGGAAAACAAAGATTTATGCCATTATTATTCACCCAAGGTAACCTGTAAGCATCAATAATTATTAACTCAATTTTCAGATAATAATTTACAATTACTGATCTCCTTCATGCTAAATAATGAAAACTACAATATGAACATCAAGCAAGAATTCTGGTTGAAGAATAAAATCTCAAAAATTATCATATAAAGACTTCAATAATACATTTCTTTATATAATCAAAAATATGGTGAATCTAGTTATTTTTCTTCTTCATATGTACAGAATAATCTGTTCTGGTTAGTTTTTATATCCCATCTGCAAATATTCCCATAAGCCTTGAGCAACTTAATCTAGTGTACAGATGGTTTAAATCTCACCAAACTGCTTAGCTTTTCGAAAACAAAATATGCAATTCTCTGCTATCAGGGTAACAGAAGTGTATACTGAACTATCATGTTTATAATTTTAAAACTATGAACCATGCCAATTTTTAATGGCATCTATATAACTTTACACTATCACTGAGATACTGCTTTAAAAATATGAACAGTAACATCCGAAGTGCAACAATGTTTTAGTGAAAGCCTGAATCCTAGAAAATAATTCTATCCTTAGAAATAAAATACAATATTAATAGTTAATAATTTTGTATAAAAGGTAAAGGTTCCCCCACATATGCATGCTAGTTGTTTCCGACTCTAGGGGTGGCACTCATCTCAGTTTCTAAGCCGAAGAGCCAAAGACGTCTCCATGGTCATGTGGCCGGCATGACTAAACACCAAAGGCGCAAGGAACGCTATTACCTTCCCACCAAAGGTGGTCCCTATTTTTCTACTTGCATTTTTACATGCTTTCAAACTGTTAAGTTGGCAGAAGCTGGGACAATTAACAGGAACTCCCTCCATTACATGACACTAGGGATTCGAACCGCTGAACTGCCAACCTTCTGATCGACAAGCTCAGCATCTTAGCCACTGAACTACTGCATCCCTTTTTCTATAGCACCCATCAATAAAATTGTCAGCATTTGCATATTTCTTAAATTATGGATACATAATAAATACAACGATAAAAAGCAGAATAAGGCAATTACCTTAAAACTTAGGGCTGAGAAAAAAAGGGGGAAGGCAAATTTCACCAACACAATATCATAAGAAAAGGCAGTATGTAATATTTTAAACTAAATCTCAGGCAAAATATCTCTCTGCGTCATCATACTATGATAAATATGTAATATTGCAGCCTTTTTCTAAACCACTCCTCTTATTTATCAGTATTGCACTTCTGCATTTGCTGCTGATAAGTCTTTATAATGATTTATGGAATTTTTAGTGACTCATTCTTTGCTACAATTGGGAACTATTAACCAAATACTCCCATGTGACAGTACATCAATTTGCAGTGATTTCTGCTTTTTGACATTTTCTACCAGATCAGAATGGCTCATTTAAAACGCTGCTCATTTCTCTTTGGAAGAAGATAACAATGTTTTTCTTTCCTTTCTTATACATAATTGCAATCAAGTTTCAATTAAGCTCTATTCCTAAAACAGCAGCATTCATGCTGTATGTGCTGTGAAATCAGTTTATCTTTGCCTTGAAAAATCAAGAAAAACTGTAGTTAGAATTGGTAAGATATGGTTTATACAAAGCATTAAACAATACAGCATTTACTGATTATATTTAAGAGTGATGGCTTGTCCTAAATTTTGGGTTATCTATAAACCATAGCTAATTAGCACAAGATATGAATTCATAGAAAATTAAAAATTAGTTGACAACTTTTTAAAAAAGTTTTTATTAGTAATTCAAAATTAAAAACATTGGACATAGATATGACATCACCTTTTAATTTATCTCAATTAAGATGAGTAACAGCATAATATTTTAATGGGGAAATGTAGGAACAGTTAAGAGCTAACTTTGCTCTACATTTTATGGCACATCATACCATAAAATAAATAGGACGCTGCTAGAGAGTAAAATCCCAAAACCAGTTGCTAAAAATACATGCTATGCAACCTTGTTGATGACTACAGAGAGCATAGGCAATGGCCTTGTAGGACAGAAGGACCAGCCACTACCAAGGCAATGGAGCTTGAGCCAGTGAAGAAGATAGCTTGAGAAATTAAAATGTCTCATCAAGTCCCACGCTAGTTCACATGAAGACAAGGGAGGGAGTGGGACGCACATTCAGACTTGTTACTACTCTGTTACTATAGCTTTTACAATCAAAGTAGTTCCCACGTATTTGGCATTGTTTCTTAGTATAGTCCACTTTGTGGGGCTAAAAGTGGTTGCCTCACTTTGCCAATAGCCTTTTCATTTTGTTTAGAAGCAAATTAGGAAAACTATTTTTCCATTAGCTAGTATACAATTTAGGGTCAGTACTTCTGTGTTATAAATCCAGTTTAGTAAGTTTTGCATTCACCTACAGTAATATCAATTCCTATAAGGAAAAAAATACAGTTTTTAAAAATATCTATCTATCTATCTATCTATCTATCTATCTATCTATCTATCTATTTATCATCTATCTAAATATTTTCTCCTTATTTTAATAGTACAAAACATATCACAAACTTCAAATTCAATTTTGATGGGAAGGGAGGAACCGAATACAACTTTGTGCTTAATTAAAGAACCAGTTTGTTGTAGTGGTTAAGATGCTAACCTAGACACCTGTGAGTTCTAGTCTCGCCTTAGGCATGAAAGCTAGCTGGGAGACTTTGGACCAACTATTTTCTCTCAACCTAACCCAATAATCACAGGATTATTGTTATGGGGAAAATAGGAGGATAAAGAGGTACGTTCACTGCCTTGAGTTACTTAAAAGTAATAAAGACAGAACAAAAAACCAAATAATACACACAGTAACAGCCATAGTTCTAAAATAACAAAAAATTTACACATAATTAAATAAGTACAAGTGGCAAGTGTTCGATGCATAGCAACAACATGATCTAAGTACAGTAAATTAAAACTGGCAGAGAATAAAGAGTGTATTACTAACTAGGTGATTCTGAAGATCAAAGCTCCGTGTGTGAGGGAGGGAGGGGGGGGAGGGAGGGGGGGGGGGAGGAAGGGAGGGAGGGGGGAGGGAGGGAGGGAGGGAGGGAGGGAGGGAGGATGGATCTCCCATGCTCACTGCAAGTTTTCCATAAGTAAATTCAACAGGCAAGCCAATAGAAAAACAGAAGTCAGTCCCACTACCACTGACTTATTTGCGCACCTCTGATAATTGTGTTTCTCTGTTTAGGTAAGGAAATGTCTCTAAAACAATGAGCAAAACAGGTCACAGGTCGTCTATTAGCTTTCTACAGGATAGTAAGGAATGTGAATCTGATCTCCACTGAGAAGCCAACACTACTATAGAGAATCAGTACCATCTAGTTTCAGTACCCCTCACCTGTGGAAGCGTGGAATCACTAGTACTTCTTTCTTATAGTATCTGATAAACAGGGCTGATGAAACTGAAAGAAGGCAGTCCTACTGTCTTATCCAAGAGCCAAGCCAAGAAGAGCTTTACAGATCATTTTGCTAGTATTTTATTTATTTAAGAAAATTTATATGGACGCCCAACTCACTCTCTGTTACTCCAGACAGCTTACAAGGATAAGTAAACCTACCGGTAATCAATGCAAGATCCACAGAATTGGTGTTAAATGCTTCCATGTCAGGAAATGGTAAGTAAGCAAGTCATATTCTGGACCAATTGTAATTCCCAAATATTCTTCAAGGGCAGTCACCTGTAAAGTAGGTCATATAATGAGGGCATGAATCACTATAGCTAGGTACCAGCTGGACCAGCTGGACCAGGTGAAATCAGGCTTCCTTCTGCCATTTAAGGAGGAGCTGTGAGTCCAAGAGGATGCCCCAGATCAAAGGACCTGGCCACCCAGAAATAACCTGGAGTTGACAATGGATCTTGGCATATAAACAGTAATTCACCTTATTAGGTTCAGCTTTAGTCTGTTCTCCCTCAACCCGAGTCTTACAGTCTCTAGTACCTGAACAGCTAATTGACAGCATCTCACCTATACTATTGTTCAAAGTGGGGATATAGTGTCATTACTTTATTAATGATATTGTACTCTGGTACGATAAATGACTGTACATGTTACAATTAGAATTACATAAGCTATTGTTCTTTAGAAATACAATACAATGCTTAATGCACTTTCAATTGCATGTTAACTTTAATGAAAAATTTAACTGTCATCTTTTTTGACAGTTATGTTCATATCCTTACTTAATACAATCCAATGAAAACAGCTAATTCTTTCCAACGCAATCTACTAAACTGGTTACAGCATAAGACTTTGGGCAGTTTCATATACTCTAAAGTGACCCCTAAGAACACAAATTAAAATTTTATGCATAGAATATACACAACAAAGTATTATGATTATTACACCATCTCTGATACCAGTTCCAGAAATTTAGCATAGACAAACTTTGTGTTCCTTTAAACCTAAATCAGGAAGAGTTATATATTAAATATATATTAAATACGTATTTTAAAAATACAAAAAACTCCATAGCTACAATATCAGATGATCATTTTAATTTAGAATGTTAGATATCCAAGGTTAATTTTATTAAATGGTCCACCTTTTAAATTAAAGATTTCTGTCTTCAAGCCAAATAGGTTAGTAATAACAGCTATCAAAGGAAACAACACAGATATGGAAATGAAAAAGTAGTAATCCACTGTGAAAGGTTAAGTACCTTGAGGGCAAATGGCAGAGTAACGCACTCCACATTCTGTAGCTATGTTTTATCACCTTCTGTGAAATATTTTACTTTAATATCATTGCAAATTATTTAGCACTCATATAAAAAGAAACTTAATTTCTGTATTTACTTTTATCACTAACATTTTCATCCAGAAAACTGTGAACATTTGGAATCACAGCTTTTGGTGCAGTCATTGGAAATTACATTAGGTAGAATACCTTTCCTCAGGCAGATGCGCTCCAGATGTATTAATCAATAATAGCAACAGCACTTAAGACTATACCGCTTTACAGCCCTTCCTAAGTGGTTTACAGAGTCAGCATATTGGCCTTAACAATTTGGGTCCTCATTTTACCCACTTTGGAAGGATGAAAGGCTGAATCAACCTTGAGCCTGGTGAGATTTCAATTGCCAAATTACAGGCAGCCGGCAGGCAGCAGAAGAAGTCTGCAGTACTGCACTCTAACCACTGCGCCACCGTAGCTCGTATAACTCTCAGTACTCTCAAGAAGCATGACCAACTAATTGTGATGGAAGCTACGGTATATCTCAGCTTTTTCTAAGTACTGTATTCAACCTTCCCTACTGATCATACTGTGGACAAATTTGTACTGTGTACAAATAGGTAGTCCTTGACTTAAACCACAATTATGGACTACCTGTAATGTAGTATTAGCCCATTGTCTGACTAATTGGCAAGGTTGACACTCAACTAGGGAAGGAAAAAGCTCATTCAAACCTGCAACATTCTGTTACTACAGCTTTCCAATAAAAGCAGTACTGTAAGACCTACATGCTTTCCTAGTCTGGTCTCCTTAAAGGACAGCTATCCAGAAGAAAGAATGAATTAGCAGTTTTCCTGCTTTATCCAGTCTGATACCAATGACTATTAAAATACATATCTAGAAATTATCTGTAACATTGACACATAAGACAACTATCATATCTCTTAACATTCCTAATAACTCAACCAGCATTTGTGACCTTTCTGTGTGTGTCTTCACAAACTTTTCCATATTTATATATGTTTGGTGAGAGGCAGTTTGGTACAGTGGTTAAGGTACGGACCTATAAACCAGGAGACTGTGAGTTCTAGTCCCACTTTAGGCATAAAAGCTGGCTGGATGACATAGGACCAGTCACACTCTCTCAGCCAAACCTACCTCATAGGATCACTGCTGTGAGAAAAGCAGGAAGGAGTATTATGTATGTTCATTACCTTATAAAGATGAGATAAAACTGTAATAAATAAATAAATAAATCTGTCAGGAGGGTATGAAACAATTTATATAGATAGGAATAGCTAGCTTTCCAATTTTGCTATCCAGAATTTTATTGAAGAAGTCAGTTTCACACACTGTTTAAAATAAAACCAATCACATTATGGCCTAGGATCCTATGAGACCAAATTGCAGGTGGTCTTCGCCTTACAACCATTTGTTTACTGATCGTTTGAAGTTATAACAACACTAAAAGGAGTGACTTATGACCATAAGAGCTGTGGTGGTGCAGTGGTTAGAATGCAGTACTGCAGGCTACTTCTGCTGACTGTTGGCTGCCTGCAGTTTGACAGTTCGAATCTCACCAGGCTCAAGGTTGACTCAGCCTTCCATCCTTCGAGTTCTATAAACTGAGGACCCAGGATGTTGGGGGCAATATGTTCACTCTGTAAAACTGCTTAGAGAGGGCTATGAAGCAGTATGTAAGTCTAAATGCTATTGCTATTTTTCACACTGCTCTAGCAGCATCCCCATAGTCACATGATCAAATTCAGATGCTTGGCAACTGGCATGTATTATGACAGTTGCAATGTCTCAGCTTCATGTGCTCATCTTTTGGGACCTTCTGACAAGCAAACTCAATGGGGAAGGCAGATTCACTTAACAACCATGTTACTAAGGTAACAACTGCAGCAATTCATTTAACAACTGTGGTCATAAAATGGAGCAAAACTCATTTACTGTTTTGTTTACCAAGAGCAATTTTGGGCTCAATTATGGTCATAAGTTGGAGAACTACTTGTTTAGAACTAATATTGCCTAAAGTTACCTTTCTGTTCCATTGCACCAAGCATATAAATATCAGGAGTCAAATCTCATGTACCATTTGTCCTATTTTGTTATAAAAATGCTTCTTTGAAAAACTCTCCAGTGTTACATCAGAAATCCATTAAAAAATAAACCAGTTGGCTAGCAACAAAGTATTTTAAATGTTTTGTAGCTATGGATAATAAAACACTGTTGTTTAGGCCCAGTAAGTACATGTAGTAGTATTCCCAACAGCACTGACCTAATTATAAGAAATGTAAATAGAACAGAGGTTAAACTATCTTAACTCACCTGTTTATGCTTCATATCATGACAAGAACCAGACTACATTTGTGCCCAATTTATTCTGGAATTTTACTTCAATCTAGCACTTTTCTATTCTGAAAATTAATGTGGCTAATCATATTGATCAAGTAACTCTGGGGAGCTAACAAGTCATTAGACCAAAAACATATATAAAGGTAAAGGTTCCCCTCGCACATATGTGCTAGTTGTTCCTGACTCTAGGGGGTGATGTTCATCTCTGTTTCAAAGCCGAAGAGCCAGTGCCGTCTGAAGACATCTCTGTGGTCATGTGGCCAGCATGACTAAACACCAAAGGTGCACGGAACGCTGTTATCTTCCCACCAAAGGTGGTCCCTATTTTTTCTACTTACATTTTTACATGCTTTTGAACTGCTAGGTTGGCAGAAGCTGGGACAAGTAACGGGAGCTCACCCCGTTTTTGGCACTAGGGATTCGAACCACTGAACTGCCAACCTTTCGATCAACAAGTTCAGCATCTTAGCCACTGAGCCATCGTGTCCCTTAAAACATATATATAAACAGTAAAAAGAACACTAAAAGATACAATATAAAAAGTAATCAATTTTTCAACCCAAACTCCATTAAACTCCTGGATTTAAAGAACCAGGTGGAAAAAACCAGGTTTTTAAGGCTTCTCAACAGGGCCAGGACCATCAAAAGTTCAGGGACAGGGTAGCTATCCCACAGGGTAAGCACCATTGCAGAAAAGGCACTTAACACAAACATTAAATTTAAGAGATTCAGGAAAAGGAAGTATGCTAAATATATTCTTAACAAATTGACTTTTAAATGTCTTCATCTTAAATTCTTATTGTAGTCAAGTATCAATCTTTCTATTTCAATTTAATAGGCAATGACATTCTGTCGTTGAGCTATACCTGCTCAACAGAAAATAGTATTACAATAAATCATTTATATCAAGGTTGACTCAGCCTTCCATCCTTCAGAGGTGGGTAAAACGAGGACCCAAATTGTTGGGGGCAATATGCTGACTCTGTAAACTGCTTAGAGAGGGCTGTAAAGCACTGTAAAGCGGTATATAAATCTAAGTGCTATTGCTATTGCGATGTTGCTGTTGTTCCAAGTTGCAACAGCACTGTAGGAAGTTAGCACCCACCCGCCTCCTAGAAGAATGAAATATTTTAGGAAATATTAAAAAGGCAGATTATATTTTCCTGGATGAGAAAAGGAGAAACATGTTTTAAAGACAAAGCATCTCTTGCAGCTCCCTGTCCCCCCCCCCCCTTCAGCTCCAGGGTGATGGGATTAAGACATGACCCTCAGGGACATGATAGGATTAGCCCTCTACCCATCTAGCAACAGAACTCACCACATGGCACCTGGGGAGATTACATCACCCAGCCAGATTCAATCAAGCTTGGGACTACAAAGTTACGCCCCATGGGAGTCTGACAACCAATCAGAATACAAGAACAAGAAACTCCAAGGCGGGGCCCAAGAGACGGTATAAATCTCTCTCTCTCTCTCTCTCCCATGTGCCTTTTTTGCCCAGGACCTCAAAACCATGAGGTCCTGTCTACTATTAAACCACCTTTTCAAGCAGTCTCCATGTTTCCAGTGTCTTTCTCCCCACTTGGAACTGAACCCAGAGGGACATTTCTTCCAACAGCACAATGTCCAAGTTATGGCATCCTAATATTACACAGTGTGGTAGCATCATAAGGCAGTGTTCACTAACTCTGCACCTTCCAGAAGTCTCGGTCCACAGGCAAAGAATGTTGAGTTTTGAGTAATCCCACATAGTGAGCACCAGACTGAATAAGGTTAGTATGACAGATAAAAGAAGCTGGACAAATATTGGAATATGGGGGAAGAAAGATGTGCTTGGTTCATGTGTTCCTCCCACAACACTTGGCAATATTTTACCTACCATAAAACTAAGCTAGCATAAGTAGCTGATGCAGGACAATACATGCCCAGAGGAGTAAACAGGATGCCTAAAAATTGCCTCACCCGCCCAGTGTTATCCTCAACCACAATAGAGATAAATTTACAATATAAAGAAAGAGTGTACACTCAAATGTCCTACCAAGTTCAGTGTGTGACTATTATGTAAGAGCTTCGGTTACAAAAGGCAGTACAAAGTGCTAAATCATATGACAGTATTTTGCTCCATTTTTTTTCCAGCAAGGAATTTGCTAAAGGTTAATGCTACCAACAGATAAAAGGGAACAAAACTTGTCTTCTCAGAATCCAAAGGACAGTGTTCCTTCCTATCCAGAGGTTCATTGCTATAAAGTAGGCTGAAGGATATGTGACAAAGCCCGAGGAAGCAGCTTGCTAGTATAGTAAGAACCACAAATCTTATAATCCCTTCCCCATTTACCCCAAGACTGTATATTACTTTTATATTCTTTCATTACACTTGATCTTAGCCCGAAGGACAAGAAGCCTTCTATTTTAATATTATAGTATTGTGTTGGTATGTCAGCTTTTGTGTATTTATGACATTTTTATCCCAGCTTTATTACTGTATAGGTAACTCATGACAGAAAATATACATAATACTCCTTCATCCTTCCTTGTTCCTACAACCACCACCCAGAGAGTGTGACTGGCCCAAAGTCATCCCACTGGCTTTTATGCTGAAGATGGAACTAGAACTCACAGTCTCCTGGTTTCTAAACCAGGACCTTAACTACTACATCAAACTATCTCTCTTTTAGGAACCTGACAGATTCCAGTTATTACTAAAATGATTGTAATTCTTAACAATGTTATTAATTTATACTGCCCTATGACCAAAAAGAGTGATATGCATTTATGTTCTTAAACTGCCTTTAGAAAAAACTAACAATGTATCCAAGAAGTACCATGTCAGAGGAAATAGGGTTATGGGTGTGGTTTGCAGAATTTCAAAATAAAAATTCAAGGAACAAATGCCTACATTAAAAAACTTCAAAACAGGTAAATGTAATTGAAAACACAATTAAAAGTACCTTAAAAATTATAAAAGTCAGATGGAGAAGATAGCTGTGACCATTTGAGGAGCCAAATCCAATCTTTCTGAGCCAGTTTTCCCGCTATTGGGCCTATATCTACAAGGAAGAAAATATAGGTTGTCTGCAGGTATTTTACCCAAAAGACGTGAGGTAGTTGTTATATCCAAAACCAGAGATATTTCTTTTTATTGATTTTAGATGAGTGCTGTGAATTTAGAAAAAAATGCATCACCTATCAAATATGTTCATTTCTCTCGATGACCCAATATTGTATGTTTTACTTTATTTTCCAGGTCCACACAACACATCATAAACTAGCTTTATGTGCTAGGTCTGCATTTACTGCTACATTAAAAGAGAGTTTTGGCTAATTCATAATAATCCAATACATCGTGGTTCAAGAATATGGTATTCCAATAAGTATTTTTATGCAGATAAAAAACAACTATTATTTCCAAATATGGCCTTGATTCGAGAAAGACAAGCAACAGAGTAAAAGGAAATTCTTTTTTTCTCCCTCTAAAGATTAAGAACCTTACATTCGAATTATTAGCTGGTGACCTAAATAATGTACGAATCGAGCAGTTGGGAGGGGATGCCACCCAGCTTTCGAGAAATGAAGTCGGAATAGAGCTCAGCCAACACTTAACTCTTTTAAAGCGCAACGGGAAGAGGTCAGTCCAACATATTTGAAAGCGTAACAGTGCGTCCAAGATCGGTAGTAATCTGTAAATAAATCAGGCATAGTAGCTTTATAATATGCGGCTGCCTCCATAACGAAGGAGGAGCTCATTTCCGCGTTCGCCTCTTTTCCAAGCAGCGCGACGCCATCCGTCTCCAAATGAGAGCGGATTAAGCTCGTTGTTTTCCGGCTTTGTTTCGGGAGAACGAGACGCTCATGGAGGGAGGGAGGGAAGGAAAAACAGCAGAGGATGCTTTGAATCAGCTATTGCCGAGGTCGGCCCAAGAAAAAAAAACAAAAAAACACCCAATCCAGTTGCAACGCTTCTTGCATTCACGCCTCTGCTTCCCAAGTATGCTAGCAATTTACAAAGGAGGGCGGGAGGAGTACTTCTGGTTAAGCAACAAGTCTCAGAAATACTTTTATGGACCAAGGTCTCCAACCTTGGTAACTTTAAAGACATGTAGGCTTCAATTCCCAGAATTCCCCAACCAGGAAACCTTCTGGGAATTGAAGTCCAAGGTTGGATACCCCCCTGCTTTATGGCACTTGGGTAGAGGAAGATGACCATGCATGGAAAACCCGGACAAAACTCACAAATGTTTTAATTCCAGCGCCCCATAGATTCTCCTTCCTATACAGGAGACTATTTCGAAAGCTTTTCAAATTGCTACGCCTTTCACTTTGGAATGAATAGGAATGAACATCCCATCAACTTTGGAACGAAAGAAAAAGGCGAAAGAAAGCCAGTCCGGCTCCTTTTAGGCCTTTTTTTAGATCAGAGTGCGATCGCCCGATTAAGACTCAGCCGTCAGGGTGAGTAGGACGAGCCCCTACTCCATCAGACGAGTCCCACGCCCTTTTCCTCCATATCCCTGACAGCCCCTTATGGAGCATATAATATGGTCCTTATGGTCTAACGATCCGGTCCAACCTTGGCAACTTTTAACACTTGTGGACTTCAGTTCCCAGAATTCCCCAGCCAGCGAATATTCTTGGACTTTAAAGCTGGCTGGGGAATTCTGGGAGTTGAAGTCAAGTTACCAAGGTTGGGGACCCCTGATCAACAAGGGAACTTTTCCCCCCCTTGGGAACCACGTGGTTGCGAAGAGCGACGAATATGCTGGCTCCCACCCATTCGCTCTGGAAGGACCAAAGGGGGATACCTGGCGGTTTGAGGCGACTCCGCTCTTCCCTCCGTGGTGTCGTCGCCACCAGACGTCGCGCGTCTCAGCTGATTTGATAATAATCCGCGTGTTTGGACGGCTGAAAGTTTTCCTTTCGAGGCGAAGAAAAGAAAAGAAAAAAAGAAGCCCCCTCGACTGGGTCACTTAGATGGATTCCAGGATGCGCAATTCGGAGCGGCCTTCGGGAAAAGAGAGGGAGAGAGAGGCGGCAGGCGGGGGAAGCGCCGTTCCCTACAACAGCCGCAGCAGGTAAGTCCCTCCCTGTGCCTGCTCGAGCGTCAGCGGCCCGCTCTGAGCCATAATCCTCCAGGCGCTGAGAGGAAGGGCGGGGAGCCGGAGTAAGTCTTGGGTTCCCGGCTCCTGGAGTCTCCAGGAGGAGTTAAGGCGACCACGTGGCCGATTTATTAGTCCCGGAGGGGAAAGGAAGCGGCGCCCGGCAGCAATCAGACGGCGGGGCGCGGGATGCGAACTTGGACTTTACAGAATATCTAGAGTTGGAAGGGACCTTGGAGATCTTCTAGTCTAACCCTCTGCTCAGGCAGGAAGCCCTAGATACCATTTCAGGCAAATGGTTATCCAGTCTCTTCTTAAAAACTTCCAGTGTTGGAACAGTCACAACTTTTGAAGGCAATTGGTTCCACTGATTAATTGTTCCAACTGTCAGAAAATTTTTCCTTAATTTCAGATTGCTTCTCTCCTTGATTAGTTTCCATCCATTGCTTCTTGCCCTGCCTTCAGGTGCTTTGGAAAATGGGTTGACACCCCCCCCCTTCTTTTTTGTGGCAGCCCCTTAGATATTGGAGCACACACTGCTATCATGCAGCTCCCAGTCCTTATCATTAAACCTTGAAATTTGGGAGAAGGCTGTGCAGAAGCCTGCCTATGGTGTGCCATCTTGAGGCTAAAAAATCACTCTGTGCTCTTGTTGGGACAAAAAGTCTGTTTAGATTTTATGAGGCTATTGAATAAAACACATTCAACTTGTAAATTTACCTTGGTTAGTACAGAGGCTCCCTGGAGTTCCGCTTTCCTGGCCTTTCGCTCTAGAAAGCAGCTTAATTCTCTGAGATTCCGCGCAAACCTTTCCTCGGCTGCCAGGCAACCACTTCTAATACCCGCTAGTACTGTTGCCCCATTTAGTTTTGCTGGTTTTGTTCGCCAAAACTCAAAAACGAATTGATTCTAGTGGGGGATTAAAAAGAGAAATGAATAATCCTGTCTTGCTGGAGCCAGGAATGACGGTAACAATTATTGCATATTCACAGTAACTCTTTAAAAAAAATTAAATATGTTAAATATTTCTGCCGTATTTCAATAGGTGGCAGCGCTTGCTTGAGCTGGAAACTTGAGGAAAATCAGCCTACTCAGGAGCTAAAAGCCATGGAAATGATTCTTTGCCTCCAGTTTTAACAGAGCAGCAACTTTCTGAAGTACTGTATGTTGTGACTCACTTCCATGGTTGAGGATGTTGTGACTCACTTCTATGGTTGAGGGTGGACTTCAATCCAATTCTAATACACTGTCTTAACCACTGCCCCACTGTGGTTACACACTGAGAGATAATCATACATACAAGCATGTACTTCCTAATTTCTGTAAATCAGGCTTCTGTACCCTAAATGTCATACAGAAAGCCTATTTTTTTTCTGCTTGGAAACTAAGTATTTTTGAGAAAGGTGAATCACTCAGTCTTTATGAAATGCAATTTTTTAAAAATGCAAAATTCAAGTATATACATGCTGGCAGGTAATTCATCCCATGTTGCATTTATCCGCTGTATTTTTTTTTAATAAATACCACATTTATTCAGTGAACCATGATGCCGTTATATATTTCTCAGACATACTATTTTGAGAATGCTTTATCTTTAATGCTTAAATCTCTAGCTATTAGAGATTTAATGCTTAAATCTTCCTGTTAGCAACAACCAATTTCTGAACCTTTTCTGCTTGATAGAGAAAACAGCTGGATAAAGTGATTTAGATGGTTAGAAACAGGATTAAATATCAGCAATAAAAAATATAACCATCACCACCCTTCTATATCTCTTAAATATGTTATTAGAAATTGCACAAAAGGATCAACTGGTATATAACAATTTCAGGAGCGCTAGTGACATAGCTGTCATCAAGGAAAAAGAAGTGTGTGTGTTTAAATCTCTAATCATTACCATCCTGAAAATGGCAAGGAATAAAATGTACATTTCTGATTATTTTTTTATATTTTCAGGCACAGTCCCGTTGTTCAATAGATGTATATCTCACAACTGTATATTATATATGTAGTATATATGTAGTTAACCAAGACCAAGTCTATCCTCAACCATGTTATCTCACTGGACGATTTTGAGTTACTTATTGTCTCTTAGGCCAATCTTTCCCACATCTTTTCTGTAGCTGTGTCTGCCTTCTGGACACCATACCACCAAATATTAGGTTGTCCCATTTCTTCTTACCTTTCCGAAAGCCTTGAAGACATTGCTCCCCAGGCGTGGACTTGGGAGTAACTGTTGATGTACGGTACGGTTGGCAGCCACTTTGAGTTTTAGTTGGTTGTGAAATGTATTTTATGTTGTATTAACATTGTACTTTTAAAATATGTGACAATTCCCTTGTCAACTACTCAGAATCTGTTTTTTTGAGATGGGCAGCATATATATCTATTTAAATAAATGTATCTTATCTTTCAGGATTGTTTTCGCACAGTTAAAATGAAAGGAGTTTCCCATGGAGGAAAAGCAGTCTTGTCAGTTTATTGAATAAATATGTCACAATTACAAAAGTAGCAGAAAATTGGGGCTATTGTATACAATCGTCGTGGGCAAACATGTATGTGAAAACGACGGAATACTTTTGGTGGGATATTCCATCTGTGATAAAGTTGAAATTACAGTTTTTTTCCCCTAAATAACCTGTTTAGAATAAATGTTGTGTACATGATCTAATATGAATGGAAGACAAAAATTAGAGTAATCCATAACCAACAAACTAATTATTGTAATTCTGTCTATGGACAACAGAGAAAGGTAAGTTGAACAGAAACATGTATTGCTAGCAAGAACATGAGCTGAAGTGCTTTGTAGAATACTGGGAAATAATGCTTATTAATGCAGAACTCCTGACGGAACAATGTCCATGACCATTAATGGCTAAATAAAACACCGTTTTTCTTCCCCAACATTCTTTTGTTTCCTTTTCTTTTGTTTTAATGCATTTAACTTCAGCGCTGACTCATCATACATTTTGTGTATAGCACAAAATCAGATACATGGAACAAATAGCTATTCCTTATAACTGTGGATACAGTCCAAGCTAAAAATTTGCACTATCTAAAGAGAAGATAAAGTTAGTTCCACCTGAAGATAAATCATTTCCAACAGATCAGATCCAATGCATATGCAGGTGCAGACACGTATATACATGTTTGAAGACTGAAGAAGTTAAAATTTCGCATCACTTTTATCAATATATTTCATTTCACCTATGATATTAATGAATTAATACACCAATTGCTTTCGTTGTAGCTGTTCTATATTACGTCAATATAGTCACAGTCACACAAATGACAATATTCTCTTACTGAGAATTGAATATATGCACTGTTCTAATGCTAGAGCTACATACCATAGCACTATAACTATAATTAGGGTTTTCTTTTACCTTTATATTTTTTAACAGTCTGAGTTATTTTCCAGCAGAATAGCTGACTAGTTCCATTGTACCAGTATCAAAATTTTTGAGAATCCGTTATTCAGCAACATGACTTGGCTGTTCCGTTTTAGTTATTTCCTACAAATAACCTATATTCAGATAGTCCTTGCTTAATGGGGCTAACTGGGATTGAAATTTTTGTCCCTAAGCAAGGTGGTTATTAGGCAAAACACATGATCGGGGCACTTAGAAATCGCAGTTCTGGTTGCAGTTCTTAGGCGAGGACTACATCATAATCAGATGCTTCTGTACAAACTACTTCTCTGCCTTCTCCCTGGCCAGGCCTAGCAAGCTCCCTGCTACACTCACTGCATGGACCTTGGGATTGTGCAGTCATCCAGCCATGGTCCCAGACCAGCAACAGGAGGAAGAAAATGTGGCAAGAGTAGGTAGTGAAGTGCAGGGTGGCCAAAAGGACAGAGATAGGGAAAATAGTTCGGGAAATTGAAGTGCATGCTGTGGTTATAAAAAAGCCAGTTGCCAAGTGGCTGAATTTTGATCACGTGACTACAATGACCATAACTTTGAGGTGTGGTCTTAATTACTATTCATTCAGCATTGTTGTAACTTCAAATGGTTGCTGAACAAATGATCATTAAGCAAGGACTAGCTCTGATGCAATGAATGGGATCAAATATCTCACTAAGCCATTATTTGTAAAAATATTTTTGAAAATTGACGTAGTTTGGCTGCTAACAACCACCTCACATTATGGTTTAATATGTTTAAGCCCAGCCTGTGTGTCTAAAAAATCTTTATTCCTTTACACGTATAAAAACTTCCCTCTGCAAGAAAAGCATGGTTTCTTATTAGCCACAAGGTTATACTATATAACAGCTATAAATATGTGGACCAGTTCTGCAGCAAGCTCTGCTAATTATTTTGCCATGCTATCATGACACAAATAGCGAGCTTTTCATTGACTTTTCAATGCTTTGTAAAGATAAAGTGCTGTCAAATCAAGCATGACTTTTGATGACTTCAAAAGTACATCCATGCAGATTTTTAGCAGTAGTGGAAAAGCTGTCAAGCTCCCAGAGAGGCAAGCAAAACACAACAATAAATTATTATCTTCATTGCATTCAAATAAAATTTTAGAGGTGTCAAACTGGTGACCCATGGGCCAGATGTGTCACGCGCAGGCCACACCCATCCCAGCTCCACAAAGGGAAAAAATGTTGCTATGTGACGGCAACATGATGCCACAAGTTTGACACCCATGAAATAAATTGTACCCATTAACACTAGCCAGTTTATTTTATTCTCAAAATTTGAACACTGATTCATAAAGTCTAAAACAATATTATTAATTTAAATTTGTTACAGCTGCCTAGATCCAGTAGATTCTGGGAAGCATACAAAACCACAAACAGCTCAGACTAAAATAACCATACAAGCAAGAATCCTGGCCCCACCCAATACATACAGGAACCAAAGCCATGTTTTAAGCAGTTCCTGGAACCACAAGGGACTGGGTGCTGTTTCAGTTGGCTTGAGGCATGATGAAGATACATTTCCTCAGTCCTGATTTGCTGAAACCTGCCATGCAGACAATTGGAGACAGGTGGCCTCTCAGATGTCCAAGTCCTATTCCATGCAGAGTTTTATAGGTAATAATCAGCACCTTGAATTGCACTTGGAAGCTGGAAAGCGATGCAACTCACCTAAGTAGAGGTGACTCGTGGGAGTATTGAAAAGTGCCTATTACTGCTCATATCACTTCATCTAAAGCAGCTGTAGCTTCTGGATGGTCTTCAATGTATGAGGTAAACCAGGGCATTAATAACTATGAAGAACAAGGGTGAAGGTTCATCCTCCGAGCTTGTGGTTTGGTTTTTGAACGTTTCATTACCAGCCTAGGTAACATCTTCAGCAGAGTTTAGGGGTTGTATGAAGAGCCTTTGGATTGACGGAAGAGCACAACTAGTACACAATATAAAATTATGTAGATAGTCCTCCTGGCCACACCTGCCATCTGCTGTTTGAACAGTAACTGTTAGGTCAAAAGAACCTCCAAATTGGGAAATGGTGCTCCATCCAAGATCAGCAATGGCTATGTCCTCAACCCCAGGGTGCAAAATATTGACAGCCTTGGTCTTGGTAGTTCAGCATTAAGAACCGATCCAATGTAAAATCTTCCATGTTCTTTTGCAGACTTTTGCACCCGGAAGATTTCATCTCATTAGCCGACGTAGCTCAATGATGGGTCTTGTGAATTTTTGAGCAATGACACCTTTAGTCATAAAATTACTTGATGATTTCCTTGCTTTATTTCTGAGTGTAGTTTCCTTGCTTTATTTCTGAGTGTAGTTTCACTTCCATCACTCTAATGCAAGAGCTTGTGGGGATTTTGCACGTTTAAATTGGGAGACCAGAGCACTCAACATGTTATCAATACAACAGCAAGACTATTTTAAGATCTAACAATATCATACACAATGTTAGAGGTTCATATTCTTCTCCTTTTCCACTGCAGAATATGTCATAATTTCCAACAATCCTCTGTGGGAGACTCTATGCAAAAGTATAAATTGACAGAATTTGATACCAGAAACTGAAGTTAGATGGTACCATGTAATATTAAAAAGCACATAGCTCACAGTAGTATTTGTTTGTTCCAGTTTAATAACTTCAATAAACAATGTAACTCTTAGCATGTTAAGTGCTTTCCACCTGTCCTTTCTACAGAGAAAGGCGTAAGTGCTTGCAATATTTATGCAAACAAACAAAAATTTAACTCAGTCTTCCTAACTAAGCAAGCTTCTATAGATCAATAGGAAGTTACTTTTTTAAGGAGGATTTGCTTAATGTTAATTACAATACATTAAAAGTGGTCATCATTGGGAATCAAGGAACCATCTGCATCTAATGTCTAGATTGTTAAATTATTGAATAAATAGGATATTCAGGGGAAATTATTACCTAACACTGAAAAAGTATCAACCTAATAATTGAATGCCAGTAGAAGTTTTGAATTTTTGCCGTATAAATTGAGATGTGCAGCTTCTTTCAGTTTAAAAAATTATTATAACCCAAGTTTGTTGCTAGAGGAAATTATGAGGCATATGTTTTCTAAAAGTCAATGTAGTATGACTAAATCAGTGCTAGGAACAAGAGAGAATAAAATGTTCAGTTATGTTTTCTGATAGTAAATACGTGTATAGTTCTAGGTCTAATGCTGAGTGTGTACGTAGATCAGGGTTGCTGGTGCTGGGTTTTTAAATCCAGATTTGGGTTTTTCGTTCTGAGTTTCTAGTTTTTTTTATTTTAAAATTTAATGAAACCTTAAGTTTTTCTATATATTATATATTATATGGTATGTGTTAAATAGATAAAAATGATGTAAAACATTGTGGGGGGGTTTGTCTGGGGTTTTTTTTTGTGTAGAAAACATTTTTTGTGTTTTTTATTGTCTGGGTTTATTTGAACATGACATTTTGGTAGTAAACCTCACAGAATGAGCAATCCCCTAAGTGAACGCTGACGAAAAATGGTTTACCAGATGGCAAGGGTACATCTGCAATTGCCCTAAAGCATGGGTGTCAAACTCGCCGCATCTCGTTGATGTCATTTGATGTGTTTTGACGTTTTTGCCTTTGCGGAGCTGGGATGGGCGTGGCCTGCGTGTGACGCATCCAGCCCACGGCCGTCAATTTGACATCCCTGCCCTGTGCTTTTAGTGCAGGAAAAAGAAACTAAGTAAATCAAGAAATACAAAGGTTCCATTAATATCAAAGAAATGGTGGAATAGAATCATTAAAGAAAAGATGCTAAAGGAGGAATTAAATGAACTGTGAATTGCAAAAATGAAAATAATGTCAAAGAAACAGTATATTTATCTCATGTTGAATTATCCCATGTAAAATTATCCTGTGGCGTGTTGTCATGTGGCAAGTTGGCCATTGGAGAGTTGTCTTAGACCAAAAACCTCATTGGCAACTCTGACAATAAGTTGTATAGAATGTTCTCTTGACCATCAATCATTCACCGTCTTCTACTGCCCTGACTCTCTAAACCTAGATTTAACCTGTACACAGAGATGGGTTACCAATTTTGAGAAGTCTGGAGCCAAAAGAGATAAAATATAAGATTATTTGAAAGAACATGCTATGGGTAGTTATTCTATTTGAAAATATCTGGGATATGTTAATACTACTAAATAGCTCAGTTTTACTAATCTTACTAATGTTCATTACTGAGCATATCCTCTATTTTTCAGTATTCAAAGCATTGTAGAATTCAGAATATATTACAGAAAGGGATCAATGTTTGCAAAAGCTGGATAAATTGTTTTTACTGTTATCATTCTGCCACTCTCTGGTGTTAGTTAGAACTACAGGTTTTCTGCTAAAACATTCTTCTTTCCATAGGGCTTGGATAAATCTATGCCATAAAAAGGAGGAAGAGGAGGAGGCTGAAGAGCAAGAAGAGAAGGAGGAAGAAAAGATTAGACTTTATATTTTTACTCTGCTGCATAACAACATTGTTTTTTGACTGTCATTTGTAAATCATTTTGAAAAATTAAAGTCAGAATTTTGCTATTAAAGTATTGCTTAGGTTGGGACTAATGAAGTTTCTTTACTTTAACAACTATTAAAACAAAGAACTTGAAACAGGCTGAACATTAATTCCTTACCTACAAAGAAATCTAAATTTTAAATTCATATGTCTTCAGAAAAATTATTCTGTTAGTATATATGAAGAAGGGTGTCTGGAGAGAGAAAAGCTTTCTCCAAATCTTGCTTAATTCATACTGCTAGGCAGAAACAATGGTAAAAGCCATTTTCTTCTTTTTCTCCCCATTTTCTTTTTTCCTCATTATTTAATTGATATTTTATATTGCTTCTATGAGTTTTAATTGAAACTGAAATTTCTGTTTGAAAAAGTGAAGTAATATTTATAGTATAAAGACAAGACCTAACACCGAAGCTTTATGGGGCTAAATATCATTTTACCTGTTTTAATTGTGCTCAATTTTCATCCAGAGTTTTAAGTCAAGTTTACTAGAATCCACAAGAATAAAACCTTAAAGCTGCCCACAGGTGATATTTCCAAAGTTCTTCATACTTAGACAGATTCTAATTTTGGGGAATATAATTCAGCAACCCTTTTGTACTCCTTTTTCTTTTTCTATTTATAATTTTATGAATAATAAACTAAAATGGTATCAGCATAGAACAAGGCCAAACATAATACAATTCCAACATATCAAAGTGAAATCAAACCCTTGCTACATATTTTCTGAAAGAGATTCAAAAATAATCTTAAGGACCTGCAACATTCATAATGTCAGGGTTCCAAGTAACACTCCCAACAAAAAAAGACTCCGAAGCTTGAAGTTCTTCAAAGTTCCATATATAAAACTCCAGCTCATTGATTTGCTAAAATGGGATATTACTAGTTCAGATTAACTGCAGGTTTTCTATATCGATCTTAGTACAATTTGGCAATTGCATATAAATGTTGATTGCAGATTTTGAAAAATTGAAACCTTTTTAATTATATTGTCATGAAATAAAGTGCAGCTTATAAACCCCTTTTTACCATAATGAACTTTCCTCCTGGCAAAGATAGAATGACTTAAGTTTCTTTGAAAAATTGGCATTTCCAGTCAAATAACTATGAAAGTGCAATTCAACTGCTACATATAAATAGTGAAGTTTAGTTGTTTTCTTGCAGATGTTTTATTAACTGACTAGATAACTAAGCTCAGAGAACACCAAGGATTCCACAGCTCAACCCTGAACTACATATATTCTCTTCTATTGGTAACATATAAATAGGATCCTTTCCATTTTGCATCTTTTCCATTCCTAGCTTCAATTTCCTGGACAATTTTTCATCACCTAATTGTTGCACCATCCAAAGATTATCTATCTCCAAAACAGCAATAGTAAAGAAAGGGAATGCCTATTCTAGAATTCAGTGATTACCAAATTTCCCAAAGAGATAATTGAGGTCTCTGATTAAAATTTGGCTGCCTACTTTTCATGACTAGTAAAGCTTGAAACATCTTGGATCCTATTTTTTTAAAATATTCACCAAGTAGAACAGGGGTGTCAAACTCGCGGCCCACAGGCCGGATGCATCACATGCTGGCCACGCGCACCCCCAATTTAGCAAAGGGGAAAACAGTCACGATGATACATCATGTGACGACAATGTGATGACGTGAGTTTGACACCCCTGAAACAGAACATTCCATACTGCATCCTCCTATCAAAATTGTCTCTTCCTGATTACAGCTGCCGGTCCCATCAAATCTGGTAGAAGAGTATGTTGATGCTCTCATCTTTTTTTTTTTCTGCCATGGAATCCACCCTTAGAATATTCTGTGGCCTTGTCCTTGCTATCCTTCTAGGACAGTGATGGCTAACCTTTTTGCCATCATGTGCCAGGAGAGGGGGGGGCGGGGAGGGTCATGCGCGCATGTGCCCACACACATGTGCGCGCAACCTCCCTCCCCCCCTCCTGGCACATGATGGCCTGGTAGGCCCGTTTTTCTTTCTTACCTGGCTCCAGATCCTGTCTATTTATCTGGGAAGGGCGAAAACAGCCTTTCCCACTCCCTTGGAGGCCCTAAGGAGGCTGAAAGTGGGACAGGAAGTGACATTTTTTGCTGTCCCCAGCCTCCAGAACCTCTCTAGGAGTCTCTAGGAGCCTCTCTAGGAATCTCTAGGAGCCTCTCTAGGAGTCTTTGGAGGCCGGGGACAGCAAAAAATGTCACTTCCTGTCCCACCGGAAGTCAGGAAATGGGCCCTTTCAGCCTCCGTAGGGCCTCCAAGGGAGTGTGAAAGGCTGTTTTTGCTTTTCCCAGATAAATAGACAGGATCTGGAGCCAGGTATGAAAGAAAAACGGGCCTTCCCCACCCACCCCAGTCCCTCCAGAGGCAGGAAACAGCCTGTTTCCCTACTTCTGGTGGGCCCAGAAGGCCCGAAAATCAGCTGGCCGGCAGGTGCATGCACCCCAGAGCTGAGCTGGTGTGCCCACTAATATGGTTCTGCGTGCCACCTGTGGCACACGTGCCATAGGTTCACCATCACGGTTCTAGGAGTTCCTCAAAACATGGCAATGTCAACAGGTTGGGGATCTCAAGGATATGGAGAACTGTTAAGATGATTACATGTTACATAACAATGAAGATGCTCTCTTCTAGTATTTTTAATAACATTGATATTTTAATCATAGAATAGTTTTTAATGTTTGAGTCTTTTTAATGGTTTTTTTAAAATTGTAGGTCACCCAGAGTCTATTTGTGAAATGGGCACATATATAAATTCCTTACTGATAGTAAGGATTTTATATCTCCTCAGCAGCTGAGGCTGCCTAATTCTAATACATAAACATCAGTGTTGGGATTAAAAAATTTTTACTACCGGTTCTGTGGTTCTGGCTTGGTGGGCGTGGCTTGGCTTGGTAGGCGTGGCAGGGGAACAATACTGTAAAGTCTCCATTCCCTCCCCACTCCAGGGGAAGGTTGCTGCAAAATCCCCATTTCCTCCCGATCAGCTGGGACTCGGGAGGCAAAGAATAGATGGGGGCGGGGCCAGTCAGAGGTAGTATTTACCGGTTCTCCGAACTACTCAAAATTTCCGCTACTGGTTCTCCAGAACTGGTCAGAACCTGCTGAATACCACCTCTGATAAGTCATCCTCTGTCTGTGAAAAACCTTCTCTCTCATCTCCCTCTTGTCAAGCTACCCTTAGTATAGCTAGGAGGTTGTGTGATAGGTTAACAGATGGTGTTTAGCTTCTCCATTCCATGATGTTAATAATTTATGAGCCAGAGATCACCAGGGCCAAGTAATAAAATCAATAGGTGTTTAACAAAATATATTTAAAAGATACTTTCAATAAATTGCTGTTCAGCAATTTTAAGAAATGATTTTTTGCAACACTTTAAATGTTTTAAAAGTAATTAGCAGAAAGCTTGACGTAAGTATTGATGCCTTTTTCCCCCATGGAATCTAGAAAAGGATTTACTTGCAATCTTCAGGCTTGGATTATCCCAATAAGCCATTTATCGTGAACCACTGGGAGAAAGGAAGAAAATTGGTTATTTACTAGTCTCCCCCTCCCCCCCACTACCCCCTGAATTTCTAGTTTTTCCTCATTTCTCCACTCCGGATTATTAATCTTTTTTTTTACAGGCTAGTTTTCCATTCCAGCAACCACAGTAAAATTCACTGGTTTCCATCTGTGGAAAGCAGATGCAGAAAAGATAAGCTTCTGTTTACTGGCAAACATGGTCAAGATCAGTATGACGATATGAAGAAGGAAAGTTATATGCGATGTATATGGTATGTGTATGATATAAAGTATTGTAGTGTATGTGTATGGTGCTTAGCTTTCTAAAATGGTTGTTCTCAGTCCTGACCCTCCTGATTTGTCAACAAAAATCACTTTAAATAATTAAAAACACTTAAAAAAACCTTTAGAGTCTAAAAGTGGGTGTGATAACCATGATAGCTTATTGGCATATCTTTTAAACTAGCAATATTAATGATGATGTTATCCATTCAGTCGATCTCACCACGTCTTCTGATCTTGCACTGTTTCTTTCAGTTTTTCTATGTCTGGTGTCAGCTTTGATAATGTCCAGCCACCGTGTTCTTTGATGGCCTGGTTTCCTTTCACCACTAACTCTTCCTAACACAACTACTTTCTCCAGTGAATTCCCCCACACGACATGGCCAAAGTAAGGTGCAGTTTTGTGATTTTGCCTTCTAGTGCCATATCTGGTGTTACAGACTCCACTACTACCTTTTTAGTCCCTTGCTATCCAAAGAATATTCAGGAATCTTCTTCAGCACCACAGCTCAAATGAATTGATTTTCTTCTTGCCTTGCTTATTTAAAGTCCAACTTTAACAACCATAGGTACCTACGGGGAACAATGGAGCACACTAACCTCCATTTGGTTGCCAGGCTAATATCCTTCCTCATGTTCACCATTGCTGTGTGCAACCCAGTGCAATCCAACATTTTATTTCTGTGCTGAATTCACCTCTTTGAGCTATCTGTGATCCTAGGAGAATGAATTTCCCCCCACATTATATCTCTTCACCGTCAGTTTCTATTTTGATGTTTCGCTCCCTTGCAGTGGTCCTGAACTTGGTCTTTTAGATATTCAGAAAGAAGCCAAAATTGTCACTTTCTTCTTTGACTTTCTTGATCAGATGTTCCAGGCCTTCTTTGGTTTTTGTGGGGAAAATTGTATTGTAAGGATATCATCAGCATATCAAGGATTGTTGATGTTTACAACATTCTAAGAGGGAAAAAACATGGCTAAATTGCTAGATATTTGCACATCACAGAAATTCTGATTTCCTAAACCATTTCCTAAACCATATAGTTATGCTGGAATATATGGTCTGATTGCATCCAGTGTCTCTTCCCATAAACATATATAGCTAAGAAAATTCATATATTTCTCTCTGTATACATTTGGTATCTAAACCAGGGACTCAAAAAAGAAGCTCTGGTTTCTTCGTGGCATTTGGCTGGGATATCATAGATTTATAATGAAAGAGTTATATTTAGCCATATCAGTTTTATAACATGAGACTCTAAAAACTCAATTCCTAGGACTGAAAAATGTGCAAATACCATTTCTGGTTCCTGCATAGGAAACCAGTTTAACCAAATCGATTAATTGATTTTAATGGATAGCTCAAATGATTTAGAACTGTTTATCTAATACATGAAGTAATAATGTTGCTTGTTTGGTTGTAGCTGAGTATGTTGTATGAACTCAGGCAATGCAAATTTAATTATAATAATACATTTATTATTAAAATTATAAATAATTTTATGCAATTATTTTTTTTTGCTATATTCCCACCTTTCCATTCTGAATTAAAATTCTGAAATTTGAAATCTCAACACATTTGTAGAGTGCAAAATTGGAAAAGTCTGATATAGGTTTACTTGGCCTCAAGGTTTGCAGATATGATCTATGGCCATTGAATTGTTGTGCATAGTGATTTTTTTCTCCTCCCCTTCAGATAAGACTGTTTCAAAAGTACAGATAAATATATTTTTTTCTGAATTCCAACTTTCAGATCTACTTTACTCTAAGCATGTAGGTGTACATATGGGCTTAACATATGTATGTTCTATTTTAATTTTACTCCTGCGTATTCCTCCTAATTCTAGAGTTAAAAGCTTACAGATATTGGTGGCATTTTTCCTCTTTCTCTTTTCCTCAGCCAAATAAATTGACAAGTGGTCTTGATCTAGCTGGTGATCCTTTGACTATTAAGACTTCCGATCTTCCTTCCATCATCCCCACCGAAGCTCCTCTGCAATGAATAGATCAAGTCTCACATCATTCCTTTTCTTCTTCCTTAAAATTGCACCCTAGAATGTTTTGTCAGCTTTGAAGTGCTGACAAATTAATGTGTTCAGCTGTGTAAACACTGACTGGTTCACCTTTTTTTCTATGGAATGAAACGAAGAGTCTATCTTTGACAGCCACTCAAGCTTACTAAATTCATGTCAGCCATTTTAAGGCAAACCAAAGCTTTCCAAGCTTTTCCTCTCACATTTCTCCTGGGAAATTCTTCTCTTTCTACCACTTCATATCTGACACTCTACCCTACTTTGGGAATGATTTCCTGTCAACTAATACATAGCCTGAGTTTCTTTCAGCATAGTAAGTATAATTTGTTTTTGGGGGGTGTCTGCATGAGTTCATGAAGACTCAGTGAAAAGCTAGGGATAAGCGTAGGGTCTATAGCCGTGATTGCGAACCTATGGCACGTGTGCCAAAGGTGGCACACAGTGCCCTCTCTGATAGCACGTGAGCCATCGCCCCAGTTCAGCTCTGCTGCGCATGCACGCATGCCTCCCGCTGGCCATCTGGTCTTCGGGTCTCTGCTGTGCATGCGCAGGGACCACACGCATTGCATTTTGGGGGTTTGGGCGTGCTTTGGGCATGGCCCGGAAAAGGTTAGCGTTCACTGGTCTATAAGCAACAGCCAGCTTTGAGACTCTTCAGGATGCCTCCCCAGATTTAGTATAATGCATGCAATATTTGCTCTTTTATGAAATCTTTTATTATAACCCCAGCCTTATACATCTGCCTGGAGCTGTTTTTTGTGAACTGTGTTTTACAACTAACCCATATCAACTTAACTGAACTGAACTCTCCTTGGAACAAAATTGTTAACATACATGATTTCTACAGAAAGACTGCATGCCAGATAAAATGGAGACTACTATGATTCCATGAAACTGGCTGTGTTGAAGAAGTGAGTTGCAATATTAATTGTTTCTTTGAAACACTGAATCTGTACAACTTGGGTGTATGTCGCTTTCTATTTATAGGAACATTTGTTTCACTTGATTTCCTGGTTCCAGAGCTTCCACTGCCCTATGCAGTCTTTTAAGGGGAAAGGTGATTTGATATCTGAATGGCTTTTGTTTTCTGTGACATGACAAATGCATACAACACAAAATATGAATACAGATGGGCAGGAGAAAATAATTTCATTTCCCATATGCTTGGAGTAGGGCAGTGCGGTGGCTCAGTGGTTAAGACGCTGGGCTTGTTGGCTGAAATAACCCAGACTTAAGGCTGAGTGCCACGCAACAGGGTTAGCTCCTGTCCTCACCCCAATTCCTGCCAACCTAGTAGTTTGAAAGTCTGTAGCGATTCTCCATTATCCAGGTCATGATTGTCTCAAAGGTACTTTTTTTCAGGAGGCAACTGGAGTTTCTTGTTTTTTCTTTTGAAGACGTTCTTCTTCAGCTTCTTGGATGAGAAGCGAAATATCTTCAAAAGAAAAAACAAGGAAGTCCAGTTGCCTCCTGAAAAAAAGCATGTTTGGGACATGGTACTTTGAAAGCATGCGAATGTGAGTAGATAAATAGGTACCACTTTGGTAGGAAAGTAACAGCACTCGTGACATCATGCTGGCCACATGACCATGGAAATGTTTTTGGACAATGCTGGCTCAATGGCTTTGAAATGGAGATGAGCACCACCATACAATCTGCAATGACTACCAGAGTAAAATCTGCAGGGACTCCTTTTTTTTAACCTTATACATGGAGATCAGAGTGAAATACTTGTTGCTACTCTAGGACCTAAGACATATTGGAATGGAGCAGTTAGCCTGTTTCTTATTTTCAGTGTTGCAAGGTTATCAGAAAAGAAGACTGATAGCCTTCAAGTTGCTTTGGTGTACTAGAAACTATGACTGAATAGAAATCAGATAGGATTTTAAAATCCTGTTAATTTAATTTAATTAATGTAATTTAATTTAATTAATTCAATTTATATGCCGCCCGTCTCTGAAGACTGAGGGCGGCTCACAATACATTTAAAAAAATCATTATAAAAAACATTTAAAAATTAAAAACATTAAGAACATTAAAACTCATTCACGCCATTCATGGCTGGATCTCACCAGATCACAAGAGCGAGATCAACGGCCCCAGGCCTGCTGGAAAAGCCAGGTCTTCACCGCTTTTCAAAAGGCCAATAGGGTGGGGATGGTCCGGACCTCAGGAGGTAACTGGTTCCAGAGAGCTGGGGCAGCCACGGAGAAGGCCCTCCCCCGCGGGCCCACCAGCTGGCATTGTTTAGCTGACGGGACCTGGAGGAGACTAACTCTGTGGGATCTTACCGGTCACTGGGAGCTATGCAGCAGAAGGCGGTCTCGAAGATAACCTGGCCCTGAGCCATGTAGGGCTTTAAAGGTAATAACCAACATCTTGAATTGTGACCGGAGACCAATAGGGAGCCAGTGCAGCTCGCTATCATCACTGGAAGAGAATTCTTTTACTCTAAGCGTGACATGATTTAGTGTATTATTTAAAACAGGTCATTGTGTACTTCTTCTCTGCGTTGACATATTTCACCAATACCTTTACCCTTTTTAGTTATTCTTCTGCACACCATTGCAATAGTATGTGAACTTGTTTAGTCATGGTAGGAAGATAACAGGTGTTCAGCTGGTATGGAGGCCTTCTGGTAAATCCTGTTTTCCCTAAAGCAAGTCTCTATATAGGATTATGCCCCAAAGTATTCTTTTGTATTATATAGATGTGTTTGGGCTTGTCATATGCAGCTCTCTGCACAAAACTGCATTAGGTCGGATTTTTTCCCTTTGAATCTGGTTTCTAAAAATAATCTTTTTGTAATTCCAGATTCTTTGAATATTTGTATCTATTAGGCTTTAAGTTTAGGTTTCTTAGTATTATTTTGGGAATGTAGGCAAAACTTGTCCACATATTTGCTTTACCTATTGTACTTTCTTGGGCTTGACAACTCTTATAAAATACGGTGTATAATAATGGCACTAATGTGATGCATTTCCTGTGTTTTTTCTAATTAGTTTTAAATGTTATTTAGTGCAGATGAGTCAATCTGTTGCCTCTTTAGTTTAAACTTTATATAGTTTAAGAAAGGCAGTATAGTACATTGAATATCATATCGGACTAGGGCTGCAGAGTCCACATTCAGCCATGATGACTTTGGATTAGTTATGTTCTCTCTCAACCCAATCAATGTCATAAAATTGATGTTGTAAGCAACTGGAGGAGGAGTGCTATTGTTCACTATCTTGAGCTCCTGATAAAAGACAGACTATAAATTCAGTCAATCAATTTTTGCTACCAAATTTGCAAAGGTAGAAATCACATATTGCAGTCTTATGCCAGTGTCTACACACTGCATTAAGCCAATATTTTAAAACTTTGGTTTGTTAAACAAAGTATAAACTACCCTTGGCTAGGTTTGCTCTACATAAGGCATGATTTGCTTAGCTACAGGGCAGTCAAATTGATTTGGTTGAATTCATACAACAGATCAGTTGCATCTGATTCACTATAGTTATTCAGAGATTAATACAATGTGTGATGTAACTAATCTCACTATCTTGTGATGCTTTCCTAAAAATAACAAGGTGTTTGCTTTAATGTGATAGCTATGTTCAGGAAGCAAGCCCCAACATTTTTCTATTTGGCAGCCAGATTTTCAAATGTTTAACATAAAAATCAGGGGTGAAATGCTCCCGGTTTGGATCAGATCGCCCAATCCGGTAGTGAGGGAGGCGGGTGGTTCGGAGAACCGGTAGCAAAAATCCCTGCCCCTCCCCCATGCCCAGCTGACCTGCACAATCATCAGAGGCTTTTTTTTTTTACTTTTAAAAGCATTTTTTTCTACAACCTCTTCAGCCGAAAAAATGCTTTTAAAAGTAAAAAAAAAAAGCCTCTGATGATCGCACGGCTCAGCTGGGATCGTCAAAGGCTTTTAAAAGAAAAAAACCCTTTTTTTCTTTTAAATGCCTCTGATGATCCAAGCTAAGTTGCCTGATCGGCAGAGGCTTTTTTTTTTAGAAAGCCTCTGCCGATCTGGCAACTCAGCTGGGATCGTCAGAGCCTTTTGAAAGCATTTTTTTTACAACTTCCTCACTGAAGAGGTTGTAGAAAAAAGGGTTTTAAGTTAAAAAAAAAATGGCCACACCCACCCAGTCACATTACCCACCCACCCACGCCCACAGACCAGGTAGTAACAAATTTTAGATTTCACCACTGATAAAAATCTCTTAGAAGCAGGAATCCTTCCAGAATTCTTCCAGAATTTTCTTCAAGTATAGGAATCTGTGATCTCGAGAATAGAAGGTATAATGAATGTATCAGAATTCTCATGCCGCTTATCTGAGCAAAGCCAACCATCAGTGTACAACTCTTATTGTAGATAAAAAATGTAGGAAATACCCTTTTGGTAACTTCATAGCATCATTTGCAAGATGTACAAGAATCGCCTGATAGAAACTATATATTCGTTAATCAGCCACTGTTTCAGTGGTAACAGGTGATCACACATATCAAGGGTTTCCCCAGTTTGTAAGGCGGTAGCTATCTTGATTAATGTGCCAGGCATCATTGTTTGCAGCTCCTTTTTTCCTGATTGAAAGAAAGAAAAATATATGCAGTGGTCAGGTCAAAGTTGAAGACATAATACACAGATTTTACCTTCTCATCTCTTTGGAAATGTTGGACATACTATTTTGAATATAAATTTTGTATTATGCAGACATGAAATCTATTTGGTTTGTGCTTAGTACCATGAAATTAGTCAATTGTGGTTTGCTTACCAGAGGCTAAGCAAATTATAGCTTAGACATTTCAGCTCATCTATGCACACCTAGAATTAGGAATCTATAAAAATGCTTGTTTCCCTAAAAACAAGGGGGTGGGGGAAGGGCATACTAGATATCTCCATCTGTACTCAAGCAGAACATACTAAGTTGAAAGTGCCAGTAAGACACCAATAACTTTCTACTAACTGTAAGGTCAGGTCAGGGTAATTGATATGCCCTTCCAGGTTCTCAGTACTTGGAAAAGTGAGGTCCATAACTGTATTCATTTCTAGATACAAAATTAATGTACACTAAAGAACAGCATTAATTACAAAGCACAGAATCATAATTATAATTAGACCATCTTTCATATGACTGGTTATAAATCTTTCTTATAAACTGGCTATAAACCATTAATAGCAACTTTGGTCAATGTAATTTTTAATTTTTTTAAACTATTCACAACATAGTTTGAAATCTTTCTGGCATTTCCTTTTATTAAGAAAAATTTGGTTTGAATGAGAGCACAATACTTAGTTTTCATTTTCTTATTTTGTATGACACGGTAGTAATTTACTACATTAGTCTCTTCTTCTCTGGTAATCTACATATTAAAATATGCATTAAAATATACATATGTACCAAGACAAATTCCTTGTGTGTCCTATCACACTTGGCCAATAAAGATTTCTGTTCTGTTCTGTTCCATTCTGAAACTAAAGGTTCCATTATTGCTGGTGGATGCCCTTGTTGACTAGTATGTGTGCTTTTCCTTCACTTCTACATATTTCTCCATTTGCAGTATCTTTATAAAAACTGACCTATCATTTTACTAATTGTAGAACTGCATATTACTTTTTGATTCGTGTAATTTTGCTATGGAAATTTTTTCCCCAAATATAAACAAAAGGTGGAGACAAGCCCCCCCACCACGTTTTTAATAATCAGTATTTTTAAACACAGAGGATAACTTGACCCTTGCTTTCAAGTATCTCTTATCAGTTGGGTTCTTCCACTATCTTTTGCAATTGCCCCACCATCTTCATGGTGTATGGGACTAACAAAGATGGGTATATGAGGGGGTCCTCGGTGCTCTCTGAGCTTGCTTGTTTTCTTGCAGACGTTTCATTACCCAAACTAGGTAACATCACCAGTTGCTAGTTCAGATGGGTGTTGTAAATACAAAAATATATAACACAGCAGGCCTGAACCACAAGGGTTTTTTTTTCCTGTTTTTAATAATTATAATAACAACAAAGCTCCCGTCTGCCTTATCTCCGTTCCCATTGTGCAACGCAAAACGCAGAGAGGCACACACTTGGCTTCTCAAGGAAAATCTGTGTCGTTGCAAAATGTCGAAAGTGTGAGAAAAATGCTCCTGGCAGAGAGCTCCGGCGAAAGAAAAAAAAAGCAAGCTGTGGAGTCCAAGGAACGGGCCTCTCGGGCTTACAAGAAAGGCACCTCTCGCCCCCTGCGCCCACCCCCTTCTTTGAGACAAGCGTCCGTTCGCACCCGCCCTTCGGCTTCCCACCGCAGTCGGAGGTCGCTTCATCCCCTCTGCATTCCTGAGCGGCGCTCGCTCCTTGCTGCTCCACATTACCTCCCTTCCCACCCCCAGTTCTCCTTTTGTTTTACTATCAGGCGAGAGTCTCGCTTCCTGTCGATAGCGGAATGTTGTGAACGGGCGAGAGACCCGCCACCTTCGCTCGCTTCTCCCTTGACCTGCCCACCGTAGTGGAAGCCTTAGTCGTCCCTCGTTTTCCTTGGAGGGAAACGTCCCGGAGCTCCTTCGGGCCGGAACCCTTAAAGAGGCCTGGATTGCAGCTTGGCGAGACGGAAGGGAGGGAGGAGAAAGCAAAGGGGGGAGGGGAGGGGGGGAGGGCAGCGTCGAAACTGGGACTCCCCGCCCTCTCCGGCGGGAAGCGTCAGGTGCAGGTGCGGACAAAGGGGAGCCTCGACAGTCCGCCTAGGCGCGCAATGGTGGACGCCGCTGCCTGAAGGCCGCCTTTGTTGTCCCCGGGGCCGATGGCTGAAGCCTGGCGACTAGAAGAAGACGAGGAGGAGCGGAAAGAGGTGACCAGAAGGCACCGGAGGGCGCTTTTGAACCCGGCGACAGGTAAGCCGAGGAGGAAAGGAGACTGCTATGCCGGCGGCGTTGGGCGGGCGAGAGGGAACTTCGCCCGCTGGAGAACTCTGCCCGCGCTGCCTACTTAGCCGAAGGCGGGGACGAGTGGAGTGCCCGGGGAAACGGAGTGCCGCTGGATTGGGGATCAAGATATACAACCCAGACGGAGAGCGCCCTCCATATATAGCCATTCGGTGTTGGGGTGTGTCAGAAAGCCCTGCAGATCGAACAGATGATCTTGGGGGGCTTTAATGAATCTATCTTGATTCCACCGAAGTGCTTTTATATCCGAGTTTAATTTTCTCCCCAGCACAATAGCCTACGCGCAGCGTAAGGTCACACTGGATATCGCTGTTGTTTCTCCTTCTTCTCAGTTTCGGTTATTCTGTCTATGCCACCTCGCAGATATGCTGTTGCACCCTGTCAAAAGGAAACGTGGAGGTCTTTGGATACTTTTTTCCTTGATAAAGCAGTTTTACCAGTTCCTGTTTGAACGAGGAAAGGATGGGTTTCTGGATGGCTTGAAAAGCTACCATTACATCATTGTATTGCTGTGGTAACAGCTGGGAGTTGTCATGTATCTTTGGTATTGTTGGGGTTTATGTTTTGGATCTGCTCAGAGTTAGTTGGAAACTTAACTTTATGGTGATTTCAGTAAATCTTTGGTTAAAGAAACTATGGCTTGGTGTGAAGTATAAACCCAGATAATGATGTCCAGAGTCCTTCATTTATTTTGGGTTAGTGGAAAAAGCAAATAGCTACCGTTCTTTACACCCTTTCTTATCTCACAATGAATTATAAGAGGCCATCACACAAATTATGGTTGGGTAAAAGGAAGTAAGGTTCAGAGTTTAATATTTAACATTTCTGATAATGAAGTGATTACAAGCACAAGCATACATTAGTGATAGGGCATTTTATAAAAGTACTTTTCTTTCTAAAAAGAGAAGTGGTAGCTTCTTCGTAGACATGAATCTTTGTGCAACAAGTGTCATGATTTAGTTCCTCAGTGATCTCCTGGGAGGATTGGGAAATACTCAATTTGAATTGATGAAAGCATTGCCAGTCCTCATAAAATGGATAATAATGAACAATATAAATCAATGCTTTAGCTTAGTTTCAGGAAGCTTTTTAAATTCTTGTGGTACACAATATTTATCAAGTCTTTATAAAAAGGGAGGGAACATTGAATGACCATCTCCTCTGAGACTTGGCATACTTTAAACTTGAGTTGGACTGCTTACTTTGCAAACTTCCTGAATTATCAGCCGCGTCATTATGTTTGCAAAGCACTAAAATGTTCTGTGTTAAAATGCTATCTTCCCTCCTCACCCTTTGGCTGAAAGTTTACTAATCCATTATCCTCACAGATTATCTGCTGGCCATTTTTCGTGCATTTCAGTTGTATAGGAGCTGTGGAGTTTCACAAGCGTTCAGTAAAGATATTGCATGCAATATCTAACATAATACAATTTCATTTGAGGCATTTCATTTTGTTTTATACATATTACACCCTCCTTGCAGATAGGTTTGATGTGTCACTTAGCATCCATTCATTCGGCAACTATTAATGTTACAGTGGCACTGAATGAGGGGCACTTACTACGGGTCTTCATAGTTTTGGCTGTTGCAGTGGCACACATTCTCATGATCACCATTTGTAACCTCCATTGCTGACTAACAAACAAAGACATTGAGGAAGTTGGCAGGAGGTAACAAACAGTGATAACATAACTGGGGGGATGCTGCAATCAGAAGGAATTCAATTAACAATGGCAGCTGGAACTGTCAGAATGTATCTGGAGAATATCAGGAGTCAAATAAGATACTAGATGGCATTATGTTATTGTGGAATGGACTTTGTCTATATTGGGACCTGGTTGTGTGTGTTTAAGTAGTCATATATTAACTGGAGTAATATTTACTTTTGATAAAAAGTTGCATCATAAAAATGGAAGAAGAGATCAGGTAGAGAAAAGGGTTATTGGTAATTTGTGATGCTGATTTCTCCATTACAGTTTAAGATCATCTTCTCTGGTAGTCTTGCTGAGTCTCAATTTGCTGTTAATCAGTGCTAGTTCTGGATATGGAATTGAAGTTATCCTGATTGCTTTCATGCACACCCATGGTATCCTTCTAAACCAGGGATGTGAAACTCGCGTCATTCTGTGACGTATCATGACTTTTTTCCCCTTCACTAAACTGGGCGTGGGCATGGCCAGCGCCTGACACATCCAGCCCACAGGCTGTGAGTTTACACCCCTGTTCTAAACTATCTAAAAGGATTAGGAATTAAAGACATTGGATTACAGTGTTACACTTCATCCAGAGTAGGTAATTCAAAATAATATTAACCAGGGCAGAGTATATCATATCCCATTTGTGTATCCTGTACTTTCCCCCATATTATATAAATGGTACTCCTGGAATACAGTAGATTGTTGGTTCAGATGAGGCAGCATCAATATATGGGTGACATGTAATTGTAGATTACGACTGTGAGCTGGAGAGGAGATGGAGTTGATATTCTGTTGATTGTAAGGATCTGGATAGAGTGAGCCAAGGTGATCCCAGTTAGTCTTGCTGTTAATCTAGAAGCCTTTAGGCTTTCTGGCACAGTCTTTTATTTATGAGGGAGAATGTCCCATTAAGAAATAGGTCAGTGACTTGATGGTCATTACAGTTACTTTTAGATTCACAGTTACAGTTAGAATTGCAGATAGAGTTTATCAAGGAGTGGTCTTTCCCTGCTGCCATTGGTTGTGGCCCCAAGTACAGATGGAGACTTTAGTGACCATAACACACATACTCTTTGTCAGTTAAACCAGGGTAACGCTCTTCATCTGTAGACAACTTGAAAACTTCATGCACTGGGCCATATGCTATGAAACAATGTATTACCTATACTTGGATGCTCCATTAGCTAGCAGTGTATTTCTGGTAAAATATTGGTCATTGTCTATAAAACCCTAAGTGATGCTTCAAAGTTTGTGACTCCTTTTGAATTTACAATATCTTTGCATAAGTGTGATATAAAATGTGGCCTATACTTTACAAAAGTAAAAAAACTAGGTACTGCAGGCTACTTCTGTTGACTGCCAGCTGCCAGCAGTTGGGCAGTTCGAGTCTCACCGGCTCAAGGTTGACTCAGCCTTCCATCCCTTTGAGGTCAGTAAAATGAGGACCCAGATTGTTGGGGACAATATGCTGACCCTGTAAACCACTTAGAGAGGGCTGTAAAGCACTATGAAGGCTAAGTGCTATAAAAAGAACCCAATTAAACAAATGAATCAAAAATATTAGATCTATCTATCTATCTATCTATCTATCTATCTATCTATAGATTATTCATTTATAAAAATGAAAGATTGAACATGCAAAAGGGTTAACAAATTTTTAAGCACCAATGTATATTGTTTATGTCCAAGAAACCCAAGGCCGCCTCTTTTAGAGGGAATCTCCTTGTCCTATTCAATCAGCCCAGGAGGCATGCTCTAGGTCAGGGCTGTCAAACCTGCGGCCAGGGGGCCAGAGGCATCATGCACTGGCCACATCCGGTTTAATGAAAGGGAAAAAAGTCATGATATGTCACATGACGACGCAGGTTTGACACCCCTCCTCTAAGTTCACCTTCCAGGAAATTTAAGGGGGGGAAACAAGCCTAGAAGCAAGTCTTTTTGCAGCAATGCCCCTCCCCCCATACCACTTTATGGAATATGCTTGCCCAGAAATTCATACAGTTCCTGCCTGCTTTTTTTTTTAATTTGATTTATATGCCGCCCTTCTCCAGAGACTCAGGGCGGCTTACAATGCGTTAAGCAATAGCCTTCATACTTTTGTATATTTATACAAAGTCAGCTTATTGCCCCCACAATCTGGGTCCTCATTTCACCTACCTTAGAAAGGATGGAAGGCTGAGTCAACCTTGAGCCTGGTGAGATTAGAACTTGCAGTAATTGCAGGCAGCTGAATGTTAATCAGTGCCTTAGTCTACTGCGCCACTCAGACCCTTTTCAGTTTGGAAGCCCATGAAATCACAATACGTGGAGTGTAGAGCTACAGCATAAGCCATCTTATACCTAAGGTGTTTTAATGATGATTTTTAGTTCATATTATACTTTCATATTTTCTCATGGAACCTTATTATATGGGCAGTATATCAAATTATAGGCTCAAACTATGTATATGAAGCAGCTATCTTCATTGTTGTTGTGAAACTACTTTTGTTACAATGCCCATGTTTTTTTTTAAATGTCAGAAATGTATGTTTTAATATGTGACAAGAGTGCTGGGTAGATAGTTTTGCATTCTAGTAGGCATTTGAATTCATTGTTCCATATTTTCCTGTTACTTTCACTACTTTGACTTTACAATGGACTGCATTTCCCAGTAGTCAGTGAGCATGTATGCATTGAATATATCAAAAGCAAAAGATTATCCCTATGACTTTTCTTTAGGCAAAAGAAGGCAGTAGGAAGAATCTGTTCAAGTCAGCTGGTTCTCGCTCACGTACTGTTGGAATAAATTAGGGATGGTAACAGAGGCTCTTTGACTATTATCTATTGCTGCTTGTCCTTGGAAATGAACCAGCACCACTAAGCACAATGCTGTTTTAATTTTACAGAAAAGTACTTGTCTATTGGTATTTGTACCAAAGGACACATGGAGCTACAAAGAAGTTGCAGTTTTTCACTAACTGTAAAAACATCTGTAAAAAACTATAATTCTTAACACAGAATGAAAAATTATTTTTTTTAAATCCAAAGGTAAAGAGTAAAAAGCAGTTTCTTTCTCTGAAATAGACAAATGAGTAAAACTGAAATACACAAATTTAAGCTAGAAATTCAAGTTGTTGTTTTAAGCATATGATGCTTTTCCTGATGAGCTTGGACATTCACATTTAGCTAGATATTTATGTCAGAAAGCCACTCCTATGATGAAAGCAAGTAAATGCATAATACGTTCAGCAAAAGTTTAGAAAAAACATTATATAAATACTGTAAATTCCTTATATCCCTTTTGGTAACCTTGCAAGAATAAAGTGATAGACATGAACTTAACACAGGCAAAATATTATTACAATTAAGATATTAATATAACTTTGTACACCGATTAATATCTGTTTCATTATAAATTTCAATTTAATTTAAAATAGTTTAGGGTAAACAGATAAAGTAGTAGGGAAATTCTAAACTTCTGGCTAATAAGCATATTTGGAATTTGGAGAAATGGTATAATCATCATGAAAAGTGACTCTTATGGTGAGAATACTGCCATTCATGAACTATTTCAGAAAAATGCATACAGGCTAAAAAAATGTATTCTCCGAGTTCACTTATTTGAACAGGTTTTTTTCTTTCATTCACATCTCTTCGTCAACGTCGTTTTTCTTGCCACATTTTTAGAATGTAAAATCCATGCATATTTTACTCTTCATACATAAGACCCAGTCACTCCAATAGTTTCTCCCAGCATTCAGAGAAGAAAACTTGAGAGAAATGAGTATGGACCATGTAGTTTATTCCTAGCTAAAAGATTTGGGAGTGCCCAGTTTATAGGCTCTGAGTGGATTGATGCAACATATTAAGTAATTGTTCACTTAACTGTGGCTTATAATATTTGTCATAAATGAATGTAGTCACACAACACCCTTAGCCATAAATATCATTAGCTTAATTCAGTGGATAAAATCAAGAGATTATACCGTGTTTCCCCGAAAATAAGACCCTGTCTTATATATTTTTTTGAACCCTGAAATAAGTGCTTGGCCTTATTGCCATGCTCTCAAAAGCCCGATTAGGCTTATTATCAGGGGATGTCTTATTTTGGGGGAAACAGAGTATTAAGGCTTCTTACACTATGGGATTTGTGCTCTCACCCTTAATAAGTCATTTTCAGTTAGATGGGCAACTATACAAATTTGATTAATAAAATAAATAAATAAGAATATAAGTGGTTCAAATCACATTGAATGTGTATCAGATATGTGTTTGAATGATTTAGTTTACATAATGCTAAATTATACTTAGATGATGGTATTCCTTTGCTTGCCTTTGTGGCAAATCAAATTATTATCTTTAAGTTGATGAATCAGGATTTATTTATTAAATTTACATGCTTTCCATTTCACTCTGAAAAGTGACAATACTATATTTAAGGTTAATCTGCCAGTAAATTGAACATATTTTCTGATAATAAATCATGTGGAAGACCATGTCTGTGACATTGGCATGGAATTAGATGCTCTAATTTTAAATACCTATTTCTTGGTTTTCATCATCACACTGTATCTTGAGTGGGTATTTTAAGACTATAAATTATGGCATTGTTCATTGTAAAAAAACACTGGGTATCTTGAGCCCTTTTCCATTTTTATGTTCTATAAATTCCTATATTATTGTTCTATATCACCCTAAGAACTGCTTTGTTAGTGATTCCATAATTTCAAACAAATTTGTTTTTGGAAATTATTTATATGTGAGATTTTTTTTCTCAAATCAAACTCCATCCTGTCATTATCAAACTATTAAACAGGCAGACCCTTCCTTCCTTCCTTCCTTCCTTCCTTCCTTCCTTCCTTCCTTCCT
>WNWU01000007.1:22506651-22543847 GCA_012654045.1 Ptyas mucosa | reverse complement strand
CCTTCCTTCCTTCCTTCCTTCCTTCCTTCCTTCCTTCCTTCCTTCCTTTCTTCCCTCCCTTCCTCCCTCCGTCCCTCCCTCCCTGGATTTTTTTCATGGATAGGTTATTGAGTCATTTGTTGATTGGAGAAAGGCAAAGCTACAATAAGTGGATAAAGCTGTTGTTTTCTAATCATCCCTCTTCTCTTTCTTACACCTCTGTTTCTATGTTTCTTGGTCCTTTTTTCACCTAACATTTTATATGAAGGATGAAATAGATCTTGGCAAAGACCTTATAATCTTACCCAATCTTTTATAAAAGCTTTTGAAATTTGGCACAGGTTTTTTAAATTCGCTCAAGAAGCATTGAAAGTTAAAATAAATAAATCCATTGTCTCCAGTGGAGGAAGGTGAGACCAGGGAGAGCGCCAAACCCTTGTCCTCCAGAAGAGCCTTGCCGTCCCTCTCAGGCCACCCAGAGAATCTCTGGATGGTAGCATAGGCTGTCCAGAGCCCTAGGCAGCGGAGGGCAAGTGCCCAGCCCTCAAGCTCCCAGGGCACTGGGACCCCACACCACAGCGCAGCCCCACTTCCGTGAGGGACTGCCCTCAGGCCTTGAGTTTGACACCCCTGCCATAGACTTTGCTTGTCAGAAGGTTGCAAAAGATGATCACATGATCCCGGGACATTGCAACTGTCATAGATATGACATAGATATGGGTCAGCCAGGCATCTGAATTTTGATCATGGAGCCATGGGAATGCTGCAATGGTTGTAAGGGTGAAAATGGGTCACATGTCACTTTTTTCAGTGCCATTGTAACTTTTAATTGTAACTAAATGAACTGTTGTAAGTCGAGGACTACCTCTAATCGCAGGCATGTTGTAGGCATATATATGTATTCTACTTTCTCTTCCCTGTGTTGCAAGTGTGGGAGGCAACACATTCTTGAAAGAATGTTGGATTTAAAATTTCCTATATTTGAAACAAAAACCTATGCAAATATGTCGTGTCAAAAGTACATTGACACAGCATGATGTCAAGAGCAATAAGGAAGCACATTATAAAGTTCCCTACAGCAAAGATTTTTTGCAGGGTTGCCAAGTAACTTATCCTTGATATATTGTTCAAATTCTGACTTTCAAAATCCAAGGTATTTAATAGTTTAAAATAGCTTTGGTCCTGCTGGATGCAGAGATTCAGCATTCTTCCATATACAGTAATTGAAATAACTTAATTGTTATATTCGATCATCATTTAAAAAACCTATGTAGATAAATGATAAATAAAAATGCACTTCATCCTTGTTAATATTGTATGAAATCTTCAATATTTAAGTTCTGTCATAATTGTACCGTCTTGCCATTTCTTATATTTACGTTCATTCATTTACATAATTTTAAAACTGCATTAGGCCAATAAGATAATTAAGGTCCATTTTCTTTCCACTAACTAAATAAATTAACTCTGCTTTCAATGAGTAAATTAATTAGTTTCTATTTACTGGTTGTGTATCGTTTAATGTAGAAAATTAATTAACATTAATTTGAGAATTTGGTGGTATATTATTTTTAATAATGGATCATATCTCAAGAACTGAATAGTTATAGAAGAAATATCTTGTGTTCCTTTTTCTTCACTGTTGCAATTGATCCAATTAAAAACATCATTAATTGGAGTAGTTTTCTTATCCTTTTCAGGTCAAAGAGCTTGGCTGGTTTAAAAAGGAAAAGAAAATTCCTGGAACTCCTGATCAAAAGTGGAGCTTTAGTGATATAGAATATCGACTGTGTTCAAGTGAACTCCGCCCTCCCCTATAGTCTCTCCTATAAACTTACACTGAAGTTCTCACAGAACCTAAAGTTCTGGAGGACACAATTTGAAAAATTGTAGAGAAGCGAAGGAGGAGGTATGTGGAGAGTGCTAGCAAATTATGAGCTGGATCTGCAAAATAAAAAAGCATGAGAAAGAAACTTAAAATTGCCCTGCCCTGAATCTCTTCAGTATAAAAGGGAAAGAAAAGAATATGTCATCAGGCTTTCACAATTCTATTATTGTGGTCTACATAAATATAATAAGGTTCTAATATTTTTTTGTATCTGTTTCCTGAATTTGTCTATCTTGCATACTAGCTGGCATAAGCCATAGTATGGAAGATTATTATAAACACTTTGACATAGGTATAAGGACTGGTAGTTTTAATTGATTAATTAAATTCAAGTAGTCCTTTACCTATGACCACATTTAGAATTGAAACTTGTGGTACTAAGCAATGCAGTTGTTAAGTGAGTCGCACCCAATTTTACAGCCTTTTTTTATCATGGTTAAGCAAATTACTACAGCAGTTAAGTGAATCAGGTAGTCATTAAGAAAATTTGGCTTCTCTCATTGATTTTATCAGTTGAAAGCGCTCTGAGAAGATTGAAAATGACGATCTTGTGACTTCGATAGGTATTCATAAATTCATAAATTTATTCATAAATACATGTTGGTTGCCAAGGACCCAAATTTTGATCACATGACTACACAGACACTGCAACAGTTGTTAAGTACGAGGACTGGTTATAAGTCACGTTTTTAGTATGGTTGTAATTCTGAAAGGTGGTTAAACGAATGGTTGTAAGTCAAGGACTAACGGTAAAGACATCATGAGCATTAATGATAATGAAGGAGCTAAATCTGAGAGCACGGAAACCAATGGTTCTGAGAATAAATAGAATCAAAACATAAACACTGAGTGGATCATTCTTGATTTCAAGGCTGGTAAGACAATGGCCAAAGTATTGACCTAAAAATTCAGGGCTAAAATTTAAATCTTTACCCCAGTTTAACATACAAAGATTGATTTCTGTGCTGTTCAGTTGTCCATTCTTCTGTGCATATGTGGCTTCTGTCTTGTCTGCAGTAAACTTGGCTAGCATGTTATGCCTCTTTCGCTATAAGCAAGTTCTTGAATATTGTGTCAAACATCTGGAGAGATGAGATTGAATGTCATGCATTTTCAACTTCAACCAGTATAGAGCTGGAAGGGATCTTGGAAGTCTTCTAGTCCAACCCCCTGCTCAAGCAGGAGATCGTATACCATTTCTGACAAGCGACTGTCCAGTTTCTTCTTAAAAACCTCCAATGATGAAGCACCCTCAACTTTGCCGTCAAGCTGTTCCACTGGTTAATTGTCCTCATTGTTAGGAAGTTTTTCCTTAATTCCAGGTTGGTTCTCTCCTTGATTAGTGTCCATCCATTGTTTCTTGTCCTGCCTTCTGGTGCTTTGGAAAATAAGTTGACCCCCTCCTCTTTGTGACAACCTCTCAAATATTGGAATACTGCTATTATGTCCCACGTAGTCCTTCTTTTCTCTAAACTAGACAAACCCAAATCCTACAACCATTCCTCATGTTTTAGTCTCCAGGCCTTTAATCATCTTAAAACATATGAAGAATGATTGCAGGATTTAGGTTTGGCTAGTCTAGAGAAAAAAAGGACTAGTGGGGACATGATAGCAGTATTCTTCTAATTTTTTGAAAAAGCAGAAAACAAATTTGGAACATGTTCTTAGTATAACATAGTAAAATGATCTTCATTTTCTTCTCTTATGGAGGCATACAATCGGGGACCTATAGAACAAAAAGTTATGATCACCCTGTATTGCTAATACTAATAGTACAGTATTGTTTTTAATGGTGTCTTTATCACAGAGAAATTTCCAACTGATTAAGAAATTGATTTTCTTTATTAGGTGAATTTCTATTAAAGGTGCCCCTTGCTTAGTCCATTAGGGATTTGCCTAATGATGGCAACTAGGGATGCTGGAATTGCTGTTGTTTATGTGACATCACAGCTTACAACTATATTGCTTAGTGGCAGAATTTCCAGTCCCAATTAGCATTGGCAAATGAGACTTTTGTATCTGGCTGCTCAAAAAGCATCTGAAATCCTGGATCTTAACGGCCTCATGCTTTTCTAATGTCTCACTACCTGACTGTGTGAAAGTATGTAATTACTGAATAGTAGCTTGGAAAATTCCTAACTTTGCAGTGCTTTGCCAAAATGTATTAATATATTACTAAGTGCAGTTGCACTATCTAAAACAACATATCCATTGTCAGGGAATTGCATTGGCAGTGTCAAAATGGAGTCAGAGACGCTGACAAGAACTTGGGGTTTTATATAAATAAATATATTTACAGTAAATAAGAGAGGAAAACAGGAGCATAGTCAGGTAAATCAATACAGTAGGAACATTATTGGGTAAATCACAGAGAGCACACACAGCACCCAGAGGAAAAAAGACAAGAAAGAAGGAAACTTCCCCTTTTTAATCACAACAACCAATCACAGCTCAAGTTGCCTTATGTAATGGCCAGCTGGCTTTAACCAATTAGCTATAACTGTGTGTTTTTACTCATTGTAAACTCATTGTAAACATTGTTAACAGCTATTAAATGTTAAATATATTAACATCCATGTATATTTATTATAATCTGCATACATGACTTTCAAATAATATTACCGCTAATGTAGTTCTTTGACAAACAAAATCTGGAAAAATATTTTAAATGCCTAATATCAGTTTCATATTTTGAGTCTATTTTTTCTAACTTTTGCCTAATAACTCCTCCCCATGTATGTAGCACCAAGTTGTGGGACTGAGAAAGCTAACAGACTTCACTTTCACTGATTAATAATCCTGTTTAAACTAGAATAAAATGGTTCTTTTTTTAAAAAATTAAGAACTTTTTTTTATTGAAAATAAGATTAGTATTTATCAGTCTTATTTTTTTAAAAATCCATGCTTTAAAAAAATTGCTATCATTTTGGGATGATGTTTTAAGCAGTAAATTATGCAAGTTCAGCTAAACTATTTCCTGTTTAAACAAAGAAAGAAAGGGGGAAAATGGAATAACATTCACTTCCTGAATGACAGCATTCCAATTCTGAGATTGGTTACAGTATAACTGCCAATCAGAAGCCTCCTTAGAGGGATGATTTCGAATGCTGTTTACACGCTTAGTGATTTTTCTTTCTCATTTCTGGTGTTGTACCACTTGAAAACATTCTTGATTTGTTCTGCTGGACAGCTGTATGAATGACCATAAAAGTTTACTTTCTGCACAGGATAGCAGCATGAAGGGAAAGGACTGTATGCTCCTCTGTAATTTCAGGTATGGTAATTGCCAGGTTGTTAAGAGAGGAAAGGACATGTTTCCCTATGGATAGCTTTTTCTTTTAAACTAATTTTATTAAAGCTTACAAATAGATTTTAAAAAAAACTAAGAAAAATATAAGAAGTTTTTTTAAAAAATAGTAAAGGAAAGTAGAAGACAGAAAATAAAACAGGGGGAAAAAAGAAAATATATAACAGATGACTCCTTAAGATTATATCTTGAATGTTGACTTTGTTTTTCAAATGTAGTTTTAGTGCTAATTATTTATGTTGCTATGTTGGCATGCATCGGTTGCTAGGATTAGACGGCAGTAAATACCCTCGCTTTCAAAATAGAAAAATTAAGTACAAATTAAAAACTACTGCACGGTTTGAGAAAATAGCGGTACAAGAAATGGTATAGGTGAGGCTATTCTGTTTATCAAGCATCATGTTAAAATGTAAGAAATCGTATTAAAAGTATTTTAACCTAGTTTGGCAGCTTATAAAATGGAATGAAACCTTTAAATGGTTCCAGATATTGTAACTTAAAGTACTGTTTTGGAAAAATCTTTATATACGGAAAAGGGACTATATAATTATATTGCAGTTATAAACTTATAAAGCAATACATAGTTTACATATGCTATAAAAAGTAAAAAGAAAGTTAATCAGAATTCCTGGGAGGTTCATGAAAATACGGGTAATAAGATTTACCACAGCGGAATACTGTGCAAGTCTTTAGTAATATTTTTTGTTTTTATGTTTGAAGAGCTGTGTTTGTAAATTTCCTGTGAGAGCCAGTTTGGTGTGGTGGTTAAGGCATCAGGCTGGAAACAGGGAAACACAAAGCCAGCCAATAATTTTCTCCCAGCCTTAGGAAGGAGGCAATGGTACTTTTGAAAAACCAGGAAAATTGCTGAAACTTGTTCAGGCAGCTTCCAAAAATTGGACAGGATTTGGTGGAAGAAAAAAAAATGTGGAAAAAAAATTAGCATAGAATATTTTGCAGAGGAAATGATCTGTCTTTGGGAACTGTTTATATTTTGGTTATATATACAATCGTCTCATTGTAATTTTAAAACTCCAAAGCGTTTTCTAATATAGTATGATTTATAATTATAACTAATGTTCAAGTCATCTTGCCAGTCTTCAATCAATCACCCAGTCTTATTAAAAGACAATCTTCACCCAGTTTTATTAAAAAGAAAATCAGTCAAGTAATAACACTTCTCTGGAAAAAGAACACAGGAAGGCTTAGATGCCTGCAATTGTAGAAGATCATGGAGAAAGGCGTAATAGAAATATAGTCTGTATTTACACAAACTGTTGCTGTCACTGAATGTTTCTCCCATCCTTTCCTAGAGTCTGCCAGCTGTGATTCATGAAATGATTCTTAGGCGCTGACTAATTCTGTGGTTTTCTTTTCCACTCCTCTCCTACATTCTTTGGAAAACTGTTGGGTTTTTAAAGGAGGACAGCATCTGTTAAACATAAAAAACAAACTTAACAAGCATAGAGAAAATTGTATTTCTCAGTGATATGCTTAAATATTCTCTGCAGATGTTTTTATTTCTTTCAGGCAAAGTATCCCTTACAAAGTAAAATCTAGCTTTTAAAAATATCGTTTTAAAAACTTCATATCTGTAGGATAGTGAACTAAATTAACATCTTTTGTGGATGTGTCTTTTTTACTCTAGATCGTTCAGAAAGAAATAAACCAGACCACCGTTCATCAGGGTAAGATTGTTTTTCTGTTTTTGTTCTGTTTATATTCTTCTATATTGTACTAAAAAGAATTAAGAAACTGTAATTGAATGAAAATATTAAAAACATTAATTTTGCATTTTAGAATTGCTCTGATAATTAAAGTGTATAAAGGATCATATTGAGTCCTTTCAAATTTTCAAATGGGGTAAACATTTTGTTGGCTCCATATGTATTCTCTTTCTATTTCTTGCATTTATAATATCCTTTATGTAGGACTGAAAAACAAAAAAGTGTTCTAAAATATGCATGACTTTAATAATTGTGACAAATGGAAAGAATTCTAATTTTTTGTAGCAGTGTTCAGTATGCCACTTAAAGGGCAAATGTTCCCTTTAGTCCAGAAAATTCCTGTATCCCTGACTCAGTACATTTTATAAACTATGATTAAAAATAATTAATACCATATCATAATCTGTGAATGTAGCCACTGAAAGTTGTAGGGACATTATGGAACTTAAAATGACTAGAATGTATTATTTTGTAGCATTTATTTTTTGTGTAATTAAGCATCCACATGTCCTTGTAGAATAAAATAGTTTATTAATTGATTAGTCTTATGATCTTGTCAATAAAATAAAAGATACACAATCTTTTTCTGGGATAAAATAATTAAAAGGAAATATAGTGATAAAATACATATGTGGTAATACAAGGAGTGCAGATCCTTATAGTTAAATGCATATCTCTCATCTTTTTTTGTCCTTTTGTCTACAACTTTACAGAACATTAGTCTCTGCTCCATTTTATCTATGATAATCTCAAAGATTATAAGCAATTTAAGATACCTCTTGAAGATATTAGCACCCAGTCAGTAAATGTAAACAGTTCATAAATAAGGAAGGCAGAGATTTAATTTATTTAATTTAATTTCAGATTTATATACCGCCCTTCTCCCTGAGGACTCAGGGTGGTGTACAGCCAAAATTAAAAAACATAGAATACAAACATTAAAAACAATTAAGAATATATATAAATTTGGATATGGTTCACTTGAAAATTGTTACAGTACTATATGGGTGATGGCAAATTATATTTTATAAATTGATATTTCTATATATTGATGTGTGCTTACCCATGGATATCACTAATCAATTAATTGGCAAATGGAAAATTTTACTTTTTTATAATTATAAAGAAACATGAAAGGGGTATAATCTGATTTGATTGCTGAGATAATGTTTTCTACCCACCAAGCAGTGGTGAAACCTGAACCGCTTTGCCACCAGTTCGTTGGCCGTGCATGTGTGCTGCACGTGCGCTGTGTGTGTGTATGTGTGTGCATGCGCAGTGCACACAAAATGCATGCTGCATGCGTGCGCATATACAGTATGCGCCAAACGCGCGGAAAAAGGCTTGGGAAGGTCAGTAGAACAGCGGAGGGGGAAACAGCTGTGCCGCACAATTTAGATTCACTAGAAAGCAGGATTTCCTGCTTTCTAGCGATTTTAAATCGTGCGGCACAGCTGATCATCGGAAATATTGGTTTGGAGGAACTGGTACGGTTTTTTTTACTACCGGTTCACCCGAACCACTAGTTTTTATCACTACCAGTTCTCTTGAACCGGTGTGAACCAGTAGCATTTCATTGCTGCCAACAAGTATTTTGTTTACTTTAAACTACTGAATGCTGAGCCCTTTAAGATATAATTGCTAAAAACTGTTGCAGTTTTCTCACATTTCAAGCTTGGAAATGTTTTTGACTAGGACAATGTCATATGTAATTTAACTAAGGGCAATAGGTGGCTTTAGGGCCATAGGTTGCTCAACCCTAGGTCTAGTTTAATATGCTGTAAGCATTGTTAGTCTTTGTTTTTTTAACACAAGAAATATAGGTGCCAACAGCAAGGAATTTAGTAATTACTTTACTTGACTCTTTTAGTGCATTCCTTTAGGTGACATGAAAGCTTTAATTGGCCTGCTACTCATGTAAGATATTTTATAATTATTTAAACTTAGTTGAAAATGTGCAGTAGGAAATTATCAAAGTTGAATCAAGCTTATAAAAATACACCACACTGAGGAGTATTGTGTTCATCTGTGTGACAGATCAGGACATTCATATCCCCAACAGATATGAAATGTGACAGCCCTGTGTCATATATTTTAGAACAGCGGTCCCCACCTTTCCAGTTTGGAGGCTTGGTCATCGGAGGGGGGAGGAAATGGTTCTTTGTGAGTGGCAGGCGCATGCAAGCAGGCACAGGTCCATTTGCGCAAATGGTGGAACCAGGCACTCACTGTTCACACAAATGGAGCTTTGCACACAAGCGTGAGTGCCTGCTGCTTGTGCAAGTGGAATGGCACGCGCAAGCACCCACCACTCACACAGCCTGGTTCCGAATGGGCCAAGGCCTGGTAGTGGACCACAGCCCAGAGATTTGGGGCCCCTGCTTTACATGTCACCCTTATAATTTACAGCAACTTATAAACTTCATGTTAAAGACACTTGAATATTCAGAGAAATATTCATGAAATGCCTCTGTAGATGTGGATGTTTTATGTGGATAAGACAACTCTTTTCACTAGAATGTATATTTTATCAGTTCTAATTTCTAATCCAGTATAGCATGTTTATTAAAGTAGCCAGTGCACAAAAGTCAGAAATGGTTTTAAAAATACAAATAAAACTGTAGTTTTGCTAACTGAACTTATCAAACTTAGTTGGCTAAACCTATCAAGAATCTTAATCTTTGAGGACATTTAATGAGCATTTTCTAACACATCAGACATAAATACAAACTGAACAATTAATAACCTCGGGTAATTTGATCAGGTATCTTTCAAGTGAATCTTTCAGTATCTGTTTAGCATCTGCCTGAGCTATTAGTATATCAGGATTACCAATATCCTGAACCATGAAAAGTTCCTAAGTTACATTTATTTGATTGTTCTTATGTTATTAAAAGTCAGGCTGTTAGAAACTATCCAGAGCCTTGGATAGTACAGTGGTCTAAAGCCCTGTTATTAACATCAGCTGCCTGCAATTATTGCAGGTTCGAATCTCACCAAGGCTCAAGCCTTCCATCCTTTCTAAGTAGGTAAATTGAGGACCCAGTTTGTGGGGGCAATAAGCTGACTTTGTAAATATACAAAAGTATGAAGGCTATTGCTTGGTGCATTGTGGGCCGCCCTGAGTCTCTGGAGAAGGGCGGCATATAAATCAAATAAAAAAACAAAACAAAACAAAAGAATCATTTTGAACAATGTGGTACTTGAATGATAATTTGAACTTGTACCAGTCTCTGAATGTTCAAATAATTCTATACTGAGGTTATTCTGGCAAGTCACTAAAGCATGTAGTTGTAAAGGTAGAGTAGGTATTTAAAACGGGTTTGGATAATGTTTCTGATAGGGTTTGACACACTCTTAAAAATGGTTTCTACCCCCTGCAAGTTACATACATGCTCAATGATAGTTACAATACTGGGAGTAAGACAAATAGTCCAGCCTTTTTGAAGTAGGTTGCAAGAGAGTTTGAAGAGCCATTTCTTTACACACATTTTAAGTATTTTAAAGGATAATGAGAATTGCCATAATCTCTCTTTTCCCAAGGGGAGTAAAATAATATAGCATCATTTTAGTCTCAAAGGTTTCCGAATGCCTTAAATATTGGCCTGTACATACTGAGGGTGACTTTGAGCTAGTTACTCTCTCACCCCAATCCATCTCACAGGGTTTTTGTTGTGGGGAAAATAGAAGAAGGAAGGAATATTAGATATGTTTGCCACCTTGAGTTGTTCGTAAAAAATAATAAAAGTGAGATACAAATAAATAAAATAAAAATACGTAAAAATTAAGGTAAATATTGGTCAGCACTTAAAAAATAGGATTGCATTTCATAAGTGTATCACAGGTTAGGATGTAAGAGAGTTGTGTTAGGATATAAACAAGTATTATTTTCTTCAATGTAATGTAGTAGAAATGTACCATAATTAGAGACAGGATAACATTAAACATTTTGTGACTATAGCTGTGCATACTATATTACTGCATTTGGAAAGACAAGTTTAGAAGAGGTGTGGTTATATCACACTAATTTAGAATGTCTGCACACTGCACATTCACAAATGGCCACTCTTACAAGTTTGTACTTCAAAATGTATAGAGAGGGTGTAACTCAGTTAAGTCAGGGAGAATTTGGAACAAGCTGTTACTGAGCAGAAAGATAATGTTTTTGTAGAAGAGATTCTTCCTGTTATAAAGATTTTAAAATCTTCTTAAAATTATCTGTAATACAAAATATAAAAGAACAGCTGGAATGAGTTCTCTGGATCTTAAATGCTTAAAATGTGAAGTCTTAAGTATTAAAATTGTTTAGATTCTGATCCACAAAGCTTATTCCCAAACACATTTGTTTTATAGCATTAATGCTTTAACAATGAATCTGTTGCTATCCACTTTTGTTGTATTGGAGCTCACAATGGTTTAATTTAATTTGATGTTTTTATCCTATCACTATACAATGTTTAAATATACAATGTTGTGCCTTAGTTTTATGTTGAAACCCCAAACTAATTTGTCCGTCTGGGAGAGCTACTATTTAAGAACAAAACTAATATGGTAAAGAATAATTCACCATTAATATTCTCATAGTAATGGTTTGAAATGAGAAATAGCTGAAGATCCAAAAAACAAGGCAGTGATTCACTCCTGTGTGAGATAATAGACTAGGGATTTTTAACCTCCTCTGTTATTATAAGGGCAACTCCAGATGCTTTCATTATGTTTTTTTTTCTCCTGAATTCTGGTTTGTGCTTGGGAATTAAGAGCTTAGATAATTGCAACAGTGATGAAGATGTGTTGTTGTTGACAACAGGTGACAAAAAATTAAAGATCCTTTTGCAAGCATCTTTTTAGAAACAACCTCTATCACATTTGGTAGATTTTATAATACCTATAGAAAAATTATTTTCCTCATTTTAGAAATTTCTATGAAAATATTCTTTCTTATCAGTTCACTGTATTTTCCTTAATAAGAGAAGGGGTTGTTTGTTCCTACTCAGAGCAGGAATCTTCAAAATTATAGTAGAAAACACACCCAATCCTCAAGGGACACTCTTATTGTTTGCCTTCACTTCTGGAGTTGCTGATCAAGTCACCTCAGATTTTTAAAAAGGATAGAAGCTGTAAAGTGAGAAGGGTTACCTCTTTCCGTCTGTTGATGATTTGAAAGGATCAGTAGGATTGCTGAAGTGATATGGTGCATTGAATAGGAAAATAGGAAATAAAAAGTAAAAAAAAAAGTTCTACTACAACATTGAGATCTATTGCCTCTCATTCTTGGGTAATGTATAACTTCCTGTATTATTGTCCCTCATAGTATATGGATTAATCTGTTTGTAATTAGATTTCATTACTGAAGTACAATACAATTATATAGATCAATTTAGTTGAAAAATGAAGCTTTCACATCTTTAGGTTAATGTGAAATATATTTCAGGATAAAAAGATAGAAAGGGAAAGAGAATCATAATATGTCAATTAACATTGTATTATGTGGATTTCCGCCACCAGAAATATTAACATCCTGCCTATGCTGGCCAGAAATTTTTGAAAAGGGTTTTATAGATATTTTTCAATAACTATGTGCATTCTATTGCTTTAACAGTAACCAGAGAAACTAAATGTTTGTGGTGACAACTGTTTTATTGTGTATATTTTTCTATGGTTGCCTTTTGTTTTTTATTTTTTGCTAAAGCATGCAGTAGATTAAACCATACAGATTAAAACAATAGAACATAAAATAGACTATATTACTTTTATATAGAATTACTTTCTCTAGTTGTCAGCCTCTGGAAGGGTTAAGGTCTGAGTGATCATATGAAGGATTCTATTTTAGTTAATAATTTTATTGAAGTTTTCAATAAACATAGTTAGAACTAACTAGAAGTTAAAAAAAGTCAGAAGGTACAGAAAAAGAAAAAGAAAACAAAAATAAAAAGCCAACAAAAACAATAATAAAAAGTGTTTTTCAACCTTCATCACATCGACATAAACTAACATACTAAATTTTCTACCTATTTTAATGTTACAAATAAAAAAAAATACTCCTCCTTATAGCCAAACTTTATCTAAACACAATTCACAAATCATCCTCTTTTCAAACATAGTTCATCAAAAAGTCTTTTAAGAGTTACCAGAAATATCAAACAAGGTTTATCCCTGGACAAATGGTTGAACTTTACATTCGTCCTTTTTGTTGTTCATAATCTTGACCCTAGAAATCTAAGCTGCTGGGAATAGTTGATTTGGAGCATCAGAATTTGCCTGTATGTTTCTCATTGTCCTAAATTGGTTTCTGGATTTTGGACTATATAGTCCAGATATAGTAAAATAATATATTCTACCAATATATATTGGTTAAAAAATCCCAGGGGAAAAAAAAAGAAATAAAAAAACCAAAATATATTGTCTGCAAAAATATTTATCTATACATTTCAAGGATGATACAATTTTTGTTATTAAATTGGTAAACAACTGAATGTTTTCCTGTAGGCATGAGCCAATCCCTGTAGTTCTCGTTTCCATAATTGGTTTCAGTCAATCAATGAAGAAGGAAAATTTTTAGTTTTTCTGCAATTCTGTTCATTTGCAATAATGACTATAAGTAGTCCTCGATTTACAATCACAGTTGAGCCCAAAATATCCATTGCTAAGCAAGGAGTTGTTAAATGAAATTTGCCCTATTTTAACGACCTTTCTTGCCATAGTTGTTAAGTGAATTACTGCAATTGTTAAATTAGAAACAAAGTTGTTAAGTGATTCTGGCTTCCCCATTGACTTTGTTTGTCAAAAGGTCACAAAAGGTGATCATATGAGCCTGGGACATGGCAATCGTCATAAATACATGCCAGTTGCCAAGCAACTGAATTTTGATCACATGACCACGGGAATGCTGCAACAGTCTCAAGTGTGAAAAAAAATCATAACTCACTTTTTATAGTGCTGTTGTAATTTTGAATGGTCATTAAAAATGATTTCAAATCGAGGACTACCATAAGCAATGTTTTTGAATAATTCTATACTAGACGATCTGTATTTTTGCATAATATGTAATTATATTTTTGTTCTACTTTTCATTTTTAAGCCAAGGTCCCTTGTCATCTATTAAAGCAGCAATCAAGAGAAGTAAGTAGATTTTTGGTCTGTTATATCTATCTGATGAATGCCAAAGAGATGAACAAATGTTTATTAACATTTTCATTAAATAGACTCCAGGTGCTTTGATTTTTAGTGTTGTTTGTAAGTTGCTTCACCATTGCAGATATATTGTGTTTCTTCCCTGCACTTTCTGCCATAGATATTTCAAATTCCAGGATTGATTATCACCATTATACATGATCTGATTCTTGTTGTTTAGTTTAACAGATAAATTTGTTTCTTTTTTAGCTCATTTAAACAAAATTCATGATAATTTATCAAAATTGTGTAAGTTACATGCAACATATTTTGATAAAAATGGGTGAAATTATTCAGATCAGTTATTTTCCTTCCCACCGAACATACCTGCTTAAAAAATGTTGATAGGTAGAGTACTTTAAATGTATTTCTTTGCTTATATTTCATTCTCATTTTTTAGTATAAAAACCTGAGTTAGATTGCAGTTTGTTATTTACTCATTTTATGAAACTTGAATTTGCATTTTACATTTACATTTACATTACATCTCCAGCAAGTTTGGAAGAAAGATATCAGAAGTTCTATTTTATATTATCTGACTTTAGAGTATTTGATTTCTAGTCTGTAGTTAATCTGAACAATGTTGGTTGAATGTGTCACTACCAAAAATTAAAATATGAAATTGGCCAAGATTTCTTTGAATTTGGATGATGAGGAAATTTATAGTTAATCCAAAACAAACTTTTTCAAAAATTCTCTTTGTAAAGGAAGAAAAAAAACAACTGTTGTAAAAGTTGCTATGGCTTGTTATTGTGATGCTAAGTTATGGTTTAATGTTAATTCTGAATCAAAATTAAAAGCAGGCTGATAGAAGTATTACATGATCACACCTGATCTGGAATCCAAAGGAAAAAAATCTGATTCTTGCTTCTTCTGTCTAATAAATGTCAATATTCAATTTATTTTTTAGATGAGCTTGTTACCATCTCATTGTATTTAGTGGTTGTAAATTATACTGTGATATAGCATAGTGGGATATTATTAGCATTCATTTGATTTTAGGAGTTATTTGAATAGCTGAAAGATATTTTTATTTCTAGTGTTTTTATGTCATTTCAGTCAGTACAAATCTAAGCAGCTTACAATATCAACAGTGTATATCAGAAAATAAATCAATATAAGTTTATTTATAAAGCAACAGCTTATATAATAGCAACAGCAAGTGAATAAATATAACTTTATGGATAGTATCAACAGCTTGTATAATAGCAACAGCAAATGAATAAACATTAATTGATAACCATGACAATAACACAAATGCCATCTTATTATAATCAGTCAAAAATTGTATACTTTATTAATAGTGCCACCATTGTTCACCACAGGCACAATTATCTCTTACCTCAGGGTTGTGAAGATCCAGGCACAAATCATATATATTATGATATGGTGTTCTACTCCAGCAGCCCCCTCCCCCCAACTTTTTGGATGCCAGGGACTGGTTCAATGGAGGCTGGTTTTTCAGCGGATGGGAGGGGCGGCTGGTTTCGCATGTTGCCTGATTGGGGACCCTTTTTCTATTCAACAGAGCCCCTGCAGAAAATGCTTGCTTCTGAGTGTCTTCTCATTATATTTCATATGGGTTGGACCTCTGAGCAAATGTTCTCTGCATGAATTCTTTGGTTGGATGGATTGGCTCAGGGATGAAATGCTCCCGGTTTGGACCGGCTCGGGGGAGTAGGTAGCAATGGCGGTGGGCAGTTCGGAGAATCGGTACCAAAAATCCCTGCCCATGCCCAGCTGAGCCACGCGATCATCAGAGCCTTTTTTTTCTTTTAAATGGCTCTGACGATCCAAGCTCTGACGATCCCAGCTGAGTTGCCTGCTAATCAGGCAACTCAGCTGGGATCGCCGGAGCCATTTAAAAGCATTTTTTACATGGTTTTACATGTAAAAAATTGTTTTAAAAGTAAAAAAAAAATGGCCACGTCCACCAAGTCACATTACCCTCCTACCACCAAGCCACGCCCACAGAACCGGTAGTAACAAATTTTAGATTTCACCCCTGGATTGGTTCTATCATCCCACAGATAAACAGGCTTCCAGCCATGAGAATTTTAAAAGTGATAAATAGCGCCTTGAACTGCAACCAGAAACAGAATGGCATCCACTGTAGCTCCTACAATAATGGGTGCAATAGAACTACCTGTAATCCCTTTAACATGTGCATAGCCAAAATTTGTATCAGTTGTAATCTTGAGAAGATCTTCAAGGGCAGTCCCATGTAGAATGTATACTATCATTCCAGTAGTGAAATGTTGGTGTGAGCAACTGTTGCCTGTACTTCTGGCTCCAGATAGAGTAGAACCTGGCGGGCTAGCTGCAGCTAGATAAAGGCTACCCCCGAGTACAGGTTTCACTGCCTATTCCAATAGCAGCTGAGAGTTCCAGAGGACCCACAAATTGTGCACTAGCTCTTTCTAGGGGAGCACAGCCACACATCTACCCCAGGCCACTTGAGAGATGTGGCATGCTGATCTGTTGTCTGAAAACTATAAGGCTTAGAACCTTAGCAAGATGGAATGGCTCAGAAGTCACGTACTGTCTGACAAGGCCAACTTTCATGCTGTTATTTGCATTGTAATAACTGAAAAATATACTATTTGAAGTATATGAAGTAGTATGACTATATTAATTCAGGTTTAATGATAAATTATTTGTAATGTTCTAGATCAGTGATGGCTAACCTTTTTGCCATCGCGTGCCAAAAGTGGGGGGAACACGGGGTCAAACGCACGCGTGCCCACATCTATAATTCTATGCGCCCCACCCCCCCACATGCTCCCCCCACTTTTGGCACGTGATGGCACGGTGGGCCCGGTAGGCCTGTTTTTTGGTCTCCCCAGGCTCCAGAGCCTTTTTAGGAGCCTGGAGAGGGTGAAAACGGCCTTCCCCACCCACCCAGAGGCCCTCCGGAGGCCAGAAACAGTGTGTTTCCTGACTTCTGGTGGGCCCAGAAGGCCCAAAAATCAGCTGGCCAGCGCACGCATGTGTGCCGAAGCTGAGCTCGCGTGCCCACCGATATGGCTCCACGTGCCACCAGTGGCACCCATGCCATAGGTTCGCCATCACGGTTCTAGATAATATAAATAAGTGGTGGACTAAATTGAGTCTGATAAACGAATACTGTTTCACTTCCTTTTCATCCCTTTACTCTTAAGCATTTTTGTCAAATTCTCACATTCTTTTACTTCAAACTAACATTGTTGCTTGTATCGAATTGTCATATATATAAATAAAATTTTACTAAAACACTTTTCATATTTCCTGTAACCATTTTTCCAATTTTCCAATCAAAGTAACTTTCCCCCAACTTTTGGAGGGGAGGGGGTTAGTATTAAATTAAAGAGAAGAACCGAAGTTTCTCAAGATCAGAGTTTTTTTCAGAAGATATTTTTAGGACAACTGTTAATGACATTAACAGTTCTAAAAATGTTTGTCTCTATTAATGAAATTTGTGTCTCATGTCTTAATTGGTATAATATTTCAACAAAAATAATTACATGCATTGGAAGGAACTTTTTTCAGAGTGCACATAAGTTTGTTGTAATGTTGTCATCTTGATAGCATATTAATCTTCCCCATCTTTCCCTTTATATACATTTGTCCTGTTTAGTCCCACTGAACACACTGATTATGTGAGCATATGTACAGATGAGCATTTGTGCACATACTGAAATTTGTTGTATTCCTCCCTATATACTTGTTTCTTTTTCTTTAAAATAGAAGGAATGTTTTCCTTTATGTATAGTTTATCTACAAACAAGCATTTTCATGCTTGGTTTCTCTCTATTTGCAAATATCCACAATTATTTCCAACGAAAGCTTTAACAAGACAACATTTCATGAGATTATGTAAAACGTTATTACCCCTTCCAAGTATGCAGTAGTTCATACTACTGCAGTAATATACAAAAGTATGAAGGCTATTGCTTAGCGCATTGTAAGCCGCCCTGAGTCTCCAGAGAAGGGCGGCATATAAATCAATTAAAAAAAAGAAAATGTGACATTATAGTGAGTGCTTATGCAGCAATTTTACTTAAGTTTGTTATATATAAGTATGTACACATCACATGCACAAAGTGCATGCATACAGGCATATTTTATTTATTTATTATTTACTACATTTTATGCTGCCCATCTCCCATCTACAAGATGACTGTGCTACTCTGGAATATTATTATGAATAGCTGGTAACTTTTACAAAAGGATGCACACAATTATTGTATGCATGCTTACAATATTTTTGTTTGGAAAAGCGAATAGGGAAGGTTGATGAGGAAATGTATGGCAGTGCCTGAGTTAGAACATGTTTTGTTCTCAATTGTCTTTAACCTGCATTTTTGTTTAAGTTAGACTGCCTATTATAAAACTGACAGATTGAGTTCCTTCCTTGAGCTGGTGAAGCATTGAAGTTGTGCAGTGCTTTCTGGAATTGTTGAAAACAGGCTATGTATTAAAAATGTGTGGCTTCAGTGATACCTGAAATCATTGCACAGCTTCAGTGCTTTGTGGGTTCAAGGAAGGCAATGCAGTCCACCATTTTTAGTAATAGGTAACCCATTTGTAACTAGGGGTTGCCTTTAAGTTGGATGTTCTTAACCTGGACACTATTTGTATGCATGCAAAAGAAATGGTTTAGCATTTATTAGGTTTCAGTGAGTATAGTTCCATAGCCCTGGGAGAAAAATAATGTTATTATATTTCATCAAATTAGATAAATTACACCAAGAGATTTTGAGTGACTTAATGTCCCTAAGGCTGAAGAGGACTTGAAGCTGGATCTCCCCATACCTAGCATAACAATCTAATGCCCCAGAGATCCTTATCTCACTGCCAGAAAGCTTTTTAAACTCAAGACATTCTCTAAAGCAATTTCAGTTAAGACCACATGACTAAAATGGAAAAGGAGATTTTGTTTACAAGCAGAAATTATTTATACATGGATCTTGACTGACAATTTTCTGTCAGATTTCTTATGTGTGCAGATTTATATGAAGCATAGTGAGCCTTTATCTTTTAAAAGCAGGGATAGATTATGATAATAACAAGAGACAGATTGAGTTTCTCAAAGATAAATCTGTTTATCTGAGTGTCCAAAGCCCCAGAGAGTTAACACAACCCACCTGGCCTCTAGGCAACACACCTACAAGTACTCAAAGGCTAGTACTCAGTTTACTATATCACTCTTCCCCTATTTTACTACAGCTTTACTACAACTACTACACGGCTTCTCTATGTAAACCCTACTTCTGAAGAACAGTAACTCTTCTATTTTCTTTAGGCTGCTTTGGGCTGTTTTAGTTTCCCAAACAACCATAAACTATCTTCCCTCTGATTCCCATGCCAATACCACCATACTGGGCTGTGTCTCTACTCAGCTCTTATAGCCACACGTGGCTGGCTATTTTGCAGGCAGCCTGTCCTCTGACACTGAAGGAGAGTATAAAAGGAGCATGTATTTTTCCCAGAAAAAGTCATTAATAAGGAAACAGGAACATCTGTTGCAAAATTGATGTTTTACTAAGATAGAGAAATCAAAACAATGTTTTGCTATTGTAGAACATGGAAGTTTTGAGTAATTCTGCTATCTTCAATTAATACATGAGTGTTTGAAGAGTCAGGGGAAAAAAGTATCAACAACTTCAAAATTAGGAAGTTGTTTAATTCTGTTGTTTAAATAGATAAAATATAAAGCTGCTGGTTATTTTTCTCCCCTCCTTTTTAAAACCAGATTTGAATTTTAAAACTGGCATTTAAAACACTGCCAGAGTTCATTTTATGGGGAAACATACTATGATACCCTTATCTGACTAACAAAGACAGTCTAATGGATCTTTACTGTTCACCTGGTTTGTTCTTTTTTCTATTTCTTTTTCTTCTTCTGTAACCCTTCTTTTTCTCCTTTAGCACTCATGAATAGTGCACCTCAAATATGCCCCGTAGAAGAGGTATGTCTTTTCTAACTTCCCCACCTGGTGCTTTGCTTCTATAAATTTTAAATGGTGCAATTAGAATAATTTGCTGCTGCTTAATGAAACAAGATTTTCCGCTAAATCATGTTATCTGGAAAATACTCCTTCTAATTTGCTATTGTTTTAATTATATACGATAAATATATATATATATGTATGTATATAAAAATATACAAAAGTATGAAGGCTATTGCTTAGCGCATTGTAAGCCGCCCTGAGTCTCCGGAGAAGGGCGGCATATAAATCAATTTTTTAAAAAAATGCAAATGATTTCATTCAAATAAAATTTCAGTTATTTTAATAAGCTTTGTAATGAAAAAATCTATAGTTAAGCCATTTTACATAATGAAATGTGCTCTAATATATACCTAACATAAGAATTAATTTTTTATTAGTAGTAATATTGTCTGAATCTTACTGAGGTTATGCTTAGAATTATGGTATTACTGGATATGTCCACTTTTCGTTTGTCGTTTGAAAGCACAGACGTGAAATGGGGGTCTCAGAAAAGTAGAACAAATTGATACAGCCAATCACACAGGGGTGGGCTGCTGGGGGTTCGCAGGGGTTCGGGAGAACCTCTAGCTAAGATTCTATGCAGTTCGGAAAAATCCCCAAATCCCACTCCTGGCTGGCCCCACCCACCCAATCCCGCCCCTTGCAGGAGTCCCCACGTGACCCGTTTTAGATGCAGGTAAGTGCGGGGTGCACATGGAGGCTTGGGAACAGCAAAAAAATGGGCTATCGGAAGTTTGGGAAGGCCAGAAAAAGGTCCGTTTCCGGCCTCTAGAAGGCCTCTGGAGCCTGGGGGGGGCCATTTTCGCCCTCCCAGAGGCTTGAAGGAAACCTCCGGAGCCCAGGGAAGGCAAAAACGGCTCCCCATCAGGGTGCAGGAAGCCGACTAAGCCATCATGGCCACACCCACCCAGCAACCAGGCAGAGAACCCCTTGCTAAAATTTTTGAAGTCTACCCCTGCAATCACATATTCTTTTGGTTCACATAGTATGCTAAGTCAAATATGATGAATATATATGATGATGGATGTAGTAAAACCTGTTGAATATATATGATGGATCACTAAGTAATTTCTGATTTATAAACAAGACGTGGCTCATTTAATAATGCTAAGCTAAAGTTCATATGGTTTAATTGACTGTGGATATTTCTCATATCAGACTTTTTGCCTTTGTACTAAAATGAAGTCAAATCAAGTATATGTGAATGTTAAAGACCTTAATAAATCAACCATGTATAGTATGCTTATAGTTTAATATTGTGGGACTATATTTAATATTGTGGGACTATATTCTAGAATTATAGAATTCTCTAGATATTGTCTCATGAGGTATAAGGATTGTCTAATGAAAATTCCTTAATCTCAGAGCCATAAGGAGATGCTGATCAAATGCTGGACTCAAAAACACTTTAATCATGTGTTTTGAATTAATTAAATAATTAATTAATGATTTATTTATTTTTTTGATAGTCACCTATGGATAGTAATCATTTCTGAAGAATTTTGGGAAACACACTTTAAATATTATGTTAGCAGTAGTAAAAACTGAATTGTTTGTCTTTTTTTTTAAATTAGCTTCTCGGACAACTTATCACAGTGAACAGCAAAGAGAAAGAAGGTATGGTTAATAATTACTCCTTCATTTGTAATTATTCTACCAATAAAATAAGTGTAAGAAGTGACTTATAACATATAAATGAAAATGTTATAGAGTATCTAAATATTGCACTGGGTATCTTTTATTACATGTGTTTAAAAATGAGACAATAAATAGTTTTAAATATGTTTTCTTTGGAAATTGTATTTTAAAATCGATCCTCTCTCCTGTGGCATATTCATTGGACTGCATTAACTGAAAAAGAGATTTGGGATGGGAAGAACTCATACAAAGTTTCAAGTACTTTGTTCTTTTATTTATTTAATTTCTACTCTTTCTGTCTAATTCTTCAACAATCAGGATGGCATCTAGTGATTAAAACTTAATGTAAATTAAACTAATAATACAGTTAAAATGAATATTGATATTAAAAGTTTATAATAAATTAACAATTACAGCCTTGACAGAAGACAAGTGATTGGGAAAAGTAGCTGGGTGAAAGATTTTGCTATGTCCACAGATGCTGTTATCACAAAGTGATAAATCAAATCTGTGGGAAATTCACGCTTTAGATGCCCAAAATTATATTGGCTGATTGTTTAGAGAAGGCATGGCCAACCTGCAGCTCATGGGCCTTATATAGTGTGGGACAGCTACTAGTGCAGCCCCACAAAGCAATAAAACAAATAGAAAAATAAATGAAGTTTGTTATTCATATATATTAACTATATTACATATTTTATACGCGGCCCACGATCATTTTTAAATGTGGTACGGGCAAACCAAAAGCTTGGACAACCATGGTTAAAGCAAATCTATGTGGTATTTCAAAAATTCAAAAATTGAATTCTTGCCAAGTGTAAGAATGTTGGAAATTTTATTGGCCTCCCTAGATATAGGCAACTAAAACATAAGGTGGTAAATGGACTTATCTATGGGCACTAATGGGTTGAAGAATGAAAACAGCTGTTTCCCAGCAACTGAATTAGAAAAGCCCAATCACTTTCCAAATATTGTGTAATCATAAATGACTGAATTTGGTCCTGATCTTTTCCCCCATCCAGACGCCCTGAAATCACAATAGTTGCAGCTGAGCCACTTGGACCATCCTCCTGGTTTCCAGGTGGAAACCGTGTCCCTCAACAAGGGCTACTGTTCCAGTCAACGCATAGCCAAACGCCTTGGAGAACCACTGAACTTGTTACAGCAGAGGTGAGGAAGCACAGGGTTTCCTTCCTGGTTCAAGTTGGTGTTTGTTTGAGCATTATAATGTAGTGAAATAACTGTAGTATCAGAATTCATTGTTAGCAGCATTTAGGACATGAACAGTGAGTTCAGGAGAAGAAATGGTGAACTCAAGAGCAAAAAGTAGAAATAACGATCATGGCATAATAAAAAGCCAGCAGGTAGATTGGCTTTTGAAATTCCTCTCTGAACTAGGAAGAGAATTTGAGATTGCCATAAATTCTTCAGACAATTGCTTCTCGTGAGGCAACTATGAGACTGCAGTCTCTGGCAATTTGGAGCTCTGAAAAATAAGGGAACACAGGTAGTTCTTGACTTAAAACAGTTCATTTAGTAAGCATTCAAAATTACAACAACACTGAAAAAAGTGACCTCCCCCCCCCACTTATGACCATTGCAGCATCTCCCTGGTCACGTGATCAACATTCAGATGTTTGGCAATTGGTTCATATTTATGATAGCTGCAGTGTTCTGGGGTCATGTGATCACCTTTTGCAACCTTCTGACAAGCAAAGTCAATGCGAAAGCCCGATTCATGTAACAGCTACTAATACACTAATATAACAGCTGGAGTCATTCACTTAACAACTGTGGCAAGAAAGATGGTGAAGTGGAGCAAAATTAAAAACACTTAACAACATAAATTTTGGACTCAGTTATGGCTGTAAGTCAAGGACTATCTGTAGTCATTTTGCTCTAACCCCAGTTGATGCCTTCAAAAGACACTGGGTTTACACACTTCCTTTATTAATCAGTATTGGAAATTGCTTGTTAGCTGCTTTTCAATTATTAGGAACCTTTCCATTGACAAATTGTATAGTGAGTGTCAACCCTCCTTGGTAAACCAAACAGGAAACAGAAGACTAAATGAACTAAATCTACTTGATTGCAAGGCTACATTAATAATGTCTGAAAGTACAAACTTTGCATCCTCCACTTTTAATGCTTGCTCCGTTAGGGTGGGTCTTTCCTCAGTTTCCTCAGAGCATAAAGTGACTTGGGCTGTTATTTGATTGTTTCCTAAGCAACATTTCTTCTCCCCTTTCTTCAAGGTCACCCATGTATTCCATTACATTGAGTTTCCATCAATCCTTAGCAAAATACATTTTCAATACAAGTTTACAGCCTTAATTTTTTTTTCTGGAATAAACATCAAAAGAGTGAAACTTTTATGAAAAAAATAAAACTTTGATTTTTAGAAAGTTACAAATGGATTAAGGGTCCAGGTAACTTTGAAATAAGATTTTAGAATTAATTATAAGAGTCCTCTTCATGGGAAAATGCTTTGGTTTTGATTTTTTTTTTTTAAAAATGATACGATAGGATTTTGTGGCTTGGACATTAGAGGGAACCAAAAAGAAGAAATATTACCATTAAAGGAGAAGAATTCTTAATTTTGACTTGCTAATATAGGATGGAACAAAATATTTTAACCTTCAACATATTAAAGGATACTTTTTGAACGATGGACCCAGAAGTTAATTTTAAGAGTGTCTGCTTCTACAGATAGATTATGTTTAAAAGATGTTATGGAAGAGGAACAAGTTTTACCGGACACTGAACTGAAGCTGATTTGAAGGTGAATTTGAAGATTTAAATGACAAAATGATATAAAAAAAGATTACATTTTGCATACAAAAGAAATCAGCTGATGCCTTAATAATTAATAAGGATATATACATAACAAACCCAAGAGAGTGACCTGGATAATTTTCCTATATTGTATTTACAAAAGATGCTTGTTAAGGCGTAGAAAAATTTTGGGAGAAAAAATAACAAAGAAAAAATGAAAAGAAACAAAGTTTTAGAGGAGGGGTGTCAAACTGGCGGCCTACAGGCTGGATGTGTCACATGCAGGCCACGCCCACCCTGGCTCTACAAAGGCAAAAAAGTCACGTGATGTGATAGTTTGTCACCCGTGTTTTAGAGCATTATTTGAAGGGACGAAAGATCAAAATTCTTAAAAGTAGAAGGAATATAAAGTTGTTTTCTGTAATCATGGTTAGAATAGATGTTGTTATCTCTGATACCTCTCAATGTTACATTAGCTGATCAGGACTGAAATGATGAGACTTTAAAGATTTGTTTTTAGATAATAGATGGGATATGGGAAGAAAGAATATATTTTAAAAGAAGGTAACAAGTTAACTAAAATTGTTTATGCTTGTGATGAAAGGGGGGGAAATCATTTATTTCTTTTCTTTTTGTTTGCCATATTATCTTTTTCTTTTCTATTGTTTTGTTTTCCTTTTCCTTTTTTTGGATCTTTTTTCCTTTCTCTTTCTTTTTTCTTTTAGTTTGTATTAGTTTTTTTAATCACAGTTGGAATTTTAGTAAAATTACAATTAAAAAGCATTTAGGACATGGACTAGGATTTTGTACATTTGAAAATGCTGAATTTTTAACATGAATAATGTGTACATTTGGTATTTTTATTTTTCAGCCACCTTCATATGAGCAGGTAATCAAAGAGATCAATCAAGTGCCAATCATCCCAGCCAGCAATAATAATGCTGCCTGTGCTGCTAATTCTAGATGTACTACTACATCTTCAACACAGACTGACTTTCCAGAAGAGATAATCAGCAATTTGCCAGTAATAAATGTGAAAAATAATCTGTCTGTTATCTCTGAATGCAAAAATACTCCAGGTATGTTGCTGTTAATTTTAGTTGGATGATGTTTAAAAGGATTGTTTTGGATAGAATTTTTTTTTGATAGATGTATTATGCAAAATATATGTTGAGTTGGTTTCAGCTACTATTTGTGTGGATTGACACAAAAGTCTTATAACTGAAATAAGATGGCAATGGTATATGTCCGTGATGGCGAACCTACGGCACAGGTGCTACAAGTGGCACGTGGAGCCATATCAGTGGGCACACAAGCTCAGCTCCGGCATGCATGTGTGCGCTGGCCAGCTGATTTTCAGGCCTTCTGGGCCCACCAGAAGTCAGGAAACACGCTGTTTCTTGACTCCGGAGGGCCTCTGGGGGGTGGTGGGGAAGGCCATTTTTGCCCTCCCCAGGCTCCTAGAAAGGCTCTGGTGCCTGGGGAACAGCGAAAAACCGGCCCACCATGTCATCACATGCCAAAAGCGGGATGGAGCATGGGGGGCGAGGCACACAGAATTATGGATGTGGGCACGCGTGCATGTGACCCCCCCCCCCTGCGTTCCCCCTGCTTTTGGCACATGATGGCAAAAAGGTTAGCCATCACTGGTATATGTAATAACATGTAATGTATGCCACCAGGGCTCACTCATACAATTAGATTTTCAGAAATGAAATGGTACTGGACTTTTATTTAGATACTCAAGCTTAGATATTGACATAGATATTGGGTAATTGAAAAGTACTGGGTAATTGAACATCTAGGAGAATATATCAAAAATACTTTTCAGAAGTTATAAATGTATAAAAAAGCTATAAAATATGAACTCGGGGAAAAGATCTTTCTTTGCCCATAATATCCAAATTTGAAATTCCAAACTTCTTCCAAACTGAAAATAATTTTCCAATTACTTAAAGAAATAAACAAATATTTAGCCAAAGACTACCAGAAAGAACATATTTTGCAAAAAGATTTTTCTGGTAAAACAAATATACAGTAATTTTTATTAACAAAATTTCAGTGCCAATCCAATCCCAAAGGTGTATATCTCAACATTGTCATAAAAAAATCCACCCACAACACATTTTGTATCCCACCAGTAAAACAGTCCATCAATGTTACATATGTATAGTTGGTGATCCCCAATTATCATGATTGAAATTACCAAAAATAGTTTAAAGAATCTTACACCAACTTTATCAGCAAGTAAATTCTAATGCACAGACAATTACTTTAAAGCTCATATCTGGTTAAGATATAGTAGTGAAAAGTAAACATATATAGGCTTAGTTAAGATATGATCTAATTAAAGCTTTTCCCAAATTAAATAAATTCTAGTTTATGAATGAATTATCTGAGTCATTTATATTTGTATATAAGTAAAGTATTTATGAAGCATATTTTATTGGAATTTATGGCACAGTTATTTTAGTAGATACTGACCAAAGTTTAAAAGATAATTTTTGCATATGTTTTCAAAATATGCTTGAACACAATGTTCAATTTCAATAAGTTCTTACATGAAAGAAATTGTATAATCTATTTGCTCTTAGCACTGATATTCTGCAGATAATTGTACTGATTCTATCACTGCAGGACGATTCTATGCAATTATTTATTTTAAAAACGATTAGCCTAATGCAGTGTTTCTCAACCTGTGGACCCCAGGGAGATGTGATGTCACCAGAGGAAATATGTGAAGGCCTGAAGAAATGTTACTTAAATTCTTGGCGGTCTGTGGCCATGGTGCATGTCCACAAAATATATTTAAAGGGGGGACTGTAGTGAAGAAAAGGTTGAGAACCACTGGCCTAAGAAGTTATTTGATGTTGCAATCTTTCAATGAAACCTATTGTATATGTACATTGCTTTTTTACAGCTATACATATTTCTCAGAAGCCACCTAGACCTTCATCATCTCTGATAAACAGCAATCTTCCCATAAATGAACAACTCTTAGTTATTTTAGAAGACCAGACATCTCAAGAGAAGTCTAATGCTGCAGTATGTCCTGTGCCAAAACCAAGATCAAAGGGCAATCTGAAACCAGTGGCTAAAGACAATCAAGCAAACAATCAGGAACAAACGAGCCCATCAAGGAGCGAAAATGATGAGTTAACTAATCCTTTGATGTTCCTACTAGACAATAGCCTTAGGGAAAGTCATATAGTAATGGACAGCATGGATACAGACAAGAACCAAAGTAACATATTATCACGGATTAAATCATTTGAGATGCAAGGGAACGTTGAAGCTTCGGGACTAACCAAGAAACCAGAAGCATCTCCACGCTCATTAGGCCCCAAACCTATCATTAGTGCAAAAAAGCCTGTAGTGCCACCAAAGCCAGGCGTTAACAGAGCATCGGGAGAATGGGAGTCTTGGACAGAAAACAAGCAAAAAGTTGCCTCCCAAGAGAAGCCTCTTCAGACTGAGGAAGTTGGGAGCAACATTATAACCAAGCCTGAATTGCCAAAGAAGCCAACGTTAGTGACTGTAAAGAGTAATAGCAATGGGCTCCTTAATTCAGGAACTGGATCAGCTTTGGAGAATACTGATGGACAGAGAAAACTTCCCATTCCTGCTCCTAGGCCACTTCTTCCCAAGAAGTCCGTCTCTTTTGAAAGTCCTTCCCTTCCTATGCTTCCCCTGAAACCAACAAGTACTGTTCCCAAGCCCTCTATAGCTGCCCAATCAAATGCCTTTAGATCCCCAGTGGAGTGTTGTCCAAGCAATGTTACAGCATCTCCAATGCAAAATATTACTTCTGCAGAAGGAGATCTGATCAGCTTTGACGACAATGTTTTATCGTTTAACCCTGTCAAGGCTGTTCAAGAAATTTCTCATTCAGAATCAGGTAAGCTTTAAAAAGAGAAAATGAGCTTTTGTTTTAAAAAAAAAAGGGTGGTATAGTAAATGCAGGCGCATTTCAATAGCAACATTAGTATGTATATAAGAGTTATGAAATCAAACTCAATCTGCAAATGTTTCTGTCTATAATGGATTTGGTCGGATGCACTGGAGAGTTTTTCAGTTGAGATCTATGGTATCAAATCAGTGCCTATTAAAGATTACAGTATTGCTGTTTGACTTTATCCTCCAAATACATGGTTTGCAGAATTACTGGATTTTTGTTTGCTTGTTACTATCTTCCATGTTCTCCAGGTAACAGAAATGTGATAAAAGTAGATGCTATTAATTTGAATTACAATAGGTCAAAGACTCCAGATAAACTTTCAGATTATAGCCAGGATTGGTTTGTATGCTTAACTTTAAGGAAGCTGTATTCTGGAGTGGCCCTCCTTATATTTGCTTTCTTAGAAAACATGTGCTTGAATTAGATCAAAGGAAAACATTGTTTTAAAAATACTATTGCCACATCTAACAGTAAATACTGTAAATTGCAAGTTTCTGTAAATGTTTCAAACTGGGTAACATTTGGTCAGGAATTTCACTCCTGAGTAGCACTGATGATGTTACCTAGTTTGGGTAATGAAACGTCTGCAAGAAAACAACCAAGCTCAGGGAGCACCAAGGACCTCTCATTTCAACCCTGGACTACATTCTCCTTTATTTTATTCTTTCTGTTCTGCTGTCATTATTCCTTTTGTTGCTTATTATCTGGAACCCCTCCAATTCTCATTACACCTTTTCTGCTTATCTATCTGGATCCCCTCCACCATTTTGCATATTTGAAGGGGAGGGAAAGACGATATATTGTATAATATATTTTATACTATCCGGTATAGTAGTAAACTTTTAACATTTTTTTCAGATTATTCTTAAGGCATAAGCATGCACATATTTGGTATATTTCATAATAATTTGATTTCCAATTTCTCAAATCCTCTCTAATTAAAATTTGTAAATATTTGGTATTCTTTGAATTATGAAATTTTAATTATTTCAAATACTGACAGAATTATCCTTGTTCAGACTTTACAACAAATAGAACTGAACATTAGTCTGTAATTGAACAGAAAAAACAGGCACTGGCTAATAAGGCTTGCATAAAAAGTACTAAGTTTGAGATCTGATAATAACATTGAGGAGCTATGTATCAGAGAGGTTAAGAGCTAAATAAATGTACTTGTATGAGTTTACATGTCAAACTGAAATTGTTGCAAGAATGATTGCAATTCTGGGAATCACTGTTAACACATTTGAAATGTAATAAGCTAACTATTGTTACTAGAAATGCAGGTGGAACATACTGACACTGATAATTAGCTGATATAAGTACTATATTAGCCTTAGTAAATTTTTAGCTCTAGAATAGTAGAAATAGATTACTTTTATGTAGATCTGTGTATATTAGAAATACAGTTTTATATACTGATTTATGAAAGATTTTCAACCAGTGTATAGCAAAGGTCCCAGTGAAAGAAGAATCGTATTATATTTAACAATGTTTATAGATTTTTAGGCAGATTTTTTAACTAGATCAATAGTGCTTTATTTATACAAAAATAAAATAGTACCTTAAAAAACCCTGATTTTCTATTGAAGCTCTAGTTAATTTAGATACCAAAGAATGAAGGTTACAATTTACTTTGAAAACTATAGAATTGGCTTGTGAATTTAAAACCAGACATTCCTGGAGTTATTTCCATCTCATCAACATGACCAGCTACGGGGGTGAAAAATTATAATTATGAGAATGGTTCTTTCTTTCTGTTTGGTGTGATTCGTGTGGTAGCACTCAACCTGAGTTCATAGGGTGATTGGCGGAAGAATTCACATATCCTCTCTCTAAACTTTCTGGACTTCACCCTCTGGTCCCACCTCCTGTTCTGGGGTACTGGCTTGGTAGTTCTTGCTGCCACCAACTCTGTTCAAGAGTTGAGAGAAAGAGGCATTGTGGCCTTGTAACCTCCCCTTTAACTGAGTGTGAGAAGACAGTTGGCAAGTAAAAAGGTAAAAATAAGAATACGAGAGTAATTGCACCTCCTGGCCATATAGCATCAAGACAAGTGACTAGAGGTGGTGTCATTCCATTTCCACCACTTCCATCCTAGGAGAAAGACCTCAAAAGAGTAAATAAAAAAAACTTACAAGAGTAAATAAAAAACCGATTGTGTGTATGTGTGTGTCTATATATAAATTTATATAAACTCGTGGCCTATTATTGTTGCAAGAGCTAGTGTACTGAGCTGGTGAATTACACCAGCTGGCAGATAATTTAACCTCAAAAATTCAAAAGACCACAAGATGGTACTGATCTGATCTTTTATTTCCAGATTAAGCACAACAGTTGCTCCTTGGAACTCCCTAGAACTGCCTAGAGCTGTGATGGCGAACCTATGGCACGCGTGCCAGAGGTGACATGCAGCGCCCCCTCTGTGGGCACATGAGCTGTTGCCCTAGCTCAGCTCTGCCATGCATGTACATACGTGCGCCTCCTGCCAGCCAGCTGGTGTTAGGGTCTCTGCTGTGCATGCGTGGGGGAAGATGCATGGGGGGAACGCATGCATGCGCAGGGGGGTGCATGTGTGGGGGCTGCACGCATTGCATTTTGGGGGTGCAAGCATGTATGCTTTGGACACGCGGTCTGGAAAAGGTTAGTCATCACTGCCCTAGAAAATAACACATTTTCCTACTCAGGAAAGAGATGGTCTGATGCATTTTCCTTTTTTTTCTGTGAACAAAGTCAATGCTTCCCAATGTATATTCACTGTCTTAGTAACTGGCTGTCATTCCTCTGAATTTGGACTGGCATCATCACATTGGCATTGTGGGAAATCTGATTATCAAGTTGCTGCAGGCCTATGCAGAACTGAAGAATGAGATAACTTGCAACGGAAAGAGGCTTTTGTAGCCTTTCAGTGTGAAGGCAGATAAGACAGATGTTATGTGTGTTTTGGAAAGCTTTATAGGAAGTAAAAAATAATAATAAACCAAGAGAAACATCGAATTGCCAAAAAAAGCAAGCTCAGCAGCCAAAGAATGTTCAGGGCAAATTGGAAAAAAAAAACAAAAAAAACCCTGAGAATGAATGTGAGTGAAATGCTCTGTTTGGAGAGAAAGCGGTCAAGCCCCTAATAGCAGTTCCCAACCAAGGAAGCAGGATTCACACAATCTTATTAATAAGAGTTAGATTTTAAAATCTTGTAACCTATTTTTTTTAAAAAAATTATTCCTTATTTATTATTGAACCTTTTAAGGAGAAGCTTGCGTGAGTTATTTGAATTTAATTCCTCAAATTCCGTAACTGATTGCGGATGCCACACACAACAGATAAGGCTGAAATGTCCATCTGTTCCTCATTTGCAATATTTTGAAAGACAGCCTTATCTTTACTAGGCTGGAATTTCCTTTCTGAAATTTACTGTAAACTTTAGACTGTGGTTGGTGTAGGTATTCCTTTCAGCATACAACCCTAGACTTCTATGAGCGTTACTGATGTTTCCTCTTGAATGGAAACAGAATAAAATGCTGTGTTTGGCATTTTTCTTAGATCTTACCAATTTGCCATCCAAAGCTGAATCTGCAAAAGAGCAACCACTTCAGCCAGCTGTTGTGCGTAAACCTACTGTAATCCGAATCCCATCTAAACCAGCAAAAGGTAATATCCATAATATCCATCCATCCATCCATCCTGCATGAAACATATGATCTTGAAAAAGCTATTTTTGCCTAAAGTTGTTTTTGATAGAACATATTTACCTCAAAGATGATTTTTCTAAATTTTAGACAAACCCCTGAAAAAAAGAAAGAATATTTTTAAAAAATTATAATCACAAATATAATCCTCCCTCCCTCTTCTTGCTAAACTTGGCTTGCCAAGTCTAAATTTATTTATTTATTGTTTATTTATTGGTTTGATTTATATGCCGCCCTTCTCCGGAGACTCAGGGTGGCTTACAATGCATTAAGCAATAGCCTTCATACTATTGTATATATCTGCTTAGTAGGGCTTTTGGCCCCTCCTAAGCGGTGTTCTTTTTTATACAAAGTCAGCTTATTGCCCCCACAATCTGGGTCCTCATTTTACCTACCTCGGAAGGATGGAAGGCTGAGTCAACTTTGAGCCTGATGAGATTTGAACTCACAGTAATTGCAGGCAGCTGGCAGCTAAGTGCTACTTAAGTGCTACTTAACAGTACTTTAGTCCGCTGCGCCACCAAGGCTCTTTAAATAATACAAAACTGGAGATTTCATACATGTTCAGATATTTATCTATGTGTACTTAATTTTGGAATTCAGGTTTCCTTTTCTCAAGGCTCAAGTAAACCATCATGAACCCATTAGAGTGGGGCAGCTAATCAAATAAATAATAACTCAATACTTACTCTCCTCCCTCCTTCTAGGAGGAACAGAAAAAAAGTAGGGAAAACCAGAATGGAGATAGCAGTGATTGTCATACCTGTACTGGAAGGGAGGAGGGAGGGAGAAAGAAACATTTTACACACAACAATTTGTACAATAACTGTTTGAACTTTTGGGGCACCAGGAACGGTTCCATGGAGAGAGGTTTTTCTATCGATCAGAAGGGTGGTGGTTTTGCATGCTGCCTGCATTCCGCAGATGGGGCTTTGCTTGTTTCTGGCATGACGTGGCCTGGTGCCGGTCCATGGAAAGGGAATTGGGGACCCCTGAGTTACAAGGTCACTGAATAAAGGGACATATGAATGGCTCTTAAAAGTCACAGTTGTTGCAATGCTCTTGCAGTCATGTAAACAAAATGTGGGCACTTGGCAACCAGCTCATACCTAAAACTGGTTGCAGCATCTCAAGTCAAAATGGTCACCATTTGCAACTTTCCCTGCCAACTTCCCCCAAGCAAAGTCAAGCCATTTAGACTTGACTTTGTTTCCCTCACGCCACTCCTCAGCCTTTCTTTGCTCACATGTATCATGCCCTCCTTGGCTTGCTTGCATGCAATGCACCCTCCTCCCTGCCTCACGTATTTGCATGCAATATGGCTTCCTTCCCCTTTTTGCTTGCAAACATGCACTTAGCCATGCCTTCCTTCCTGGACCTCCTCCATTTTATGTCCTCCTCCTCAGGCCTTCCTGGACTTGCAATGACCTACACCTTCCATCCCAGACCTTCCTATCCTGAACACATGACAGCAGCCCTTTCCCCCAACTTATATGCAGCTAGTGCTAGGGTCTATCCCATCCAGCTGTGGACTCTGGAGCTTCTTACCAGGAATTCCTGCTGCTTCTTGCTTAATGACTTGCATGTCTTGGGAGTATGATGGCAACCAGGACTAAGTGATGCAGTCATGTGATGTTGGGCTTAACAACCCATTGCTTGGTGATGGCAATCCCGGTTCCAATTGCCACCGTAACTCGAGGACTACCTGTAGTGCAATTCCGCTATCAGTGACACTTGTTATATTTTTCCACTATATTTCCACTATAAAAAAAGTTATTTTTGTAGAATAACTTTAATAATATTTTTTTAATAATCAAAATCTGAATTTTGATAGTTAACATTGGAAAATTATAAATATTTTTGCAGCTTTAAATGACATTCTGGAAAGCCCTCCTCCACTACCTACAGAGAAACCAATTGGAAGCACATCTGGTATTGCAACTGGAAAACTCAATAACATCAGCATAATTAACAAGGTAATGCCCTTCCTTCCTTCTTTCCTACCTACCTACCTTCCTTCCTTCCTTTCTCCCTCCCTCCCTTCTTAAAAAATGAAGCCACATTAATAAACTATTTTACATAATCTTTAAGTGTTACACTGCTTAATGTGCATATTTCACCAATTATGTTCTCTCCCCCTCCCCAAAATAGTATAAGTGAGAAAATAGCTACAATCTTCAAATAAATAAATTCAGATTCCTTGCATTCAGACCTATCCGGTTCCTGCTTTGGTTCCTGCACTTGCCTTGCTTCATTCCAACCAATTTTCCTAGATAGCATATAATCCTGCTTTCGTTTGTACTGTGTGTTGTTGAATCATTCATATGAAAGACTATTGAAACTATGAAAAATTGTCCATTCGATCTTGTAATTTTTGACTTTTTAATCATATCATGTACTGAAGTAAAAAGTTCATCCATTTTTAACAAGATCAGCAGCCACCGTAACCCTGCTGCACTTGCATTGAAGCTCCCTTGCCATCCATGTTCCCCTTGCACAGTCTGCTTGACCTCCCTGAGCCTTGCTATATTTGCACCTCCTTATGCACCATTGCTCACTTTCTCCCACACCCAAACAGTAACCCTTGTCACTGGCCACTGGCAGCAGTTACTTACCTGCCTACTGGCCTATATCCAAGCTGCCTATGACTTACAACTTTCTGATGGCTTCTCCGCTGACTTGTGGTTGTTGGAAACCAGCAGGAAGTTGTGAGGAGCTGCTTGCTTAATGACTCTCAACCCTCATTTAATGATAGCAACAGGAATTCCATGGACTGCCATCGCTAAGCAATGCGTTACCATATGTGACATTGCAATTTGATTGTTTAGTGACAAACATTCTGGTTTTAAGTGCAGTCATAACTTGAAGACTACCTGTATATACACAAAAGCAAGTGTGGTGTAATAGCTAAAAGCACCAGGCTAGAAACCGGGAAACTGAGTTCTAGTCTAAATTAATCATGAAGTCAACTGGGTCTTTCTTTCTTAATCTTAGGAAGAGGGCATTTGGCCAAAAATGTTGCCAAGAAATTTGTATAGACTTGTCCCGGCAACTACCAGTTCTTTTCTTATCTGACATTTTACTTTGAAATAATCATAACAATTCCAATGGTTTTTTGTCCAAATAATAATAACATTTAATGACCCAATAGGAACCTGAACAGCCCAGCTTGATACAGCCAATCAAGAATGAGCCTATTCTGCCTCCAAGGTGAGTAGCAAAGGAGCAGCAGTGGGATTGGTGTTGTGCAGTACATATTCTGCTACCACTTTATAATATTAGTATTAGTTGTATAGTTTTAATTTGTTACATTATATGGCAAAAAATAAAATATTCTACAATTTTAAAAATACATATGGACTATAGATTATATTGATTATTCTGTAATTTCACCCTAGAAGATATAAATAATTACGTTCACAGTCTGACCCATTCTTAATATTTAGCAGAATAGTATGTTATGAAGCTATGGGAGAGTATACAGTAGTAAATCAGTGTTTGTTGTCATTGTGAATAACCCAAAGCAGATCTCCAGTTTTAATTTTAATCTGTTTAACAAATTGCACAAAGTAATTAGAATTAGAATTAATTAGAAAACGAAAACAAAAAAAAAGCCAACTATTTAACAGGGGAATCTAACAATGAAGTTGCTTCCAGTAGTATTCTAATGGTTTTAGTTAATGGGATTCTGATGTTTTAGTCAAGCCAATGCAATCCTTTTTATAATGTGTTTCCTTGATTGAAATCGTCTTAACTATATGAAGACCTGTTTTACACAACGGTTTCAACGTAGGATACCATTCTCATTTTATGTTCAGATAACTAATATAATATTGCTGAGATGTATACATTTGGCTTTGAGTTTCATTTTTACAGAAGAGAGACTATTAAGTTGTATATTGTGTATTATGCGTAAGAATATAGTTTAATAAGAAGCCAATCACTGATTCCTCTGGATCTAAAGAGAGTCTAGAGCTCTTAGCAGATTCTTTAAAAAACTCTTTAATGGGAATTAGTATTACTTCTAACATACTCATAATTGTAATGGTATGTGGAGATGTTTTTGGGAGCCGAGGAGGAGGAGAGAAGAGATGCTGGCTGCCTAGGGAACAGTCAGATGAGAGAAAATTAGGAATGGATCATTGTGGAGAAAATCTTCATGGTCACCAGGAATCACAAACAACTTGATGACACATAATTAACCTAGCAATAGTTTTTAATAATTCAGAGTGTATTTGTAATATAATTGGAATAGAATGTGTTTTCTAATACTATACTTTCTTCATAATTTCTAGACCCATTCAGGGGAAAATCATACCATCTCGGCCTTCTCCACCTAAAGGGGCCCCAGGAAGACCACCACCGCCAAAATCCACCAAAATCTCATCAGATACTGATAGATTTCCACGCTCGTCATCTGATGTGACACTCCATAAGAAACCTAGCACGGTTGGATTGGCAATCAAAAAAACGAAGAGTGACGATTTTAAAAAACATAGCTCAGATTTACCTCCTCGACCCAAGCCAGGTCATCCTCTATACAATAAATACATGGTGAGAAGATTAATTTCACTAGGGGGAGATGTGACTTTGTACATACCGTCTCTTATTAAAAGAGTAGGCAGATTTATTTTAATTGTATGAAAGTTCAGCAAATAAAATAGGAGCCTGGTTTAGCTCAATTGACTAAAAGCATAGTGATTAAAACCAGCTGTCTGCAATTACTGTAAGTTCGAATCTCACCAGGCTCAAGATTGACTCAGGCTTCCATCCTTTCTAAGGTAGGTTAAATGAGGACCTAGTTTCTGGGGGCTGACTTTGTATAAATACACAAAAGTATGAAGGCTATTGCTTAATGCATTGTAAGCCGCCCTGAGTCTCCGGAGAAGGGCGGCATATAAATCAAATTTTTATATATATATATATTTCCAGATGCACTTTCTGGTAGCATTGGAGTTTTATAGAGTTCCATCATTTTTCTCCCTTTTGGGATATAAAATTTAATATAATTTTAGTGGAATAGAATAGAATAGAATAGAATAGAATAGAATAGAATAGAATAGAATAGAATAGAA
>WNWU01000007.1:22395183-22506641 GCA_012654045.1 Ptyas mucosa | reverse complement strand
AATAGAATAGAATAGAATAGAATAGAATAGAATAGAATAGAATAGAACAGAACAACAGAACAGAACAGAACAGAACAGAACAGAACAACAGAACAGAACAGAACAGAACAGAACAGAACAGAGCTGGAAGGGACCTTGGAGGTCATATAGTCCATTCCTCTGCTCAAGCAGGAGACACTATACCATTTGAGACAAGTGGTTGTCCAGTCTCTTCTTAAAAACCTTCAATGATGAAGCACCCACAACTTCTGAAGGCAAGCTGTTCCACTGGTTAATTGTTTTCATTGTTAGGAAGTTTCTCCTTAATTCCAGGTTGCTTCTCTCCTTGATTAGTTTTCATCCATTGTTTCTTGTCTTACCCTCTGGTGCTTTAGAAAATAAGTGACCCCTCTTCTTTGTGGCAGCCCCTCAAATACTGGACTACTGCTACTATGTCAACCTAAGTCTTACTTTTCTCTATACTAGCCAAATCCAAATCTTGCAACCATTCTTCATATGTTTTAGTCGCCAGGCCTTTAGTCATTTTAGTTGCTCTTGTCTGCACTTTTTTGAAAGCCTTAACATTTTTTTTTGTAGTGTGGTGACCAAAACTGGATGAAGTATTCCAGGTGTGGTTTACTAAGGTTTTATAAAGTGGAACTAAATACTTTTCAAATACTCATTAGGTGGGCTCAAATACATTGGCCCACCTAATGAGAAGGAAGGACTCACTGGAGAAGAGCCTAATGCTGGGAAAGATTGAGGGCAAAAGAAGAAGGGGACAACAGAGAACGAGGTGGCTGGATGGAATTACTGAAGCAGTAGGATGAGCTTAAATGGACTCCAGAGGATGGTAGAGGACAGGAAGGCCTGGAGGAACATTGTCCATGGGGTCACAATGGGTCGGACATGACTTTGCAACTAACAACAACAACTAAATACTTCACATGATTTTGATACTATGCCTGTGTTTATATTACCAAAGATTGTGTTAGCTTTTTTAGCTGCTGTTGCACACTGGTGGCTCATATTTAAGTAATCATCAATTAGGATTCCAAGGTCCCTCTCATGGTTACTGTTTTTAAGCCAGGTTTTGCCTAATCTGTACTTACACCTTTGGTTTTTTCTGCCTAAATGTAAAACTGCTTTTCTCCACATTAAAATTTATTTGTTGGATAGGTCCCATTGTTCAAGTCTGTCAAGATCCTTCTGGATCCTGAGTTTGTCTTCTGAGGTGTTGGCTATTCCTGCCACCTTAGTGTTATCTGCAAATTTGATGAGTTCCCCTTCTGTTTCCTCATCTAAGTCATTTATGAAGATATTGAAGAGTACTAGGCCTAAGATGGAACCTTGTGGTACCCCACAGCTTACTTCCCTCCATGTAGATGTAGTATCATTAAGGAGTAAGTACCATTTGTCATGACATACCAATGTGGCTCTTGAACAACCCAGGAAAGGAACAAAAACCAATATGGCCCTGGCAGCAAATTGTTTGCCCTTTCCTGATATGGACCAGTCTATGTCTTTTACGAGTTGAACAAAACTTAATTTAAATCGTAGCTAACAGTGTAGCTGTATGGGCAAGTATCAGGTCTTGAAACCTATCAAATAACAAATGAGGTAATTATGTCAGTGTGGAGTATTTTCCATCAGCAGTTATGCACAAAAACCTATGGGAACTAAAAGGAATACAAAACCTTGTGCAAAATTCAAACCAGGGATTTCTCATTTTGTGAAAAAAGAACTGGAATTAACTAGTTGTAGGATTAACGGGACAACAGTGCCATAGTTCATTTGGGTCCCCAAAATGAATCCCAGAAAAGAAAATGACATGCAATACTTGAATACATTTTCATGACAAATAGAAAAAGCATGAAAATGTATATTAGATCATCAAAAGTTATTTTTGACTGAAATGTGAATCATTTGTTTCAAGCTTCCTGTGCATCATGGAATTGCTAAAGAAGACATTTCATCTCAAAATGCTGGACATCTCTCTTGTAAGGTAATGCTGATTTCTACATCAATGGAAGTGTGTGTCTCTGTCTGTCTGTCTGTCTATGTGTAATATGTTTAGTCATCTAATTTTTTATAATTTTGAAGTATGGAAATGTACTTTTTTCTGATGGATCAAGTTGAGAATACCTACATAAAATGCAAAAATGGAGAAGAAACTGGCAAAGTTCATTTATCTCAAATGCAGATAATAACTCCCCTGGGTATGCAAAACAAACAGCATGTATAAATTTTGATAATTAAACACTATTCTAGGCATACAATATTGCCTGGAACATGTATCCCAATCCCAAATATAATTTTTGCAGCATAGTGTAAGGGTCTGTTAAGTATTTTATTATGTTGGACTCCTTCGAAGATTTAATAAGAGTCCCTTGGATGACTGAGGTGGCATATGAACTGAATAAACAAAACATCTTCCAAAAACACGTTGCGTTTTATAGCAGTAACTATTTATCAAAGGGATTGAATGTTACTCTCACTGCTATAATGTTAGCATCTAGAAGAATTAGAAAATATGAAAAACAAGAAGGAACTTGGGAATATTTAATTCAAAGTACCCAAAGCAGATTATGCAAAAGTGATTTTGTTTTTAATGATGTACATGCTGTATTGGTTTCTTAATTTTCAATAGGATTGACTGTATTAAAATCCAAATTGATTTCCCTTAGTGTTTGGGGATTTTGTATTTGAAATCAGTGAAGAGAGTACTTGAACTCAGCAATCAATGTTCCAAATATCAGTTCAGTGGTTCGAGAAATGATAGAACAACAGTTATTTGTAATATCCAAATCTGTTGTATTTTTAAGGATTCAGCTAACATGCAGAAGATTAGTGATTCAAGTGTTCCTCATGCAATAGTGCTGCATAATTTCACAGCAGGTAAGAAGTGACATCAGAGTAAATTGAAATATACTTTTGCTCTTTGAACGATTCTTAATATACTTTGGTTTATTTTCTGTAGCATGCTAAAATTTGAATCCCTTGGACATCCTGACCTTAAAGCTTGTTAGTTGCCATGTCCTGACATTAAATTCAAAACCTTTTGCTTCTGGCATGTTCCTTGGTGCAAAGGTTGGTGGGGAGAGAAATATTAGCAGATGCTCGAAGCCTCTGTCCTTAACGATTTCAATTTCATTTCTTTTTCCCTTTGGTTTTCCTGCTAAGGTTGCTTTCTTTTCCACAGAGAGTCTCATCGCTGTCTTTTTGTACTCCTTAGTAAAACTCAGAGCATTGACCTTTAATGCTCTGTTAAGACCTTTAAAGCTGTTGGCTGCCTGTTCCTTTGCCCTATATTTATGTAATGTACTGTAGCTACCAGAAATAGAGCTAAGTAAGATTTTATTTTTGATTTAGTAAATGAGCTACCAACTAAACCAGTTTTATTTTTAATTTTTACGTAGAGCATACTGATGATTTGGACCTTAGTACTGGAGACACAGTTTTTCTTCTGGAAAAAATAGATAATGAGTGGTACAGAGGAAAATGCAAGCATCGTACTGGGATTTTTCCTGCTAGCTTTGTCAAAATTATTGTAAGTATATTTCTCATTTCAAGTGAAATATAGTGCATTTCATCTGGGTTCTCATTTGAGTTCTAATTTAATTTTTCCCCTGTGCATTTTATTGAGCATATCATGTAGTTAAATCTTGCTTGAGTGCACAAAGCAGATATATTTTTTGTAACATGCAGCAAATCTATTTAAATTTGTAACTGACTTGATCTTTATGGTTTTCATTTTTACAATAAATTGAAATTGTGAGAAAATACCCTTTACTTATTAACCTATGAATAACTTTATTAACCTATGCTTAATTTCAGCTGGTATATTAATATTCTACCAGCTACACTGGATTAACACTAACAATCTCACAACTACATCATCGCTTCACATTTTGTGCGATGCTAACGATAATCCAAAAGAGTCAAGCCCCACAGAGCTGGTATTAGTAAGAAAGCAAGAACAAGGGTGTGTCCTGTGTTAGTTTGGTATAAATAGAGAATTTTTCAATACTGTAATACGATTTTTCAGCTTCCATTATAGTGAGCCAATTAAAGTGAAGTCTTTAAAACATCTTTTCCCTGAAATTTCCTTAGAGATGCAATTACGTTAATTTCTCAACTGACTTGGTCTAAGCTTTCCCATAATTTTTTCACAAAAAGTTGCAGCAAAATAACAGCTGGAAGGGACCTTGGAGATCTTCTAGTCCAATCCCCCGGTCAAGCAGGAGACCCCATACCCCATACAATCTCTTATTAAAAAGCTCCAGTGATAGAGCACTCAAAATTCTAAAGGCAAGCTGATGAACTGCTCTCATGTCAGGAAAGTTCTCCTTAGTTGTAGGTTGGATCTCTCCTTGATAAGTATTGTGACTCAGCTCCCCAAACATGACAAACCCTCTGCAGTTGAAGCAATGATTTCTTTATTAGGAGCTCCAGCAGCCCTGGCAAAAAGTTTCTTTTTCACCTCAGGCTAACAAATATGTCCGGCAGGGGAGATGAAAAGTTGTCTGCCACATTTATTCATCTCCACCCCATATCTTTTATCCCCAGAGCTAGGGTAGGGCTTCACTAGCAGCGGTGGCTCTTCCTTCCCAAGGATCGACCCACGGATTTCCATTACTTTCCTCTCCTCCGCCTTCTGCGCATCCGTGCATCAGGCACTGGACCCAGCTGTTCCTCCTCTTCCTCATCAGCCACCTCCAGACCTGGGGGCTTTGACTCTCCATCTGAGGGCTGACGGACGGCCCAGGCTCCGCCTATGTCTCTCTCTCTGCCAGCTCCATTCCCTCTTCCCCCTCGGAGCTCTCAGGTTGCCTTGATGCTGACCCTAACTCCCATGCTGCCCCCTCTTCTGATTCGGCTGCTGGAGGGGCCGTGGCTGACAGGCCACAAGAATAAGTTTCCATTCGTTACTTCTTGTCCTGCCTTCAGGTGTTTTGGAGAAGAGGTTGATCGCCTCTTATCTGTGACAGCCCCTCAAATATTGGAAAATTGCTATCATGTCACCCTAGTCCTTTTCTTTGTTAGACTAGATATATACCCTGCTCCTGCAACCATTTTTCGGTTTTAGCCTCCAGCCCCCTAATCATCTTTGTTGCATTTGTAGAATTTTTCCCTCTCTTTTTTTCCTACCTGGCCACAGTATTTTCAAGACTATGGTTAGCCAGAGTGCCTGTTTTTAGGGAAACAGTAGTGGGACTCTCCAGCAATCGCAAAACATTAAAAATAACATACTAGAGATTCTGGGTAACATATTATTACAATCATATTCTTAATTTTTTTCTTTTGTATAAATATAATGGTAGCATTTGAGACATATATTTTTTGGGTGATGAAAGGGGAAAAAAACCTGCTGAAGTGTATGTTTGAACAATGCTAAGTGGTATGAAGTGAAGAAAATCACAATAGACCACAGTGTCAATTAGGAGCACAAGGCAAAAGCAACAATAATTTTTAAAATTGCACGTAGTGTTGAGTTTTGTCATTATATGAGCAATCAAGAGAGGATTGTTAGCATCAGATTTGCAGCTAAGCCCAAGAAATGAAAATCAGAAAGAAGTACAATGGCGCATCTTCTAATATACTGACTGAAGAAAAATCACAACAAAGCAAACCTCTTACTAAATTATTGTAAATGCTCAGCATTTCCATATGAAGAGATACAGTTAGAATTACAGTTTGACCAAGCAAGTTTTATAAAAATTAGGCTTGCTTTTCAGATCTAAAGGCTAAGAGAAAGCACAAGAATATTCCTACATCGGTTTTATAACACCTTCTTTTTTTAAATCCTGCCTTTATTATTTTTATAAATACAGGTAGTCCTCGATTTATGACCAAAATTGAGCCCAAACTTTGTTGTTAAGTGAGTTTTGCCTCGTTTTATGACTTTCCTTGCCACAGTTGTTAGGTGAATCACTGCAGTTGTTAAGTTAGTAACAGGGTTAAGTGAACATGGGTTCCCCATTGGCTTTGCCTGTCAGAAGGTTGAAAAGGAGATCACATGACCTTGGGACACAACAACGGTCATAAATATGAACCACTTGCCAAGCGACTGAATTTTGATCACATGGCCATGGGAATGCTGCAATGGTCCTAAGTGTGAAAAACAGTCATAAGTCACTTTTTTCATTGCCTTTGTGACTTCAAACGGTGATTAAATGAACTGTTGTAAATTGAGGACTACCTGTAACTCAAAGCAGCAAACATAACTCATACTTCCTCCTTCTATTTTTCCTACAACAACCCAGTGAGGTGGGTTGGGCTGAGAGAGAATGACTGGCCCAAAGTTACCCAACCTGTTTTCATGCCTAAAATGGGACTAGAACTGGCAGTGTTGTGATTTCCAGCTTGCTGCCTTAACCACTAGACCAGGGCTGTCCAACTCTCGATCCGCAGGCTGGTTGCATCACGTGCTGGCCACACCCATGCCCGGTTTAGCGAAGGGGAAAAAAGTCATGATACGTCATGTGATGCTGCCGTGACAATGAAGTTTGACACCCCTGCACTAGACCAAACTGGTGACTGGGTTTTCAGGAACTCGGAAATATGGATCTACGTAATTCTCAACTACAAGAAAACTGTGCTGTCACGGTTATTGCAACCTATTCGTGGGGCTGGGCCAGCCTTAATGGCTTGCGCAGCTGTCTTCTGAAACTGCAGTACAATCCAGGATAAAGGTGTATTCGGTTTAAACATACACAACTCCTTGCTGATTGTGCACCTTCCTGCAATTCAAAACCTTTTCTGACCTTTGAAGGATAAATAGAGCCCTAATAATTTTTTCAAAAGAAATTAATTAAGGTACATAGATAAAATAGTTAAATGTTCCTATTGTCTCCTTCCTAGACTGATACTCCAGAAGAAAACAGCTGGAAAAAGGAGCAGCTTTCGCCATCCAATATTGTGTAAGTTTTCATAGAAGTGTTGACTTTGTGGTCTTGCAGATTTATGCAGATTTATTTTCCATTCATAAATCTAAAGGTAGTCTGGTTACCACTCACAGCAAATAAAATCCTGATTTGGAGACTTCGAACACAGAATAATTCTTGGAAAGGGAATTATAAAATAGCATATCGCAGTACATTACAAAACAAAGTCACAGAATTGTTTAGTTTAAGGATTTTAAATATTTTAAATATTTATAGTTTGGGTGGCTTGACTAATTGGAAAAATATTTATTGAAAGCTATTTTCTTGTCTATGCTGTTGATTTCTGAAAACTAGTTTTTTTTTTAAAAAAACAGTTTTTTTCTTTTTCTTCAAAAGCAGTGTTAACGTGGTAAAGAATATATTTGTGTATAGAATATAAATGTTATTTTCTCCTGCAAATTAAGGTAAATGGCAAATGGCATATCTCAAGTCTTTTGGAGACTGACTATATTGTTTTTAACTCTCTTTGTTAGACGCTTAACCATTGTTGGTGCTATCCAAATCTCATCTAAAATAACTTACTCTCTTGAAAACTCTTTCTCTCCAATCGCTCCTTTCAGCAGCAATGGAGGAATGGTCAGGCAAAGGAGAGATTGTGTAAAAATGCATTTCTTCCCTCCCCCCCTCCCCAAAGAAGAGAGATTGGCGAGAAAAATATAATGCAAGCTGTTTGCATAGGTCACCAATGGGTCCCAGACAAAGGCTGCAAGTGGGATCAAATTGCTTTCAATTACACAAGAGCAAAGAGTCAATTCTCTTGCAATCTATTCTTTCCGAATTTCTCTGCTTTGCAGAGGTCAGCAACAATCACATGACAGGAATTATGCAAAGGTTGTAAATGGACCTTAAAGTTATGTTTTCAGCACTGTCATAACTTCGAATGATTGCTGGAAAAATGATCAATAAATGAAGACTGACTGTACTAATCCTGGAATGTATGTATGTGCGCACACACACACACAAAAATATTTTTTTTACTAGAACTACTACAGATACAGATACAATATATGATAGCAATATATAAATTGTGGCAAAAAAAAAAAGACTTGGTGCAGTGTATATTTCTTCAAAGTTCTTCTAGTAGAGAAATCATTCAAATAATAAATATGTGATACAGGTCTAACAGACAAATATAAAAACATGGGCCTAATCGATGTAAAATGGTTTTACTTTTTTTGTATTAATAGTGAATATATATTTAATAAAGTGAACTCAGAATGAAAGGGAAACGAATGAAAAAATGATATTTTTCCTTGTACTGTTTTTTTTTCTTTGTTATTTTAGAGGCCCAAGATGTAGAGCTAGATTTGAATACATTGGAGACCTGAAAGATGAATTAAGTTTTTCAGAAGGTGAAGTTATTATTTTAAAAGGGTATATTAACGAAGAATGGGCCAAAGGAGAGCTGAGAGGTACTTCTGGAATTTTTCCCTTAAATTTTGTGGACATCATTGAAGATCTACCTGAATCAGGTAAAAACAACTAACCAACTGGTGAAGAAAAAAACAGCATCTCACAGTAAATAATTATTAATAAGGACAGCTGTTTGGGTGTAGAAGAACACATACCAAAATTAGAAATTCTAGCCTTCTTCATTGATATTTTATGTATTATGTAAAACAATATTTTTGCATATTCATGCTGTGCCTGTGTTAACATGAAAGCACAATTTTAAACAGGTGTATGCTACAGATGCACAATGAAAGAGTACAGTGTGAGCTGAATCTTGGCGCTTTTATAAAATTTATAATAACTATTGTACAGGTAACCTTCACTTACAACAGTTCATTTAGTTATTATTCATAGTTACAACAGCAATGAAAAAAAGTGACATGATTGTTTTTCACACTTATGACCATTGCAGCATCCCCATGGTCACATGATCAAAATTTACCCGCTTGTCAACTGACTCGTATTTATAATAGTTGCAATGTCCCAGGATCACGTGATCATCTTTTGCGACCTTCTGACATGTAAAGTCGATGGGGAAGCCAGATTCACTTACAGTAATAATCGTGTTACTAATTTAACTATTGGAACGATTCACTTAACAATGCTGACAAGAAAGGTTGTAAAATGGGACAAAACTCACTTAACAACTGTCTTGCTTAGCAACCCAATGTTTGGCCTCAGTTGTAGTCATATGTCGAGGAATATCTGTGTGCATGTGTGTGATATACTGTACTAATGTTAGGTTTCATTAAGGAACCATTCAGTGCATTTTGTCTTATCATTCAATCCTAAACTGTATAGTCCCCAAAATACTTGGTCAAAGAATGACAGAAATAACATGCTTCCTCTTACACTTGTTTAGAAGGCAATTTGAGAAAAGTCACCCCTAAAATTAGTTTTGTTGAAATGCATCTCTCAGGCCTACGGTCAATTTTGTATATTACTCAGGATTTTTAACCTTTTAAAAGCAATGATAGGGTGGTATACAATAGAATTTTTTTTATAGTGAATCAAATTATATGAAGAAACAATTATGTTTCCTTTACATTATGTATCAATATAATTCAGACATTCAGAGAAACATCATCTGCCATTTTTAGAGCTAAGATACATACACACACACATACACACACCCCTTCTGAGGTCGGTTTCACAAATCACACCAAAATGAGAGATAACCCTGTTTTGTTAAATAAACCTCATCTGGCTGGATTCACTGCACACACTAAGCTGGTTTAATGATAAAATTGGCTGTACAATTTATAAATCGGTTAATTACAGTTTATTAACCACAATGACTAGGTTTTCCAATCTGCAGAATGTAAAACAAACAACATTACTGGTTAGTCTGATAAATGAATCCAGCCATTCTGTTTTAAGATTTTCAACAATTGTTTCAGGGATAGCATTCACTTAACTTTGCTACCGGTTTGCAAATGTGAGCGCATGCACAGAGCCTCAAATACAGGATGTGATGATGGCTGGGTGGGCGGGCGGAGCCTTCCGCAGCCACCGCTACCGGCTCGCCCGAACCGGATAGAACTGGCTGAATACGACCACTGAATTGTTTCTTGAAATTGTTTTTCTCTATATGTATTATGAATATTACTGGCAGAGACTATATTTAAACTCTGAATAGTATTTTAAAAGTTACAATAATGTTTATTTGTTAATCTTTTATATAGGTGATGGCGGTTTCCCGCTGAGGAGTAAACATTCAGAATCATTGACACAGGTAATGTATTTATCATTTTATAGCATGTAATCAACCAGGCACAATCTGTTATTCTAATATGCATGATTAGAAGAAACAAAAAGATTCACCAACTTTCGTTGTCCATTGCAGGGTTAAAGATTACTTTTCTTAATCTGTTAATTCATTGCACTAAAGTAATTAATCTGTTTTAAGCCTATTAAATGATGTGTATAGAATTCATTGGATAGACGGTGTTGTTTTCTCAATTAACACTGGAAAGTTTATAAAGCTTACATGCCTATGTTTTCTTTTGTTTTTAAAGCTGGAAGGAGAAGCTGGGCAGTGGTGTGATGCTCTTCATGACTTTACAGCAGAAACACAGGAAGATTTATCATTTAAAAAAGGAGATCGGATTTTGATATTAGAACAACTGGATTCAGAGTGGTATAGAGGGAGGATAAATGGAAAGGAAGGCATTTTCCCAGCTGTGTTTGTTCATGTTTGTTCAGGTACAGTGCTGAAAGACAAATGAAACTGGTTTCATCCTGTTGTACAAGCTATAAAGATACAGGTGGTCCTTGATTTACAACTGTAATCGAGCCACAATTTCATTTATAGGTCATGATGGTCATAATCTAGCTCAATTTTACAACCTTTTTTGCAACAGTTGTTAAGGGAACATGATAGTCATAAAACGAATACTGTGGTTGTAAAGCAAACACTGCAATTGTAAAGTGAACAGCAGGTTGTAAGTGAATGCATTGTTCTCTAGGGGGCGAGTTCTAGTCCTACTCTAGGCTTGCAGATGGGTGGGTGATTCTTGGCCAGTCACTCTCTCAGCCCAATCTACCATACAAGTTGTTGTTATGGGAAAAATAAGGGGAGGGAGGAGTATTAGATATGATCACTACCTTGAGTTATTTACAAAGTAATAAAAGCGGGATAAAAATCAAATAAATAAATTTTCTGTGATACAAGTAGCATATGCCTTCCTCACTTACATACTTGCAAAGGATCATCATCATCATAATATCACCATCCTAATAAATGCTTTCTCTGCCATTTCATACAGAAAAGCATGATGATACCCAGAGTCTTCCTCATAAATTATGTAGAATATATTGCAATGATTTAATACCCCAAAGTTGGCAGCTTTAAGACTTGTGGACTTCAACTCCCAGCATAGCCGGCTGGAGAATTCTGGGAGTTGAAGTCCACAAATCTTAAAGCTGCCAAGTTTGAAGATCTTTGATTTAATAGCTCTTTTACTGTATTCTGGTAGTGTGGCTAGTGTACCTTGTAAACTGATCATGAGCACACCCTGGTGGTAAAATCTGGAATGGTTAAAGATGTCCATTAGAATCTCCCTAGTGCAGTGATGGCTAACCTTTTTGCTGTTGCGTGCCAAAAGTGGGGGGAGCGTGGGGTGGGGTTGCACGTGCGCATGCCCACACCCACAATTCAATGTGCCCCGCACATGTGTGCATGACCCCCTCCCCCTGTGCTTTCCCTGCTTTTGGCACGCAATGGCACAGTGGGCCAAGTAGGCCTGTTTTTTGTCCTCAGGCTCCGGAGGCTTTCTTGGAGCCTGGGGAGGGCAAAACGGCCTTTCCCACCCCCTGGAAGCCCTCTGGAGGCTGGAAACGGCCTGTTTCACGACTTCCGGTGGGACCGGAAGGCTTGAATATCAGCTGGCCGGCACATGCATGTGCGCTGGAGCTGAGCTAGAGCAACACTCGTGTGCTCACTGATATGGCTCCGTGTGCCACCTGTGGCACGTGTGCCATAGGTTCGCCATCATGGCCCTAGTGACTTGATATTATTCCAAGGCAACTTTCTTGGTTAATTACCAAGGTAAGAAATGAAGATTTATGACATGAAAAAGTAATTAGTGCTTGCTTTTGTCCAATATAAGAACAACGATGTCATTTCCCTTTGAAAAATGAAGGAAAATATATTTTTATTCCTATTTGATAACTAGTAAAACACTTTTTGTTTTTAATAAATACAAGTAGATTTTTTTCAAAGGAAAAAGGCATAAATTAAACTTGGAGTGTATGTGTTATGCAAAAGAGTTGTGCTTTTCATTCCCTTCACTCAGTTAACCTCAAACCAGATTAAGATATTTGCAAAAAAATATTTTCTTATATTATCCCAAAGATAGAAACCTAATTGGATCATTGTATCTTACAGGTGGAATGCAGTCATCAGAATCTCAGGGAGGGAAGAAACCAAAAGCTAAGGCCCTGTATGACTTCCAGGCAGAGAACATAGATGAACTTTCTTTCAAAGTAAGCATATTTAAACCAGTGGTGAAATCTAATCCGGTTTACTACTGGTTCGCTGGCTGCACATGCACAATGCACACCATGCACCAACTGCAAGGTGCGCACACGCAGTGCATACTAACAAGGAGGGTGATCAGCTGTGGTGCGCATTTTTTTTTTTTACTTTTAAAAGCATTTGTTTTACAACCTCTTCAGCTGAAAAAAATGCTTTTAAAAGTTAAAAAAAAACCTCTGATGATCACGCAGCTGGGGGCAGGGATTTTTGCTACCGGTTCTCCGAACCACCCGCTGCTATCGCTACTGGATCGGGCGATCTGGTCCGAACCGGGAACATATCGCCCCTGATTTAAACATACAATTCTGCAGTGATAAAGACATTATATTTTATCATTGTGAAAAATACTGTCTTGCATTTCTCCTGCAGCATAAAAATTAGGGAAATTGTTGCAAAACAGTATTTATTTTGAGTTTCTTCTTTTTTATACTGCAAAAAATTCTGCTTGAAAGAAAACAAAATTAAACAACCTATAGACAAATCCACTGTTGGATTTAAGATTATCTTGATTTAGTGTGATGTATGAACCAGCCAGAACACAGTTTCTGTTTCTGTAATGAACTAAATGCAACTGAAAAGTGGGCTGATATTCTACTATAACTGTTATTATAATCTATAAAAAATACCTCGGTGAAACTTATCCACTTAATTTATTTTTTCCCTAAGAAATTATCTAACTGCAAAGCTTCTAGTGGTCCCAACTTTAAAACACTTTTCCTAAAGAATATGAGGCCTATTTTGAATTTTTTTTTCACTTGACATATTAAGACATTTTGTTTATCTAGTATAAAACACTGTTATCAGTTCTTTTGATCTGATATAAAACATTTAAAAATGAACAAAGTATCATTTGGAAGAAAGAGTTTACAGTTTTTAAGAGTATTAAATATGTGTGAAGGATATTATGAAAAACAAATAATGGTGGTTTCAATTTTTGTTTCAACAGGTTGGTGATATCATAACAAGTGTAGACTCTGTAGATGAAGAATGGATGACTGGAGAATTACAAGACAAATTTGGAATATTTCCAAAGAATTTTGTCCAAATTCTACATCCTTCCTAAGGTGAAATCCAATTCTGGAGCATTGTTTTACAAGTGAATACGCTGGAAGAAAACCACGTTATATTCTGGGCAAAGGAGAAAGAGTGCTATCTGTGATCATCTTATCTAGACTATCAAATGCATATTTGCACTATTTTTGTAAAATGTTTACTAGACTCTACAATATTTTGTTTTTAGTTTATATTGAGCAGACCCTGGGCAGACTTTTTTTAAAAAAAAAGAAAACAAGAGGAATACAAAGCCTTATTATTTAAACTTGGTGCATTTTAATCATTTTATATTCTTTCTGTGGGGGTGCAGTGGCTCAGCAGTTAAAGATGCTGAGCTTGTCAGTTGGAAACCTGATAACCTGGGTTTGAGACCTGAGTGCCATGCAACTGGGTAAGCTCCTGTCACCTGCTCCAGCTCCTGCCCACCTAGCAAATATGAGTAGATAAATAGGTACCACTTCAGTGGGAAGGAAAAAGCATTCTGTGTGCCTCAGCATATAGTCATACAGGCCACATGACCACAGAAATGTCTTCAGACAAGCTGGCTCCCTCAGCTAAGAAACGGGAGATGAGCACTGCCCCCTACAGTTGGACAGGGGAAACCTTTACATTTACTTTTTATTCTTTCTGTGAAGTCCAATTAATTACTAAACTCTGCTCAAATAGCCATTTTTTTAACAATACATATCCCACACTATAGTTTGCAAGTCAAGTTTTCAGAAACTGAAATGTTTTACCGTATGAAAACATTAAATCCTGATACATAAATAAGATTATCACGGTAAAAGGATTGGGTTTTTTCTTTACTTAAACCAAGTAAGTTAAATTGTTTAAAAGTGCATCAGTTACTTTTAGTCGGGATTAAAGTATCCTGAAACAATTGGGATGATAATGGATTTATGTGCCTTAGACTAGAAAGATCATTAGTCTGTTTGATCCAGTTTTCTATCCTAGCTACTAATGGGTCTCCAGGAACTTACAAACAGTGCTGAGTCCCAACATTTGTTACCTGACCTTTTTTAATGGATAAATGCAAGATATATACAATAAGGCTGGGCAAAGCAATCAAAGAGGACCATTGCAATGTTCGGCAGATACAAAATGCCTGCTTTGATTAAAAGTATCCATGTTTTTGCAAGCCTCATATTATACATGCACATGCTTTAACACTTTGCGCAATCCTAATGAATAATAATTGTGTATATTTTATGATAAGAAAGGCTGGTAACTTTTCTTATTACTTTCAGTGAATAAAATTACACTTGTAGAGATTTCTTACTTTTTTTGCAGCCAATGGGTTCTGCTGTATCATATTCTTGATTTATATCTAGAGTGACTTTTCAAAGATTCTTGGATCTTTTTGAAAATCTGATATCTTTTTGGATCTTTCAAATTCTGTAATGCTCCCTATTGCCTTATTCTTATCAAATCTACTGTCAGAAATTAAGTGTGTTCAGAAAACTATCTATGATAAGTGATGGAAGAATAATTTTCACGGGTCTTGCTGTCATGACTCTCATAAGAGTAGATATTATTATAAACTTGTACTACAGCCTGTATTGTCTTGTTACCTCCATCATCTCAATCTCCAACCTTGTAAATGTAATTTAACATAAAAAAATGCAATTTAAAATTAAACTTTTAAGTTCCATTTTGGCCCCATATTTCTTAAAATTACATTCTTTAAAAATGCTGATTTCCTGTCAATTTTTCCAGGAATTAATATTAAATGTTTATAAATCTGATAGTGGTGAAATATAAGACCTAAAGCGTAGATCTTCCTATCTCTCAAGCCTAAGTAAAATGTGCCCCAAATCCATTTTCTTGTTCAATACCAATATTACATTTTTGACTGTTCGCTGTGTGCCTTTATGGAGGGGGTGAAACAGTACTTGAGAACACAGCACAGTCACAGCTTTGCCTATAATTGCTGGAAGCCTTACTTTTGTGTGGAAGGCACAAGTAACAAGAATAAATAATGAAGGCTCGATAGCAAAACAATCATGTGAACAAACCTAATCCCAAAGGATGAAAAAAAGGGAAAATTCTTTCACAGGGCCCTGTTTTTCCTCCAAACTATGCCCTTTGGCTAGTAAGGTGGGGGGGAAGCATGCAGGAACAGCTTCTCTTTGCAGACCTCTTACACTCTTGTTTTCCAGAACTAAGAGTTAGCTGCTAAGCCATAAAATACATAGCAGCCTCTAATTCAGAAGCCAGCTTCTCATTATGATAAGCAGGCCTGCTGCAGTTATTTCTGGTTTCCAAGGAATGCTTTGACCACAATCCACCCATGGTTTTAATTAGGGCCAGATTTTAAAACCAAACTACACTTTGGTTTGAGGTTTGGCATATTGTGCAAATCAAATTTTATTTTGGAGGACAAAAGCAATGAAAAATCTTACCTTTTGCTTTCGATTCAATCCAATCCACGTGTCGCTTATTCATAAAATGGTAGTTTCCCATTTTAATTTCCTAAAAGCTTTATCCATGCTTTCTGATCACAGTGGTGTGCTTTGGCCCTTATAAAGGATATCGATGTCATTGGACAAACTAATATTAATCAAAACTTCCATTTAAAACCTGGAGGCAAATACACACTTGTTCAGGTAGTTGACTTTGAATGTTATCTTGTTCCCTAGTTGTGGTCATTCTTTAAGAATAAAGTAACTCCATGATATAAAAATAGTTAAATAAGCAAAATTCAGCTTTCCATTAAGAAGATGTAAGAGCTGAAGTACATGAAAATAGTATTATTATCATCAAGTACAGTAATGTTAAATTGGTTAGTTGAAGGCAGAACCCATTATTCACAACTGCAACCTTTATTGCCATCTCATATTTTGCTGCGTTTTTTTAGGAACGATGGATCTTTTTTTGTTGTATGTCAGCTGCAGTATTTAGGCTTTCAAGGGTCATTGCAAGTGCTGACTGAAAACCACTGTGTACCAGACTGAATGCAATGCTTGTTAAAAATGACTTTTATAATTTTTCTTACTCCTATATTTTCAGATTTTGTATTTTTCCATATTCATTCTCAACATGTAATTTTCCAGTGACTGAGAAATGGTTGTTTCGTGTTACTAATGAAAATGCACTAATTTCTTTTTTTCTACATTAGTAGTAAATATCGCTTTTATATTTATCATTGTTTAAAGTAAGCAAACATTCACCAGAGCAAGCTTTGTTATCTTACCAATCTATGTATTCAGATTGCCAAATACAGCTACTTCACTTGAAGAGTGCCATCTAAAGGGCTTTTAATACAGTGTTAATAATGTAGATAAATACAAATGACATTCCCATTTAAGAAACTAGATTCAGTTTCTAGAATGAGGCCATAAAGTATTATAGATCACATGCTATAAGATTCTCAAATGAATATAAGTACAGCAGTTAGCTGAAGATACAAATACAACATTATGTGTATATATATAAATGTGACCCAGGTTATTATAGTAGCTTTTTAATCTCCAGATCAATTTAATGAATTTTCTTCAGATTACACAAATTTACAAAAATACTTTTGCTTCAGGAAATTAATATTAAAATGTTGCTCCTCAGCTTAATGGCATTATTACATTTGTATATAACCAATAAATGTGTTTGTTGCAAACAATGAACTGTGCAAACTGGAATGAAATTTATCATAAATGAATGCAGTTTTTAAAAACTTCACAATTAAAGGAAGTTTTCTTTCATTTGATTTAATGCATTTAAATTTTACACATTCTCTAAGGCTTGGTGATTGGGAATCATATCCCAGAACCAGTAGATGACAGATTAATGGCACCGAGGTAAGCACACAGTATTGTTAGTGTGCTGCTTTCTTCTTTACCTACAAAGCTTGCTGGTCAACTTCGGATTCATTGCCTCTCTTAAACCCAACATAGTAGAGTTGTTGGGAAGGTAATACTTAATTGGGAGTATTATGTGAGGTTTTGAACTTTTAGGAAAAAAGGGAAGACATAAATACAGCAAATGGGGCTGTGATTTTAAAAGCTATCTCCATTTCTCATCCGTTTCTACCAAAGATGTAATGATTTACCATGAAAATGTTTTAAAAACCTCCTAGATTACAAGCTACTCACAATAGATGCTGCAATAATAAAAAAAAAATCTCAATACGCCTTTCCAGAATATTTCATCTTCCCTCTCCATATTACCAGTTTAGTACTTTGTTTGGAATAAGATTGGACACTTTCTTAGCCCCGCTAGATGTTTTATACAAACTCATCTCTTGGCTTAGAATGCTGAAGATACTTACTGTAGCCTATTCTAGTCACGTTTTAAATACTTTTTATTCAATTTTTCCATAGAAGCACCATAGACTTGATAAAGCTCAACGATGAAGGAATTTAGCTGAAAATACTCATGGTAAATATACTGGAATGAAATTTAAATAAAACCATATAGCATGCGACCTGAAGGCTTCTGCATTGGGATAAGGGATGAGATGATTGGAGGGAAGTGTCTTGATACACCCAGAATTTACTATCCATGGATTTTCAGGAATTTAATCTACTTAGTTCACAACATTCAATAGCAATACATGTCTTTACTGAACATTTTTATGGATGGGAGGGAAGGGCTTGCACAGATCAGTTTTGCAATGTGAGGAAACTTTTTTCCTAATAGTTACAGCTGAATACATTAGCTATTACTTTTGTGCAGTCTTATACTGGTCATCTCCCAGTTCAATTACTCAACATGCTCTGCAAGCTACAACTGGTCCAGAATGCAAAATGAGCTGCATTGGCTGCCAGTTTGCTTCCAGGTCCAATTGAAGGTGTTGGGTCACCTTTAAAGCCCTTTTTGGCATGAGACCAGGTTATCCGAGCACCTTACATAATGGGACTAACCCACCCTACTTGTTCCAGTGGAAAGGGCCTACTTCTGATTCTATCCGCCAAAGAATTTCAGCTGGCTGAGTCCAGAAGAGTCTTTTCCACTGTGTCCCCTATTCTCTGGAATATTCTCCCATCAGAGATGAGATTTGCCCCCATACTTATGGACTTCCAGAAGGGTCTAAAAACTTGGCTCTGCTGCTTGGCCTGGGACCCTGCTATATTGGGGGCAGCTGACAGGGCAGAAAAGAGTCTTACCCAGACTGCCCGTCGTTTTGTTACTTATTAATCCTTTTTTTCTATTTTTTGTTTACACTTTTTAACTTTATTGTAAGCTACTCAAGAATTACTATATTGGTGAAATGGATGGCATAGAAATTTAAATACTTTCACAAGACTAGAAGAGGCCTGATCACAATTACAAATGCTCTTATAACCTATAATAACCAAACGTGATAACGAATTGTATGTAGATTACCTTTAAAAATATTTAGCTTTGGCACACTATTACCTGGATCTTTAAAAAACACGAAAAAAAATCCAAAGTAGCTTGAATGTGTGCTTTTTACAGTGTTATTAACAGTTGTTACTGTTATTCATCATTACCCAAATTGCAACACTTGTGTGAAATAAAATATACATCTTCACCCATTCTAGTTTCATCAGTGGATCAATTGGTAGCCAAAGTAGCTTAGCAAAATTGTGGCATGAATGCAAAATACAAGTAAAAATTCCATAAAAACGCACATTACCACACTATTTATATGAAGTCTTTTATTTTGTGTCTGATTTTAAACAGATTCTTGCACAGGGGGCTCATATCCATCAGCTCGTTCTACTTTGGCACCAGTTTCATCACCAGATGGTTTTCCAGCACCACCACCTTCACCGTGTAATTCCATCAATTTGCCCACTACAAATAATTAAGGATGTAAATTAATACATATATAATTCCATGAGAGTTACATTTTAAAGGAATGGTGCTATATTTTCTATTAAAATATTCACTTATTCATTATACAGCTTACAAAAAACTAGTAAAATATCCTTGTGTTTTATGGGAATGTCAGCATTGGGATATAGTAATCATTTCTTCATCTGGGACCGAAACAAAGTGTCATCATTCATTCCCATTTCAAGTAAACATAATGTTAACACAGCACTTTCAATTAGAGTTACTTACATTCAAACTTGGGCTTCTTGAGCATTTTAACTTTGCGAACATAGACATCATGAAGGGGGTAGATTGATTGACATGCCTTTTCTATGTCTTTACCAATGCTGTCTGGAATCCTAGAATAAGAAGAACGAAATATTTTATTTTGAAGTCTCCAAACTAGAAATCAGACAAAAACCTGCAGAATTGCTAGTGACTGTGGCATAGATTAAAGTATGTGAGGTAAAGAAAAATAATCTATCAAAAATTGCAACCTAACCTCCTGCATTCACAAAGCAACTTCAATTTATTCATCTGAAATAAATGTGAATATTAAATAAACTTGGTTTATACAATATTTATCCACAATCTGAATAAACTATGTCCACACATGAATATAAAGCGAACAAACCAGATTATGTATTACCCCAGCATGAAGCAAAGCAATGAGAATGTTATCATTCTATGTGTGGCTGAATAAAATATTAAGAAAAAATGTGCACATCTTATTAACACCATAAAATAATTTATTTTGCCTTGGCTTAGAATGTTGTGGCATTGAAACCAGTCAATTTACTTATTTTATTAAACCATTGCCTTAGAGACTACCCACTAAATTCACCCAAATCTAATCTTATGAACTCTGTTCAGAAATATAAATTATAAATTTTCAGTTCTTTAAAAGGGACACAATTACTTGAATTGTTACAGAATCTAAAACACTTTTAACATATAGTTAAATACCAAATCCAAAATATAAGTCATTACAGGTAGTCCTCTACTTATGACAACTGACCCCAAAATTTCTGTTAAGCAGTACATTTGTTAAGGGAGCTTTGCCCCATTTTATGACTTTTCTTACCACAGTTAAGTGAATCATTGCAGTTGTTAAGTTACTAACAAGGTTGCCCCAAAGTTGCTTTTTCAAGAGGCAACTGGACTTTCTGGTTTTTCTTTGAAGACATTTTGCTTCTCATCCAAGAAGCTTCTTCAACTCTGACTGGATGGTGGGGAAATGGGTGGAATCAGAGCTGAAGAAGCTTCTTGAATGAGAAGCAAAATGTCTTCAAAGAAAAACCAGAAAGTCCAGTTGCCTCTTGAAAAAGCACCTTTGGGACAACCATGACCTGGATGACTGAGAATCTCCATAGACATACTAACAAGGTTGTTAAGTGAATCCACCTTCCCCATTGACTTTACTTGTTAGGAGGTCATTAAAGATCATGATCCCTGGACACTGTAACTATCATAAATACGAGTCAGTTGCCAAGCATCTGAATTTTGATCATACGACTGAGGCTGCTGCAATGGTCGTAAGTGTGAAAAAAGTCATAGTCACTTTTTCAATGCCGTTTTAACTTTGAACGGACAGGAAATGAACTGTTAAGTCGAGGACTACCCTGTATAGATTCTAAAGTAGCATGCTATTGAAGACTGTCTTACTAAACATATATTAAAAGAAAGCCACCTACAGTTTATTGACAACTTCTTTCAAGTCATTTGTTTGTACTTCACGTGTCATGATTTCCACCATTTTTTTGCGGATTTGGCGGACCTGTTGGTGCTGAGCATAGGAAGTCTTGCGAATCTGGTTGGTTCTTTTCTTGGTGAAGCCAACACAGAAAAGGCGTAGAAGATACCCATCTGTCGTTTTGACATCGATGTGGGCTTCAATCATAGTCTGGAACATTGTAAGAGTTACAGATATTTTAACCCGTCAAATTGCTATATCTGGATGAGATTGACTACTTTTAAAGCAATTATACAAGATAACTATGTTCAAAGGAATTTTTGCAAAGTACACTTAGGAAGCATTCACATATTTATATACCAGAATACAGAGAAGAACTAGCAAGATTTTTGGAAACTTTTAACATTCTGGATCTGATGATATATGAAAATAGCTGATGAACAACCATTATCTGAAACCTGCATTTTACTTGCCTCTCTCAACAACAAAATTCCAGTATTCACTGTTCAGCTTAAGCACATACCAATACTTATACTAACCTGCCATTTCTTAACCATTGAACACATTTTATCCCGTGTGAGATCCATGCCATGAAAGTTTGTCAGGCAGTTTTTCCCCTGGACATCCTCTGTAATCAGCTTGAATTTACGGAAAGCAACTTCATCATTCTGTAGGTCAGCAAGGCTTACTTCAAATACACGGCCTTTCAGTCCATCAGAGGCAATTTCTATAAATATTAAACAGTTAACTTGTTCATTAAAAACATCACTGAGCTATCTATCGCTTTCTAAGATGTATTTCAAACGGTCCTCCGCATTCAAAATAATTACAACTGCAATGTACAATTGTATATATAATACTAAGCCGCCCAGAATCACTTTATAAAGTGAAACGGGCAGCCTATAAATTTAATAAATATAGGAATATACAATAAAATGTGTAAACAAAACACAACATTCAAAACAGTAATAAAAATGGTATTTGGTTAGTGTATTAAGCCTTTCAGAAATAATAGCATAACTTAAAAGCCAGCATTTCTTATTTTGATTAACTTACTTGTTCCCTGAGTCCTGGTAACTAACGTCTTTCCAATGTTTCGAATATTGAACATTGCTGGAGCCTTGACATCATACCAGTCTTTCTTTGAGAAGGGGTCCACCCTGATTTTCAAAAGAAAAAAAGAAAATGTTCAGAAGGGCTTTTTTCATATTTAGGCTTGCATTTATCGTCTAGCTGATCCAAGAGCAGTTTGGAATGCCACCTTCTTTCCAATTATTTTTAGGGAGGTTTGAATCAAACCTCAAGTCAAGGAAAGTCTGATAGTTTTATTGAAGTAGCATTTTACATGCACAAATCAACGAATAGGGCGATCCACAGCTGAGAATCAGGGTGAATATTTATTTAAAAGCGATGCACGATAAGCTGTGGTATTTAGCCCTTAGGACATTAGGCCTGCACACTATTCTTTCTGCCACTTTTCAAGCAACCTTCTCTGCTTTCCCGAAGTTGCACCACGAAAACCCCTGGAGCTTTTGGACCAAAGAGGTGGCCCCCATCCAGATTTGCTTTGGGTTTAATTTCTCATCGCCGGGAGACCAATGCACGAGACCCCTTTAAATTTTAGGCAGCGGGCGAAATAAGACGGAATTCCTCGTGTTTTTCCTTCCGCCCGTTCCTGACTTGCGGAGTGCCCACGCGCTGGTTTTCTGCTGGAAGCCGCCATGTCAGCACCTCTTTCCCTTGGCCGCTCTCTCTTCCCCTCCCCAATCCAGTCAGCATCGTCGCCATCCGACAGTCCTAGGCCGCGAGTCCCGCTCAACCGCCTTGCTATCGCCCCAATGCTTCCCCCCGGGCGCCACTTACACTTTCTTCTTGGCACCTTTCTTGCCTCCTTTGGTGAGGCGCTTGTTCTTCCCTACCGCCATAGCACCGCACCGGGAACCAAAGAGGCCGGAAACCGTAAAGAGCGCGATATTACGCGAGAGCCGGGTCACGTGAGCGCGACTTCCGAGTCTTCTTGAGGAAACGCGCTCGGCTTTTTTTTCTCAATCGTGGCGCGAAATCACAGCGGCCTCTAGTGGGGGTTACCCGATGCTCTGGATCGGGGGTTTCCGATCTTAGCCACTTTTAAGACTTGTGGACTTCACCTCCCAGAATTCCTCAGCCAGCTTTGCTTTGCTGGCTGAGGAATTCTGGGAGTTGAAGTCCACAAGTCTTAAAAGTTGCTAAGGTTTCAGACATCTGGATCGATGGCCATTATGAGCCTTCAGCGTTTACGAAATAAATAAATCCCACATACTGTGTGGGATTAGCATGGGAAGACATATTCATAAAAGGGCTACCACAGAAATACGTGCCACATTAGGCGTATGTATACAGCATACTTTACAGCATACGTGCCACATTAGGCGTGGACAATCACAAATGTACATTTTGAGGATACGCTTTGCTGTCACAGTTGCAACCTGGTGGAATATATAATCTGAAAATAGTACTGAATTTATGTTTTACAGAATAGTTTGTTGCGAGGCTCCTGGATTGAGGGTAAAAGGCGAAAGCGGGAGCAGTATGCTCTGTCCCATAATTGAATAGACCAGGTTGCCCTGATAGACCGGTCCCACCAGAAAAAAAACACCTAAATCTCAAAATAGTAGTTGCCTTTTTAGCAGCTGCATACATTGTTGGCTCTAGTTCAATTTGTGATCTAATAAGAGTGGTGAAAGGATCTGGATGAGCAGGCAAATGTTGACTTTCCTGCTTAAGGATGCCCGTCAACTCATTGCCTTAACACTTTTGTCCAGATCACTGATAAAAAACGTTCGGCCACACAAAACTCACAACAAAGAGCTGCTACAGTCATCCTGCAAGCTGATGTATGAGTACAGATATTGAAGGTATTTGCAAAATTTTAAAACAATTACATTATTCTCTTTAATTTTTCTGTGTTAAAATAAAGCTTTTTTCATGAAAAATAGTTTTGTTAATATCAAATGGGTTTAATGCAGGTAGTCTTCGACTTAACAACCACAATTGGGGCCAGAATGTCCATTCCTAGCAAGCCGGTTGTTAAATGAGTTGTGCCCAATTTTATGACCTTTTTTTGCCATTGCTGTTACGCGAATCACTGCAGTTGTTATGTGAATCTGGTTCCCCTCCCCATTGACTTTTTTGGTCAGAAGCCATCTGGGAAAATCGCAAATGGCAATCCTGTGACCCCGTCCCTCCAAACATCGTAAATACCAGCGGTGGGTTGTCCCCGGTTTGCACCAGTTCTATACAACCAGTAATAAAACTGGTGGGAGGCTCCAACCACTGACCCTGACATCATCAAAATGTTTCTGTGCATGTCAGGGGTAGGTTCTAAAATTTGTTACTACCGGTTCTGTGGGCATGGCTTATTTTGTGGGCGTGGCTTGATGGTCATATGACAATTCTTTAGGATTTAGCAGAGATACTGGTCTCCCAGGCTTTTAATTGCTTGCAGAGCTGTACCAGTCTACCCATTTATTTTTGCAGGCACTGGTCTACCCATTTATTTTTGCAGGCACCAGTCTACCACCAAACTGCTTTTTACCACTGATCAGCTGTAGGGCGGCTCTTTGAAGCCCCACCGTAAGAGTTTAAACAGTTTTTCCTTATAGCCCATCAGCTGGGACTCAGGAAGCAGCAATAGATTGGGAGTGGGGCCAAATAAAAGGTAAGAATAACGTGGGGGGGGGGGCCAGAACCGGTTCGGTGACGTCATATAGTCACCGCTACTGGCTCGGCGGAACCGGGTCAAACCCGGGAGGAACCCACCACTGGTGCATGTGCAGAAGCTTCTGTGCTTAAGCAAGCAAAGTGAGAGAGCGTGCGGCACCATTGCGGACCAGTAGTAAAGGTAAGTAGAACCCACCGCTGGGAAATACATACCACTTGCTGAGTGCTTGAATTTTGATCAGGTGATTGTGGGGGTGCTGCACAATTGTATGTGTGCAGACTGGTTGTAAGTCACTTTTTTCAGTGCCGTTGTAACTTTAAATGGTCACTAAATGAACGGTTGTAAACTGAGGACTATCTGTGTTTGTTATTTTTATATGATTCAATAAATGTAGAACAGGGGGTGTCAAATTCAATTTCATTGAGGGTCGCATCAGGGCTGTGTTTAACCATAGGGGCCGGAATGGGTGTGGCCAGGGTGGCCGTGGCCAACTCAATGTCACTTGTGTCAGGGGCACCTCGGGGTCCTGAGCGCTCTGCCAGCAAAAACAGGCTCTCGAGCTGCATTTTCAGCTGTGATGGCCTCCTGCAACCCTCTGCCAGCGAAAACAGAGCTCAGGAGGGATGCACGCAGCCCTCCTGAGCTCTGTTTTCACTGGCAGAGGCACTGTGGGCTGGTCCTTCTCTGTTTCCAGGGTGGCCCTGCGGGCCAGATCTAAGCACCCCGTGACCCGGATCTGGCCCCTGAGCCTTGAATTTGACACCCCTGATCTAGAAGCATCCATTTTAATTTTTAATATGCTAAATATTGATAAATATCACCCACAGAAATTATAGGATCCTCTATAATTTTTAAAAGTGGGCAGGGGTTCTGACAGCAAAAAGGTAAAGAAATACTGATTGTTGCCATTTTATTAAGGTTGATACTGCAGGAGACTTGAATGCTCTGTTGAAGTCAAGGTATACTATGTCCACAGTATTTCCTCAGTCCATTTAACCAATAACTTTGTCAAAAAAGATGAAGTTAGTCTGTTACAACTTGTTTAAATCATTTAAATAAAGGTTTATAAAGTAAATGGATATAGGCATATACATTTAATAAATAAATAGTGAAAATAAACAGAAGAATAGGGTCAGGAAAAATCTCAAATAATATACTATTTGAAAGTTAGAAATGTCAATATACAGTCTCCCAGACACTGTTCAGAAAGGTGTACTGTTTTCGTTCACCATAAATCTCCTGTTTAAGAAGGGCCCACAAGTTCTCAATAGGGTGTAGGTTCGGTGAGGAAGGGGGCCATGTCATTATTCTTTCATCTTTAAGGCCTTTACTGGCTAGCCATGCAGTGGAGTACTTCGATGTGTGTGATGGAGCATTGTCCTGCATAAAAATCTTGGTCTTCTTGAAAGATGCAGACTTTTTCCTGTACCACTGCTTGAAGAAAGCATTTTCTAAAAACTGGCAGTAGGTTTGGGAGTTGATTTTGAGTCCATCTTCAACCCGAAAAGGTCCAACAAGCTCATAAATGCATAAAAGCATAAATAATACCAGCCCATACCAGTACCCCACCTCCACCTTGCTGGCATCTAAGTCAAAGTGGAGCTCTGTGCCTGTTAATGATCCAGCCATGGGCCCATCCATTGGTCCATCGAGTCTCTCTCATCTCATCAGTCCATAAAACCTTTGAAAAATCTGTCTTCCGATATTTCTTGGCCCAGTCTTGTTTCAGCTTATGTATCTTGTTCAGTGGTGATCGGGTTTCAGCCTTCCTTAACTTGCCCATGTCTCTGAGCACTGAACACCTTGTACTTCTGGGCACTCCAGGTAGGTTGCAGTTCTGGAATATGAAGATAATGGATTCCTGGTAGCTTCACATTTGATTCTTCTCAAATCTTTGGCAGTTAATATGCATCTTTTTTTCTCAACACATTTCTTGCAACCCTGTTGACTATTTACAACAAAATGCTTGATGTTCTGTGATCACGCCCCAATATCTTAACAATTTCAAGAGTGCTGCATCTCTCTGAAAAACTTTTTACAATTGTTGACTTTTCAGAGTCACTTAAATCTCTTTTTTGGCCTATTTTGCCTGAGGAAAAGAAGCCGCCTAATAACTTTGCACACCTTGATATAGGGTGTTGATCTCCTTAAGCCACACCCTCCCTGGTTACACAAAAACACATCACTTGATATGCTTGTATCCACTAAGCATTCAGGTTTATACAGCTTGGAGGTGGAAAATATGCATGAAAATTATGATATGGTCAAAATACTCACTTGCCTAATAATTGTGCACACAGTGTAGAATATATATATATCGTATATACTTGAGTATAAGCCGACCCGAATATAAGCCGAGGCCCCCAATTTTACCACAAAAAACTGGGAAAACTTATTGACTCAAGTATAAGCCGGGGGGTGGGAAATGCAGCGGCTACTGGTAAATTTCAAAATAAAAAAAGACTGGTCAAAAGTGCGAGGACCTGTCAGAAATCACTTTTTTCAGCCCTCTGGGTAGTCCTTTTGTGCATATGGACTACTCAGAGGGCTGAAAAAGTAATTTTTGACTGGTCCTCACACTTTTGACCAGTCCTCGAACTTACGACTGTCCTCACATTTTACGTTTTTGCCCTATCTTATCACCATTTCTCTCTCCCCCTCTCTTTCTCATTCTTTCTCTCTCCCCCTCTTTCTCTCTCTCTCTCCCCCACATTCTCTCTCATTCTCCCCCCTTTCTCAAAGAGAGAGGTGGTAGGTTTGAGGAGAAAGATTGCTGTACAATAAAAAAGATGAAAGGGAAGAAAACCAACCCCAAACAAATATAAAGATATCAAGATAAAGAATGAATTGTTAAACTTTAAAGAATAAAGGAGAACAAATATGAATAAATAGCAATAATTAGAAACACACATACAAACATACAATGTATTTTTTTTGAACAGAGTATTTGGCCAGTTCACAAATTTAAACAGTGTTTAGTCATTTCACTTAAATTTACAATTTCTATATTTCCTTTTTGCCATATTTATTCCTCATCTATTTTTTAAAAAACCAATATTACCCTTCATCCTCATCTCTAATCTTAATCAAATTCAATTTTTCACTTCTATTCTATATTATACCCCTTCCCATTGTCATCTATTTTTATATCCATCCTCACATTGGTTAATTATGTAATATTACAGTTGTTCAATACAAATTCAACATTTTAATATAAATCAATTAGTTATATAACTATCTTTTTTGTATATTAATCAATATGAACATGAATATTCCAATTATTTCTATGCAATCCAATTTCTTACAAATCAATTACCGGTAATTATATTTACCAATAATAATAAACCAAATAATTTCCCCCATATATTCTTCCAAACCACAACTTAACCATTTCTGCTTTCAATATAATATACAATTAATAATATCTCAATTATTACAATTCCCTAGTTAAATAGAGCTTTTTTTTCCTTTGTGTTTTAAAATCTCGAACCTCCTCTTTTGCCCTAAATTTTCCATTGTTTGCAGTTTTCCACCTACCTTTTTTGGTGAGGAAAAAGAAAAAGAAATCTCTCTCTGCCTCATTTTGTCACGTTGCAGCAAAGACCCTGCTTTACTTTCAGTTTCGCGTTTCAGCATGGCTTGGGAGGAAAAAAATCTGCACCTCTTTGCAGCTAGCAAAACAGCTGAGAGCAAATCAACTGAGAGTCAGGAGGCTGTTCAAATCAACTTATGGTAATTAGCCTATACTGAAGCTGATAGGGCTCTTTTTTCTATTTTTGCAGACACGGGTCTACTCATTTGTTTTCTTTTAAAATGGCATTTTTTTGTGACTCGAATATAAGCCGAGGGGGGCTTTTTCAGCCTGAAAAATGTGCTGAAAAACTCGGCTTATATTCGAGTATATACGGTATATCAGAGTCCTGGCGTTGTCAGACCTAGAAGCCATATTTCCACCTTTGTGCCTTCAGGCTTCACGCCTGCCACATTATTAGGTGGAGAACTTCTATTTCTAATCCTTTGTATGTCTTTTTGTTCCTTGTTGCTGTACCAGGTGCAAAGTTCATCCAGAAGACAGAGGAGATTTTGGCATCATGAGACTTGGTGTACACTGCTGTATAGAAGTGGAATCAATACAAATTATGCTTCTATGTCATCATTCATATCATTCCAGATGTTCCATCAGGAATAGCTCTCCAGGGCAAGAAGCAGTTGCAGTAAGAAATATGGGCATTTGTTCAGTCTCTAAGGCTTGTCCGACTTTTCGCGATACGCCTTAGCAACACTCCTTGAGCATAGCATGCCAGGCATTTCTGACCTCAACTGTGAGTTTGCCCAAATTCATGTTCATTGCATCGATGACACTATCTAACAATGTCATCTTCTACTGTCCCCTTCTCTTTTTGCCTTCAATCTTTCCCAACTTCAGGATCCTTTCCAATGAATCCTCTCTTCTCATTTGGTGGCCAAGGTATTTGAGCTTCAGCTTCAGTATCTGTCTCCAAAGAACAGTCAGGGTTGATTTTTTAAAAAAATTTGATTTATTTGCCGCCCTTCTTCGGAGACTCAGGGCAGCTTACAATGCGCTAAGCAATAGCCTTCATACTTTTGTATATTTATACAAAGTCAGCTTATTGCCCCCACAAACTGGGTCCTCAATTTACCTACCTTAGAAAGGATGGAAGGCTGAGTCAACCTTGAGCCTGGTGCGATTCGAATAATTGCAGGCAGCTGGTGTTAATAACAGGGTGCTTTAGACCACTGTACTACCAAGGCTCTTGCTTGGTAGTTTGATTTTGTTTAAAATAGACTGATTTGATCTCCTTGCAGCCCAAGGGACTCTCAAGAGTCTTTTCCAATGCCACAATTCGAAAGCAATATGGGCATACAAGTTTCCATTGCTGTACCTTCCTTTTTGTGTTGTTTTGATTCCCAGCTTAGCTTCATACCCCTCTCTTGAAAAATAGAAATGTCCGATGTGGCAATAAGAAATATATCTGTGATCTGTTTTACCTTCTATTATACGAATAGCTCATGTTATATTAATTATTCATGTTAGTGGACTTTATGAAATCACTTTGTAGTAGTTTCGTTAGTCTGACATTGTAATGGTACTCATGAATCAAGCAGAATTCTCAGAACAGAATATTTTATATATAAAATAGTGGTCCTATAATATCCCTTTATGTGGAGATTTTGCTTTGAAATATTTACAAATACAGGTAATTATTAAACATCTCCCATATGACACCAAAGAATTATTTGTCTATCCAGATTAAAAACCTGCCATCCATATTAATGAAAGGAAGGCATAATAGCACTTTGATGCCAGACCATTTATCCCCTTGACCATTGGTGAAACGTGAATCAGCCATGAATATAGTTATTAGATTTTGCATACTAATAATTCCTTTGTTATTCAAATCTTAGTGTGAATCCGATACTCTTTTGTTTTGATTTCTTGACTTATCACCAGGGGTGAAATCCAGAAGATTCTGACAGGTTCTGGAGAACCGGTAGTGGAAATTTTGAGTAGTTTGGAGAACTGGCAAATACCACCTCTGGCTGGTCCCAGAGTGGGGTGGGAATGGGGATTTTGCAATATCCTTCCCCTGGAGTGGGGTGGGAATGGAGATTTTGCAATATCCTTCCCCTGCCACGCCCACCAAGCCACGCCCACAGAACCGGTAATAAAAAAAAATTGAATTTCACCACTGTTTATCACTATAAGGGGATTCATGAATATCTTTTCCAGAGACATTGTGACTGGGAGGCTATTGGTATAGCTTTCTTTATTATTTTTTTTGCCAACCCTATGAATACATTTTACTTATCTTTCAGAAACATTCTTTCAGTGCAATACTGCCCAAAATATTGAAATGAACAATCGGACTTTGATTGTAAATAACATATGCTGATGGGAATTAAACAAAACATACTGTTGAGTGACCACACACACAAAAGTTGAGGATAAATGTGGTAACTTTATTGCCTTACATAGTGACATTATACAGTTTGTTACTTTCAAGTTACAGGGTACTTGGCAGCATATCATTGGCTCACAGAATCTTCCAGGTAACTAAAATCTTTGGTTAACCATTACTGCTGCTTGCTTAAGCCCTTATAATGTTTAGCTATTGTTAAAGTCTAACACACATCCCACTTCCTCTCCTCTTGTTTACAGATGTAGGGTCTTATTTTCTAATGCCATTTCCTGGCACCTACGTGTAAGTAACCTTCCTTATCTGAGGTCTGCCATCCAAGATAGGAAAATTCCTGCACATATGCAGACTCCTACAACATACGTACATAGTGTATGCCAGATAAATGCCAGGTGACTTTGGACCTTAGTGGTTGTGTGAACAAAGTATCAATTGTGCAAAAAACCATGGTCCACACTGATGTATGAAAATGCCACTATGTAAGACAAATTGATAAATATGCACTTGAAGTATGTTAAATTAAGAAAAATAATGTACAGTAGCAATGTTGTTTGGAAGACTATGTTATGTGTGACCTGTTTTATCAACCATTCAGAGATATTTCCTTATTTAAATACAGTGGTACCTTGGTACTCAACTGCTTTGAAACTCATCTAATTTGGTACTCAATGCATTTTGATATGAAAATTTTATCCTGATACTCATTGTTTGTTTCGTACTTGAAGCACAAGCTAGAACTTGTTTATGTCGGCTGCCTTGCAACTCACTACATTATTCCTTATGGGAAAAATTTGTTTGGTACTCATTGTTTTTGGTATTTATCATGGTTCCTGGAACCAATTAACAATAAATACTAAGGTACCACTGTAGAGAAACAGAATATCCATGGGTGGGCAAAAAAGCAGAAAGAGCAGGAGCAACTTATTACTTCCTGCCAGCTTCTCCATTTAATTGATTTTCCTTGTGGAAAGCTGGCAAAGAGTATTGAAAACCAACCTTCCTTCCTTCCTTCCTTCCTTCCTCCCTCCCTCCCTCCCTCTGCCCCTCCCTTGTTTGTGATGGATGGTGTCTGGGGTTGGGAAGGATGGGCTTTTGAGTCAGGATGGATGCATGAGAGGTGCTGTACAGATCAGGGAGGGGATGTGAGGATGTGGTTTAAGTTGGAAAGGGTGCATGGGAGTGCGGAACAGGTGCAGCATGGTTGGGGATGAAGTGCAAAACGAATATTACCACTCTAGTATTTAATGATTGACACAATGCACTAAGCCATGGTTCAATCATAAATCACAATTGGCTATATATGGAAAGCTAAAAATAATAGCAATACCAATAGCACTTAGACTTATATACCACTTCATAGTGCTTTTATAGTCCTCTCTAAGTGGTTTAGAGTCAGCATATTGCCCCCAACAATCTGGGTCCTCATTTTACCGACCTTAGAAGAATGGAAGACTGAGACAATCTGGAACCGGTGAACTGCTGAACTGCAGCTAGCAGTCAGCTGAAGTAGCCTGCCGTGTTGCACTCTAACCACTGCCCCACCTCAGCTCTTATAATAAACTCAAATATTGGCTGAACTGTTATCCACTACTGTTTTGTAATTGGTTACCATCTGTATAGCGCACTCAAAAATGTCTATTTTGGCGTGAGCTCTTATAATCAGCTTTTCTAATAACTTTATTCTAAAAATAATAAAATGATTGCTGTTTTAAGCTGTACTTCCTTGTCATTAAAATAAATCTTGTTGTATCCAATTGGAACAGTAATATTATTTATCACAGTAAACTTAAAACCACATTTTATCTCTCACAAAATTGTCTCATGTATCCCTTGAAGAAAATAAATGTTGAAAGCTTGCCAACTTTTGTCCACTTGTGCTAAATATAGTATTTTTCTCACAATGCAGTATTTTCTCAGAAGATGGAATCTACGACTTAAGTTTTGCATGGATTTATATAGGAAGCACACAATGTTTTACTTGCAAAAAACAAGACAGTTGGAATGGAGAGGTTATCTTTCAGAACCAACCCATGAGAAGCAATATACTTCAACAAAAGAGGAACAATCCAGTGTTGAAATATTGCAGTGCAGGGTTAATTCTGCTTGTAAAGAAAAGGCAAAAAGAAAACTTAATATAGTATGAATATCCATAGATTCATAGGAAAGTGATTAGTGTCATATTTATTAGGTAAATCACATAAAGGTAAATTCTCAAAAGAAAGAGCAACTTCCATATATTAATATTATCCTAATGTGGACATGTCAAAAGCTACAGTCAGCATATAATGACTGTAGTGGCACAGTGGTTAGAATGCAGTATTGCAGGCTGATTCTGCCCACTGCCAAGGGGTTCGATCTTCACCGGCTTAAGGTTCAATCCTTTCGAAGTCGGTAAAATGAGGACCCAGATTGTTGTGGGCAATATGCTGACTCTGTAAACTGCTTAGAGAGGGCTGTGAAGCACTATGAAGTGGTGTATAAGTCTATGGCAATAACGTCTGGACAGGGAAGACCTGGATAAATTAACACCAGCTGCCTGCAATTACTGCAAGTTCGAATCTCACCAGGCTCAAGGTTGACTCAGCCTTCTATCCTTTCTAAGGTAGGTAAATTGAGGACCCAGTTTGTGAGGGCAATAAGCTGACTTTGTATAAAATATACAAAAGTATGAAGGCTATTGCTTAGCGCATTGTAAGCCGCCTTGAGTCTCCAGAGAAGGGCGGCATATAAATCAAATTAAAAAATAAAAATGAAAAATGAAACCACAATATCTTCATACAGATTTTAAAACAGTCTTGTGAATTGGAACATTTTTAATTGGCTTTATCAATCCAAATGAAATTTTGGTACATTGTCAAAACAACTATATTTGCAGTATATTACCCTGGCCTTTGCAATGAAAATATATTTCCATATGTATTGAAGGGGTTTTCCCACAGACACTGTTGAATTTGCAGCTTCCTTGTTTCCTATTCTCATGACAAATCCTGTTGCAGTTCTACTAAGGCAGGCTTATATTTTTAAGTACTATATCTAGTATCCAGATTTCTTTAGCAGCGTTTCCGTAAGAAGACAGCAGGAGAAGTAGGGGTTTTTGTTTTTTTAATCTGTGTATCAGAGAAATGAATATAGCTGTAACAAGGAATCCGGACTGACCAATAATCACAAATTTGTAATTAGTTATCTAATATTGTTTGGCTAAAATGCTAAACATAGGAGACTTTTATTAGCATGCACAATGTAATGCTTTGCTTAATATTAAAATATAAATCTATTTTCTTATATTAAAGCAGCACTGAAAAATATACTGATAAGGCACAAAAACAAATGTTCTCCTACAACGTAAGTCAGAGAAAGGAAAACAAATTTAATCTTTTCTTCCAGCTCTTCTTACGAGGAGAAAGTTTTCTTACCACTGTCCTCTTATTTATTGTTGAATGCCAGTTACTTCAAATCAAAACTTCCATTATCCCTAATTTAATGATTTAGAAACTTTTGTTCTTCCAGGAACTATATGTAGTTTTTATTTATTCAGTTTTGATGCTGCCTGACTCCAAGCATATTTGGGTTCAAAGAACAGCATAAAAATAACAAAATTATCAGCCACACTAGATAGATCAGATGGTGAAATCAATTCCACATGACGGCTAAAATAATATTTGCTGATGTTGGCTATAATAACAGAAACTTTCATATATGTTTGTGCTTATCTCCTTTTTTAATATTCAGTGAATTAGGGAGTTGTTTGTCTAAATAGCTTTCAAATGTTATCTAGCTGTTGTAGACTTAAAAAAAATAATTCAATATTTTGCTTGGGCAACTGCTTCTGCATATTAATGCTAGGGTCATCTTCCTTACTCTGTACAAAAATACAATAAATTAGATCAAAATAAATTAAAAATAATCCCAAAAATAATTCATCAGAAACAGGGGAATCCAGTAGCTAAGACGCTGAGCTTGTTGATCGAAAGGTCGGCAGTTCAGCGGTTCAAATAAGGGGTGAAATCCAGCAGGTTCTGGAGAACTGGTAGCAGAAATTTTGAGCAGTTCGGAGAACCGGCAGTGGAAATTTTGAGTAGTTCGGAGAAACGGCAAATACCAACCCTGGCTGATCCCAGAGTGGGGTGGGAATGGAGATTTTGCAATATCCTTCCCCTGGAGTGGGGTGGGAATGGAGATTTTGCAGTATTCTTCCCCTGCCACGCCCACCAAGCAACACCCATAGAACCAGTAGTAAAAAAATTTGGATTTCACCACTGGTTCAAATCCCTAGTGCCGCGTAACAGGGTGAGCTCCCATTACTTGTGCCAGCTTCTGCCAACCTAGCAGTTCGAAAGTACATAAAAAATGCAAGTAGAAAAATAGGGATCACCTTTGGTGGGAAGGTAACAGCATTCTGTGCGCCTTTGGCATTTAATCATGCCAGCAGCATGACCACGGAGACATCTTCGCACAGTGCTGGTTCTTTGGCTATGAAACAGAGATGAGCACTGCCCCCTAGAGTCGCGAACGACTAGCACATATGTGTGAGGGGAACCTTTACCTTTACCTTATTCATTCTACTCCAAAGCTTGGGAATATAGACAGGTTTTGAAGACCTTCTGGACCAAAATCAGGGAGAAAGTCACTTGAAGGGACCTTGTTTCAGAGGGCAGACATTTCAGAGAAAGTAAACTGACTCACAAAGCAGATGTGTCAAGTGGACATGTTGATGAAAGCATATACCATTTGTGTCACTGAATTCTAGACCAGTTGAAACCCTCAAGGGCGGCCCATGTAGAATAAGTTGCCATATTTGAGCTATGAGATGACCAGGCCTGAGTGACTGTTTGGAAAGCCATCTCACCCTGGAAAGGACACAACTGGCATGCCAGAGGAGCTGTGCAGTAAGAAATTAACTGGGCCTATGCATTCCAATAGCCACAGATACTCTATCTTGGAGCAGAAGTTGGTTCTGGCTCACACAGGAATTCAACAGATGTATTTGGCTGGACTGAGGTTGACAGATATGATTTGGTACCAACAACATATTTAGTAGAAGATGATGGAACTTGCTAAAATTGCTCAATTGACTTCTTTGAGCAGAGAAAAGACCTCATGCAAACTTTTTGTGTAAAACAGAAAAAAGTGAAGTTACGATTTATGGTTTCATGTTTAGATAGGATAGATTATAGAAAGAAGAGTTAAGTTGTAACCATAGAGTAAGAGGTAAATTCATAATTTTATTTATAACATAGGAAGCTACTTCTTTGTATGTTTTTCTTTTTCTACCCTTTTTTGCACTTTTAGTTGCCTATTTGATTTTTTATTTTTATTTTTCTTACTTTATATTTGCAAGTATACAAATGCATCATTGATATCAAGATAGGCGGCATATAAATTTAATCATTAAATATTAGTTTGTATTAGTTTTTATAAAAAATATTTAATAAAAAATTTAAAAATACTACTACATTTAACAGAGATTTAAATTAATCAGTCCTAAAACATTTTTAAAAGATTCTTGGTTAAGATATTTAAATTTAGCAGCTGGTACAATGGGTTGGTCAATGAGCCAGAACACACAGTTGTAGTTGATTGGTTGGAGACTGCTGGCTCCTGCGTGAAGCAATCTGCGCTGTGATTGGTTGCTATGGGTGTGAAGGGGGAGTTTCCCTTTCTCCTGTGTGCCCTGTATGTTCTGTGATTTATCTCATGATGCTCCTGTTTGCCTGATTATATTGTTTGCTGTAAATATAGATCTAAAATATATTTATTTATATAAAACTGTAAGTTCATGTCAGTGTCTCTTACTTCATTTAGACACCTGTTGCACAATTCCCTGACAATCTCCATTAGATTTTTTTCTTTAGATCAACCACAGAATCTCTTTGCTATTCCTTAAATCAGCTCAGTTGTATCTGCAGGGGAACAAATCCAGGAAGATGGCAGATGGGACCCTGCTCCATAAGCTGTGTGTCTTTCGCACACTTGCCAACATCACATCAAAATGAATGGTACTGGCACTGTGATGTTCCATCTGCCATCTTGCTGATTTTAAACCCTCCTCTGCAGATTCTGCTGAAGGTTATAAATCTGAAAAGGGAAACCGCTACTTTATTTTTTTATTAACAATTTTATTGGTTTATAATATAACATACCAAAAAAAGCACAAAAGCAAACAGTAGGGAAAATAGGGAAGGGAAAAGGGAAGGGAAGAATATGGAAACTGCTAGTTTAAAAGTTAAGATAGAAGCATCTTTTTCAGCCTTGGGTTGAAGCTGGCTTTAATTTGTAGCAAAGAGGTGTTGTGCTCGCATACGGCCCAAACTATATCAAATTTTAGAAGCCTACTTACCTTAATCTTGGTAAATTGACTTGCTTAGACTTCATTTTTAATAAAAAGGTTCAAATGCTGCATTGATGCAAGAATCAAGATATAAAATGCAATTTTATTTATTTATCTATTTATTTATGAAGTTTATTGGCCACCCATCTTACTAGCAAGGTAACTCTGGGGGCTTGCAATTATGATGAATAGATTAGATAAGATAGATAGATAGATAGACAGACAGACAGACAGACTAAAATACCCGCAAATGCTTTGATCCAATTACAAATGGGGAGGGAGGCAGGGTGGAAGGAAGTGGGATCTGTTGTTAATCAACCACTGTAATGCTCCCACATTGGGGCCCCAAACTAACTGGAAGAGCCAGGTCTTTAGCCCCTTAAAAACAGTCAGGAAGGTTACTTTTAAAGCATTTTTCATTATGGATTTTTGCAAAGGGCACAATGTCATGTGAAGGATTAATGTTAATACGTGCATCACAACCAATATGCAAATCACATTTTTGTCAACATGCCATCCTTTGCCCATTGCAAACACCTGCGCTTGCAATATTTCATTTACATTTTGTTGTGCATTTGCACACTTTAAAACATAAGAAAACAGGAAATTCAAGATGAGATGAAAAGTATGTGGTTTTGCAAAACCATGCAGGTTCTCCGAATGAGCACAGCTATTCTGAAAGCTAGGTTATTATATGTAATAAGACTTTGCAACTCATCAGTCACTTGCATACTGAATTATTTGTTTGAATTATTACATGTGAATTATTTATATGCTAACACTAGATTTTTCCAGATTCTTAACTAGATATAAAAATATGTGGCAGGGCATTCAACTAACAATATTTGCTTATGTGTGTTTCATTATTTCAGTAAATGCAAAATGTATAAAATACATTCAAAACCCAAAGCGTGTAAACTTCTTATTTCCCTAACCCATCTTCTAACCCTGGAGATGCTTGGTCTTTGATGGTGCAGAACATGCAATTTAGCAATGGGCTATTGTTCCCCTTTTTAGCAATATTTATTGATTCATCCCCAAACAAAGATTTTAATTTGTTTGCAATTGCTTCAGCAATTTTGGGAGGTTAAACATGTTGAATCTAGATTCAGATGTTCAAAGAAAATTATTTCAATTAAATGCAAGCCCTGTGTTTTTTTTCTTCCATTCAACCATATCTGATTCTTGGAGACTTTTGGAGGCTTTCAAAAAGAGACTGAACTTCTTTTGGAAGCGTCAAAAAGAGACTGGACAACCATTTGTTTGCAATGGTATTTCTCCTGCTTGAGCAAGGGATTGGACCAGAAGACCTCCGAGCAGGGGTGAAATTCAGCAGGTTCTGACAGGTTCTGGAGAACCGGTAGTGGAGTTTGAGCAGTTCGGAGAACCAGCAAATACCACCTCTGGCTGGCCCCAGAGTGGGATAGGAATGGAGATTTTGCAGTATCCTTCCCCTGCCATACCCACCAAGCCACGCCCACCAAGCCACACCCACAGAACCGGTAGTAAAAAAATTTGGATTTCACCACTGCCTCCGAGGTCCCTTCCAACTCTATTATTCTATGTTCTATGACTGCCTGGACAAGTCCTTTCAATTTTCTTGGCAAGTTTTATTTAGAAATAGAAAGTTTGACATTGCCCTGTTTATAGGGCCGAGAGAAAATAACTGGCTCATGATGGCCATCCAGCTGGCTTTGTGCCCAAAACAGGATTAGAATTCATAGTCTTCAGATTTCAGATTTTTTTGATGCCTTAACCACCCTATTTAGTAATGCACAAATGCAGGGGAGAAAAAAATCCACTTTAAAAATGATTTGTAAACTGCAGCCAAGCCAAAAGAAGTTTCAGGTTCTTATAATTATCCCAGGAGCAGAGAATGACATTTTTATCCCCTGTAGTAATGTCCTGATTTTTTTCCCCAAGAGAAAATACTGAATATTGCTGGATCCAATATGATTAAAACTCAAATCCTTATTTACAAGACTGCACTTCCAAATGAACCATATTCCACCCGACTCTTAGCAATCATCAGTTTCCTTCCCCAAACAACGGAGAAACGGGATTCGCTTCAGCGTCTCAGCCAGTACTAAAAAAAGGGATTTTACATCTTCCTTCCTAACGGCGGTTTTCAATTGGAAGCTGCCTCCATTCCTGTAGGGAAAAGAGAGGCCAGCCTCCTCCTCCTCCTCCTCCTCCTCCTCTTCTTCTTTCTACTTTGTACGCTGCGTCTCTCACCTGGACACACCTAACTCACCTGAGGCTGCGCGGAAGCCTCCTTTTCCCAGCCCGCTGCGTCCCGCTCGTGGCCCGCCCCGCCTGTTTCCTGACCGCGCAGGCGCATTGTGACTCGCCCGGCAACTCTCCTCGGGCTCGGCTTAGCGCTATCATGGCGGCAGCAAGCGGAGCGAGCAGGAAGCGATGGACGAGCTAACCGTGGCCACTGCAGAGTGAAGTAGCTGCACGGTGGGGGGGAAAAAAAAACCCAAAAAACTTTCAGGCGTCTTCCCCCTCCCACAAAGCGGAACCTCCCGCTTGGTTTCCATCCAGCTCAGGTCGGCATAGAGCCAGTCTGGTGGCGGAGAAACGTAGAAGACATCTATCTCCATGCCTGGATCAGCCGCCGGGCATTAGAAGGCGCGTCTCCCTGCCCTTTGGCCTCGATCGTCCCGGGAGTGGAGAGAGCTCGGCTGGGTGAGTGCGAACTTCCCCGCTGGCCCGACTTCGTCCTTGCACCTGTGACTGCGAGCGAGAGGGGCAAGAAGCAGGGAGAGCGCTTGCTCCTACCGGAGCTGCTGAAAGACAAGGACAGCAGCAGGAGAGACAGGCTGGAGAATAGCCCCGGGGAGGGTGCTGCCTCTTCAGATCTACAATATCTCTCTTTTTAAAAAAAATAAGAACAATCTTTTAGGAAACCATTTTTCCCCCCTTCTCCCTCTCGGGTGCGAGCAAGTTGAGCATTTGCAGCGAGGAGGAGCTTACCTGTGCAGTGTAGTTGCTCCTGCTCTGGTTTTATTGAGGGCGAGGGAGGCGTGTGCTTCAAGAAGGGAGCAGAGTTTTATAGCCAGGTAGATGGCAGGCTTGTAGATATTGTTTAACAAAGTGCCCTGTACTTAACTGTTGTCTTTCTGGAATGACCTTCTTTCAACAGACCATTGCCCAGGCCCTGCCACTGAGTGAAGAAAAGGAGGAGTCGCCACTCTAAGGTGCTGCGCTGCCTTTCAAGGTGCTCTAAGAACTGGTACCTGAAGATCCAGGCTTGAGTGGCTGTTCTGTGTTTCTGGAAGTGAACTAACTATGGCTAGTGAAGAAAGGCAGAGCTCTTCCTCGCCGTCAACAGGGGATGATAAAGGAGGAGGCAGCGGCGGAGGAGGTGGTGGTGGTACTACTGGGCAAGGAAAAGATGGAAGCTCAGCTGAAAAGCAGTCTTTGAATCCAGGCATCCCTATCCGGGGTATCAGGATGAAATTTGCTGTTCTGACAGGATTGGTGGAAGTTGGGGAAGTATCCAACAGGGATATTGTAGAAACTGTGTTCAATCTGGTGAGTCACTTATCTTTCTTTTTTTTCCCTCTCCAAATGAAGAAAAGCATATGATGATGAAATAATGTACATTCTCCCCGTGTTCATATTACTGTGGTTAAACACAAATGTACACACTTGGCCATTTGTACCAGGGGGGTGAGTCTAGCAAACTGTTGCATTTCCCTGGAAGAAAAGCCGACTAACTCATTTAAGGTTGCGTTGCTTTTTTTTTCCTCATAGTTTTTATTTTTGCTTGAATTTTCTGGGACTTTGTTTCAAATTCTTGCTGTCAAGCAACTTTTCTGCCACTTGTAACTTTATAAATGTATAATGAAAGCACAAGGTAGATGTTAAAATTTACACCCTAAAATATGCTATTTTATCTGTTTGTAATATTGGTCTAATATATCCTATTGTAAGTTTGTAATTGATGGCTCTGCAGATGTATAGATATATCTATAGGAGGGGTGTCAAACTGGCGGGCCACGGGCTGGATGTATCAGGCACAGACCACGCCCACCCCAGCTCTGCGAATGGAAAAATGTCATAATATGTCATGTGACAGCAATGTGACACCGCAAGTTTGACACCCGTGATCTATAGGATATATAATTATTTGTACTGCAGACCCTCAACTTTTTGTATTCTCAACTTTTCCTAAGTGAAAGTTCTCTTAGAAAAGGGTTTATGCTGATTAATATTAAACACAAATATTAGGCTTTGAGGAACTATGACATTAGATTTGAGTATTACAGTCTGGTGGCAGAGAACAGTAATTATATGATAATCTGGGCCATTTTATATATATATATATATATATATATATATATATATTGCATGAACTTTATAATGTGAGAATAATTACTTCCTCTGGCTCAGTCAGAATTAATGATTGGCCTGACTTTTAAGACCATGTCTCGCATCTGAAATTGTCTTAAAAGCTGAAATAAAATTGTTTGGGTACACAATATGCACCATTTCACATTCCACATGAGATCTTTGCTTAAAAGTTATAGCCTACATTTTCACAAAGTTCTATTTGAATTTGATATAACTTGTTTTAGATAAAATCTGAAATGTTTCCTTAAATTTAGGCTCTGCAATGTAAATAAGAGAAAGAACATTCCGAATTTAATAAAATATGTAGTAAAAGTATAAAAAGAGAAAATTTTGTGTTTTATTCCTGATAGATTTATAATAGTTCTTTGAAGTATGAGTTAGAGATTATGTATGTATATTCATTTAATCCCTAAGCATTTGCTAGAAGTAAGCTGCAGAAATAGAAGATTTGTCAAGAATAATTGTGGCCTAGCTTTATTATGCCATAAACATAAAGTGATTATTCTAGTCTATATATACTGCATTGTCTCCATTGTCTTTAACTAGTGGATTTTTGACTTAAAAATCCAAAATATTATCACTTTTTTCTATAGCAGTAGCAGAAGACTTCATACATTAATTCCTGGGTTCAAAAAGTATTTTATAGTCATATTTTTTATGCTTATGAATATATAAAAGTTTGTTGAACTCTCTAGAGCATTGCAGCATTTTGTACACAGTATTGCAAGTGTATAGTGTATCAGCAATTTGTATCAACAATTTAGTATATTTTATTTCAGCCTATATGAAAACAATTTTAAGTCATATTTGCAATATGAGTTTTGTTAAAAATGATTCAAATTGAATTATAGAGCCTTGCAGAAACTAAACATAAAATTTCCCCCTCCCTTCCCCACTAGAGTATACCAAGGTGTACCTTACAGTGAATTGGATTTTTGTCAATGTCTGCCTGGCATATTCCTATATGTGAATAGACTATATAAATTGGATGCAGCTAGAAATATTTGGGAGGACCTAGAGAGGGAAATATTATCCAGTATGATTGGCTTTTCTTTTGTGAAATGGTAGCCATTTTGCGGGGTCATACACAGTGTTTTGGGAGGTGGGTAATACGCAGGACTTGAAGTAAAGAAACAGTTTCATTGCACATATTCTACCCAATCCCATCTCCATCTGGCATCTTCCATCTAGAATACTTTGACATTAGTCTGGTTATAAGTTTAGACCTGTTCTCTAGGAATTCAGGTATAGATGTCTTTTATTACTACTGAGAAATAATGTAATGTGTAATGCTACAATTGGACTTCAGTTTGAGAAGTACCATATACTCTTTCCACAAGCCAATGCTTTCATTCCTCATAAGGAAAACACATTCATTTCTATGAGTCACGGCTGTTTATTTTTAAACAATCATATTTAATAGTGAAAATTTCTGAAGCATTTATTTTAGCTATTTAAGGTAAATAGTTTGCCAAATGGACAGGGCTCATACACCCTCCCTTTCCTGCCACTGAATATGTTCCCCATCTTGTGCAGTGTGATGTGACTCTTGGTCATGTTCTGATTCAGATACCATGGTTCTTCTATTAGAGCTTTAGTATAAAAACACTCTTATTAGGGCAGAACACTAGAGAAACTTTTGACTCGAGAAGCTAGAAAAAAGTGGTTTACTATCGCCCCATAGCATCTTATTAAAAATTGGAATTTTCAATTGTGGAAAGTCCAGGAAAATTGTAGCAACACAAACACACACTATGAAAAAAAGAGAATCAGGTTTGTATATAGTGGGACAATAACTACTGAGGGATTACAGCCATTTTAATATACCAATCCCCGTATTTGGTGATGGATAAATGGCTGAGAAGCATTTTCATGGTGAGGGGTGGCCTGCTCCCTTGTTACTCTGACAAATTAAGCAGATAAAAGTATGAAGTTCTGAGAGTTACATTTGCACTTGGTAGCTGTTCACTAGAACACTCAACATGAGGTCCAAAGAGGTGTCTATGAAAGTGAAAGAGGCCATCATTAGGCTAAAAAAGCAAAATCTATGAGACAGAATGCAAAAATGGCTTAGGACCCGGGTACTTACGGGACCGCCTACTACCACCAATAGCCTCCCACCGACCGGTACGTTCCAATAGAGAGGGGCTCCTCCGGGTGCCATCGGCCAAACAATGTCGGCTGGCGGCCCCCAGGGGGAAAGCCTTCTCTGTGGGGGCACCCACTATCTGGAACGAGCTCCCCCCAGAGTTACGGAGGATCCCGGATCTTTGTGCCTTCCGCTGTGAGTTAAAAACTTTCCTGTTCCACCAGGCGGGCCTGGCCTAATTCTTCCCTTTTCCCCTTCTTTTGTAAAATAATTTAGAAATTTTAAATTGTAAATATTTTAATATTTGGGGTTTTAATATTTTAAATTTGGGATTTAAAATATTGGGGCCAATGTTTAATTCGGTTTTATTTGGCTTTTAAATTTTGTATATATGTTTTTTACTTATGGCTGTTCACCGCCCTGAGTCCCCTCGGGGAGAAGGGCGGTATATAAATCTAATAAAATCAAAATCAAAATCAAAATCAAAAACACTGGGAATAGCCAGAACAATATTTTGATACTTTCTTAAAAAGAAGGAATTAACTAGTAGGCTCAGCAACACCAAAAGGCCTGGAAAGTCATGGATGACTACAGAATTCTGCCATTGGGTAAGAAAAACTCTTTCACAACATCTAGCCAAGTCAAGAACACTCTTGAGGTAAATGTGTCATTGTTAAAGTTTACAGCCAAGAGACGGCATCATGAATGTAAATACAGAGGCTTTATAATAAGGTGCAAACTCTGGCTAGAAAACACCTTAAGAAGCCTTCCCACTTATACAATAGATTCTTTTGACTGATGAAACCAAGATTAACTTGTACTATAAAGATGAAAAAAATATGGAGAAGGAAAGGAGCAGTTCATGATCCGAGCACACTATATCATCTGTCAAACATAACAGAGACAGTGTTATGCATGGGCATGTATGGCTGCCAGTGGAACTGGGTCACTGGCATTTATTGATGACCTGGCTGTTGATAAAAGAAGCAGGATGAATTCTGAAGGGTATAGGACTACACACTCTGCTCAGATTCAACCAAATGCTGCAAAACTGATAGGATGCCCCTTCATATTGCAGATGGATAATGACCTAAAGCATACAACAAAAGCAACCAAGAGTTCCTCAAGGCACAGAAATGGGATATTCTTCACTGGCCAAGTCAGTCATCTGATCTCAGCCCAATAGAGCACATTGTTACTTATTGAAGACAAGACTGAAAGCAGAAAGACCCACAAACAAGCAACAGCTGAAGGCAGCTGCAGTAAAAAGCAGGCAAAGCATCTCAAAGGAGGAAATTCAGCATTGAGGCTAGTCCACAAGTTCTAGACTTCAGGCAGTCATTGAGTGCAAAGGATTTTCATCCAAGTATTAAAAACAATCCTTATATTTATAATTCCGTTTGTCCATCATTTATGAGCCATCAAAAATGGGTTTGGGTGTATTAAAATAGCTGTAATTCCCTCAATAGTTAATACCGTACTTTTTTCAAACCCCTTAAACTAAAGTTGAGACTCGCATCTTGAAAATGAAACTTAAGTGTTTCATTTCAGATTCAGGGTAATGGTAGCTCAAATGTCAAAAAATGTATCATTGTGCCAATACACACAAACCTGACTATGTGTATGTATGTTTGAATCTACTAGTAGCCAAGATGAAGCTAAAGCTAATAGTTTAGTCAAATATTTGGATCCTTCAAAGATAATTTTGCTTGGTTAGTAAATTATGTAACACCACAAACTAATACAATAAACTAAGAGTTAAGAGACAGGAATGTTAAGAGGAGCCCAAGCAGACTCAAATTCACTAAAAAAAAATCCACAGAAAACAGTTTTCCAACAAGGAAATTTAAGTTTCCTGTTGTAGAGCTGATTCAGCTTAATGAGAAGTGTAAATATCTCTTACAGAACTGTGCTGACTCCACTGTTACACTGTTATTTTAGTATATGATTTAGTGCTTGGTACTTTCCAGGGGTGGGTTCTAACCTTTACTACTGGTTCGCATCGTGCCCGCATACGCAGATCAACTTTGATGACGTCCGGGTCAGTGGGTGGAGCCTCGCGCCGGTTTTACTACTGGTTCTTGTGAACCTGTCCAAATCGGGGGCAACCCACCACTAGTACTTTCCCAAAGAGAGTCTCTGCCTCTTTTTCTACCAAATTCAGTGGCCACCTGCACTGAATCATACCTATCATTCATAGGTGACTAGTGACTGGTTGCCTCTTGAATTGCAAGCTGGGAGACCTGTAAAGTTTTACTCTTCAACCTCAGAGAACAGGTTGTGCATGAAGATACCAATTTTCTATATAATTTTCTTGTAACTTATCAAATTAATTTGAAATGCCTAACCAGTTCTGTTGTTTTCTGAGGCTTTAGAAAAAAGTTTTTCCTTCATTACCCAAAAACACTTATCAGAAAGTCTTACTGAATTTCAAGGGTCAGTTGTAAGTCTCTTCCTTCAGCATTATCATAACTTCAAATGGTTGCTGAATGAATGGTCATAACTCGAGGACTACTTGTATTAAAAACAATATCATTGAATAAACTTTATGACATTTCATTTCAATAATTATTATTGGTAATTTTATTGGTTTTCACTGAATGAAAACCCAATGAAATTTCATAATGTCCTTAACATTATTGTTTATCCAATTTTGGGTAATTTACCCAGGGTCAGGAACTACTGTTTTAGAGCAAAATAAAATAAATTTAAAATGAGCCATTTGTGACAAAACACTACTGTCTTATAATCTTTTTGGAATATTGCATTTTCTTTCATGTATTTCTTTTAAACAGCTTTTAGTATGATTGGAGAGCTCTACCAATAGCCTCTTCAGTATTGAATATTTGTATTTTTATATTTAAAATTTAACTTTTATTATTTACTTTTTGCTTTTTAAAATAAAGTTTGATTTTGTTTATCTGTGAAATTGATTTGTTTTCCAAGAAAGATTTGGTTTTCCTGACCATATACCTCTATACTAGATGACCGGGAGGTTTGTATTTTTGAAATTAATTTCCTTTTTTGAAATTTTATACGTTAATCCTCAGAAAGCAGCATATAGAGATCCTGAATCTCACATGCATAAGAGTCAAAGGATTGGAAACAGGTAGAAAGATAGGTAGTAGCATTAGAAATAATCTGTGTGTTATCCCAAACAGAATTTTGATTTTTTTTTTCTCTCTACATCAGGGGTGTCAAACTGGAGGCCCATGGGCCATATGCGTCATGTTCAGCAGGCCATACCCACCCCAGTTCCACGAATTGGAAAAATGTCACAAAATATCATGTGATGGCAATGTGACGCCGCAAATTTGACACCCGTGCTCTACGCCATCCTGCTTACATACAACAAGTTTTAATGTGCTGTTTTCTTATAGTCTGAATAGGCTGTTTATTCTTCCATTACTTTTTTTTCAGTCATAGAACTAAATAATATTGTAACGGAAAATATATTTAGTTTTTAAAGTCATCTGTAAAGCTGCTACAAGTGAATAGAACAAGTTACCTAGTGTTTTACTATGGCTATGCAGTTTCAAAAAGTTATTATTGTCATTTGTTTCAAAATTGCTTACCCATAGTTCAAGTCAAATGGAGAAACAAAAGTACAGATATATTATGTGCATTCAGTTTGGTTTAACTCTGCAGTCATACAGACTTTCTCCATGATAATCTGTCACTAAACTGGTCCTTCAGGTTTTCCAACGATGTACTCATTGCCACTGTAACTGATTCCATCCACTTTGTTGCTTTTCCTGGCATTCACATTGCTCCCAGAGAACTTGGGTTTTTGCATAATTTGTCAGAATGGGATTATTTGAACCTGATCATTTGTGCCTCAAATGAGAACTTTAGGTTGATTTGTTCAGTGATCCATATGTTTCCTTGGCTGTACGTGGTTTTTCTCAGAAATCTTCTCCAACACCAAAGCTGAAAAGTGTCAATACTCTTCTGATCTCACTTTTAATATAATAAAGCAATCAGAATCACGGTCTTGATAACAAGTAAAATAAAGACATATATTTTATCTTGAATACCTTTAACAAGGGGCATTTCTCCTACCCCAGAGAAGAGTCTTGCCAGTGTCGGGAGGAGTTCTGCAGATCTCATTTCAGAGGGCTAATTGTCTGTTGGTGAATGTAGTAAACAAAAATGTGGAACAATCTTAAATACAGGTAGTCTTCGATTTATGATCACAATTGGGAGTGGAACTCCCATCACTAAGCAGTGCGGTTGTTAAATGAGTCATGACCAATTTTATCATATTTTTTTGTCGTGGTCATTAAGTGACTCATGTGGTAATTAAGCAGATAAGATAATTAAGCAGATAAGGCTTTCTGCATTGACTTGCTTGTCAGAAGGCCCTGGGAAGAGTGTAAATGTTGATCACATGACTCAGACCTACAACTTTCGAAAATACAGGTTGCCAAGCAAATTTTGATGACGTGACTGCAAGAACCGGTTGTAAGTCACCTTTTTCAATGCCATTATAAATTGAACAGTCATTAAATAAATCAACTATCTATATTAGAGTAATTCTTGGGGCTTTATTTGATTAATTTACAGCTTATATTAAATGCATCACAGTGTTTCCAACTTTTTTCTACTTCTAGCTCTCTCTGGTTTAAGAAGATGGGGGGCATTATTCTCATTTAATATTTCTAAAATTTATTATTCTTCTGAACTCTTCATGAGTTAAAAAAACATTATAGGGAGAATTGCTATAATATATGCAATATATAATTCAATATAGAAATAGCATTTAGACTTTTATACCGCTTCGTAGTACTTTACATTCCTCTCTAAGCGGTTTACAGAGTCAGCATATTGCTCCCAACAATCTGGGTCCTCATTTTACTGACCTCGGAAAGATGGAATGAATTGCTGACATAATTTTGACGATGGTATTAGATAAGTATAAACCATATTTCTGTACCATTTCTTTTACATTTCTATTCACTTTCAGGTAGTATACAGTATCAGACAAGTATTGCCTTATTAGTCCAATTTCTATCTTTATTGTTTAGTAAGAATGGAACTCTAAACAATTAAGTATTGTTCTCTGCCTTCAAGCCCAAAGTAATAATGATTCTCATTTTTGTTTTCATAGTGAAATTTAAAATTTTCTTGAAATGTTCTAATGTTAGAATTAGCCAAACATTAATTATATCAGTATGTCAAATTATTTTATCTCATGTCAGTAATCATTTGTGTGACTATTGAAGAGAGCTTTAGGCTGTATCTGATGCTTTCCAGATGTGATGAAATTGTACATTCCCAAATTCACAGGTTATAATTTTATCACCAGACCTTGAAGAAGCAGGACAGAAACAGTATTGTTACTTTTGAACTTTGATGTTGGAGAACTCCTCAGAACACCATTGATAATCAAGAAAGCTAACAAAAACAGAGTTCTCACTTGAGATATAAATGATAATTGTTACTTTTTATTTATTTTTTATTTATTTATTAATTATATTTATATACCGCCTTTCTCTGCCTTAGGACTCAAGGCAGTGTACATTTTAAAAGATCATTCACATATTCATGTTTAGCCCCGCCTGTTGGAACATCAGGGTCTTGAGGGCACGGCGGAAAGCACGGAGATCAGGGATATTCTGTATCTCTGGGGGCAGTTCATTCCAAAGGGTTGGAGCCCTCACAGAGAAGGCCCTCCCCCTGGGAGTCGCCAGTCGGCATGATTTGACTGACGGTACCCTGAGTAGTCCCTCCCTGTGAGAACGAACTGGTCGGTGGGAGGCTATTGGTGGCAAAAGACGGTCTCGTAGGTACCCAGGTCCTAAGCCATGGAGCGCTTTAAAGGTGATGACTAACACCTTTATGACTTCCTGTATTCCAATAAAATAATTGAAATGTTTTAAGGAATGTTTTTTCATCTGCAGTTTTCAATACAAGCACAGTATAGTGGAAAATTGTGGCTTGTCCTCACTCATTTTTTTCAAGGTGTCATTCCTCAGCTTTTCTTTATAAATGAAGCAGACTGGTTTTTATTTATTGATGATTTGGCAAAATACTACAGTGATTACTTTTCTTGCTCCGAATTTCAGGACCAGCTGGTAAACTTTAAAGAAATCTACCTTGATATAGCTTTCTTATTGACTGATACATAGAGAAATTAACAGGCAAAACTAAAGGGAGGTGGCTTTTGTTTACAATTGTTCCTTGGCAACTGGTATTTAAGGCATGTTGTCTCTGATTCGGAAAGCTGTATACAACCATTAAGACTAAGGTGCTGATAGTACTAGTTCTGGATTCAGTCCTCCTCCTATAAGGCCATTGTCAGCAATTGCACTGTGGGAAAGAATCTTCTCAATGAAATAGGGCAAAAGTTCAAAAAACGTGCCATGTAGAATTTTAGATTGTCTCCTCACTGCTAGTCAAAAAGCAGTTTTAAAGAGTTTATACAACTTGAGAAGCCATGTTGATAAAGCAGTAGAACTTAATTGAGAAAAGGGCATTAAATAATGAAAATGCAGTTTAAAAAGTCATACGAACCGATCAAGGAACCTGGTAATGTAAAAGCTAAGAAAAATAAAAAGCTGATATTCAGCTCCTCAAAAAAGCTAGGACTAAAAATGGTGTGATAAATGTTCAATCCAGTCTAGCTGCAAAAGGACACACAATCCAACAAAGATTTCCATTTTGTGGGATTTATCAACCACATTAGTCTACTTATATATTCTTTTTAAGTTTCATTTTCATTTTTAAATTATAGTATGTCACTTTCACTTTCATATTGGTTCTAGCTAGGAATAGGGAGACAGTTTTATGAACGTATCTCAACTTGTCACTTGACTTTTGGAACACTTCTTTGTGAAAGTTTGGTTTGGGATCATTTAATCTGAATGTTGATGTATTTTTCAATTTTTTCTCTTTTATCTCTTTCATCCCACTTGGGATTCTTAAAGGTTCATTCAACATATGAAGACAATAGAATGTAGTTTAAGCTTATATAGATAAAATGTCATATGTTATTTTTAATCTAGACGCGTTTATCACAAAATGGAATAATAGAATTTGTTTGCTTTCCATATTTCAAACCGGAATGGGACAATCGCCACTACCAACTTCCCATGGCCAACTCATTGCTGCCAACTCACCATGGTCAACTAGCTGAAGCCAGCTTGCCACAGCCAATTTGCTGCGCAACAATTCAACAATTTTATTTAATTATTTAAAATAATTAAAAATTCACATTCATTCATTCACATTTCATTTTGTCCCTCCTTTTGCATTCTTTCTTGAATGATTCTATTGCACCATTTGTTTGATATTATGTAACTTTTGTCCCACTTTGAGTTGTCCCATGGCAAGGGATGTGGTGGCTCAGTGGCTAAGATGCTGAGCTTGTTGATCGAAAGGTCGGCAGTTTAGCGATTCGAATCCCTAGTGCCATGTAACGGGGTGAACTCCCATTACTTCTCCCAGCTTCTGCCAACTTAGCAGTCTGAAAGCATGTAAAAAATGCAAGTAGAAAAATAGGGACTACCTTTGGTGGGAAGGTAACAGCGTTCCGTGCGCCTTTGGCGTTTAGTCATGCTGGCCATGTGACCATGGAGATGTCTTTGGACAGCGCTGGCTCTTCAGGCAGCACTGGCTTTGAAATGGAGATGAGCACCGTTCCCTAGAGTCAGGAACAACTAGTACATATGTGCGAGAGGAACTTTTACCTTTACCTTAGACAAGTTGGCTGTGGTGAATTGTCCTGTGGCAAGTTGGCCGTGGCCAGTTGGCTGTGGCGAATTGGCTGTGACGAGTTGGTTGTGGTGAGTTATCTTAGACCCATTTGAAACACAGATATGGCTCTCAGAACCTTAACTATAATCCAAAGGAACTTGAATGGTAAAAGTGATGTGGCTGTTATATTATCTTTCTAAATATGTTTTGTTAAAGTCTGCTATGAAACCAAATATTTTGCTCGGAGAAATTTTGTCTTTTTAGAAGTTGTCTCATGCTTTTGATTTTTGGTATGTTGCAAAAACTACAGGCAGTAGCAGGCAGGCCAGCAGTAGAGCAACCTACCTATAAGTGTCAAGTCCCAGATGCTTAATAATTTTAGCAGACTGAGAGTAGCTATTTTGTATGCATTTCATGGGATGACAGTTTACTCTTTGTGGATGTCCTGCAGCTACAGTATTTGATTTTTGAGTACATTATGTTCCTGACATTACATTCTTTCCCTGATGAAAGCATATTCTAATTAAAGTATGATCCCAACATTAACAAAATTAGCCGCAAAAGTATATTCTCTATGTTGAATGAAGTATGCTTTATTGTTGAATAGTTAGGACTTGTGAATTAACATGATTATAAATTAATATCACTATTCAATTAGTATATTTAGTTTGAATTTGCAACTGATTGTTTTGCATTTTTCATTAAGCGGATATATAATATAGGATTTCATTCTTACTGGAAGACTATTTGAGTGCAGTCATTGTTTCAGAACAAAGTAAGGAGACTTTGTGAATCATTTTACTGATATCAAATGAAGTTCTTTGACAAAGTTGAAATATGCTTGACATTATCATTGGGAGAGGTTATTAATTGCTTTTTTCAATTCTTTTTGGTATTTCCTGATTTGTAACAATGAACAATCAAGCTCCTCAAAATTGATTAGGCTATCTAGTAATCCTATATCTGGTATCAATTAACCATTTCAGAATACTTTTTTCATGTTCTTTGCGATTTTCCAACCTGTTTCTTGTTCCTCTGTTACAATCGGATGCGGTAGAACACGACATCTTGTCAATAAATGGTACAGTTTGTTATAATGAAGTAGCTTGTAGTTATCGAAGACCTATTCAAGCAGTATAATTGTTTACAACTCTTTCTGCTAAAATGCTGCTATAGAAATCAGATGTTAGTGCAAAGAATGACTTAAAAAATAACAGTTTTTCACTTTGCATAGAGTAAAATAAGAGACCAATGCTTAATCATTTGATTAAGTTCTATTTAATTTCAAATTAGTTTATTGTATGCTAGTGTTCACATTGTACATGACTGTGTGAAACATAAATAGTTAAGGATAGATAGTAATGTTCTTTATTTAGAACAAGGCAGCCAGTATACATCCCACAAGCAGATTGCATCTCCATTTCCTAAACACCATTAAAGAAATGTCAGTGTTGTGTTATTTATGCATTCCTTACATTTCTCCTGCTCTGTTTTGTTTTTATAATTAAAGCTGTTCAGAACATGTTTACAATTTACAGATTTAAATTGCTTGATTTTCATTTTATACAAATGATAAATAAATTCAAGAGATCATAGCTAAATCAGTAAGTATTTTGATTGTGCCGATCATGGCTTAATGAAAAGCCCAATTCCTGGACAAATAGGTAACTTATGATTGTATCCATTAAACTGAGAAATCCTTCATGGCAACAGACAAGTATTTGTCATTACAACCAAACCCATCAGAGACCGTAAATGCAGGGAATCTTTGAGATATCAACTGTTGATTATGTTACATTTCAGATCACAGTTAATTGCAGTGAAAGCTATCAGGTCTTTAAGTTAATAGAAGAAAAATGTGTAGCACAGGGCTCTTTTTGAGAACTAGGTGCCTGGCTAGGTGACATTAATTGGAATTAATGGTTAACTTTAATATCAACTGATTAATATTTCTTACTGGTTCACATCTGTATAAAAATGGAAAAAAAACACTGGGGAAAAAGCTCAACTTATACTGAGCAGAATATATTTAATAAACCAAACCAAAATAAATAATATGAATAGCAAAATTTGATATATGTGTAGGTATAGGTTTATAATTCAATTCTATACATGTTCAAACAAAAGTGCTGCTATTTTTAATAAAGCTTAATAACAAAATGTACTTAAAATATATTTCTCTATATAAAGGTAATAGTACTAACCAAAAAGCAAGCATGTGTAGGATTGCTACCTAGAAGCATAAACTCTATGCATAACAAGTTTGAATTATTATATTTTAAAAGAGGCATATGTATTTTTATAAGGAAAGAAAATTTTTCATACATGTGTTCTAAAATCATGAAATTGTGGCTGACATTTTGTGCAATATTGATTTTTGTTAATTTTTAAGAATTTTGAACAATTGCCCTTATCTGAATATAAGAATCTTGCCAATTTTCTTTGTAGTACGTTATTTCTAGTGTCCATTAGGTGGCACTCATGCCTTTATCTTTAATGAAGCAAACAAAAGTTCTGTGGATTTTAATATAAAACTTGACCAGAATAGCATTAAACAGCATATATAAATGAAGCAAATAGGGACAACTTTAATCAATCTGCTTGATTCTGGTATTGTATTTCATTAGTGGTAAAAGATTCTCAAAGTGGGAACACAGAGAATGTAAATGTGCAACTGTCATTAATGATTAAGTATGAAAAATGAGAAGGGAGAAGTATGTTTCATGGGAGAGATAGAGAAAAGAGGACTCAATAAACTGGTAAACTGGTAAACTGGAGGTTCTTCAAAACAGGTACAGATTTGGCTGAAGCTGCTATTGAGGAACTGCTTATCTATTGTCACTCAGGAGTGGTAGTCATTACAAATAGTTGACTGTCACTGAATGGCCCAAGGGTAATTTAGAATTTTCATTTCCTCTTAGTAAAACTCAGTACCTTTTTTTCAGGATGTGAGAGAAACTGTGCCCATAATGGCCATTGGTACATTCTCAGTTCCTTCAGGATAGTGAAACATTGTCTTGACAGTTTGTTGGTTGGACATTTTTGGTATTTAATGTCACTGACCTCATTTGTAATTGTGCCAGGGGTGGGTTGTAAATTTTTTTACTACTGGTTCTGTGGGCGTGGCTTATTTTGTGGGCGTGGCTTGATGATCATGTGACAATTCTTTAGGATTTAGCAGAGGTACTGGTCTACCAGGCTTTTAACTACTTGCAGAGCTGTACCAGTCTTCTCATTTGTTTTTTGGAGGCACTGGTCAACCCATTTATTTTTGCAGGCACCGGTATACTAATTTGTTTTTGGAGGCACTAGTCTACCACCAAACTGCCTTTTACCACTGATCAGCTGTAAGGCAGCCCTTTGAAGCCCCATGGCAGGAGTTTAAACAGTTTTTTTCCTTTTAGCCAATCAGCTGGGACTCAGGAAGCAATAGATTGGGGGTGGGGCCAAATAAAAGGTAAGAATAACATGGGGGGGGCGGGGGAGCCAGGGGGCAGAACCGGTTCGGTGACATCATATCGTCACCGCTACTGGCTCGGCAGAACCGGGAGGAACCCACCACTGAATTGTGCCTTGTATCAAAACAGATGTCAAGAATTTCGCTCTTATTTTCCCATTTCTGTTATTTCTCCTAGCCTTAGTCAAGCAAGGCAATTGATTTAATGCAACTCTTTACCACCTGCTAAGGATTTTGGTTTGCGGTTCCTCTAGACCCTAACAGAGACTTATTTTTCGCAGGGGAGTACGTTCTGTTTAGGGATGCGGTGACTCAGTGGCTAAGACGCTGAGCTTGTCGATTGAAAGGTTGGCAATTCAGTGGTTCGAATCCCTAGTGCCGCATAATGGGTTTTGTTTTGTTTTTTGTTTTGTTTTTATTAAATTTGTATACCGCCCTCCTCCCGAAGGACTTAGGGCGGTGAACAGCCACAGAATAAAACACATACAAAATACAAAATACAAAATACAAAATACAAAAATTTAAAAATAGAATAAAAGTGAATTAAATAATTTGGCTAAGACAAATTTAAAATACCCAATAATTTAAGAAACAAATTAAAATTTACATTAAACAGGAGAAAAGATTTAGGCCAGGCCAGCTTGAGCTCCCGTTACTTGTCCCAGCTTCTGCCAACCTAACAGTTCGAAAGCACGTAAAAAAACCAAGTAGAAAAATAGGGAACACCTTTGGTGGGAAGGTAACAGTATTGCGTGAGCCTTTGGCATTTCTTCATGCTGGCCACATCACCACGGAGACATCTTCGGAGAGCGCTGGCTCTTTGGTTTTGAAACAGAGATGAACACCACCCCTTAGAGCCAGGAACGACTAGCACATACGTGTGAGGGGGACCTTTACCTTTATGTTCTGTTTTGAGGGTGCTGAGTTTTTGGTGGCCCAGTTCAAACCCTATCATAATCTCCCATCTGCTTGATAAATGGGTCATCTTTACATTCAACAGGAGTTCAGGCTCTGAAGTTAGGGCATGCTTCTGGCACATCTAACTTCTGCAGTATGTTAAGTATAATGGGCAAAGCCCATAATGGGTTAGGTCTGTATCTTGAGCCCATCATGCATAGTCAGATTGGAAGGGGTTAGTAGGGTGTGTAGCTATTCCTAGGCTTTGTTGAAGGGGAGTGCTATCAGGCTTTTACAAGTGGCAGGAAATTCTAAGAGCAGGAAACATGGAGAATATAAACATAGTTTTACTAGTGTTTCAGGTAGTCCTTGCTTAACGACTATTCATTCAGGGATTGTTCAGAGTTGTGGTGGTGAATGAATGATAGTTACGACTGATCCTTGAAATTATAGCTATTGTAGCACTTCTGTAGTCACGTGATGAAAATTCAGGCATTTCAGCTCCATATTTATGCCCCACAACTTGCAATTCAGCTACCTCTGCCCACCTATTTTTCCTCTTATCCCTGCTCTTTTGGCCACCTTGCATTCTGGCACCCATACAACTCGCTATCAACTGTTGTTGTCTTCCTCCTGCTGTTGACGAGGCACACACTGCCAAAGCAGCTGCTGGCCTTCGCAGGGCTACATGAAGCCTCTCTACAACTTTGTGAGGCCTGGCACAGTGTCATGAAGGCCTCTCCAGGCTATGGGGAGGTCTTGCAGAGGAGCGAAGAACTTGCTTGGCCAGGTGTGCCTCATCTACAACAAGAGGAAGCACACAAGGGTGGTCAGAGGGAAACAAAGGGGGCCTTTCACATTATATGTTCTTTCCTAGCCAGTCTTCAGTGATACAAATTTATCCTTGAATCTATCAAGGTCTTATTCTTCTTGATCTTAGCATTCAGCCCTAGCACCCGGTGGCTTCTCACAAGGTCCCACAAAAGAGAACGGAGGCCAAAAGCAGGGATCTAAAACAGATTGAATTCCCCTGTTTATAACCAGTACTTTCATAATAACTCTTTCAGCCAAACCACAATGGAAATATGTTGTTCAGCATCCACATCACCTCAGTTTAATAATCTGAGAAGCTGAATTAGGGAAAACTTGCTGTTAAAATGTGGATTACTTTAAAAAACCATTAAAAAAAACCATTTCCCTCATTAATTCCATGTAGATAATGGCTGAATACCACTATTGATTTTCTATCCTGTATTTTCTGATAGTAGATTGAAAAAATTAATGGTATCTGATTTATTTACCACAGCCACTTATTTCAGTCAAGTATTTAACAAATTAGCTATTTTTAAAATTAGCATTACTTGCATTATTCTTAAAGTATAGACTTTAATACAGATTTCTGTATAAGTTTGATAAAATGCACTTGATAATGTTTAGTAATACTTTGAAGATAAATTTAAGTAATTTTATAGTTTAGGTAAGCAGTGCCAATTATTTAGTTTTATTTTTTTAAAAAAAATAGAGCTTCTTTAGGCTTGAAAATTTGCACAAATGTTTTGTTATATTCTTTTTTGTGCTTCATTATGCTCAAATGTTCAAAACATTTTCTCAATAACCTTCTAAAATGACACTTGTTTTAAGAAATAATTATTGTATATTGTTATACTCGGATAGTAAAGAAAATAACATGAACAATGTGGTATCTTTTGCTGTGACTTTCATATTACATACCGGTAAGATTTAAATTCTGAGTAACAACAAAGTTGAACTGATTTTTAAGTAGATAGTATACAGTGATGGATTTCTGATTTTGAAAATCTGTCACAACCATAAATCAGCAGCTTGCTAAGATTGCAGTAGCAAGCTATTAAAGAACATGGTAGTATTTACTATAGGTAGATGCAAATTTTAAAAGAGTTTCTTTATCATAGTTTAAGTGATTTATTGGTTTTCAATGCTCATGTATGAATCTATGATGTAATGGATTTTGAAAATCTATTTTCAAGAAGATGCTTTCCATAGACTGTAGGTTACATATTTTACCTTTATATACTGTATTAATGTCTGTATTCCAATAAAGTTACATTTTGATTATTTGTATGATTAGATTTTACCTATAGGGTTAGTTCACTTATACAGTTCAGAGTGACAATCTGATTGTAAAGATCATGTTTTTTAAAATGTGAACTTGTTACAATAAAAATCAGTATAATATAAGAATAAATCCTTATAATTTCAGTTGAATGCTTCCATGTAAAATTGAGCACCTTTGTTATTCTACAGGAAAATTAGAAATAATCTATAAAATTATTCTTAAATCTGTAAGCTCTGAATATCATGTTTAATGAATGGACAACTATGAATTAAATAGTTATTTTTATCACTTTGAAAATTCCTTGAAAAATTGAGACCAGTTTGATCTAGTGGTTAAGACACCAGGCTAAAAACTGGGAGACAGTAAGTTCTAGTCTGACCATAGACATAAGAGCCAGCTGGATCAGTTAGGACCAGTCACTCTTTCTTGGCCCCTGCTCACCTCACAGGATTCTTGTTGTAAGGGAAATAGGAGGAGGAACGAGGATTAGGTACGTGTGGTGCCTTGAGTTATTTATAAAATCAATAAAAGTGGGATATAAATAAATAAATCAGAATTTTCTCTATCTACCCTCCCAAAGTACAAGCTTTTCAGAACACGTCCACTGATAAATAAAATGCTTACAATGCAATTTTGTTGACACTGGCATTATATAAATTTAAAGTAAATTTAGGGTTATAATTTTTCTTTACTTTTCCTATTTTCTCTGAACAGAATCTCTGTTCTGTTGACATTTAATACAGCACAATTTCTGACTAAAATGGTCCGACTGAGATTGGCCTATGTGGGCCTGATTGGGGTAGATTGCAGGGGTAATACAAAAATATAATTTTATGTCATTTTATTCTGGATTCTATCTTGAAAAATTCTATCAAACTTGTCTGTTCTTTTTATAGTTTGAATGATGTAATACCCTGTTTCCCCCAAAATAAGACATCCCCTGATAATAAGCCCAATCGGACTTTTGAGTGCATGGCAATAAGGCCAAGCACTTATTTCAGGGTTCAAAAAAATATAAGACAGGGTCTTATTTTTGGGGAAACATGGTAGTAGTTTGGTTAATAAAAAATCTAAATTAATAATGAAATAAAATTTGTGATGGCAATTCCTTAGTTTTGCTTCCAGATTTTAGCAGAACTCTGGTGATGCAACAGAACTTTTCTGGCAGCCTTCCCAGGAAGACTAGACTGGAAACATGACGAGATTAGCTAATTAATTACTTTTTATTGTAAGACTACATTAATATACTCTTGCAGGTCTGAAGGTATAAAACTCCTGTGTCCATTTTTAGCCACCTGATCAAGTAGGATGGGTCCTTCCTAAGTTTCTTCTTCTAACATTAAAATCTCTTCTCTTGTCTGATCATTTCCTAGGCAGCATCTCTTCCCCTCATCCCTCAAAATCAATCTCACATACCATTACATCTCTTTTCTACTATCGGGGTAGGTGGTGGAAAATACACGTAAACTTGTTACAATAAAATAGACTTCATATAGAGTGTTAATACCAATTTATAATGCCTTGGTAAGGCTGCACTTGGAGTACTGCATCTAGTTTTGCTCACCACGATGTAAAAAAGATGTTGAGACTCTAGAAAGAGTTCAGAGAAGAGCAACAAAGATGATTAGGAGACTGGAAGCTAAAACATATGAAGAACGATTGCTGGAATTGGGTATGTCTAGTTTAATGAAAAGAAGGACTCGGGATGACATGATTGCAGTGTTCCAATATCTCAGGAGTTGCCACAAAGAAGAGGGAGTCAAGCTATTCTCCAAAGCACCTGAGGGCAGGACAAGAAGCAATGGATGGAAACTAATCAAGGAGAGAATCAACCTAGATGTCAGCATTCCAACATACTCCTCATAGTAATTTAGAACTCTGAGACAAAGTCCATCAAAGTAAGATTTTATTAGAGAAGTCATTGGCACATCTGGGGAAAACCCGAATCGGAAATCCTGTGTTTCCCCCCCCCCCACACTAAAACTCACCCTGCCCTGTCCAGTGACATTCACATCACATGGCCCAATCATTCCCTTGTCTCAGCTGCCTCCAAATTTTGGTCACTCCCTTCCATGTGCCAGCAGCCCAACCTTGATCTCATGCGAAAGAACGTTGTTATGATATACTCTCTTCGCTACTTGCCCGTTCCCACTGTGGCAGCCCTGTAAAATGAATCCAGGGCTAATACTAGAACTAAGAAGAAATATTCTGTCAGAACAATTAATCAGTGGAACAACTTGGCTCCAGAAGTTGTGAATGCTCCAACACTGGAAGTTTTTAAGAAGAAATATAGTATAGGGTTTCCTGCCTAAACGGGGTTGGACTAGAAGACCTCCAAAGTCCTGTTCAATTCTGTTATTCTATTCTATTCTATTCTATTCTATTCTATTCTATTCTATTCTATTCTATTCTATTCTATTCTATTCTATTCTATTCTATTCTTTATTTTAGAAAAATGTTTTGTGGACTGGAGTCCATTTTGACGTATGTTGTTTTGATATTAAAACTTATGTGAATAGATTCAGTTATATTATAACATCAAAAGGAGCCTCGGTGGTGCAGCGGACTAAGTGCTGTTAAGTGCTAGCACTTAGCTGCCAGCTGCCTGCAATTAGTGCGAGTTCAAATCTCACCAGGCTCAAGGTTGACTCAGCCTTCCATCCTTTCGAGGTAGGTAAATTGAGGACCCAGATTGTGGGGTCAATAAGCCAGCTTTGTATAGAACAACACTGCTTGGAGGGGGGGGCGAATGCCCTAATAAGCAGGTATATACATAAAAGTATGCAGGCTATTGCTATAATGCATTGTAAGCCGCTCTGAGTCTATGGAGAAGGGTGGCATATAAATTGGATAAATCAATCAATCAATCAAACAAACAAACAAACAAACAAACAAGATTTGGCATTGCATGAATGAATCCTGTCATTCATACCAGCTATGTGGCTTTGATGTTTTTTGACTCCCTTTCTCCATTCTCCTTTAAGACAAATGGAAATTTTTCTTTTTTTTGCAAATGGTCAGTTTCAGTATTTTTCTAAAATGAAGATGTGACAAAGTACAAATAGTAATAGGAGAATGAGAAAATAAAAACAAGAACTCTTATGGTATAATGCAACATTTGGGCTAACTTGATGGGTCAAACATAGTAAACACAATTAGAGTTTTAGTATTAAATAGATTAAGGCAGTAATTGTTTTTCCTAAATCTATTTTGCCTATATTTGCTTTGTCAGTGAGATGAGCAGCATATAAATTTAATAAATTCTGTAGATAACTTTTTTTTGAAAATTGGTAAACTGTAATGTGTTTTTGTCTTGCTAATAGAAATTTGTATTCAACTCTTCAGGATAATTGCTGCAGAAATTTAAAATTTGGATTTGAAGAATGCTGTCATTCTGTTCGGTGAAGAGGTTGAAGAAAGAGAGTTTATTTTATTTTTCAATCTCTTTGGTGAAACTTAATCCCTGGGAATGTGAAATTATGATTGAGAAGGAATGATCTATAGATACCAAAAGTTGCCATGCTTTTAAAATTCATCCTGATATTGATATATTTGTGACATATTTAAATTTACAAATATCCAGGGAAATATTAAAATGAAATGTAAAAGTTAGGAAGATGTATTTGAATGCTTCAAATATGTTGCTTGGAAATCATTGCTGTATGCTTACACATCATTCCACAGTCTAGAAAGAGAAAATATTATGTCAGCCAGTTGGTTGTTACAAATATTGTTTATGAAGTTGAATCTAAGACTTATACATTGAATTGGGGAAATCTGAAAAATGAACTGTATGGCCCAAGAGACCAAATCATGTTAAGGTGCAGAGAAAGACTATACATCAGTTCAAAGCCTATATTATTAAAAAAAAATACAACCATAAAAAAGGTAATAAGATTACATTCTCACACTTCATGGCTAGTAAGGTGCATTAGGCTGCTCAGATATTCATAACTTACTGTGACATTTCATGAGATTACATTTTGCTGTTCACAGCCATTACTGCTGCTCAGATAATAACTAGCTGGTGTACATACCTGGATTATGCGATCCCTGTCTTTGGCAGCAAATTTGTGTCTTGAAGGTTGATCAGCTTCAAATTATTATTAGAATAGGTTAATATGACATACTGTTAAGGTTTGCGCTTAAACGTGTGTATAATGTGTTGCCATATTAATAGTATATCAAATTTTCCACAAACTGTGTGTAACTCCCATTTGTAAAAAATACTTTCATAAAACATTTAAATGAAAATTAAGTCTGATTTCCTAAATGTACTATTTCAAATCGCTAGTGAATTATTAGTGTTTTGCAGATTAGATAGGAAAACTAATATGTCAACTTCTTGGATGGGTGGTTACTGTCTATGTACATGTAGCTAAAAGTGAAAGATGACTCGAAGAGAATTGAGGTGAAGGTGAGGTCACTTTACTTAAGAGCGAAATGTATGGCCTATATGGTGCTGGCATGACAGTTGATGGTTCTTTAGAACCAAATATATTAACTCAAGCAACTGTAAGAAGATAATGGGCCAGATTTATTTATTTATTTTTTGGAAATGCTTGGCAGTGAGCTTAGCATTGGCAAAAAGTTGTATTCCTAAGCATAAATTCAAACTTTTTCTTTAATAAAATTGCTTTGAAGTTGATTATAACTGCATTTATCTGGTCTTGCTATTGAACCAATTTCTTAATTGCTATTATTGCTAATATCCAGTTGTGAAGAGAAATTTTCAAGCCACATATTCTGTATTACTTGATCATAATTTCTGGTGAAGTTGTTTTATGATATGGGTGTTGCTATGGGGCCATCAGGAAATAGAAAATGTGATCTTTTTAGATGTAATGAAAGCTGTCTAGGTTTTATAATTAAAGTAACCTGAAATAATGATATACAATTTATACAATATAGTTATAAACTTCCCTGCTAAGGAATTTGCACTGTCATAAGTCTTAAAGCACACATCTCACCATTAGATTAAGAAGGGTGCATGTATTTCTTGGATTTGCATATAGCTTGTCATTACACAAACACATATTTGAGAAATATATTTGCAGATTATTATATATGCTGTTACGCCTTCATTAAGAGAGAAATTTAAAAAAGAAAATATTAAAATTTTTCTTTCTGTTGTCTGACTATTCTATTTTAAAATGTCAGATATATTCATTATATATTCCCAATCTTGAAGTGTTTGACACCATTGATTTATTTTGAGAATGCTGAAAAATATGTTTTCCAAGTTACATATTTCTCCAACACTTCTGACCTTGAGTAATGAATGGAAGCTGCTTCAATTCATGGAAAAGCATGGAAACAGACTTGTTTAGCAAATCCTATAGCAGAATTGCTATATTTTAAATGAAAACCATCTATGATTAGTTTCTGTTTAGTAATAGATCTCTGCCACTAACTCATATACCCAATATGTGACATTCACAGAATTAAATATAGGCCCAATAAGAAAACCTGTCATCCATACTAGCTGCCAGATGGCAGTATAAACTATGTGCTGTAATACGAAATCCATGATCATCAGCTTGAGGAGTCTGTTCAGCAACATTGTGAATAACGATATTAACAATTTCTTGTAGAAAAACAAGGTGATATTAAGTGAAAATTCTGCCAGTCTACCTCCTTAGTCTGTTCAAATCATGAAATAGGTAAAACAGAACATTCATGTGTGAAGACACTAAGGAAGACAAGTAGGGTTAAACTCAATGCTTTTGCCTTCAAAAGTGCATATGTAATACCACCTAAACTTATTCTCTTTTCAAGAATTGCAAAATATGTAGCCTTATTTTGACAGCAGCTATAGTCCAATCTCCTCGCTGTCATTGATCACAGACAGCTGTATATCCAGGCTAGGACTAACATTTCTTTTTGGAAAGGCAAATAGGTTTTTGGTTTCTTAGCACTTTGCCCTACAAACCATGCTTAAGTTTGTTTAGAGATCACGAAGAAGAAATTGCAAACAAATGTTTCAGATAATTGGTTCAGTCGCATAATTCTTTCCTATACCATGCTGCAGCTGCTCTTATTTTTGGGTTTTGATTTCATCTCCATTTTTATCAAAAGTTTAAATTGTAAGATAGAAGGAATATTTTTAGCATGTAAATGAAGGGGTGGGGATTGGTATGATTACTAATCTGGGTTGCAGAATTTTGAATGACAACTGGGTGACTGTGACCCAGAACATTGTTTTTATTTGTCAGCTGGAAAAATAGATCTAGTAGCATTTGGACGATTATTTTATCATTGTACTGACTGATTATATGATCTTTTTATAAAATGCAAGGCCACTGGCAACAGCTTGATGCTATTCGGAGTACTCTCACAGGTGAACAATTTGCCTTTCTCATTTGAGAACATTTTATATACTTGGAAACAGAGCCATGCATTCAGTGTAATTTAACTATTTCCTTAAGTGAATTTACACTTAAAGAAATAGTTGGATAAGTTAAGCATATGTATATGAAAGCATATACAAGTAGTCTTCGATTTACAATAGTTCACTTAGTGACTGTTCAAAGTTACAGCGGCACTGAAAAAAATTTCACGCTTACGACGATTGCCCTTTCCTCATGGTCACATGATCAAAATTTGGGCGTTTAGTAAGTGACTCAAATTTATGACTGATGCTGTGTCCCGTGGTCACATGATACCCTTTTGTGACTTTCCCACAAGCAAAGTCAATGGGGAAGCCAGATTCATTTAACAATCAGGTTACTAACTTATCAGCTGCAATGTTTAACAAACCTGGCAAGAAAGGTCACGAAATAGGGTAAAATTCACTTAACAAATGTCTCGCTTAACAATAGAAATTTTGGGCGCAATTATGGTCATAAGTCAAGGACTACCTGTAGACACAGTTTACTTTAACCATTGAATAGACCTTTGATAGATTTAACTTGGTATATACATGTATCTGTACCTGATGCCACTTAATCATCTGTTGATGGGGCCGTTGATCTCATTGATCTGTTGATTTTGCTGTTGCGATTGTGTGTGATACGGTCATGAATGGTGTGAATGGGTTTTAATGTTTTAATTTTTAAATGTTTTTATAATGTTTTTTTTTTAATGCATTGTAAGCTGCCCTGAGTTTTCAGGCAGCATATAAATTGAATTAATTAAATTAAATTAATTATAAATAAATCCCATTGAACTTGGTGTTCCTTACAGCTGAATAAACATAGACTTGTTTTGTTACAATTTATTTTATTTTATTAATCTTTGGCAATTTATTTAAAGACTACATAGTATAGAAATAATTATACTAATAGAATGATTAGAAACAAAACTTGCACATATTCCAATGCTGGGTTATTATATGCTTTGATCATATATGCTAATACTAGTATTAGTTCATGTATTGTTAACATAAAACAGGAATTCAGTCAACGGTTCTATGCAAATTTTGTTAGGATTTGTACCCTGATACAGTATATCTGTATAAGATTGTATTATCAACTTCTTCATTAATTGCACAGCCTAGTGTAACATTTCTATTATCTGTCGCAAGGAAAAATGTTGATCCTGAAAATTATACATTTTAAAGAGATAATTCTGAGAATGATGTTCCTTCTTTATAACTTTCAGCTTGTAGGTGGTCATTTTGATCTGGAAATGAATTTTATTATACAAGAAGGAGAAGGTATTACATGCATGTTGGACTTGCTGGATAAGTGTGATGTCACTTGCCAGGCAGAGATATGGAGCATGTTTACAGCCATCCTGAAAAAAAGTATCCGAAATCTGCAGATTTGCACAGAAGTAGGTCTCATTAAGCATGTGCTTCAGAGGATTGATAGAGCTGACAATATGATTGCAGGTATGACTTCTTAAATAGTCCTAGAATTGGAAGAAACTTCCAATGAACTAATATGGAACCCTTTTTCATACACGACTGAAAAAAATAAATATTAACCTACATCTAATAACCTTTATTTGATTTTCCACAGATCTTTTAGTAGATATGCTTGGAGTATTGGCAAGCTACAGTGTGACAGTTCGGGAATTAAAGCTGTACTTTAGCAAACTTCAAGGAGACAGAGGAAAATGGGTATGCAGAAATCTGTATTAGTGAATTTTTTTTTATTTTAAATAGATATCCTTAACTTTTCATATCATAAATTGATTTTATGAGTAATAGCACTGAATAGATTTTTATGGTTAATAGATAGAAACTGGGAATAAGATAGTGATTTTTATTTTTGTTTATATGTCATTGTGTCCAACAAGATCCAAAGCAGAATCTATCATTCAAATAAAAATAATAGCAACTAAAAACAAAATCAAAGTAACAATGCCTTGAGGAAAAGCATAAAAATACCTAGGAGGAAGGTCCCCTTTGTCCCTGGTCTGTTCCAAGGCTCTTCAGAAGACTCAGGTTTTAATGTTTTTTTCATGGGAGCCATCCCAATTTTGGGAAACATACTGTTCAGAAAAAGAGCAGTAGACACTGTGAACCTTGTCCCTGTGCAGATGACCTGTCTTAAGAAGAGGAGCTGGAAAGAGCAGACCCTATAGATAAGCAGGTTTTAAGTCATGCAGGGCTTTAAAGGTGATACCTTGAATTCCATTTTGAAGTAAATAGATGCAGTGGTGGGATTCAAATTTTTTAACAACTGGTTCTTTGCCCTAATGATTGGTTGTGTGGCCGCGGCAGCGAAAGCAGGCAGGCAAGCTGGCTGGCCCGCAGAGACCGTGTGGTTGAGGCAAGCGAAGGGACCATACAGAGAGCAGCAGCAGCTATGCCAGGCAAGCGGGCGAGATGAGTGACTATGCAGGGCAGGGCGAGCCAGTGGTGGGATTTGCCAGTTCGCCAAACTGCACAGAATTTTAACAACCGGTTCATTCAAACTGGTCCGAATTGGCTGAAGCTCACCTGTGAATAAATGTTTCTCCCTTATAGTGGAGGCAGCATCCAGGAATGGGTTGTCCTTGTCTGCTAGCCAATAGGATTGAGACTGTCAAAGCTGTGAGGACATGCCTACACCAACGGTCTCCAGCTTTTGCCTCAGTCCCAGCTGTAGACAGACGTGTTTTTGCATAGGTCAACCAATTTCTGGATACCTTTATTGTTTTCCTTAATTGTAATTTTTATTGTGGCAGCTGTATCACCACCGTACAGCTGTGCCACCACCAATTCCAGCGTGAAGAGCTTTTAGCTCAAGCCGCTGAAGGCCGCGCTGTGGCAAGTCAGACCACCAGATGGTGGTTTCTGACTGAGCAGCTAGTTCGAGTTTGCTCGGAGAGCTGACCCCAGGGTCTTTGAGACCAAAGCTCCATCGGATTCCGGCTCAGCGAGAAGCTTCGTGCTCTGAATCGGCTGAAGCTCACCTGTGAATAGATGTATTACATAAGAAAACATAGAAATTCCCATCTCTATATAAGATACTATGTTCTAGCCAAATGAAGTGAAGTTTTGGATGCTTTTCAAAAATGATCCCATGTAGAGCACATTGTATTAATCCAAACAAATGTGACAGAAATATGAGTAACTATGAGCAGGATCCTCTGTCCAAGAAAGGTCACAATTAGGGGCTTGAAGATGTGCAAAAGGCTTTCTTGCCCCAGATGTCTTGTTCTTAAAGCAGTAACCGTAAACCCAAGGGGACATCTAAGTTACAAACCCATTCCACATGGAACAGTACAGCCCTATCCAGAGCCACATATGTCCCTGCTATCAGAAGGCTACTGAACCCATAACTTTCTCACCTGGTTGGGATTAACAGGCTACAGATACCAGTATAAGACTTCCATTCTGTTTCTATTTTGGCGCAGGGTAGAGATATACAATTGGGTATCACTTGAAGACAAATGGATGATACCTGAATCTGTGCTGTCAGATAATCCCATTCAGTGGCTTTATGTAGCTATTAAATAGGAGAGGAGAAAATGTATAGCGCATAATTCTGTAACGCCCCATAACGGAGAATTCTAGAACATGACAACTTCTTCTTTTTCTTCTCACAATTTATTAAAATATAACTTTAAGGAGAATAACTACAACACAGTGCTTCCCTCTCCCAGTCCCAGACAGGTCAGCAAAATACCATGATCAATGTATTCAAAAGCCACTGAAAGGTCCAGCAAGATCAGGGCAATTGCATTCCATTTTGCTAGTCTCATCACAGGTTAGCCACAAGAGTGATTATTGTGTTTTCAGTACCACACCCAGGACTGAAATAATTTCCTCCAGGGTCCCTCTAGGGCAGCTAACACTATTCATAAGAAGGGTAAATTGGAGATTGGGTTGATAGTTGTTTAGTATTGCTAAGTCAATGACCTTAAGAAAAACCTCTTTAAGACAAAGCTCCTTGTCCTCTTTCAAGGAAGCATTATGATTGGCCTGACCAGCCTCACATTTCTTTCCTGGAGGTTTTCACGAGCCAGGAAAGAGAGACTTCCAATCCACAAATGCCCAGCCTAACTACAAAGAACCCTGTCTACCTCCTCAGAATTAAAGGCTCAAATTGCTGCTAGATAATCTTTGAAGATACTACCTGAGTCATCTCACTTCTAACCAGCATTCATCTTTGAGCAGTTACAAGTGATTTTATCCTCCACATAACTTGAAAACAGGTCACAGAAGTCAGGAGGTGTTTTTTCCCCTGGGTATTTTTAAGCAAGAGAGACAATGTTTACATGCAGTACAAATGGAGGAATATTGATGGTTTTACTGTCTAGTATAAGTTTGAGACTGGGATATTAAGGAAGTTTCTGCTTATGCCTTGCACCCAACCTTAATTGTTAAGCATCATACTGAGTTATCTGTAGAACAATGCCTCTGGTTGCTAGGTTCACATATGATGCTAACTTATGAACCTTGATGGTGGGTGGAGGACTAGATGATGCCAACTATGAACCAGATGGGTGAATTTGGCATTAAATAGCAGCAGCTAGAACATGAAGCCTTCAAGGACCTGGTAGCTGGATCCCAGATAATGGCAGAATGCTGGAAACAAGTATGACTGGTTCATACTACATGTCTTCCTGCCTGCCTTTGTGGAAATCTTAATTTGTAACTGCTATCCCAGACTTAAAATATCCCTGGTCTGTAGCAGCACAAATAGTTTTGATATCATAGATGTGGTCTTACATTCTTAATAGCAATATTCTGATGTATAATCATTATTATATGTAAACTATTGTTTATATCCTGATTTTCTGGCCCAAGAACCTTGGAGAAACATCTAAAATTATTAGAGGTATAAAAGTTGGATAATTTTTATTTGATTTTACATTATTATTATTAAATATTTAATGTTCAATTTAATTCACAGTCTGGGACTGGTAAAATCTTAACAGTTCAAGTCCTAACCAAGGACCTAACAACTATTAAGGTAGTTTCTGAGTATATAGGCAGTTCCGAGTAGGGTGGGTTTTTTTTTGCAAAGTCAGGAAATTCAGGTATTATTATTATTATTATTATTATTATTATTATTATTATTATTCAACATTGTAATAAGAATTTGTTCTTTGAATAGCCTCTGTATGCTGGAAAGCTGCTGTCTGTGTTAAAATATATGCCCCAGAAATATGGGCCTGATGCCTTCTTCAATTTCCCAGGAAAAAGTGCTGCAGTAAGTAATTTTATCTTATCATGTTTGTTTTTTAAAATCTTTGTTTTGTAAGGTACTTGGTCTTTTTATTCTGAAGTCTTAAATATAATATAATGTACATAATAGCTTAAAGAAAAGTAATTCAAATCTTTCTGTGCCAGTTTTGGAAAGTTGGATCTATATACATACAGAGAATATTTAATAAGCTTTATAACAGTTGACTACAAGCAAATCTAATGCATATTTTTAAAAAAGAGTCATGTATTAATAAACTCATCTTAAAATAAATTAAAAGGAGTTGTCACAGATTTTGATATGGGTTGAAGCGAGAAGTGGTTTGCCTGAATAAATACTCAAGCGGTATCATAATTCACATCATTTCTTATATCTTATTTATGCGTTTATTGTTTTTTAAGTAGTCTTCCAGGTCCATTTTTAAATCCAATATTTCCATCTCTTTCTTTTGGCTTTAATTTTAGGATCCTCAATAATACCTTTTCTATTTTATTCAAAGAGGCTTGATTCTCTTCAGCACTTTTTGATTGCAATATAGGGTTAAGTACTCTCACAGTTCTTGAGTCCACAAATCATAAATTTCCTTTAACATAGCCATCTGGTAGTTAACGTTCAAAGCCTTCTTATCAGCAACTAAAAACACAGAAATTCTTTCCCACAGGAGAGGATATTTTTAGTTAACTTCCACATCTTTCTTTAAATCAAATCATCTAAATTCTTCACATTTAAAAACTTTCCAAAGGAAAATATATAGTCATCTTTTAGTTGCATGTTAGAAAAAAATAAAATCTTCCAAAGCTGGAAATAGGTACTTCTCTTTCTTTATAAATAGATTAAAGAGGGAATCACATAGCAAATACAAAGTTTGCACTTCTGAAAGTCTTCAAAAGATAATAAAAAAAAAAATTCCAGTATGATTACAAAAGTGAGGATAGGTCAAAATTCTATATTAGGCTATATTAACAACTCAGATGATGCTGGAAACTGTGATTCCCAGCTGATTCAGATACCTCAGTTTCTATGTCCACTAACCAAAGAAACAACAAAACAAACAAAACAAAACAAAAACCACGAATGTCACCAGCTATGCAGAATACATGAGGGCAATCTCAAGATCTATCTTTACTGCAGAGAGAATTATAAGCAGGCTGGATCTTATTTCAGCTGCAATGTCCTCTACAAAATTCAGAGTGTCTGTTCATCCATCTCGCTGGAAGTGTCTTGTGACTCAATTGTGAACAGTCAATATTTCTATCACTGTACTGGTATAAATAACTATCCTTTCTGATCTTATATTTGAAATTATTTCACATTTATTTATATTAAAACATCAAACAGGCAAAACACAAAGGGAAATGTTGCCTTTGCATACATAAAATGGACTTTAATTTACAGCAAAGGTTGAAATGAAAATAAGGATATTTATTAAAACATATTTTAAAGTTTAAAAAAACATATTTCATTTATGATAATCCATTGCTTTTTTTAGGCTATTGCCTTACCTCCTATAGCAAAGTGGCCATACCAGAATGGATTTACCTTTCATACTTGGTTAAGAATGGACCCTGTAAATAATATCAATGTAGACAAAGATAAGCCTTACTTATATTGGTATGTATATATGCATTTTATATATTTATATATTTACTATATAATTTGAGGGGTCATTGGTGCTCTGAGCTTGCTTGTTTTCTTGCAGATGTTTTGTTACCCTAACTAGGTAACATCATCAGTGCTAGTCCTATTGTACTTACTGTACCTATTGTACCTTATTGGTACTATATATTTTATTATAAATATGTATATAAATATGTATATAAATATATCCTGATATATTTACTATTGTTGTACTATACTTGCTTGCAAAATTAACATTCATCAATACATGTAAATAAATATAAGCGTAATAATTTTATTTACCTGTTTCAGTTTTAGAACAAGTAAAGGGCTTGGTTATTCTGCTCATTTTGTGGGAGGCTGTTTGGTTGTGACATCAATTAAGTCAAAAGGAAAAGGTTTCCAGCACTGTGTGAAATTTGATTTCAAGCCGCAAAAGGTACGTGTCATGCATGGCTTTGTTTTGGATGATCCAGCCACTGGCAGACAGCCCAGTAGCTATTGGTTTCATCCTCAAAGGGTTTATTCCTTCTCAGGTAGCACTTAAATTTAAGTAACATAGTATCATTCCTATTCTTATACCCCATTTAACCTACATCCCAGATAACTTTCCCGTAAGCCTAATTTACAGTGTTTTTTAAGTTTTGTGGACCGAGTCCACCTCAGTGTCTGCTTTTATTTCTTTTATTTTATTGTTTGCTCCTTTAAGTATAGAGATTTTTTTCTCTCTCTCTTTATAACAGCTTTAACATTCATAGTTTCTTTACACAACGTTTTCCTAAACTACTGCCTCGTAATGTAAGAGGTTGGTTTCTATCATTCCTAGAGATTCCAGATGATGACTCATTTAGAAGTAAATCTTTTGTCTCAAAAGTGTAGATTGTTTCTGTTTTGCTAGTAACTTTTTGCTTTAACTTTTTTTTTTTTTACTTTTTATCCGTTCCATGGTGATTCAGTTCTTTTCCGTTTTCTCTGGGAACTGTGAATTGTGCTTTATTTATTTGACCTGCATAGCTTAGGCTCAAATAAAATAGTTCCTTCTCCAACACATTCCATACTCAGTGCCAAAAGCCGTTCAGCTATTCGGTAGTCCAACAATGAGCAACATGGCTTCTGCTTCTGTCTGAATTCTATTTATCATTCTATTTATCAACTAGTAAGTAGATGGAGAACACACAGAGATTCCTGGTTCTTTTAGAACAGTTATGAATCCACTGTACAGGAAATAATTTATATCTTCCAGAAGTTTGGATTCTTTCCAAAACACCAGACAAGGAAAAAACTCTGCTTTTTTCCCAATCTATTACAGCTGGACTTACATGTGAAGGAAGAGCTCTCATTTTCCATACTCTGTTTGGTGTAAGCTTTCTTCCACAGTATGTTTAATCTACAATTAATAAAATGCATAATAGATATTTCTGCATTTGAAAATTAATGATCATTGGCGTTAGCGGTATTAGGTTGACATTTATTTTCATAATCTGCAATATATATGTATATATACAGAGACAATTCTAATATAAAATGCTATAATAATTTAAAAGGAACAACTTTAGGATGTCTAATTCTGTAATAACTAGTTATTTAAAGATCAGTTCAGGAATTTATTCACTTTCTTTGTTTTAGCCAGAAAGATAAAATGAAATATAGGTAAACCTCGATTTACAACAGTTCATTTAGTGACCATTCAGTGTTATAATGGCACTGAAAAAAGAGACTTATGTGACCGTTTTTCATACTTACGACCATTGCAGCTTCCCCATGTCACGTGACAAAAATTCAGATGCTTGGCAACTGATTCATATTTATGACGGTTACAGTGTCCCAGGGTCAGGTGATCCCTTTTGCAGCCTTCTGACAAACAAGTCAATGGGGAAGCCAGATTCACTTAACAACCATGAAACTAACTTAACAACTGCAGTGGTTCACTTAACAGCTGTGGTAAGAAAGGTTGTAAAATGGGGCAAAACTTACCAAACAGATGTCTCACTTAGCAACAGAAATTTTGGGCTCAATTGTGGTTGTAAATTGAGGACTACCTGTAGAGGCAGTCATAGATTAAAAAAACAAAACAAAACAAGAACAGGAGGCAGATTGTAAAACAAATTTTCAATAGCAAAAATTAAGTAACATTGTTACTTAAAGAATAATGCAATTAAATGGATGACCATCAGTGAAGGAACGATATAACAACAATGCATTTTCTGTCCACTATGTGCAGTCTGACTAATTTTCAGCTGACAGTCTAGCTATAGCAATAGCACTTAGACTAATATACCGCTTCACAGGGCTTTACAGGCCCTCTCTAAGTGGTTTACAGAGTCAGCATATTGCCCCCAACAATCTGGGTCCTCATTTTACCGACCTCGGAAGGATGGAAGATTTTATAGAGAGTATTTTCATTGAAGGAAACTTTTATTTCAGCCACGTTAGAATTTTTATTCAAAAGAAATCATATCTGGTAGCAGGCTTATTTTGATATGTCTGTTCAATTTGTATTTCCTACAAGTTAACAAAAGCATTTCTGCTTTTCAAATGTACACAATTTTCAAAATATTAAAAACACTCTATTTTTTCACTTTGTATAATTCATCTGCATTTCTTATATAGTGGTACATGGTTACTATTGTTCATATCTATAATCGCTGGAAGAACAGTGAGCTCAGATGTTATGTGAATGGAGAGCTAGCATCATATGGAGAGATAACATGGTTTGTCAATGCCAGTGATGTAAGTAATTCACTTCATCAGTTATTTACAGGAAATATTGTATGTCTTTTCTGTTTCGTGTTGCTTATGTTAAAGTTGAAAAATGAAAATTTATTGTTCTCTTAATTTTGGCGCCAGGATTTAAACAATAATTTGAAGCAGAGATATTGAGTATTGACCCAGAATTTTTTTCCCCATTTATAAATATAAGTAGGCCTCTCACAATTTTACAGGGTTGTTAGTATGGAATAATATGAATATCCCCTTGAGATGCTATTAAAAGTTTGACACCTCTGCTTTAGAGCATATGCAACACTACATTGTCTTAAAGAATTAAAGTCAATTAGTGGCAAGTTTTCCCAGAGCTGATCTCAATGCATTGAATATTTTGGTCACTTGGTGCCTTACTCTTAATGTTGTGAAAACAATTTTATTTTGGTGGTTGATTGGAGCTTAATGGGTAGCTGGAATACCATTGTTTCTTCTTATTTATATAAATATATTTAGCTAGCCTTTTATTCTGGGTGGTATGGTGGTGACTATAATGTTTTTGTTGTGTGGACTATTTTTACATTGATCAGAGTAGTAATGTGAACAGCGTATATTTCACTGAAATAAATTAATAAAAGCAATAAGTAGAAAAATATACTTTTTCTCCATTTTGGTGGAGATAGCATCCAAGAATGGGTTGACCTCCTCTGTTAGCTGAGTCTGTCAGAGCTGTGAGGACATGCCTCCGTTGCTAACGGTCCCCAGCTTTTGATTCAGTCCTCAGCTAGGACGGGTGTGTCAGCTGTTTTTTGACAGTGTATTCCTGGATTCCTTTATATTGAACTGGATATTCTGGCCTTATTTCAGTGAGTTATTCCACTGGCTGACTCTTGGTTTTACTGGAAGAGTTGCTGGTCTTTTTCAGCGGTAAGAGCTTCGGCGAGCCGCTGGAGTCCTTCTTCAACAACTTTAAACCATAGGAGCTTTCGCGCTCCTCAATTTGACAGCCAAGCCAGTGGAGTTTAAAGCACTGCTTGGTAGCTTTCACATGCCTTGATTTAACAGCCGACCCAACTTTTACAGCCCAAATTTTAAGGGCTGTAGGAGCTTTCGCGCTCCTCAATTTTTTTTTATTTTTTTTTCTTATTTCGTATTTCTTTTTTTCTTAGTCACATTTATTTTCTTAGTTTGTCATATGCATCACTTAAATTGTAACTGAACTCTTCTTTTTATATCTTTAGCAATATTTATAGTTTAAAATATAGGATAAAAGTTCTATATCTTCTCTTTGCCCAATCTGTGACACTTGGAGAATGAATGAATGAATGAATTGAATGAATGAATGAATGAATGACTATGTAAAAATAATCTTACCGACTAAGTAAATAAATAAATGTGGATAAGAAATAATTTATGTGATTTTTTTACTTTATTTATTGCTATTGTTAATTAAATTATGTCAGTACTACTGTGTTTCCCCGAAAATAAGACCCTGTCATATATATATATATATATATATATATATATATATATATAGACCCTGAAATAAGCGTTTGGCCTTATTGCCATGCGTTCAAAAACCCGATTGGGCATATTATCAGGGGATGTTTTATTTGGGCAGAAACAGGGTATGTATACTACTCACATCTCTACTCTGATCAATGTAAAAACAATCCATATAACAAAAACATCACAATTACTACTGTACCACTTAGAATAAAATGGTGCCTAAGAAAATATCATAAGTAAGAAAAACTGATCCCCAAAAAAGAATAACAAATTAAATTCTGACTTCATTAAAATTGATTTTAATTCCACAACTCCAGTGATTGAACTATTTTATTCATCCCAAATACATATACAACAAGAAAAAGAAAAAAAGGAATGGACAATATTTTATAATGTATATAGTCTTCACTTTCAATAACAAATTAAACATTGAATAGATTTTTTTATTTACTTTCTTAGACATTTGACAAATGTTTCCTGGGCTCTTCAGAAACAGCAGATGCCAATCGAGTGTTTTGTGGCCAGATGACAGCTGCTTATCTTTTCAGTGAAGCTCTCAATGCTGCTCAGATCTTTGCGATTTATCAACTTGGTCTGGGATACAAAGTATGTATAGTCCTAACAGGATTTTGGTGGAACTGACAAAACTTTAATTTTATGCTGGATTGATTTTAAAAATATAGCAGCATCCCTGTTCAGTGATGAGCGGATTTTTAAATATTTTGATTTCCATTTACTTTATGCAGAATATAATGGTAAAATATTACCAATTTAAACTGCTTGTTGTAAGTGGCGCATTGGGGCGATAGCAAGGCGGTTGAGCAGGACTCACGGCCTAGGACTGTCGGATGGCGATGATGCTGACTGGATTGGGGAGGGGAAGAGAGAGCGGCCAAGGGAAAGAGGTGCTGACATGGTGGCTTCCAGCAGAAAACCAGTGCGTGGGCACTCCGCAAGTCAGGAACGGGCGGGAGGAAAAACACGAGGAATTCCGTCTTATTTCGCCCGCTGCCTAAAATTTAAAGGGGTCTCGTGCATTGGCCTCCTGGCGATGAGAAATTAAACTGCTTGTAAACTCAAAAATGAAGGATTTGACCCTCTTGTCCCTCAGCTAAGCTCCAAAGATAGAGTTCAAGCATTATAAACCATGGCTTGATGTTGACTGTGTGCGTGTGTGTATGTGTCAATTTTAAATGTAAATCTCTGTACTTTATATTCAGATAGTTCTCAACTTACAACTATTATAGAGCATGACTATTATGGTTGTAAATCATGACAGTCATTAAGTGAGGCGCTCATGTGAACGGCTTGCTTAATAACCTCAATTCCTGCTCTCTCTATTGTGGTTGTTAACTGGAGCAGTAGTTGCCTCAGGTGGGGGAGGCCCTGGGAGGCCTAGCACAGGCACAGTCTCTCATTGCTTCACTTCCCCAGTTCACATGTGGCCTGCCCTGAGCCTTCCAGGGCTTTTCCCATCCCCTGAGGCACCACATGCTTCATTTTCTGCACTATTGTGTCCCCACTGGTCTTAAACCTGCCTCACACCTTACTGGATCCCATACCTCCCTCCATCATGGTTTGATCCACTTACCTTTTTCTATAGATTTCCCTCTAGAAGCAGCTACTCTGCCACACAGCCGTCCTACATGGAGGCTGCATGGTGCCATCACAGAAGGGAGCACCCTTTTGGAAGCAGACACAATGAAGTGAACCAAGCCATGACAGTGTGGGGTGGAAGGTGTGGGACCTAGCAGGATGGGAAGCAGGCCTAAGACCCGGGGAGACTAGCAGAGTCAGATGAGGGGAAAATAGGTGGGGAATCCTGCTGCAGCATCCCTGTGATTGGTGTAAGGGCAGGCAGATTGCCATGTACCCGAATTTTGTTCACATTACTGCAAGGATGCTGCAGTGGCTACAACTTCAGGCAGGGGTCGTATGTTCTTTCATTTATGCCGTTGTAATTTTGAACGGTAGCTGAAAGAACAGTCCTAAGTCAAGGCTACCTGTACTTCTGAACATTTGAAATATTACTACAAACATAACAAAATTGTTTTGCCCTTCAGCTTTTCCAATAAACAATATTCAAATATATTTTCGCCTATCCTTACCCCCCCTTTTTTTTACAAATAAACAATGCCAAGATACAAACGTAGAATTTCTTTTCAAAAATATTGTACGTTGTTCTTTTTACTACTCATTAACGCAACTCAGACATGTACAGTTGAATCATCCTGAACCACTTACATGTGAAACTTTGAATTCCAATTGCATTCTGGTTAAATATTATCTTTCTTTTAATCTTTCATTTTAGGGAACTTTTAAGTTCAAAGGAGAAAGCGATCTGTTCCTAGCTGATCATCATAAACAGTTATTATATGATGGGAAACTGTCTAATGCTATTGCCTTTACATACAACCCAAGGGCTACAGATGCCCAGCTCTGCCTGGAATCATCACCCAAGGACAATCCTTCTATCTTTGTACATTCACCACATGCCCTCATGTTACAGGTATTTTGGTGTGTCTGACTTCAGATTCATAGGGAGATGTATTTGATTTCCCCCCCTCTTGGGTGTGTTTTGATCTTTTAGTGTGTTCTCCAAAAGATTTAAGGTTTATGGCTTGATCCTTTCAACACATAGCCTGTTTTCAGACCAGATGTGAATGATTAGTGATGTGGAGTCATAAGCTCTCAGGCCCTTGTATTTTCTTCAAGCTAAACATATCTCTTGCTTTAAGGCCTGATAGAAGTTCTGCTCTCATCTTTATTTTAAAGGCTTTTATTTAGATTTGCTGTATAAAACACAATTGTGCCCCCTCACAATGTGTATGACCTTAGCAGGGCACTATAATGTAAATAATGCAAACTCTTTTGGTACATTGAAGCCTAAAAGTAACAATAGGAGGAAAAAAGAACCACATTTAATGTGCTCAAATTTGGCATTCCAGGATGTGAAAGCAGTCATAACCCATTCTATCCAAAGTGCAATGCATTCTATTGGAGGAGTCCAGGTGTTATTTCCTCTATTTGCACAGTTGGACTATAGGCAATATTCCTTGGATCAGCCTGACACAACTCTTTGGTAAGAATCTTTATTCTCACTTCAAATTTCCTTTCATTTCGGGTGGTCTAAATGTTAGAGAAAATACTGCATTCTAATAGTAAAGACTTTTTATGCCTGATCTCTTAGTGATAACTCTGTAGCAACTGCACTAATGTTGGAAATGTTTGTGATGATAGAGTAAATTGAAAACAAAATGCATGTTAACAGATAGGCACACACATATAAATGTATCTGAGGTGAAAATACATGAGAACATGTTTAGCTTTTTGTGGGGGAGGGGAATTATCCCCAAGTAATGCAATTATATTGCAGCATGGAGAACATTATTTATATTTTCAAGGTTAGAGCATGTTAAATCTGTTGTGCAGAGAAGACCTTGAGATGAAGTCAGATTATTGACACTAAGTCTTCTACACAAATGTGTACATCATTCAGTAGCTATGTAATTTATGGAGTCAGGGAGGGGGAGATATGAAAAATACCTCAGGGATGAATTCCTTTCTGTCAAAAAGGTATACAGGGTTATTTTTTACAGAGCTGCTGGTTCTGGCCAAGGAGAGTTTATCTTCCTGACTCGAGTACTTGATCAGTGGAAAATGTCTTATATGCACAAACTACCATAGGATTGTCAAGAACAATGGGTGTGTTTCCAGGCAATGCTAATTGTTCTGCAGAAATTGTCTTAGAAATGCGTTTAGGATTTAAATGCAATAGCTTTCAAAAGCAGTTGGTACTTTTTGTTATTGTACATGTAACATTTTTAATGAGACATATTCTAGATTAGAATACCTAATCTGCCCCCTCCCCCGGTAAATTATGCGGCAATGTGAATTATTTGCTTTGGATGCAATAACAATATAAATATAAATCAAAGCTATAATGTTTGATTTTGATCCAGATGTGATAGTATTTTACCATCTAAATGAAAATGTTATATTAGAAATAACAGACATTTCTTTTCTTCATCCTGATGATTGTCTGTTTTTATTAGACAACTTGTTTTTCTAAACTAATTGCAAATGTTGGTACCAAAGCACAATCTTTTTGTTTACCTCAAATATTTTAATTAGCCAAAGTTACCTGGTTTTATACTTGGTTCCTTCCACTTTTGTTGTATTATTTCTTGACTGAATTTTGTACAATAAACATAGTCATAACCTTCTAAATTGCTCAGCTGCCAGGCTAAAGAGTTGCTTAAAATAGTATTTGCATGTATTATTTTTCTAAATTGCATGCTTTTAATTCCATATAGTTTAAAGTTGCAATACTAGAAAATGAACTATATTTCATGACAAAAAAAAAAGAAATTTATAGAACTCAGTTCCAATCTGCAGTCTGTATGTATTCTGGTCCTTTAGACTTGCTTTGCAGTGTAATGTGTTTTAAACATGGCTCACTCTCTGACTCTCAGAGTCAGTTTTTCTTAATATAGGTACATTACAGACTGGATTATGTATTGTATGCAATAATGGAGCTTCCTGCTAGTATTGAATACTTTTTCAAGGAGGAACATCAATGTTTATATTCATTCTAGTCATCACTCTTTGGGATTGCTATAGGGTGATAGTGGTTACTTGGCAAAGATGTGGTAAATTATGCAACTGCAGTAATTTTATTTGAAACATAAAAATAATGTAGTCTGCTGAATTGAGAAGAACGATCCAGTATCAAATCAATCAACAAAAATGTGCAATCCTACTCTAAACCCTAAATATGCTAATTTTTAATATGCTGCATCAATGCAATATGTTTTTCAGTTCTATTTTACTGGCTTTCATTATGGAGTTGCTGAAGAACTCAGTTGCTATGCAAGAACAAATGCTTTCTTGTAAGGGCTTCCTTGTAATAGGATACAGTCTTGAAAAGGTAAAGAAAATTAATTTTTTTTTTGCATTTTTTAATATTTTGGCCATGTTCATCATTGCTTACGTATCTTTTTCCTTCCACAGTCTTCCAAAGCACACATTAACAGAACTGTCTTAGACCTTTGCCTTGCCTTTGCTAAATATTTGAGCAATTTGCATAATGGAGCCCCTTTGCTGAAGCAGCTCTGTGATCATATTCTCCTTAACCCTGTAATATGGATTTATACTCCAGCCAAGGTAAGATGCATTCCATTTGTGAACAGAGCATAAAAAGACTTGATTTTTCTTTTAGTACTAATGTGATATATGGATTCAATAATTTAGATTTATTTTCCCTTTCCTTTGTTAAAATATATACAGTATTTTGGAGAAACATAATATGAACTAAGACAGTGGTTCTCAACCTTCTTACTGCCGCGACCCTTTAATACAGTTTCTCATGTTGTGGTGACCCCCAACCATAAAATTATTCCTAAAACTATCGAAAATATGTGTTTTCCGATGGTCTTAGGCGACCCCTGGGAAAGAGTCGTCTGACCCCCAAAGGGGTCGCGACCCATAGATTGAGAACCACTGAACTAAGAGATCCAGTTTAGTGTAGTAGTTAAGCAGTCAGAAACCAGGAGACCGGAAGTTTTAGTCTTGCATTGAGCAAAAAGCCCAAGTGATCTTGGACCATTTACTTTCTCTGAGCCCTAGGAAGAAGGCAATGGCAAACCAATATTGAAAAACCTTGGCAGGAGAACTGCAGGCAGTTGTCAGGCAGTCTCCAAGAATAAGACACAATTGAACAGAAGGGGGGAAAAGTGAATTAATGATACAAATTAATGAGAAATGTTTCACTTGTGAAACTGTTTTGAGTACCCAGCAGCTGTTTCAGGTGTTTCACGCTTAATCAAAAGTACATTGGTCTGAGTGTTTTCTTTCACGTAATAATTAATAATAATTTATTACTACTAAATTGAACATTTTTGATAGTCTTATTTTTTTTTTAAGAAATTGTCTCTTTCATTACAAAAGCCATTTCATTTGGCTTGTTGAAGCAAGCTAATGTGAACGACCCTCTCCTTCTTGCGATACTTAAGTGAAAAAGAAAAGTAAACAGAGATCTTATTTCAACTTTTTACTGTTTCATATGGCTTGGAATATTCTGAGTTTTACTCCAGTGAAACAGAACTTTTGAACTGTTTCAGATTTTATTCTGTGGAAAGCAGTTCAAGAGACAGCTTTGGTGGGTTGCTTTGTTTTGAACTCAAAACTTCAATTTTTCTGTTTTGTACATAAGCCCAGTATAGACATAATGCAATGATATACCACAATATCAAGCCTCTGAAAATCTTTGCAAATGTTATAAATCTTATCTATTGGTATTAATTCCAGATAAATAAATGTATAAATAGAGCTTTGGGAGCGCTCATTTCATTGCCTTTGTTTAATTTCCCATATATATGCGATCTTAGTTACTCTTCTTTGTTTTTTTTTTAATTGGATGATATAGGTTCAATTGATGTTGTACACCTACTTGTCCACTGAATTCATTGGCATAGCAAATATATATAATGCAATTAGACGAGTTGGCACAGTTCTATTGGCAATGCATACCTTGAAGTATTACTATTGGGTAGTTAATCCTCAAGACCGTAGTGGAATTACTCCTAAAGGTTTAGGTATGTATTTATTTTCTTGTTTTATAACAATAGCACAACATTTGGAACTGTGAATAAGTTAGATGCTGAAATAACATAATATTTTAAATATTTATAGAATTTAAGTAAATGTGTGTGCTACTGGGTAATATGTATTCTTTTAAAACTCTAGTGTCATATTCCATTTGTGTGTGTATGTGTGTATGTATATGTATATATGTATATGGAATTATTCTTATAGTTAGATATATACTTCTTGAATACTAAATATACTAAATGTTGAATACTAAAATGTTTCAAGAAATATCAAAATGTTACGTTTTCCTTCTGGACCATGCTGTTTTGGTTATTGTGGAGATGGTTTCAACATTTTCCAGAATGAGGTGGATTTACTTTTAGAAAACTTTTGACCATCCCAGGAACAGCCAGAAAAAGAAAAGTCAAAATAGTCAATGAAAAAAATTAAATATCTGGTGTTTCAGGGAGTATTTTCTTCCTGGAAAAATACGTTTTTTCATATCCCTAGTAAAGAATAAACAGACCAAGATAATAAATTATATAAATGTAGGAAAGTGTTTTTAAATCAGTTCATTTAATTTCAGCCCCCCCCCCCCGTCCCCCCAATCTGGAAATACACATAAAATATTACAATGGATAAGAAATTCACATGGAATTTGCAATCCGCTAAAGCAAGCCAGTGTGGTATGGTACTATTCTACCTTAGGCATGAAGCCAGCTGGATGAACATTGAATCAGACACTCAATTTCAGCCCTAGGAAGCAGGCAATGCCAAACCACTTCACAAATATTTGCCAAGAAAACTGCAAGGCAGTCTAGGCAGTCGCCAGGAGTTAACATTGATTGAAAGGAATCCAAAGGGGTTGAAAACCGTAGAAAAAATATTATCTCTTTTCATAGTTCTTTTGCTGTTGTAATGATGTCATCATAAACCTTCAGGATCTCTTACTAACTTGTACCTGGATTCATTCTTTAGCTTAACATATAATATATTTAGTTGGGTTTGGCTTAGGACAGGGGTGTCAAACTGGTGGCCCATGGGCCAGATGTGTCATGTGTAGGCCAGAACCCACCACAGCTCCGGGAAGGAAAAAACGTCGTGAAATGTCACATGATGGCAATGTGATGCTGCAAGTTTGACACCCGTGGCTTAGGAGGTTCTGTAAACCCAAGCACTGTGAATTATATAGATATTATTTGTGACTTAGCACAGCATCAGCTGGGTAACCTGACCAGTCACTCTCACTTAGCCCAACCCACCTCACAGGATTGTCAGAAAATTAGAAGGAGAAAGGAGTGTTGGATATATTCATTGTCTTGAGTTATTTGTAAAAATAAAGGTGGGATAGGCATAAAACAAAAAATATTGCTCCTTATGATATATGCAAAACTTGTAATGCACAGTTACAACAAACCAAGACTTAGTATTACTTCTATAAGTAAAGGTACATGACCAAAGCTTCCAAGGGATAGTGCCTATTTGAGATATGACCAAGAGACTGGAGATGGTTTGCAGTATTCAGAAGGAAAAAATCTCAATAGCAAAAAATACTGGTCAGCAAGGAAGTCAGTTCTCTGGGATTGGTGACGTAAAATGAAAGAGGGGGGTGAGCCTGATTTAAGCACAAATGAGGACACTAGGAGCTGTTTTCAGAAATTAGAAAAAAAAGAGGTCAGAATGATTTTTCCCTAGGAAATATACATATATTTCATATTTCTGACACACAGCTTTCCACTGAAAAGGATTGAAGCAATCCACTGCTTAAATTGGATGAAAACATTCTGGCTTAAACATTTGATTTGAGTTTTGTTAAGATATTAACCTGATTAAAGCAAATCCATTATGATTGAAATATTCCATGTGTTTGAACTAATAATGTTTTCTTTAATGTGCAGCACAAACAATTAGGAATTACTGTAATTGCATTGTAATAATCACAGAGTTTAAGTATATGATGTAATATAATGTATCTTTCATATTAAGATGGACCTCGACCTAATCAGAAAGAAATTCTTTCTCTGCGAGCCTGTTTACTGATGTTTATTAAGCAGTTGGTGACAAAGGTAAGAAATCTTCAAATTGACATTGTGTTGTTCAGTTTTATTTTCTTACACATCTTATTGTTTTCTAGAATTGTTAAAATGCTAAGGAAAGGGAACTCAACTTCTAGGAATCATCATTCCAATTCAAATGGATTGCAGTGGTGGTTGGTGGGGGGGCGACTTCCTGCTTTAGAGTGTACTTTATATTTCTGATGACTGAACATTTGCTATAGGAAGTACAGACTCTGAGAATAATTAAGGTGAGGAAGGAGGTGCAGCCCTTTAAATGTCCATGTCTCACTTGAGCTGCTTTCTTCTGCAATTAACAGTTGCTTTCTCTGTAAGATAGAAAACTGACTGCAGAAAAAGGCCCAGTGGTCCATCAAGTCCGCTCTTTCAGGTTTTTTTAAAAAAATTGTCAGACGATGGATATGTGTTTATCCCAAGCATGTTTAAATTCGGTTACTGGTGACTGACCTACTACCTCTGCTGGAAATTGGTTCCATGCTTCCACTACTCTTTCTGTGAAGTATTACTTTCAAACATTACTTTTGAACTTCCCTCCTGTCAGTTTGGGGTTATGCCCCCATGTTCTTGATTTTTGCTTAATATTGAAAATGCTGCCTTCTAGAATTTTATCCATAGCCATAATCAGAGGAGGTATTTATCAGGTTCTGACCAGTTCTGGAGAACAGGTAGTGGAAATTTTGAGTAGTTTGGAGAACCGGTAAATACCACCTCTGACTGGCCCCGCCTCCATCTATTCTCTGCCTCCTGAGTTCCAGTTGATCGGGAGGAAATGGGGATTTTGCAGTATCCTTCCCCTGGAGTGGGATGGGAATGGAGATTTTACGGTATCCTTCCCCTGCCACGCCCACCAAGCCATGCCACGCCCACCAAGCCACGCCCACAGAACCGGTAGTAAAAATTTTTGAATCCCACCACATAATATATTTAAAGGTTTCAGTCATGTTCCCTTCTGTCCTCCAGGCTGTACATAATCAATACCTCTAATCTCTTCTGATAAGTTTTGTCCCCCAGACTTTGCACCGTTTTGTTGCCCATCCCTAGACAGGCTCAATCTTTTCAATATCTTTTTTAAGTGAGGATTTCTTTCTTGAAGTGAAGACAGATACAGTAGAAAAAAGAGGGTTAACCATGCTGTGAATCCAATGTTGTAATCAAACTGTACACACATACAGAAACTGTGCCCATGGCAAAGTTCAAGCCATCCATCTTGTCTTATTCCTTCCTTTTATTTTCCGTCCCTCTTTCATTGTTGCCCTTGTCATATTGCTTGATTGAAAAAAGTTAAGTTAATAAAGCTCCCAAAAGATAAGTGAAAATAACTGAAGGAGGCTTAGACTTTGACGAATGTTTTAAAAATATTTTCAGAGCTTGGAATTGGTAGAATATTTGATTTTGCTTTAAGAATGCTTAAAGCCTTATTAAATAACATACTCAGTATTTCTTCTTATTTGTGACTCTAAGGCAAGCCATGTTAATAAATCTATATGATTATACCATATATAATTAAGAATATTGTTTTTTTCGGTATCAATTGTATATCCTGGAAGAGTGAAAAACTGCTTTCTTTCATTAGAGTATGTATGTAAATACATATGTATGTAATTTTCATTTATCTATTTATTTGTCAAATTTATATAGCCACCCATCTCACAAACAAAGTGACTCTGGATGGTGTTTATTTGTGTCTTTTTAATTAAAATTCAAGATATTTTGCTTCTAACAATTGATTCTATTTGAAGTTTTCAGCAAATTAGTCAGAAGACCACTTTAAATGCATAAAAAATGATGGGAATGTTTAAAGCTAGTTTTATATTCAAACATACAATTTGTTTCTCTGGTTTGATAACTGGCAGTGACTCTGAGGTTTTGTGTCATGGTATGGTTATTCCAAATTAATTGGAAGACTATATGTGGGAGCTCCTTCAGGCAAACATAAACTCTGTTATTGAGCCACAGTCCTCTTTTATTGAGTAAGCTGTAATTCATATAGCCCCCCTTTAAATAAACGAACACCAAGAGTACAAGATCTAAAGCAGCGGCACCCTGGGCACCCAGGACCGGCTCTGTGGAGAGAGGCTTTTCTGTGGAATGGAGGGGACGTGGTTTTGTGTGGTGCCTGCATCCCACGGATGGGGCTTCGCTCATTTGTGTGCTCCAGTTTCTGGCATGCTGAGGACTGATGCCAATCTACAAACCGGGAGTTGGGGAGCCCTGATCTAAAGGATCAATATATGGGGATGTATGGAATCTATATGTGGTACACATAGTCATAGGGACCTGTATGGAAACTAATACTAACTAAAACTAATACTGAAGTCATGTATTAATGAATCCAAAATATTTCACTAGCATTTATGTTAGAGAGCAACCTTTCTCTTCTGTTTTTAAATACATTACTTGAATTACATTTCTCTTGATTTTATCTTTTAAGGACTATGGAGTGAAAGAAGATGAACTCCAGGGCATTCTGAATTATCTTCTTACCATTCATGAGGTAAATTAAGTTAGCAACTTGCTTCCAAGAAGCTTTTGAATAAAATATTCCCTCTATCATCCAATAACATTGAAGTAAGAAAAACATGCATAACATTGATTGAAAATACAGATATGATTTAAGAACCCTTATCATGAAGTTTATTTGTGTAACGGGATTCTATAGTTGTTGGTTTTTTTTCATTTCATCGAACTGGAATATGGGGGGGGGGGCAGAGAAAAGAACAAATCATGAAGCTGTACCCACAAAGGATTTTTTTTCGTGAAAAACAAAAAAATAATAATACCATTTTAAAATAAAGTATTTCTGGATACATATGAAAAATGTGCCATCTGCAATAAGCCAAGCCCTTAAAATGGTTGTTTTAAATTTACACAATTTACTTATCCACGTGGCACTTTTTTCACTGTATTTCAGTTAGAATGTGAGGGTCTGCTTATTTATGGATGGGTTTATCCATGTTTATGCCCCAGTTGTATGGATATTTTTAAAAAGTATTGCTACATATACTTCCTGATAAGCTCATTCATGGATAAACTGAACACAATTTTGAGGGTGAACTTTGCCACCTAAAATTTTGGCTTGTCTGCAAATATATACCATAAGGCAATGAGTACAAGTAAGCATTGATTACTATTGTAATTATCTATAGCTTCATATTTTGGTTTCAGGAAGAGTTTGATGCAAGAAGTAATATCAAACATTTAGAAAGTGGGATATTAATATAAATAAATTTATTTGCTTTCAGGGCATTAAAACAAGTAATTTTACATCATAAGTAGCTTGTCTCAAACCGTTTGAGTTCTATGTGCATTAATTCTGGCACTTAGAAATAACATTTTCTCTTCAAAACACTGATGGCGACATCCTGAAGCATCTAAAAACTAAATAGAATTTATTTATTTTGTTTTATTTTATTTATAATAATACAAATGTTTGCTGCATAATATTGCAGACTTAAGAACTATCAATAAGAACGACAAAAAGTCTTGATAACGGATGCTGCAGTACCTGAAGATGGCAGAGAGGAAAGAAAGAACTACAGTAGAAAAATCACAAAATATAAAGAACTGCAAATAGAAGTAAAAAGAGTGTGGCAAAAGAAAACAAAAATAGTAGCTATAGTGATACAATCCCAAAACATCTAGAGAACCTCTTGAACACCTTTGGCATTAACAAAATCAGAATCAGTCGATTGCAAAAGACAGCTTTACTCAGAACAGCTCACATTTACGATAAGACATTTAACACCCTCAAACATCAACATCTGCCTATTCCACTGTCCTTGGAAGGGACTTGATAGGTGGATAAAAATGCCAAATCAAGGCTAAACATTTGACTGACTGTGTTGTGAACAATTATATTAATGTATTTTTCCCCTTAAACAAGGGGCAGAACAAATCAAGTAATTACAAAAATTCCATTCAGTGTATGTGATTCACAATTTAACAGGCAATCTCTATTAACAACTAAAGCAAGCCCAAACATAGCCAACCTAACTATGGAAAACATGCTAAAATATGGCAGATTGCATACGAAAATTATGTATTGTTTTTATGTATAATTATTGTAAGACAGATACTAACCTGGGAATGCCAACATTAATATTATTTCATCTTTTAGCATATATTCTTTAGCTATGATTTCTATTATTAGATTTTATTCTGCATGCACTGTATGTATACAGTCAAATTACGGCAGCAAACATATTATGTAATCTTCTTACTTCCTATTTTCACCACAACCACCACCCTATGAGTTGGCTTGGTCTCAGAGAGAGTGACTGGCCCAATGTCACCCAGCCAGGGTTCTAGGCCAACCTCTTGACCACTTTTTACCAAACTGGTCCCATGTTCTCTCTTGAATCACAGTCTATAATTCTTCAGGTGCTATAGCTGTTATTTCTGTGCTTTCATTTTAATGTATGCTTCTTGATTTAACCCCTTTGTGTCTGGTTCTTACACTTTTAGATCCAACCTACTTTGTCTTATAGTTACTTGCATGACTTTCAAATGACTGGCTACTAGGTTGACATTACTTGGCTCATTACTTGTTTTTGAAATGCTGCCGCAGCAGCCATTCTAGGCTTTCAACAAGGAGGTGGGTTGGGGCCTGGACTGTCTTTTTTATTTGCTTCTGCTGGGCTTGCAGGTGCCTGAGCTGTGCTTGGGCTGCTTGCCAGAGTCTATGAAATGAATGATGCCTACATATTTATGCTGCACCTGATCTCATTCTCCAGTCTGCTCAGTCTTTGCCAGTTGGTTGGCCATTTACAAGAATTCTTCCTACTTTCTTCCCCATTCCCAATGCCTCCTTATCCAATCTCAGTTTCTAATGTCCTCTGGTTATCTTTCTTGTGAGACTTCAGGTCTTTCTTCTGTCTTTTCTCCTTTCTCCTTTTCTTTTTCTTCTCTTCCACTTTTCCTCTTCAATGCCACCATAACTAGTTCCAGAGTCAAGCACTTTTAAAAGTCCAGGTCAATCAATTCCACAGGGTGGGGCCTTAAAGGAGAACAGGTAAGGGGAGCATGGGCTTTCCATTCACTGCACATTCTTATTTTCACAGGCTGCTTATATTTAATCAACTGCTTTCTAAATATGGAGTGTGTTTATTTAGTACTTTGAGCAGCTTTGTTATTGTCAATTTCTTAAAAGTATTGCTGGATTACAGTATTAGATTTATGCATTTTATAACAGTTACTATTTGATTTTGTAAAAATATGTGATTTTTTTTTTGTATAGCAATGCTAGTTTAGGACTGAAGTCTGAAACAGTTTAGCAACAGATTGTTTTATGTTTTTTTGTATATCAGAATATGTGCTAATCGGTGGTTTTGGTGTTAGGAATCAAAAATAAAAATCAGCAAAAGCTGTTATTTGAATAACAGTATCCCCGTCATACTAAATTGCTTCTGAGTGTCTCTTCTGATACTCTTTGATTTATAGCATGGAATAAATTATTGTTTTGTTTAAAATATATCAAAGCTTTCGTGAGCCAATGGATTTATTTCCTTGGTTCTAATATGGCCTGCTTTTATATATTCACTTTTTTTTTAATACTGGTAGTAGGGATAACTTTGTAAGTTCCTTAAGTATATTTAGATAGGTTTGAGTTAAGTTTTGGGTTTTTTTTTTAGTTTAGACTATCAGTTTTTCCTTATTACTGCTTCTTTTGGCTTTTACAACTGTCATCATGAAATTTCATAAGTATCCTTTACATATTTCTTATGAATATCATTACATGAATACTATAATGTGAAGCTGCATTTTTTATTCATTAAAAAATTATACAGCCACCCATCTTGCTTGGATGACTGAATGGCTAAGAATAAATTTCAACTCTAACAATAAAACCCAGAAAGTTAGAAAAATAGATACCACAACATTACAGGTGGTCCTTGACCTACTTACGACTTTTCACTTAATGACCAGAGTTACTATGGACTAAAAAAAAAATAATGACCCATCTCAGAACTTACGATATCTTAGAACTTATGACTGCTGCACAACCCCTGCAGTCATACGATCGCATTCTGGGTGCTTAGCAATTGGCTGGCATTTGTGACTGGTTCCAGCATCCCACAGTCACTTGACCACATTTTATAATGTTTTTACCAGAAACTGGAAAGCCACCATTGGATAAAAGCGGATTCACACTTATGACCATAAGATTCACTTAAGAATGAGGTTGATTTGCTTAATGACTTAATGCCTGCTGTAAAAACGGTTGTAAAATTGTGTATGGTCACACAGTGCCTCAACTTATGACTGCAATTTACAACTAAAATTCCAATCCCAATTTTGGTCATAATTTGAGGACTATCTATAATGTAGACAAGTTCTCAAAATTTTCATCTCACAGTCATGCAGTCTTATAGCTGAGTTTACCTGTTATCTTGACCCAATACCTGAGGGAATAGCAAAGATTTTAAAGCTTTTGGGCCTACTCAGTTTTGGGAGCAAGCATTTAGGCAAGCTCTGTGTCAGAGGAAGCATCTCTTCTGACTCCCACTAAATGATACTGCTTCAAGAAAACAACTTGGAATATGCCTGCTCTGTAAGTCCTTGTAGGGCTGAAAATATCACGACTGTATCTCAACCATTTCCATTCTGTCTAATCCTAAATTTAACATTACTATGGTCATCAATGAAAAAAATGCTATATGTGAAACACTTTTCTCTTTGTTTGGTCTAAGGCAGTGGTGGGATTCAGGTAATTTAACAACCGGTTCTCTGCCCTAATGATTTCTTCCAACAACCAGTTTGCCAAACTGTTCAGAAAGTTAACAACCGGTTCTCCTGAAGTGGTGTGAACTGGCTGAATCCCACCACTGGTCTAAGGGATGTCAAACTTGTGGCCCATGGGCCAGATTTGTCACACGCTGGCCACAGCCACCCCTGGTTTAACGAAGGGGAAAAAAACTTGTGATGTGTCACATGACAACAATGTGACACCGCGAGTTTGACACCCCTGGTCTATAATGACAGAGGAGCAATATAGTAGTAACTCATGAATAGATAAAAATATACTGTGTTTCCCTGAAAATAAAACCCTGTCTTATATTTTTTTGAACCCTGAAATAAGTGCTTGGCCTTATTGCCATGCGCTCAAAAGCCCGATTGGGTTTATTATCAGGGGATGTCTTATTTTGGGGGAAACAGAGTACGAAGTTTGAAATGCAATATCAGCTTTAACATGAGTTTCTTTATACTTAGGATGAAAATTTAATGGATGTTTTGCAATTGCTTGTTGCTCTCATGTCTGAGCACCCCAGTTCTATGATTCCTGCTTTTGATCAGAGGAATGGATTACGGTAAGAAATAAATTCCAATAGAAATAGCAATAATCAGTTAAATTTTTGGTTGTCTTGTAAGTTAAATGTCTTTTGTTACATATTAATGTGGGGGTTGTTTTGTATAATTCATATTCAAGAATGTAGTTTGAAACAGTAATTCTATCTATCTTTATTGTTTGAAATTCAAAAAAACATCATAAATTCGGATCTGGTGACATGGTTACCCTGTTTACAACTGTCATGACCTACAACTGAAATTGTAGACTCAATTATGGTTGTAAATTGAGGACTAGCTAGCTGTACTTCTTTCCCTCACTTTTCTGGATGCTGCCATATATGACTAGCAAGGGATACATGTCAAATGTTATAGTTAACATAGTTTTCTATCAAAAAGACTGATATATTAAATCCATCACTTGGAATATAGACACATTAATAAATATTTACCTAACATTGTAAGCTGGGCAAAAAGTTAGAAAAAAGCTGCAAATATATGGTTTCTCCAGTTTATGTTCTCTATATATTTCAAAAAACTATGTTTTAAAAAATATTTTCTATTATTTTCAATAAATATTTGTGTTAAGATATTGAATTTAGCGGCTGGAACTGTAAAGTGAACAATAGGCCAGAACACACAGTTGTAGTTGATTAGTTAGATGCAAAGGTCTTCAAACTTGGCAGCTTTAAGACTTGTGGACTTCAACTCCCAGAATTCTTTAGCCAATGTAGATGGCTGGAGAATTCTGGGAGTTGAAGTCCACAAGTCTTAAAGCTGCCAAGTTTGGGGACCCCTGAGTTAGAGAGTGCTGACTCATGCATGATGTAATCTACGCTATGATTGGTTGCTGTAGGTGTAAACGGGGAGGAGTTTCCCCTTTCTCCCTCCTTTTTTTCTTATGTTTGTTCTGTATCCTGGTTTAATTTACTTCATGAGGTTCCTGTTTTCCTGACTATCTTATATTCTTCCTTTTATGGATGATGACAAAGATTGCTATAATTTTAAATGATAAAATATATATTTATATAAAAGACTGCAAGTTTCTGTCAGTGTCTCTGACTTCATCTGGACAGCTGCTGCGCAATTCCTTGACAATTTGCATTTGTCAATTTTGAACTAATATTTTCCTGTCTTTCTTGTTTGGGACCTTTTGCTATCTAAATTCTCTTTTCCATTAATAGTTAGTGGCATTTGAGTTAATCATGAATATTCTTTCCCCATTTTGATTCAGTGGGACAAGTATCTCAGTAATATGCCAGGTTGTTTTAACTAACACTGTATACAATAAGTATTATTTTATAAGTGTAGCTTGATTGTTGCCTAAATAAACTATTTTAGCAATTTACATTTTTTTAAAAATCTCTTTTTTTAGTGTTATCTACAAGCTTCTTGCTTCCAAAAGTGAAGGAATCAGAGTACAAGCACTGAAGGTGATGGGCTACTTTTTAAAGCATCTGGCACCCAAGTAAGTATTAGGTGGAAATAAAAGTAAGCCATAAAAACATCTAACTCCCTAAATATCATTTTTTTCTGGATTATTTTCTATAAGTACTTGATGTACAACCACAGTTGGGACTGGAATGTTAGTTACTAAGCACTGCAATCATTAAATAACTCATCACATGACCGAACCAAATTTTACGACCATTTTACAATGGTTGTTAAGTGAATTGCATGGTGTTAAATGAATCACGCTGTTGTTAAGTGAATCCAGCTTTCCCAATTCACTTTGCTTGTCAGAACCTGACTAGGAAGGTTTCAAATCCTGATTGTGTGACCCCTAGACACTGCAACCATCGTAAATGCAAATTGGTTGCCAAGTGCCTGTATTATGATTATGTGACTGTGGGGCTGGTACAAAGGTCATATCTTTGAAGACAGGTCATAAGTCACTTTTCTTGAGCCCGTTGTAACTTAAAACCAATATTAAATTAACGGTTATACCTGTAATTGATTTTATATTGTTGAAGGAGATATTTATTAATTATTTAGTGCTGCAATGGTCAGAACTTCAGGCAGAGGCCGTGAGTCCCTTCTTTTAGTGCTGTTGTAATTTCAAACAATCACTGAACAAGCAGTCTACCTAGATTACATTTTACAGACAATTAGACCTTAGCCAAGTATGCAGCAACTAGGCTTTTAATATTTCCCTGTAGTTAGCTAAAGTTTTTCATTGTAATCAAACTGTAAAATCAGTCATTACTTTCATTTTTTAAATAATCTTAACTTTTGTATTTATGTATCTTAATTTTGGCTGTTCACCGCCCTGAGTCCCATTTGGGAGAAGGGCGGTATATAAATTAAATTAATAAATAAATAAAATAAAAAAAGAAGCTAGAACATGATAACATAGTTTAAATTTATTTATTTATTTAAAAATAAAAATAAAAATAAAAATTATTGCCCATCTATCTTACCGTACAGTAACTCAGGGGGACTTACAGTCATACAAATATATCTTTATTGGTATACAATTATAAATAATTAAAATTAAACATTAAAATCTAAGGACACACGGGGAGGGGGAGGGCGAAGTGAGGGGAGGTGGGATCTGTTGTTACTCAATCAACCACCTCCACTGTGCTGTTCTCCCACTGGGGCCCCAAACTAACTGGCAGAGCCACATCTTTAGGCCCTAAATTTTATTTGCTTATTATGGGTTCTATTAAAGTTATTAACCGTACTTCATTTCTGATATAAACATAGCAAGATATTAACAAGCTTTTGAAACTTAGAAGCAAAGCAGGGGTTCCAAGCAGTTGTGTGCATGTTTCAATTTATTTTATAAAGACTTGATTATTTGTTTATATAGATTACATTTCCACCAGAACACTAATTTTTTAATTAAGAAATATTTCTGAGATGAGACTTGATAATTTTCCTTTTTCATAACATAAAAATTAACCTCAAACCTAAGTATAAGCTAAGACTAAAATAAAGAGCATGGGAAAGAAAAGGAGAATAGTTTTGGTTTAAGTGCTGAAAGTAATAGTTCTCAAAAAATATATTCAACATTATTTATTATTATTTAATTTTCCATACAATTTTAGGAGGAAAGCAGAAATTATGATTGGACATGGACTGTTTTCTCTTCTGACTGAGAGGCTTACGCTTCAAACAAACTTAATTTCCATGACTACCTACAATGTACTTTTTGAGGTAAAAGACTTAAAATATGTAGCTAAGGTGATTTAATTTATACTGATAAGTTCCAGGTGATAAAATTTGGATTTTTTTTGTTTCTATTTCACAGAAATACTAGTTAGCAAACATAAATGTTACAAAAATATCTTTAATTTGAAAAGCAAAACTTAATAATTCAATACTTAATTTGAATAAAAATGTTAATTTAATTAAAAATAATACTTCTATTGTTAAACATATTTCAATCTTATGAAAATAATTTTTTGATTGGTATGATATGTGTATATGTATATGCATATGTATAGAGAAAATAGGACGCAGGAGTATTAAGTATGTTTGCTTTCTTGAATCGTGTGTGTGCGTGAATGTGCAGAATAATAATATATCAAAAGTTTTTATTATGGCAACTAACAACTATGGAACCTTAGAGTATAACACTGAACAATCCTTCAATTAAGATAGGAATGGGCAATTTGAGGGCCACACATTACTTTTTCAATCCGTCTGGAGCCTCTTCATTATTCAAATGTTAGATCTGTATGAAAAGTCACATAACCAGAGGCCTTAAAAATAATTGTTGTGACTTCTTTCAATTTCTATTCTACCTTTTGTCCATAGAATTGATTTTGTAGCTCTGACCGTCTTGAGCCAGAGATCAAGGATTATAGATGCTTATAGATGTTTATTATAAACAAACAATATGTATTGTTTGGTGTGCCAGAATGGTCCAACAATAAGCTTCTTGTTGTTTTAATATACTTTTTATTTATTTGCATGAACAGACTGCTTAAAATAGACTTTCATAGAGTCCTTATGTTTTTCTTTTTTTTCCTATTGATTATCCTATCATTTGAACTTTGTCAGCAGTCTGAGGTAAATAATGTTATCTAAGCAAGGAAAAATATTATAACAAAGCATTAATTTACTAAGAAGTAAGTCATTCTTCCTGTTAATTTTACTTCTGGATATAGTTATTCTAAAGATCAGAATTTGGCTGTTTTTAATTGAAAAGTTGGAAATTATTTCAATATTAGATTTTTCCTAATATGTTCTTTTTTTCCTCTTTTTAATCAGATACTTATTGAGCAGATTTGTACACAAGTAATGCATAAACAGCATCCTGACCCAGATTCAGCAGTGAAAATACAAAATCCCCGTAAGCATCTGTGTTTCTTTCTGATAAAATATTAAGAGAGCCTGTAAATAATGCGACTTTGGGAAGTGTTGTTACTTGAAGTATTTTTAAAGGGTTTTTGTTTTTTTTTTAGGAATAGGACTTCAGTAACAATTTCAATTCTAGGATATATCTGACTACCTAAGTTGGTATGACGTCATTGGAAATTAATTTCATTATTAATTTCAATTCTCAATTAACTATATCAGTGATGGGGAAAAACTGGCCTGATGCTTCAGTTTCTCAGATACTTGAAAACTTTTCATTGTAATGATTAATTATCTTATTTTTATTAATATGAGAGCTGTTAACATGCACAAATGAGAGGTAAAAAGGAATAAGGCTGTATACAGAAGCCCCATATTCAGCAGCCTTGGTTAACTGTAATCCTGCAATAGGCGTTTAAGCATGTTCATTCAGATTCGTTTATAATATTTTAGCAGTCTGGAAATATGCCTTATAGGACTTCTTATTTGTAGGGAAGCTTGGAACAAAGTTTAGGTGAATACAGTATGCTTCCAGCTTAGCAGTCTTTCATTATCAGTGTTCTATATTGGGAGGCCTTAAATATTTATTATTGTTTTACCTATTATCTCTTTCAAGTAGGATTGCATAGGTATCTGCATAGGATTACTGTGGCAGAAAATAATAAATATAGAATTGTTTATTATTTTGAGTTTGAATCAGTGGTGGGTTTCAAATTTTTTTGCTACCGGTTCTGTGGGCATGGCTTGATGGGCGTGGCATGGCTTGATGGGCGTGGCAGGGGAAGGATACTGCAAAATCCCCATTTCTTCCCAATCAGCTAGGACTTGGGAGGCAGAGAATAGATGGGGGCGGAGCCAGTCAGAATTTTTACTATCGGTTCTCCGAACTACTCAAAATTTCTGCTACCGGTTCTCCAGAACTGGTCAGAACCTGCTGAAATCCACCTCTGGTTTGAATCCCAGAAAGTGTGTTGGAGCAGCTATGGAGATGACCATCTTTATGGCTCTTTTAAGGAACTGATCCTTTTCTTCTTTTCTGAGGAAAGCAGCCATGCTATCCTGGGAAAAGATGCTGCTATAGCAATGGGATAATAGAGTTCTTCACATTGAACAGTAAGGGATGCTATCACTAATAAACTTTAAAGTTTTAAAAGATTATCTCTATGCATTTCTCAGACAAATTAGTTAATTTATGTAGGAATGGAAGAATGCCTATATGCATAGAATATAGTTTTTATAATTTTCCAAACTGGCTATTACTAATTACAGGTAGTCCTTGACTTACAATCGTTCATTTAGTGACTGTTTAAAATTACAACTGTACTGAAAAACACTACTTATGACTGTTTTTCACATTTACAATTGTTGCAGCATCCCCATAGTCATATGATCAAAATTGAAATGCTTGGCAACTGACTCATAATATATGATGGTTGCAGTGTTCCAGGATTATGTGATCATCTTTTGCAACCTTCTGATAAGCAAAGTCAAAGAGAAAGCCAGATTCATTTAAGAAACATGTTACTAACTTAATAACTGCTGTGATTCACTTAACAACTGTGGCAAGAAAGATCGTAAAATGGGGCAAAACTCATTTAACAATTATCTCGCTTAGCAATAGAAATTTTGGGCTCAACTATGGTTGCAAGTCAAGGATTATCTGTATAGTATAAAGTTTTGCTCTGAATTTAGTAACATCCTGTCTTAATTGAAAATATGTTCTGCTCTAAAAGTATACTTGAAGATGCAATCATTATTCATCTATAAATATGTACTATTCAGCTTATCTGATTTCTGCCTCTTAGTAGACATGCCCAGATGTCCTTGGGAAACTCACCAATAAGATTTCTCTTGTGACTCGGGCCCAGGAAGCAATTAATAAAAATATTGAGTGTTTTCAGGTTGCTGTATGGTTAAATTGAATTTTAAGATGCATGATACCCAAACCAGAATAAAGATACAAGGGAAAAGATATAAGGGTGTATTTGAAGGACCAGTATTTCTTCTGCCATTATTTAATACACAAACTGGTTTGTTAATGAAAACATTATAGGAAATGATCCAGGAATAATTCCAAAAAAGTTATACTTTGCTTCCTGTTATATACCCATGTAATAATTCTTAACATGGGAAGAAGGAGGAGGAACTAAAATGATGGGGATAAAAATCTTATTTTCATGTTGGTTTTTTAAATTGTTATGTTTTCCAGAGATTCTGAAAGTTATTGCTGTTTTGCTACGCAATTCCCCACCGTGCTCAGAAACCATGGAAGTCCACCGAGTCTTCCTATCAGACATGATTAAGCTTTTTAATAACAGCAGGGAGAATAGGAGGTAAGATCCTAATATAGCTTAAAAAGCTGTTTCTTCAAGCTGCATGATTAAAAATTGTTTTTAAACTAAGAATTGGCCTCAAATTGTTCAGGTGGTTTCTTCAATTACTAGCCGTATTAAGTGTTTATTAATCTCTAATTCCTGTTGGTGTTCAAGACAAATCTCAGTTGTCTTTGAGTTGTATTTTACTGCTTTCTTCAAAGTTAATTTGTGTTTGCAATTTTTCAGGAGTTTACTGCAGTGTTCTGTGTGGCAGGAATGGATGCTTTCCCTTTGCTATTTTAATCCCCAAAGCTCTGATGAACAGAAGATAACAGAAATGGTGTATGCCATTTTTCGAATACTGCTTTATCATGCAATAAAGTACGAATGGGGTGGCTGGCGTGTTTGGGTGGATACTCTAGCAATTACACATTCAAAGGTGAGTTATGCAGAAACAATTCTAATTCTGATTTTAAAAGAATTTTTAAAAAGAATTTTGAAAGGCAATTTGGTGCAAAAACAAGTTTCACTGAAATTAACTAGAGAGAACAAAATAAGGGAAGGTGTCAATATTTCATAAAGCAATAATTAAAATATTTAATGCAATGCTAGTGTAATTTTATGCACCAGCTTGGTATGAGAATAGCTAAATTGATGTTCGGAAAACTTTTATTATGAACTGCCTGTGCAGTTGAACCATACAAATTTGAAACACAAGGTGGCACACTTTGCCTATTTCTATCTTAGAATGATGCCCTTTTCTTATATGGAGAGGCTGAGCAACAAATTACTGATAAAACTGAAGCAAAAGCTGTTTCCATCCAAACAAAGAGAGGAAAGGTTGTCGGAAGAAGGTTTCTTCTTGAATAAGAAATAAAACAATATTCCTACTAATAATAATATTTTTTTTTTTACAATTATAATATAATTGTGATGGAAATAATTTTTTTCTCCAATGGGGATAACCTTTTTTCAACTGAGAAACAGATTTTAGAATAAAGTTGCAATGGCTGCCACGGTGGTTCCTTCTTCTATTCCCCCAAACATTTTTAATAAGGCTCGGGGTGGATTTCCATATGGGGATTTACAATGTAAGAAAAATGAAGAGACTTTTTCCCCCTGTTACACCATGAATTATGGGACACCTGGTGTGTTGACAGCACAGTTCAGGTACAAAAATTGTTCTTTCAGCTATGTGGATGTCAATGTCTTACGAGACCATAATATTTATAAAGTGAAACAACAGATACTCTCTTTCCAGATTACGATTTTACTTACGTAGATTGTATTTAAAAGATGTTTATGAATTAGGTTTGATAATTAAGATCCTGGATTAATATTTAATTTGCAATTTATTCTTTTGAATTGTAGAGGTTGAAATTAGCATTAATAATTTTCTTAAATTGTGTATAGTTTATAGGGAAATCAACCGTTTTCTAGTTCCCCGTTTTATTCCTAATAAATTTTATTTATAAAGCTATTTTTTCACCACTAATATACACCTATTCAGTTTTAAATTTGGTTTGGTATTAGACACTTGACATCAATTTCAAGGTTTCCATACGCCTCATACCAAATGTTCTAGCGTGAACATTTGCTTATGAGTTCATAGACATTTGTAGGAAAATAAATTGCTAACAACTCTAGATATAAATTTTGGACTGCACTGTTTTGGCATAAAATGATCTTATATGAATGGATGCCAATTAGAACATACATATATGTCACATATGACACATACTATGTGTCACATAGTATATACATGGCATATACATACTATAAGAAACAATAATTTTCCATTTCTGCATTACATAGATTTTGATAGTTTACATATTTGTATTCTGACATGGGAAATTATTATTTAAATTAATATTAAGTTTATCACTTAATTTTTCAGTCCAATAAAATTTTAAAAATTAGCTTTTGTTAAGAATACTGTTTTCATTACTAGTTTATGTATTTGTATATTCGTTTGAGACTCAGTATCTACATGGCACTTTCAACCAGGCTTGCTCCCAGTCAGGTGTAAAGTGGGATGGCTAAGTGATGTGGGAACATTTTTAGGACAGGAAGAATCAGACAGTCTTTTTTGTGTGGCGCTTATTGCGAGAGTTCATTATCCTAGTCAATTTACGGTAGAGAAAAGCGGTGTCTCAACCACTAGTCCAGTCAGTTTTGTTTTTTTAATAATTGGGTTAAATCAGCCACAGTTTTACATTTCTGTCTTAACAATGCAAGAGTGAGGTGGCATGGAATGTTGAATTCAGGTTAATTCACTTTAATTATTCCTGTGACATAACACCTGCATGAACTAAGATTTATGCTATTGCATAGATGCTATTGCAACATATATTGTTGAAACTGTCATATTGTTTCTCATCCTTTTCTTTTTCTAGAGTAGCATACAAAAATTAGTAATAAAATAACCTGTTTTAATTAAATTTCTCTGTAAATTTTCCGAAGACAAAGATCCTCAAAACTTTCTTAATAATTGTTACTGAATTCTGAATTTTCTGGAAGTGTTAGTTTGAATAAGTAAGTATTTTTTTACTGTTTCAATATGTTCAAATTCATAGGACAAAATTTCCTTAAACTGAGTCACAGTAATTTTAAAAATTTTATACGCTTTAATTTATATCTCAGCTCTATTTCATTTATGCATCAGCCATTGTCTATTCATACTCTATTGTGTAATTTTATTTTTGGTAAAGAGCTTGTGTGGAAAGAACTAGTATTGCAAAATTGGATAGATTTTGCAGAGCTGCACATCAAGATACATGGGGCTGCTATAAAAAGCCAAAGAAACTCAATTGCAATTTTATTGTCCAGTTTGATAGATTTCCTGCCACCTTTGTAGCAGGGAAGCCGTTTGTCACTGTAGCCTCTTTTCCAACTGCAGTACTACGCTTTATAAGCAGTGATGGCTTTTGTGGCATAATTGCACTACCTAGGTTTCTTTTGCTCTCAGGATTTGAAGGTGTACATAATCCTATTATAGCTAAAGCCTGTTGTAATGCTCTGATTAAAAAAAAAACGATTCAGTATTTTTATATTTTTCCTACCTCTCATTTCTGCTCTTTTCATTATATAGTGTATAAAATAACTTGATTTTTCTGTTTAGTTTCTGTGTTAGTCCTAAGCAGAATTAACCACAAAAGCACCCAGATAGAAGCTATATTCCTGTTGTGATAAATTCTTCTATCAGTTTTGAGCATGTTTATGTCTTCTTTATTTTTGTTAAATCCTTGCAATTTCTTAAAGTGAATTTATTTTCTGAAAATATATTTTGAAAGTAATTTGGATAATTATTTTTAAACCCAAAATGAAAAAAAATATATATTTATTTCTCAGTTGCAATTTGAATGCTGCATCACTATATATTTAAAATGCTTACAGATATAGTAATTTATGTCACATGTAATTTTAAGTTAGAAATTACTTAGCCCTTAAGAATTGAGAATTCAAATGCAATAAATTAAAACAAGGGATAAATTTTAGCATTCTATTTAATGTTTTGGCAAAATATAAGATTGACTAAATGCCAAATATTATTACTCTATGAAACTGATGTCCATAAAATTAAGTTGAATTATATAGTTATTTACTTGACATGCCCAGGCTTGCAGATGCAAACAAATTGAAAAGAGAAGACCAGCAAAAATGATTTGTTGGTTGTATTGAATTATGGAGAAAGTTTAAAAAGTCTGAAGGTATGAAAAGAGGATGGCTGAATCTTGAAATGCGTAGATTTGCCACATAGAGTTTGAAAATGGCAGACCTTGAAGGCCTGGTATGTTCTTATCCCAATGGAATAACTTGAGGAATAGAAGAGTAGGATCAGAATTCATATAAACCTTTAGAATTTAAAACATGAAAACACTCTTGTAAAATAAGAATAATATTTTGGGCCATGATTGGAAAAATAATGGAAAAAAATTAACATATAACCCTTAACTTAAACAGCTATCCCATATCCTTGGGGGGTTAACCCCATGACTATAAAAATGCATTTTCCCATCAATATATCTGCAGGACTCCCCCTAAACTTTCTACAACATCAGAAGTTCCTGCTTACATATGTTGGCTTTTATCATAAAAATTGTATTTTTGGATTGACTACTCACATATTTCAATTATGCTGTCTAAAATGAAGTGAGTGGTCAAAATGTAAAACACCCAATAGTAATTTCAAAATAGAATAAGGGAATTATTAAATATAAAATGAAAAATTAAAGAAATAACAGAGCACACTAAAAATACCCTAGTGACCCTTAAGCTATATAATTTGCAAAAGGTCCTTACTATTATAGTTAAATGCACCTAAGGGAAAAAGAGAGAAATCTCTCATATGTTTTTACTCGTGTCTAAAATAATTTTTTTTTTGAGGAATTGCTGTTGTTTCATGGGAATTACTTTGAAGCGTATGTGAGTTGCAGAAGAAAAGAAGAAAATAGAGAGTATGAAAAAATGGCAGGTTATATTGTACTGGAATGGCTAGAAATTATAAGATATATAATTAAAGATGAGAATTGTGAAAGAAATGTTTAAATTGGATATTAAAGAATAATACAGATTTAGTTAATTTAGTGCAATAGGAAAATGTTATATAGAGATCTAGTGAACTATAATTGTAACTATAGAAAGAAACATTTTGAATATTTCTAGGAACCTTCAATCCATACTATTATGGCATTTGCTAGAAACTATCTGATTCTCAATCAATTCTAAGTGATAAAATCATCAAACACAAGTATATTTAATTAGCCCCCAAATAAGTGGAAATTTGCTACTTTGGGGGAATTGTTGCAATGCAGCCAAACTTCTCCTTACTCCCAAAACAGGTTCACAAAACACTAAAACCTCTTAGATGTTAAGGGGGTAACATAGAACAGTCTGGCTGGATAGCAAGTGATATCTTCTATTTCATCTTATAAGAATGGGCAGCCCTACTATACTGGTTCTTACTGTAGTCTCTTGTAAAATATAATGAACTGTATTCATTATAATTCAGGAAGTTTGCATGTACAATATACTTTCTTTCTCTCTTTGTAAAAACAAACACCAAACAAAATTCACACAATTTGGGTTCTATCAAAAAATAAAAATCCTCTCATAATTTAGAATCAGTATAGTGGATAAATAAAAGAATTGATTAAGAATAATGAGAAGGTTTAGTCTTTCCTAAAATGCTAGGTTCTATATGTAGCTATAGTTTCTATATGTAGCTATAGAATAGAATAGAATAGAATAGAATAGAATAGAATAGAATAGAATAGAATAGAATAGAATTCTTTATTGGCCAAGTGTGATTGGACACACAAGGAATTTGTCTTGGTGCATATGCTCTAAGTGTACATAAAAGAAAAGATACATTCATCAAGAATCATAAGATAAAACAATTAATAATAGTCATAGGGTACAAATAAGCAATCAAATCATATTAGGAAACAGTCAATATAAATTGTAAGGATACAACAAGGTTACAGTCATACTGTCATAAAAGGGAGGAGATGGGTGATAGGAACAATGAGAAGATTGATAGTAGTGCAGACTTAGTAAATAGTTTGACTGTGTTGAGGGAATTATTTGTTTAGCAGAGTGATGGCGTTCGGGGAAAAACTGTTCTTATGTCTAGTTGTTCTGGTGTGCAATGCTCTATAGCAGATGATGAACCTTTTTGGTGTTGCGTGCCAAAAGTCCAAGCGCGGTCGCGCTATCCTGCTCGTAATGCCAGCACCCATAATGCAATGTACGTCCCATTTGCGCATGCACATATGACCCTCCCCCCATGCATGTGCCCCGCACTGCGCATGCGTATGCTCCCCCCACACACATGCACCCCCACTGTTTCCAAGGGGGCTGGTGTGCCTCTTACCAGAGGACAACCAGATACCGAACTATTCCATGGCAAGACAGCTGTTCCTGGCCAGTGGCAGCACTCTCGGCCCTGCCCCCTCGGCAGCGCCATGTGCCAGCCGGGGAAGCTCCGAACATGTGGCCTTGCTTTGGTTCTTCCCTACTGGATGCTGGGTGCTAGGCTTCTCAGCAAGCTGCCTGCGGCAACACGAGAATCACCATCCCCAGGGTCAAAGGGGTGGTGGTGGCAAGGATGGGCGAGCTGGGGCTTCCCTGTCTCCCCGCATGAGCAGGCTTCTGGCATGGCCCCAGGCCTAGGGGGGGATTGAAGCCCCAGCATGCCTATCCTTTCCACTGCCACCCCATTGCCGCCGGCGCTTCTCATGCTACCGCTTCCCTCTCAGTGGCAGGAGCAGCCGGCGGCAGGCTTCAATCCATTCCCAGAGGCCTGAAATGCAATGCACTTTTTTGGTCTCTGCATGCCCCATTTTTGCCTTATGCCCCCTGTGCAGTGTCTGAAACTGTGGTGCTCTTGTTTTGCCTGCGTATGCCCCATTTTTGGAATTGCCAGAAAATGCTTTCCTCTGTGGTTCTCTGGTGCACATTGCAGAACTGTGTGCCTTCCTCCTCATCCTCCGCAGAAGGCCAGTTCCTGGTAAGATCCGCTGCCTGAAATGCAGTGCACTTTTTTGATTTGGGGAGGGGATTTCAGTGCTGCCGCCTGAAAACCCTTTCCTCTCCAAATCCAAAAAACAGGCATACTCAGGCAAACAAGAGCACCACAGTTTTGAGTGCTGCGCAGGGGCATAAGGCAAGGCAGCTAGCCGCTCTGCCTGCCCCTTCTTCTGCTCCTGGCCCAGGCGGAAAGAGAAGGTGAGTGTGCGGAGAAGGAGGAGCAGGGCGCATGGCTCTGCAATGTGCATTGGAGAACCAAGGAGGAAAGCCTTTTTGGGTGGATTTGGGGAGGGGATTGCAGTGCTGCTGCCTGAAAAGGCTTTCCTCCGTGGTTCTTCAATGCACATTGCAGAACCGTGTGCCTCCTTCTTCCTTCTCTGCAGACTCACCTTCTCTTTCCTCTTGACCAGATCTACCGTCTGAAATGCTTTTTTGATTCAGGGAGAGGATTGCAGCGCTGCCGCCCAAAAACGCTTTCCTCTCCGAATCCAAAAATGGGGCGTGCAGAGACCAAAAAAGTGCATTGCATTTCAGGCCTCCAGGGAAGGGATTAAAGCCTGCCGCTGGCTGCTCCTGCCACTGAGAGGGAAGTGGTAGCATGAGAAGCGCTGGTGGTGGGGGCAATGGGGTGGCAGCGGAAAGGATAGGCGTGCTGGGGCTTCAATCCCCCCCTAGGCCTGGGGTCATGCTACAAGCCTGCTCGTGCGGAGAGACAGGGAAGCCCTGGCTCGCCCATCTTTGCTGCCATCACCCCCTAGCTCCTAGGGGTGGCGGTTCTCATGTTGCTGCTGCCCTGGCAATGGCAGGAGCAGCTGGCAGGGCAGAGAGGGCGGCGGCAGCAGGCCATTCGCGCCAGCTAAGAGGCAGCAGGGGCTCCTTTTCCTGCCAGCCTCGCATTCTGGACAGCGTCCAGCCATACCTGGTCTCCCCCTGTGGCAGCCCACTGGATCCCAGGCAGTGCAGCTCTGGGGCCTTTCCTCGCAGCGATGGTGGCGGTGACAAGGCAAGCAGGTGGGCGGGCGCAGGGGAGTGACTGGCAGCAGCGCTCCTGGCTGGCAAGAGTGGATGTCCCGGAGCTGCATGCGGATGACGACAGCATGGCCAGTGCGCACCCGTACTAAGAGCGCGCCTTTATTTGGCTGCTTCCGCACACGTGAAGGCCAGCTGATTATCACATGCCCATGCGCACCAGCAACCAGCAGACTAGCTGGCTGGTGTGCATGCATGCCCCGGAAACCCGGAAGAGGAATGGGCGACGCCGTGTGTGCCAGGCAACATGGCTCTGCATGCCACTTCCGGCACGCGTGCCATAGGTTCACCATCATGGCTCTATAGCGTCGTTTTGAGGGTAGGAGTTGAAACAGTTTATATCCAGGATGTGAGGAGTCTGTAAATATTTTCACAGCCCTCTTTTTGACTCATGCAGTATACAGGTCCTCAATGGAAGGCAGGTTGGTAGCAGTTGTTTTTTCTGCAGTTCTAACTATCCTCTGAAGTCTGTGTCTGTCTTGTTGGGTTGCAGAACCAAACCAGACAGTTATGTAGGTGCAGGTGACAGACTCAGTAATTCCTCTGTAGAACTATATCAGCAGCTCCTTGGGCAGTTTGAGCTTTCTGAGATGCCGCAGAAAGAACATTCTTTGTCGTGTTTTTTTGATGATGTTTTTGATGTTGGGTGTCAATTTTAGTTCGTGAGATATGGTAGAACCTAGAAATTTGAAGGTCTCTACTGTTGATACTGTGTTGTCTAGTATTGTAAGAGGTGGTAGTATGGGAGGGTTTCTCCTAAAATCTACCACCATTTCTACGGTTTTGAGTGTGTTCAGTTCCAGACTGTTCTGGTCACACCACAAGGCTAGTTGTTCAACCTCCCGTCTGTATACTCCTATAGCTAGCATTTTCTTATTCCACTAGAATTTTTAGTCTCATTATAGATGGGAATTATCAGCTACTAACTGTACCCCTCTTTTCCCAGTTTGACCATTTTCTTCTTTAGTATCTAATATGTTGCAAGGACATATAAGAAGCCATATTCCTCCTTTTATTAGAATCACAAGCTAATAAGCATACTCTTTGTAAGGAAGCAATGTTAAAGCACAAAAAAAAAGAATAAGAAACAGTAACAACAATTTTAAAATATGAAATATAGAATATAGAAATATAAAAAAGAAATCTAATCAAATTTATTTTATTCCAATGAAACCTATGTTTTTATCTGCATAAACTGTCTCTACAAACTATCATTGCTGCTACCGTAGTCTTATATTGATTTTTGTTTTTAGACAGACACCTCTTGTGTAAGGTTTCTTTCTGCTCCAGAAAAAAGCAGAAAGGAAATCTCCTTCCTCTCAACCCTTTCATATCGTTTCAGATATGATTCAGGTCTCGACATAGGACTGAGGTAGCATTGTTTGCTCTCCTGAATGACATATGTCAGGACTTGGGTGGGGCAGGACAGCTTTTTTGGTCTTTTTAGATTTCTCAGTAGCTTTCAGTACCATTGAGCATAGTATTTTACTGGAGTGGGATTGGACATTGGAGGCCTTGTTATACAATGGTTCTGTTCCTTATTCAATGGACAGATTCAGTCTGTAGTAGTGCGGATGAGAAATCAGTCTGGTAACTCTTTTTTATGGGGTGCCATGGGATTCCACTTGTCCCTGCTGTCTTAACATGTATATGAAGCTGCTGTGTATGATCATCTTAAAGTTTGAGATATGAAATCCTTTCACTGATGATATTAACTTTACATTGCTACTCCAAGCTGGGGTTGTTGTAGTTAGCTATTGTACCCATCTCACATGCAGCATTCTATGCTAATAGTACTAGTTGTTTTGATATCTTTTGGTTAATATTCTACAAATTCACTCCTACATAAGCACGTTCATGCTAGTTTTGAGAAATCCATACTTTGAATGCCATTTGTACAACACCACTTCCCTGACACATGTTGTCACATAGTTTGTAATAAAGCGTATGTACACTATATTTCTTCTCCATTATGCTGTTCTGTGCAAGTTAGAACCCCTAGCTGCATTGATAATAGTTTGAGTGTTGTCTTTATATAATGAACATACTGAAATTATCACTCAAGACATTGAAAGAATCATGGTGTTATGGCACTGAGTTCAATCCTCTTGTAAGAGCAGGAATGCAAATCAAAGCTTGGCTGTCAGAATGCTGCTTATTCTTCTATATATATCCAGAAAATGAAGAGAAACCTCAGCACTTCCTGATAGTTAATGCTTTTGTCACCAGGAAGATCTCTGAAATACTCTAGAATGTCTTAAATTTATTACTCCACATTCTTACTGTGGGTCACTACCGTCTTATATTAAAAACCATATAATAGAAGAGTGTGACTGTAGCTCTCGCTCTCTCTCTCCCACCCTGTCCTGTCCATATTTTCTTTTCAAGGCTGAATGTTCCCATTTCTCTCAGCATCTTCTCATAATATTTGTTTGTAATCTGTAAATCTATTCCAGTTCTTAAAAAACGGAACATCACACAAAATACTGACAATAGAGCTCCCAAGTGGACTTTTAACTTTTATAGATATAGACCAGCTTAGCCGCTATTAAGATTGTTGTATCATATACTCCCAGAGTTAAATTTTAAACATTGATTAAAATTACTATTGTTCCATGATTTTAGTACATAATATCAACACGTAACTTACAGGTTTGAGTGTATATAAGTCAGGATTGAAATACAGTGTGGAAGTACAGTATCACTAAAATACAAATACTTGCCTGTATTTCACTACTTTGGCAGAGTTTATAGAACATATTATTCCTGTGAAAAACATAATTGACAGATAGGATAGCTTTTATTCTATTGAAAACATTTTCCATAATACACATCTTAAAAATGATACAACTAATCTTGTCAGTTAAACTATTTTACAATAATAATAGTAAACATAATTTCTTTGTGTTCTGACAGTTAAATTCAATGTTGGGACTTAAAACAGTCTTTTGATCTGTATAATAAGTAAGTTGCCAGTATGGGGGCTAAATGATTTGTTATGTTGGGGAAAGTGCCAAGCTTTTGTGTATACAGGACCTCAGTTTCTTTTTGACTGATTTCTTGGGATTGGTATCAGCAGGTATTGGTGCCTACAGTCAAATTTGATTTGTTTTCTGAATGGTGTGGAGAGTTTCCAGGTCTGAGCTGTTAGCATTGCTCCTAGGAGGGTGGAAAAACAGGTCAATAAAGCTCTCATTAAGATAAAAAATAAAAACTTTTGCCAGGAAATCTTGTAAAATTAAAACAAACCCTACAAAATTAATGTCCTTTTGCTTATGTAAATGCCCAGTCTTCTTTTGCCTTGAGTCTTGACTTCATCTTTGATGTGATATACACTAAAGATACAATGAATAACAAAAACTAAATCATTATAAACCATTAACTTTTTTGTCATTTTTATACTCTTGATTCTAGTGCCGAATATATAATCATAGCTTTTCTATAGTACATTCTAATCTTTTTGTCTAGCAATTAGTGAGCTGAATGTCAAATTAAGTTAAAATTAATGGTAGAGGGAATCTTGTACTTATTAGCTTGAAACTGTCCTAACTGGTAGTGCATAGAGGAGCTTTCCAAATGTTGCAAATAGTTATAGATTAGGTATCACATGGTTGTGAAGATTAATGAATGGCCTTTTAGCTTGCTAATTTAAACCAATAGCCAGTAATTAATTCTAAATTATCAGTTGTACATTTGCAAATACCTAAAGGGAAATATAAAATTAAAGATAAGGTACATGTGAAATTCCCTTGGCTAGCACAATAGGTTTCAAGTTGTCAGTGCAAGTTTACGGCAACCGGAATTCATGTCATGTTCAGTTTGAATGGTATTAGGAACCAGGATCTAATGCTGATAATAATTAAAGCCATTAATTTTCCTTTTATTTTAAAGCATGAGACTGAAATAAACATGTTTTTGTGTGTAACAATGGGTGATATCTATCCAATTGTCTTGCCACAAAAAAATCAAGTGTCATTTACCTTATTTATTCATTAATGTGAATAACAAACTTATTTTTCCTCCATAAAAACTCAATATGCAATACAAATCATTTTCAGTGGATGCCAGAACTTATTTTAAATAACTAGCAGAATATCTTCTTGGTGATTAGAAATTTAACAAATGTTGCATATAATTTCTTGATTTGCCTAAACTCTAAAAAGAGGCTACTTTCCTTTATGTAGTGATGAATTGTGGCATAGATTTTTATGGATTAGAAAATATTTGAAGAATCAAATGATCGATTTCTCTTATGAGTTTTGGAATTCTGGAGAGCGCTGTAATAATTATATTTAAGTTAGAAAGACAGAAATTCTTCTTTAAGTTGTATTTTTATGTGGTTGGCAGAGATAGTGAATTCTAGAGAACAACATTCAATGGCAAACTTCACATCTCTAGAGAAGCATTTCTTCCAGGTTGTTTTCCGAGGTACTGCTTTCAGCTCATTTTTACAATCTTACAATTCCTGTCCAAAATACTAAGCAATTAAGGCTTCCAACATTTCAACTCTGCTGTAGTCAATATGCAGCAGTGGCTGGAAGACAATTTCAGAGAAAACTGTCACAATCTGTTGCTACAACTATTGATGAAGCAACTGTAGCAAGACATTTACAGTATGTAAAATCTGATTTTGAAGCTATTGCTGTTTAGGATAGATGTAATAGATATAAGGATTAGTAGTTTGAGTGTAAAGCTGTTTGCAGTGACTTCATCTACTTTGAATATTGAACTGTACCTTGAGAGTTTTTCATGGAAATCTGGACTCGAGATCATACATATTTTAACCTCAAAGAATTCTAAACACCTTGCCATTTTGTCCATTTTATAAGCATTCTGAAGAAAAATGAAATTGTGCCTACTAATATACTTTTACTAATAAAATGCTGATTTTACAAAAAAGATGTTCTGCAAGTTTTAACTTGTGATTTGTTCCTTTTTCATATATCCATTAAACAATACAATTTTACAGAAATTCAGGATAGAATACACACATACCCTGTTACTGAATGAGGAGATGTCCATGAATTTCCTTGTCAAAGCATATTGCCCTGAAACTCGTTTGCCTAAGGGAATATTTAAGGCTGCAGATACCAAGTTAGGTGATGAAAAACTCTACAGGGCTTAGGTTAGCTCTTTGGGAAATGAATCTTAAAAAATTGAGCTATATATCTCTCAGTTCACTGCACCTTTGTCAAGATGAATGAAAAAAATATATTGCTGACATAGATAAGAGAGAGTGAACAAAATGGAAAAATGCATGATAGCAACCAGGAGAAAATACTGATTCACTTTTGGTTCAGGAACAGCTTTTGTGAAATTCGGATCACTATGGATTCCATCATTTTCTTTGTTTTCTCTGATGTTGGTGTTGAAATTAAAACATAGACTCTCTGCTACCTTAACAATATTTTTTGTCCTACTTGTTAGATGAATTGTTATAGCACTGTGGAAGTTTAAATTATATATAAAATAAGTATGATAGATATATGTTAAATATTCAGAGTATAAAAATAGTCTTCCATTTTAATTTTTATCTTACAATATCTATATAAAATTTGCTATATATAAGACAATGATGAAGTAGCAAGAATGTTGGAATGAAATAGAGAGCCAGAATTGCCTGATATCAACTCAGTATTGATAATTGAAACGTGACATGCCTGGAAACCTTTCTTACAAAATGGTATACATTCTAATTCCCAATGTAAAGGCAGAATTTGCTTCTCATGATTTTTTATCATTTCAAAATTGTCCTGTTCACAAAAAACAAAACAAAACAAAAACAACCAGTTGGAGGTTGACATTGGCAAAGGTATCCATGGTGACCTTGATAGGCAAAGACTTAGTTCAGAGCATGAGGTTCAAGAGCCATAAAATACTCTTGGAATGTACTGAAAATTTGTATAAGCATGAAGATTTACAAATTAAAACAATTCTAATCTAAGATATTGTCAGGCATGGATAAAGGCTTAAAGTTAGTAGAAGGTAGAAATGTTTTTGGCATGATAATTTATATAGGCCCAGGCTATCACAGATGTAGTTCCTGTGTTTTGCGATGCTTTATGAGTTGACATCTAATTTTTCTCAGATAGAAATTGTATATTTGAAATTAAATGATGTAGAGTATGTATACTATGAATCTCTCTCTGAATTGTGATGGGGCTAATCAGCTTTGATTGCAAGGTTAGTTGTGTTGTCAACACAATTTGATGTTTTTCTATCTCTTTGGTTGTGGTGTGTCAGTAACAATGTGTTTGCAGACTAGGTGCCCAGTATCCATAGTTGAAATGTCAGCAGTAGCAACAGGCCTTGTGGTGCTATGCTTCTAGTGCTGAGATATGGTTCCTCTGAGTCAGATTTACCTCAGCCTCAGCCTCAGCCTCAGCCTCAGCCTCAGCCTCAGCCTCA
>WNWU01000007.1:22363289-22395173 GCA_012654045.1 Ptyas mucosa | reverse complement strand
GCCTCAGCCTCAGCCTCAGCCTCAGCCTCAGCCTCAGCCTCAGCCTCTTCTCTTTTCTTTGCTGTATAATAAAAATCTAATAATAATATTGCAGCTCTTAACAACCTCATAAAGTACCACCAATCATATAGGCAATGCCTGGACCATGAAATAATCTCAATTTAACTTTAAGGAAAGATCCAATTGGAACTGAATAAGTGGATTAATATTAAAAATATTGTCCTCGTTACCCTACAATAAATGCATAAAAAGAACTATTGTTGAGTACAGGATGCTTATATGGAATGCTTACATTCCATATGGAATGCTTATATGGATGCTTACAGGATGCTTATATTCCATATAGATATGGAAATGTGGCTGGCTAAGGCATGATATATGGCTTTTTCCAGCCCAAATGCTTCTAGAATTGAACATTGATTTATTTTGAGGTAACTCTTAACTGTAGAAAAATAATGATTACGTGTTCAGTTTAAACAATGATATGGGTTTATCTATTTAACATTTTTATTCTACCACTTCTGGTAGCTTACAACATACTATATCCATGAAACCCATAAATTCACTCCATTAAAACCAGACCGAAATATAGTAATTGCCATCTAACTTGCTTTTATGGATACTGTGCATATATTTACAATTACTCTGTCAACTTCTATATATTACTAGAGAAATATAGCAAGTTGTAAACATTAAATATTTTAAAATTAAAACATTTCCAACTGTTCTGTTTTTAAAAGGTAACTTTTGAAATACATAAACAGAATCTTTCTCGGATGTTCAGGGAATTTGAAGAGAAAGGAGACGAATGCTGCAGTGCTGGTCCATCATCCGTTATTAGAACAGTTTCAGGTATTAGTAAAGATATCGAAGTTACAGAGAAACTCCATCTTCTTGAAAAAAAAGCTGACACTTCTATAGTTGATACTGACAACAGAAGCATGAACAACAGCGTTTTGAAAGATGAAAGTAGATTACCTGATTTTGAAGAACACAGTAATTTAGAAAAAAACGAAGAAGAAAACAAATCAGAAAATATTCAGAAAACTCTTGATTTAAATGAAGCTCCTAGTTTGGATCTTCCCCTACAAGCCCAAGTGACAAAACAGAGCTCAGAACATACAGCTGAAATTATTGGAATAAACCATGAAGAAAAAGAAATAAGTACCAGTGATTCACAATCACCTTTAGAAAATGTTGAAACCCTAGAAAGTCCAGAAATGTTAGAAAATGTAACACCAGAAGGTGTGGAGGAAGACGAAGATTTTGTTGATTTAAAAGATGAGACTAATCTGGCACTTACATCAGAACAATGTGTTCCAAAACCCATTGAGGAAAATGATTTGTGCGATAGCCAGGTAACCTCTGTTGTACAGCAGTGCACTGCTTCTTCAAAAGAACCTGTTTCAATAGAAGTAGTACCTGAAATTGTTGAAGGATCAATTGTTGAAGGATCAATCGTTGAAGGATCAGTGGAAACAGAACAGCAGGATTGCTTGCCAGAAATCAGCGGTCCTGAAATAAACAGAGCTCAGTCAACTTCAGACACTGAGAATAACATTGATGACAAAAATACTAATCAACCCCAAACCAAGACAGTTGTAGATAGCACACAACCACAGACTTCAGAAGCAATAATTGTTTCAGATAAGAAAATTGCCAGACTTGATGTTTCCAGCATTGCATCAGATACCGAAAGATTAGAATTAAAACCCCATGCAAATCCAGAAGTAAATCATCCTCCTAGAGCCATTTCTGAGGTAGGTTTTTCACTACTATCTACTTAAGTAAGTTAAAAATATTTGCCAGATAGCATGATTGTATGAATGTGTGTGTACGCGAGAATGTCTGTCCACTTTTTATGGCAGTTATAATTATGAATGCTAATGGATTTGTAAAGTGACCTAAATAGATTAGATGTTTTAACCACAAATATTATAAGGTTGAGATTAAAATGTCACATAATTTTCTGTATTAAAATATTTTAGTAATTTAAAAATAGAATGCATGCAAAATTTGCATCACTTATGCATTATTCCTAATTAAAGTGATGTTCCTAAGTGCTTCCCTCCTGCAGAAATACCTTCCAATGGATAATCATCAAGTTACATCACACTTCCTCAAAGGAGGAAAATCACAGGCAGCAGCAATATATGCACCCTATGTGGTAAGGTCTAGCTGCTGCTTATTCTTACCTTGGCTGGCAGAGATGGTAGCATAGTTGCTAAGTAGTGTATAGAATTGATATGACTGCTTAAGCATAGTCCTTAAATAATCATGATTTTATAAAATTAGTATTGACTATATTATATCTGTAGAGTATGAACAGCTTTTCATGGAATTAGATATCTGCTAAGGCTCAGATGAAATTTTCAGTGTGATCTTCAGCTTGACTTATCTCTCTCGATATATATTGTTTACAAAGACATCTAGGCAATATGATTCATCAGATCAGAATGTAGCAACTCCTGCAGATGGGCAGAGGAAGGATTCTAGATCTACCATGTTCCGTATCCCTGAATTCCGATGGTCTCAAATGCATCAGCGCTTGCTTACAGATCTTCTCTTTTCTATAGAAACAGATGTACAAATGTGGAGAAGGTAAAAAAATCTTAGGCGGTTTACATCGTATAAGCAAAATCTATAAAACTGTATCTTAATTAGATTAAAAAAGTTGAACTATATTTTGAGATGGATGAATTGTAATATATAACTGAGTTCTCAAAGTTGAATTGGAGCCTTTTGTGACCAAGTTGCACTGGCATCTTCTGAAATGCTACACATCTTGAATCTTGATTAAATAATATTTTCATATAATTCAAGAATCGCATTGCATTAAAAAATATACTCTTTCTATACGTTTCTCCCTTGTGATTTTATTTGATTGGAACAGGAAAATAATGCTTCTTCAAAACTCAATTCTGTAAGCTGTTTTTTCCTTTCAAACTTGTTCTAGTTTACTGAAACACTATGATTGCTTTTTTAAAATGTGGTTCAGCAACACCCAGCATTACTGAAAAGAAGTTGCACAAGACGTTCCCTTCTGCATTAGGATGTTATTTAAAAAACAGAATCAAATATTAGAAAATGTTCTCTGAGAGATTAGATATGAATAGAAAGGACTATTGTCTAACTGTCCAATCTGAAGTTACCCTACTTATCACATCTATGCAGTTTCTCAGTCATCCAGATCATGGTTGTCCCAAGGGTGCTTTTTCAAAAGACAACTGGACTTCGTTTTTCCTTGAAGATGTTTTGCTTCTCATCGAAGAAGCTGCTTCAGTTCTGAGTGAACTCTGAACACTTATAACCAAAGGAGCTTCTTGGATGAGAAGTGAAATGTCTTCAGGGAAAAACAAAGTCCAGTTGCTTTTTGAAAAAGCACCTCTGGGATACACAACTCATCAGTATTAGTCTATTGATTGACCAAAATGAAAATGTATTAAATCACATGCAGTGAATACTTTGGTTGAAAGCCCAAGAAATAGAAGGAATTTATTGCATTTATTTGTTGTAGCAGGAATTAAATTTCTTCATGCTTTCCATTTTTATTATTCTTGTTGCTTAGAAAGTGAAATGTGCAATATCTTTATAAATTACTGGTTTCCTCTTAGGGGGAATGAGTTCAGATCTAATTTATTAATTTATCAAATTTAAACACCACCCATCTCACTGTCTTAAGTGACCCTCAAGAGAAATCTGATAATTTATTCAGTGTTTTTTGCAGACATTAGATAATTGGGGTTGCTAATAATAAATATTCATCACATACTTAAACATAGTTTGTGGAGTTCTATGTTCTGGAGAAAATTAGAAGGAGAAGGAGAAGGCATTTTCAAGTTAAGATGAAGATGACTTAGAATGCTGATGTGTGATTTTTGGCTGCAGGAGAAATTTCTGGTTGATATAAGTAAATAAGTAATAAATAAGTACTTTGTAACACTGCAAGAGAAATTACGTATATCCGTATATTTTATTTTGGAGCAGTCATTCTACCAAGACTGTGATGGACTTCGTGAACAGCAGTGATAATGTCATCTTTGTACATAACACAATTCATCTTGTCTCTCAAGTGATGGACAATATGATTATGGCTTGTGGTGGCATATTACCTTTGCTTTCAGCTGCTACATCTGCTACGGTAAGAAATTCAGTTTCCAATACACAAGTGGTGCTTTGTGTCTTTGTACATTGGATTATACTAAACTAAAATTATGCTCAAATATGCTTGCTTAGGGCTCTGCTGGGGGGGATTTGTTTCTGTGAGCCAACACTAAAAAACTGAATTATGTGACAAGGACTTCATTTTGCCTTTCTTTTCCTTGAGTAAAAAAAGATATATGAAAACATTCTCTCAGATCCAATCTAAGTCTGTTAAAGATTAGATACTTGGAATCAGTCTGTTTCTTTTCCTTCCTTGCCCAAATGTGCTTATGTTCTATAGCAGTGATGGCTAACCTTTTTGCCGTCACGTGCCAAAAGTGGGGGGGAGCGTGGGGAGGTCACCCACGTGTGTGCCCACACCCCGCCCCTGCGCATGTGCGCGCATGCCCCACTTTTAGCACATGATGGCCTGGTGGGCCCAGTAGGCCTGTTTTTCACCCTCCCCAGGCTCCTAGAAAGCCTCTGGAGCCTGGGGAGGGCGAAAATGGTCTTCCCCACCCTCCTGGTGGCCCTCCGGAGGCCGGAAGCAGCCCATTTCCCAACTTCCGGTGGGACCGAAAGGCCTAAAAATCAGCTGGCTGGCACACAGATACATGCTGAGCTGAGCTATGGCAGCGCTCGCGTGCTCACTGATATGGCTCTGTGTGCCACCTGTGGCACCCATGCCATAGGTTCGCCATCACGGTTCTATAGTATCATCCAGGGGCATATGTAAGGAGAGCAAAAGGGTAAGATGACAGTTGCAACCATGTGATTGAAGCACTGCCATTTATACGTTTATGACATACTAGTTTATCATCCCTGCATATATCTTCTTCCAAGACCAGGAAACAATTTTTGAAGAGGATACCAGATTGGAGTGGTAGCCTGTTTTATGTTTTTGGCCCTTCTAAATTTTTTTGCTGTTAAAATCTTATCATAAATGCAATTTTTGCTTTACTGATGAAGTCTACCATAGAATAAAATAATTTGGGACATTTCATAATTAGTTTAAGACAGGATTCACAAAATTTTTGAACCAGATTGCAGTTAAGGAATAACATATGCATTCATTCATGCACCTTTACCCTCATGTGTTATCCCTTTCCCTTATTCTCAAAAGTCCTGTAGGGACACCATGACTTTGATGCAGTTCCTTTGCCTATATAAAACAGGGCACCATGAATGTCTGCTGAAAACAAGAATGTGTGATGTGCTGTCATAAATTTCCTTTCTGGGGAATAGGCAGGAATTACAGAGGGTTTTGGGAGTAACTGACATGGAACTTTTGTATCCCGAAAAAGGCTTAAAGGGAACAAGATTATCTGTGCTGTTGGCATGTTTTTTAATCGTTTTTTCTTTCCCAAGAATGCGTCCATCACTGTTCACTAGATTACTAAATTTTGGAAATTACAATCACATTCTGACTTACTATGTTTTTACAATTTTGCTGAAATATTTGTCTATTTTATTTCTATTTCAGATCTTTCTCTGTAGTAGTTTATTATGGTATCTAGGCAATCAAAGTCATTTAAAGTTATACTTACTTCTTCATGGAATCAGTTTTGAAACAGTTCTCTTTTATATTATTTATAAGTAATATAAATTATTTATATTATTTGATCTAGTGATTAAGGCACAAAGCTAGAACCAAGAGAGTATAGCATGAAAGCTGGCTGGGTGACTTCAGGCCAGTCATCTATTTCAGCCCACAAGGTCAGGCTCAGATAATAAGCCAATGGTCAATTCCTTCAACGCCCAGTTGATTGGGGCTTGGGAGGAGGGAGAAGAAGAAGAAGCAGAGCCTACGTTTTCTTTTGGAAGAAAAAATATTATTTTGTATTATTTATTAGAACAATATACTGTATTTTTACAGAATATTAAAATTATATAAAATAATAAATCACAGCAATTTCACAGAAAGCATCAATACAACAGATAAAAAGCTAGAGAACATTAAGGTAAACATTGAGAAAAGAGTTAATCGTTAAAACACTAAGAAAATATTAAAATCCTTAATTGACTTTTAACAGAATTGTATTAAATGAATATGAGCAAACATGTTACTGTTGAGCAACTTTCTTCCATCATTATCCACTTCATTTCTTAGAATGGGAAAATAGAGATCATCCTGTTCCAACAGTAATTGGAACCAGTGTTTGTTTTTCATATTGTCATTAGTTTCTAGCTTGTTGGACAAATAAATTGAGATATGTCAACCATCAATTCCATTTGTACAGCTAGTCTTCATTTAGTGACCAGAATTGGGACCAGTAACTTAGTTGCTAAATGCCATAGCCACTGTGAAAAACCATGTGACCATGACTGCTTACAATTTTATTGCAGCTTCCCTTTTTTTCCACTGCCTCATCCTTTGGAATGCTTACCCTAGTGCTGGGATAGCTAGCAAAAAAGGAATTAATGTTTGAGTTTATATTTATTGGAGAGGAAAGGATTACAAGAAAGTCAGGAAGCAAACAATAGGGAATATAATTGTGAGGAATATATTAGTGTTGGCTAGTGTAAAGGGTTCCTGATTAGAGCCTTTACTAGCTTGGTACCCCAGTTTCGTTATTGTAGCTTCAAATAGTTGCTGCCTGAGGCAGTTGCTACATGAGATCTACCTGATACACAACCATAGTACACATTAGACTATGGTAATTTAGAAAGGTATATAAAAATAAATCATTTTCCATTCTCCAGCATGAATTGGAAAGCATTGAGCCAACTCAAGGATTATCAGTGGAAGCTTCCATAGCATTCCTTCAAAGGTTAATTAGCCTTGTGGATGTATTGATCTTTGCAAGTTCCCTTGGATTTACTGAAATTGAGTCAGAGAAAAATATGTCATCTGGTGGAATTTTACGGCAGTGTCTTCGACTTGGTAAGCAAATAGTTGTTAGCATTGAGATGTCTTTTATCTTTGATAAGTTATCTTAAATATATTGACGAAGAAAATTCCTATCAAAGTTATAATGCTCCTGTATCCATCTAGAGTTCTACTGGCCATTTATATAAAAAAGGCTGATTGGAGAAAAGTTCTGCAGAGTGGAAAAGGAATTATTTCTTCCTTTCTAAAAGGAATTGGAAATTCTTATATGCAAAACATCCTAGAATAGCCAATCACAATGTTCCAGAGATGAGTCATGTATTTCTGCAAGTAGATGGTTCAGAATCATTTAGTGTTCTAGATGCTTCATGACAATATTGTGTCTTTAACATCAGAAACTGCTTTCAGTCTGAAAATCCAGTGGAAAAATAGATGACTCACCCTTAGAATATTGTGGAGATGAATGGGGCATATATATATATGGATTGTGTATATGTATATATATATACACACATATACACCTTGATTCTCCTTTGGATTATAAGCAGTCTCACTGTTATGAGATATATACCTTTCTCTTTAGGCTGGTTATGTTTACTTGCAGGTTGCACTGCTTGAAATTCAGCAGTCCCTAAAATGTATCCTTTCATTTTAGTATGTGCGGTAGCCGTCAGAAATTGTTTGGAGTGTCAGCAACAGCATATGTTAATGAAACCTAGTGGAGAAAATGTTAAGCATCAGAAAACAATACAAAGCCTTATAGCCTCAGGAAGGACTGGAGCAAAGGCAAGTGTATTTTTTAAAAATCAATACTGGTAAATGATGAATTTTTCCCTCTGTATCCAGATGAATACATTTATGTGACTTTTTTATATTAATGTAGGTATTAAAAATCAAGTACGGTTGTTTAATTACCTAGACATTTATTTTAAGTTGTATATACAATGTAATAATTCTACATATAAATGCTGTCACTTTTCAGGAAGAAAGATGTACTAAATGTAAGTCATAAATACTTTTAGTTTCCTTGCACAGTTTTATTTTATTACTCGACAACCATGATCTGTTGAGTCAAGGCTGCCCAACCCGACATGTGTTCAACGGGACTGGCAAAAAGTGTGGGGTTGGGGAGACTTACCCAAGCAACTTGTGGCCTTGACTGCAAGGTTCCCCATTGACTTTTTTTTCTGCAAGCTTCCCAGAAAGAAAAGTAGCAAGTTCAAACCCAGTGTTTGCCATCAGCCACAGTTACATAATTTCCCTGCAAGCTTCCCTGGCTTGGCTTGTGAGGGAACCTTCTAAATAAGGATCATGTGTAGTCCTTTCAGATATTACCTAAAACAGAATGACCATGAGTGGACAAAAAATCAATGGGAATAGGAGCAACTTCTCACTTCCTTTTGATCTCCCCATTGAATTTCTTTATGGGAAGCTGGCATTGACCCTCAGATATCTTCCTTCCTTCCTTCCTTCCTTCCTTCCTTCCTTCCTTCCTTCCTTCCTTCCTCCCTCCCTCCCTCCCTCCCTCCCTCCCTCCCTCCCTCCCTCCCTGTTTCTTTCTTTCTTCCACCCTTCTTCCCTCCCCTGAGGGAGAGAATGAGGGATTGTGAGTGGCTGAGAAGCTGCTATGGAATGTTGAAAATGAGTATCATGTGACCATGGCAGTGGCCGAGCTACTGAAGTAGTTTTAACTTCTCCAAATTTCATTTTCTCAGAAGTAATGGATCTTGGCATTCTGTAAGTTAGCCCATTTGAGGTACATTTGTTGACAAGGTTTTGCCTTATGATGCATAATTTTGCCCAGCTAAAGATTACAGATATATGATTAGTATATAGATATATTCTATATTAGTATACAGTATATATTCAAACTGTATATAAATCTTTGAAAAACTACAATTTAATTGATTTTTCATCAGATACAGATATAGCTAGATAGATCTATAGATAGATCTTCAAAATTAAATAATACATGCCCCTTTTTTCTTTTGAACAGAGTCCAGTTGATATTGTAACCGGAGGGATTTCTCCAATAAGAGATATTGACAGACTTCTACAGGATATGGATATTAATCGACTCCGTGCAGTGGTATTCAGAGATATAGTGAGCAACTTTTCCTACTTAATTCCTTCTTTTAATAATCATGTATAGTTGTTAAACTTATGCACCATCCAATGATACCAAAATCTAAGCGTGTATGTACAAGAATTGTAAAATACTGTAGGAATAGCAAATCAGGAATTGAGATCATGTGAAAAGCTTAAGATCATATTAGCAGTTGTTTCTGCAGGTGAATTCAATTTTGTGAATTTTTTTTAATTGGAATGTATTAAAAACCAGAATGTTATCACTGTGTTCCTACAATAGTTGAACCATCAGGACAACCCAAGTTCTTTCTATTTAAAAAGTAGGACTGGAATGAGTCCAAATATTTTTAGTACACCACCAATACATGTCAATAGAATGCCAACAGAACATTTCCCAATTCTGAAGCTGTAGATGCTTTACTTTGCTCAAATATAAAATTAGAATAATATATCAGTTGCCTAGATTAGAACGTTTCTACATGAGAGGAAGTCTCTGTTTAACAGAACATTCAAAATTATAAAACGAAATGCTCTGCTATTTTATCAACATATGTGATTAGCAAAGATCAGGATTTAGTCCAGAATTAAATGAGCAAAAAGGGAGAGTTCTAAATGTGCTTCTGCAAATTTTAAATGAATTCTGAATTCCACTTCTACTCCTAGATAAAGAGTCTTTGCTTATGTACTCATCATAAGACATTGTGGGGAGCTCTTTGAAACGGTTGTGGTAAGCTGTTTTATCGAGCAACAGACTTGAAGGGATACTTCGCTTCATGTGATTCACACAGCCCTAATAAATAAATCCATGTCGATATTTTTGTTGTAATTTTCCTGAGGAAATTATTTTGTGATAGTAATGTGTAATTCAGGTCTTAGTGTAGGACAATAAATTAATTTTTATTTGTTTTTGGTTTTTTTAGGAGGACAGTAAGCAGGCACAGTTCTTGGCTTTGGCTGTAGTGTATTTTATCTCTGTACTCATGGTATCAAAATACAGAGATATTTTGGAACCTCAAGATGAACGGAGGCAATTTCAACCTTCTCAGTCACCCAAAATAGGTTAGTACCGTAGGCACCTGGAAATATACTTTATTGATTAGAGTAGGATATCCATAAAATTATAAATTTCAGCAACTTGAAGACATGTGTCTTCAATTCCTAGAATTTTTAGTATTTGCCATGCTTATTGGAGAATTCAAACAGGTAGTTGAAATCCACACAACATTGCTGATTCTTAAAATCATTAGTAGGCCATACAGATCAGTTTGGAAACTACTATTCAGTAAATATATTCATACACGTTTGATAGAAATATGGGGCTGTTCTATTCATTTATATATATAATTTGGGGGTATAATGGTGAATATTTTTATTTTTAGATTAGGTTCTATTCAGAATAATCTTTGTTAACATTCTGAATAATTCATAGATCTATGATACTGGTTTTGATTATGAAAAATGTTATTAATAACATAGACTTTCATATGTGTACTTTAAAAATATGAATTGAAAGATTACTTTTAATCTGCCACTTGAAAATTGATGTTAAACACTTCTGATTATTACTTCTAAATATGGAGTTAGTTTATTAGCCCTCAGAGAACCTTGGAACTGATCATCCATTTCTGCTTACTGTCCAGAACATTATTTTTTAATATTTCATTGGTTTAATGCAGGTTTAATAGATAAAAATATATTAGTAGTAAACACAAACTAGGATCAATGTCCTTCAGAAATTAACTGGGTGATACCTTATGTCCATACATGGATATAAATTACAGATTAGATTACAGAATAACAGAGTGGGAAGGGACCTTGTAGGTCATCCAGTCCAACCCGCCCTATGACGCAAAAAAGTGTGTAATCCACACTTTAAGAAATGCAGTCTAACTGTAACAATGTGTTTAGCTGAAGGATAAATTGATCATGTCAAGTAGATAAATAGCTTGGAATAGACAAATTTGTGCATTGATTTATTAGTAAGTAAAGAGTCCTGCCATTTTTGTTTGTTAAGTATAGAGTCCTGCTGTTTTTGCTTGTATGATTTGTATGACTGGAAAATTCAAAGTTGCGAAGTTCCAGATGGCAGGAAAGAGATATAGAGGCCATCAACATACTTCCTAAATTGGATAATTCTGTTGGAAATTAACTTTCTAAGAATAGCAAGATTGGATGGAATCTGGAACCCATTATAGCAGACCCTGAGATTCTGTACATTATACTTTTAATTGTTTTCTAGATTCACTGTGTTCTTTTTGACAAGTTGTAAATTGTCTACCTAACCAGTTTCTTTTCAGCCCTAATCTTTGATAACTGAGTAAGTAAAGAGACTTCGTAAGTATTATATTTTAATTGCTCTAGCATAGAGTCTAGTTGGAATTCTTAGTTACAGTAACCCCTAGTATTGTCTATATGATGAATTAAGAACAGAAAACTTTAAGCTACTTGTTGTAATTTTTGTTAAGACAGCAGTTGTTTAGAAAATAATCTCATCACTTTGAAGGTAATTCTGATATTTTATACTATATTTTATATATCTCTCAAGTTAAGGAAGAACAATGTGAAGCTATTACCACTTTAAGTCAGGAACCTGCCGAGCAGTCAGAAAGTGTGACGTCTCCACAAAGAAAGGATTCTGGAATTCAGGAGGAAGCATATTCTGGATCAGGACAGAATTCTGAGACGGTTACTGAACCAGAAAGACAGACTATAAGTACAGGTCCAGATGCAATCAGTGAAATACTATGTACTCTTTCTTCAGAAGTTAATAAATCTCAAGAAAATAAAAATGAAGTACACAATGAGGTTGATGGCAAAACTGCATCCTCTGTACAAACTGCAAAAAACGTCAATGTGAAAGACATCCTAAGAAGTTTGGTCAGTGCTCCTGCAGATGGGGCCACGGTGGACCCTACTGTTCTTCCACCTGTTTTTCTTGGAGTCCTTGGTGATGGCGCCACTGCACAACCAATACAATTCCAATCTTTTGACAGGTAAGGATGGTTAAACCTTGACTATATAAAATGACATATAAAATAACTTTTATATATATATATATATATATATATATATATATATATATATATTCCCTGAAATGTGCATACCTGCAAATATATTTTATAAATCTAAAAGTATAGTATAGGCAGTCCTCGATTTATGACTGAAATTGAGCCCTATTTTTTGTTGCTAAGTGAGACAGTTGTTAAGTGAATTTTGACCCATTTTACGATCTTTCTTGCCACAGTTCTTAAGTGAATCACTGCAGTTGTTAAATTAGTAACATGGTTGTTAAGTGAATCTGCCTTCCCCATTGACTTTGCTTGTCAGAAGATCACAAAATGTGATCAAATGATCCCAGGACATTGCAACTGTCATAAATATGAACCAGTTGCCAAGTGTCTGAATTTTGATCATCTAACCTAGGGAAGCTGCAACAGTCATAGGTGTGAAAAACTGTCTTAAGTCACTTTTTCAGTATTATAACACTGAACGGTTACTAAATGAATGTTTACAAAATGAAGATTACCTGTAATGTAAAGGTAAAGCACATAAAAATGTTAATTATTTGCAATATGTGCCTCATAGTGAAGACTATTTAAAAAATAATTTTAGAATCCAAATCACCAAGATATACTTAAGAAATGTAGACTCCTTTTAAGTAAAGCAATCATAGAATAACATAGTAAAAACCTTTTAGATTGAGATTTCATATTGAGGTATTGAATACAAATAATTTAGCCATGATGACAAAAAACTAGTGAAAATAAAAGGTACAAAAATAATTTTAAAAAAACCAAGTTTTTGCAGATGGTAGAAAGGAAAATCAGCATTAGTTTTTCAGGATTGCTTTGTGCTGTTTTGAAGACTTTTTGCATAAGAGGGAACAAATTCAGAAGCATAAGCATAAATTTGTATTGTTGCAATTTTAAGGAGATTGAATAATGACATAAAAGATAGTATAGTTTTTATGCCAGACTGCAGAGTATAATATATTGGTTCTGATGCTTCATTTGCATGGCATGTGATTTACTTTCAAAACTTTATTAGAATAAAAGGACACTGACACTGTAGATTGAAACATATATATTTATTAGGGAAGAACTGTAAGAGTTCATGAGAAGGTGTATGCATCTCTGGGTCATAATTTACTTTATAATGAGCAGGTATACTAGTAGAGTGAATGTTAATGTCATGTATTGCTATACCAAGCACACGCATCATTCTATTCCATGTTCAATTTATATTTGTAGTTAGCATCTAGGATTGTTAATTCTTTGATAATATAATTTAATTGACAATTAACAATTAATTAAATTAACCTCTTTGTCACATGCATTCTATACTTTGCATTAATCAATTAATGGAATAACATTAGTGAGATATACAGCATATACATTTAATAAATACATAAATAAAATAAAAAATTAGTATCATATTGTCTTGTACAATAGTGTACAGTGAATGAACTTAGGGCAGTGTTTGTGAAAGGAAAAATAACCATAAAACAAGTAAAAATCTTTCCGTGACTAAAGTTGTTTTTTTAATGCTCGATTGTTCAATTTTATTCATTTGAATTAAAATAAACCACCTTCGTGTTTCATTAAAATAAACTATATTCCTGGCTTTATACAGGTGTATGACTTTGCTTACTGAGCTTCTAAATTTCCAGTTATTATGCAGGTTGAAGAAAGTGATCAAAATTAATTTGAATGCATTGGTGAATACAAAATATAATGTTGCTGCATTAAAGGGGCAAAAACTAAAACCAGCACTTTGTAAAATTGATTTTCTTGTAAGATTTTAACATGTGGTGGAACCTCGTCCCATTGTCTGCTCCCATTTTTTCCAGATTATATGTGTGTGTGTGTGCACGCGCGCGCACGCGCGCATGTGCTACAGTTTTATGTTGATTGTGAGTAGAATGGGTTATGACCTGTTGTTCAGGAAACAAGCTGGTTTTATCTCCGGGGACATCACAATACTAACGTTACAGTTGGAAACTTGGAGCAAGCTGGCTTCAGGATGCTCTAAGGAACTTAGTGTATCTGGTTTATATTTAATGTATTGTCTAGTGTGGAACACAAGGCTTTGTGAATTAATTTTTGGGGTTAGGGGAAGAAAAAATCTTGTTAATTTTTTTCCCCCCTATGTAGCAGTTATACAGAAAAATATCTCTGGGAATTTCAAAGCATCTCTCTGATCCTACATTTATCTCAGGAATGTTGTGTCAGAAATCAAAACTCTCCTCATATTTTAAGGATTATCAACTTTTCAGCCATAGCTGGAGAATATACAGTAACAGCTACATGAGTGAGACCTAGCTGAAAGGCTGGCAGGTTGTGGATTTTTGCAAACAAGATGATGATGTGTGCTTATTTCCATACCCAAAACTACTCTTTTATCTTACACGGAGATCCAATCTGGTGATTAGTGGGTGCCAGGGATCTATCTTGATAAAAGTTCAAGGCCTGGTCTGGTTTTTTCATTAAAGAAGTAGAGACAGTGAATTGACAGACTATTTGCAGTATTTATTTTCTATAGACTTCCAGGGGCAAAAATTACTACTTTATTTCATTTTTTAACAATAGAAATGTTAAATCTAAAGTCCTACTGAATAAAATAAATTAAGCAAAATCATCTACGGTATAGTTATTAAAAGTACTGAAATATGATCTTACATTTTTCAGTTCTTTAAAAAGAAGGATACTAGAAATAGTTGTTCTTTGCAGTGAAAATTAGATTTGAAGGCAAACTTTTTCCTATTTTTAAGGTATTTCAGAGTTTTTGCAACGTTTCTATGTTAGCATGTTTATGTATTTATCCTAACACAAGCTCATTAGTCTGTCAAATATGCAAATTAATTGAATTATGCGAATGTACTTTTATTACTTCAATAGTCGTCAGTTTTGAAGAAACAGATGAAATAAATAATGGAAGCGTTATGGACATTTTAATTATTGGTTTAAAAGTGGGCACTTGGCAGCCTGAGGGTGAAGGTTTGGAGAACGAACCTTCACCCTCATCCTACACCCACGCTACAGATATTCGCCACTTGGCAGCCTGCCCACACTTATGGCCATAGGGGTGCTTTGAACTCCGTCATCTGCCTATCACCCCCCCCCCAAGCCTTTTTGGCTTTCTGTTGGCCTGTACTCCACAATCCTCCGTGACCTTCACCCCCTTCTTGCTCCCATTGCTGATGAAGCATGTTCGGCCTGGATGTTGGACCAGGCTGGGTTAGGCTTCAGCTGTGGAGGGGAAAAGCTAAAAGAATTTCCAGAGCCACAGGGCTTAAAAGCCACTTTGGTTTTTGTTTTAATAATGGGTTCATATCTGTTATTAATGAACAACTACCTGATTTGGGATGCTAAGTGGAGCTTGCAGGGTCCCTACATATTCCTACACTCACATGGATACATGTATCTCTTAAAGACATCATCCAACAAATTCACTTCTTTTCATTCATACATCTACCAATGCATACACTTTCTATAGGATGAAAAAAGGAAACTTTTTTTTTCATTGAATGACAGTAACACTACTTCATCCTTGCTACAAATTAATGATTCAGGATCCATGGCAAAGTACTATAATTGCCACTCACATACTCACAATATCTTAACTTTTAACTTTTGACATGGCATAGCAAAAATACTGTATTTTTTTCGATGTAGCAAAATGATGTAGCAAAAAAAAAAATCTGTACTTTTTTTTGGCCATTATTAAGTATTATTCCTGACCATTCAAAATTAAAATATTAATCATAATAAACTTAACATGCATCTAAAATTTATAGTCTTTAATCTTACATTGTTTTTAAAGTGAAAATCAAAGCTCATATTCTGATAATATGAATTTATAACCTAATAAGTTTTTGTGCAAATTTATGTGCATGTGAAGAATATCTACAGTTATGGCTTAATTTCTTGGTTTAGGGCTCAGGTGGCTTTTGCTTCCATATTTTAATGTATAGTTAACATTAGCAGTCACCCTTGTAATAATTTGATGCACACTATAACATCCAGTGAATACCTTATTCATTCATAGTATTCAGAATGTCTAATCAAGCCTGGTTTAGTTACAGTAATCAGTGGAACTTAAAATTGAAAGAAATAAAGTTATCTTTTTAATAAATTTATAAGCTGCTAGAAAATTTCTACATTATATATCTGAGTTTGGAGTCAGCGTTAATGTGTTTTATTTACAAACGGCATATTTTTAATGCTATTAAGGGAATACTTTCTACCACTACTTAACAGTACTGTCAACAGAATAAATTGATTAAATAAATGGAATGTTGAAGACTTTTGGCTTATAGTTAACACCAGGTAATTAAAAAGAAGCACTGCTTTGGGAGTCCATAATATATATCAACTGTATTCCTTAGCTCATTAACAGGGGTATTGCATGTTTATGGAGCTAACTTGCAATTAAAAGTGTCTTTTATGTATGGTTAACTGGATATTTTAGATGTTTGGAATAAAACATTACTATTTAATTGAAACTGGTTTGCCACAATTATTCTTTCTAATATAAATGATGCCTGAAACATGGACTATATTCAGTTTTGAATATTTCTGAGTAATTAGGTTAGAACACTAATTTATAGGTCATGTCTATAGCAACTTATTTATAAAGTTAAAAACATATATTGGTCAGTTTATTTTAATTTTGAACTTCTGTTTAGTAGTCTTCAATTTATTTAAACTCTTGTGCAAATGTCTACTTTGTTTTAAGCATATTGATTCTAGTGATGACTCCTTTCCCTAAAACTACTTTTGTGTAGTTTTCGTTAGAAATAATGTAAAGTGTTGATATAAAAGGGTAAAATCAGAATGTGTTTCAGAGTATCTTTAAAAATTAGCAGATTTTTAATTACAATTTGATATCCTTAGAACAGATAATAAAATTTTGACAATTCTGAGAAAAGAGAAGTAATATCTGAATTTCAAATTTGACTACTTTGCATAAGTCTGAGTTTGTTATATATTTTAAATATCTACTGTATTAGCCATTCTCAAACATTTAAAATATAGTTTGTAACTTACATCTTTTCTGTCATAGGAGTGTGGTTGTGGCACCAAAGAAGTCACTGAGTTCATCTGCAGCTACAATTAACATGCCTACAAATGCTGTTAGTGTGGTTTCTTCTTTGGATTCTTCCCAAGCTCCAGATGTAACTGGAGGCTCTCCAAGTAAGTGAGAGAATAGAGATGAGTTGTGCAAAATAAAATAACAAAGCAATATGATATATATTTGTAATTCAGCTACTGAGACATCATATACCACCCAAATGAAATTGCAAAGTTGAGTTTCCTTGGCTAAGAAATACTCAAAAGAATCTTAAGTACTGATCTTTTATCTTTTTTAACATTTTGTTTATTTTTTTAATTTATTATAAATTTGGCTCTTGGAATTCTTTTACATAAGTATTATGTCCCCAATTTCACTGTTGATGTTACTGCAAAGATTGTTATATGGACTTCAAGTAATGAAATGGAGAACTCTGAGCCAACCCCTCTTCTCCATATAAATAGCTTCTAATACTACACGTAAAGTGAGAATAGGCATTGGTATTCATTTGTGGTCCTGGATCCTCCTTAAACATGTAATATGCAAATATTTTGCCTTGGATTATAACATTATCCCTTCTAGTAGAATTCCATATTTTATAAAAGAAATGCAAAAAATGTTGGTAGTTACTTGTGGTTGCTTTTTCCTTCATACAATTGTGTCTGATTCTCAGAGACTGCTTGGACAAGACCCTGCAGTTTTCTTGGCAAGGTTTTTCAGAAATAGTTTACATTGCTTCCTTCCTAGGGCTGAGAGAGTGATTGGGCCAAGGTCATCCAACTGGCTTGTGCCTAAGGTGGAAGTAGTATTCACAGTCTCCCGGTTTCTAGATTGATTTCTTAATCTCCGAAGCAAACTAGCTCTGATTACTTGTTCATTGCCAATAAAATTACTTGATACTATAAACAAAGCTAAAATAGAAGTTCATTTATTCTATCTGTCTGTCTGTCTATCTATCTATCTATCTATCTATCTATCTGTCTATCGCAATATCTATTTTGATGATTTATGGCTACTGAAAGAAAATATTATGTTCTCTATCTTTTTATTTGTATGAATCCTTGGTTTGGAATGATTCTCTAGAGATTATTTTACCTGCCCATTGTTAGCCTTATGCATCAATTAAATACCTTCATTCAATTATTGAGATGATATTCATGCAGATTCAAAATAGGAAATAATCCTGCAGTGAGGCTGTTTAGGATAGTTCTCATAGTGGACAAGATGTATGCTTCAGTCCTAAAGAGAGTATCAGGTAACTAGTGTAAAGAAAATAAATTTGAGATATATGGTATTTAAATTTTGCAATAAGTGAATTAATTCACTCTTGTATTTTAAAACAGCAACAGGTAACTTGAGATTTACTTTTTAAATCTTTTTTCTATGTTAGGCAACAATATTTTTATGCAGAATATTTCTTTAGCCAATTACTGCACATACTCCTTTTAAAAAGAATTCTTTGTTACTAAAGAAAGGAGAAATAAAATCTGTCTCATAGCTGTTACTTTGTCATTAAACTAGTAGTTAGGTGACACCTTTGTTTGCACATACACATTCAGACATGCAGGTGCTTTGGGAACAACCCCTTTTCTTAAAAGCAGTTTATTGCCAGAGACATTATTTGTTTAGACCCTTGGGGACCTTGAATAAACAATAAGCTTTCACTAGAAGGGTGCTAGACAGATGATCTATTTGCATTTCCTTTTATGTCCTTACATATGTCTGTAAAACTGTCAGTTTGAGGGAGCCAGTTTATCAGTGAAAGGATAAGAGAGATAAGCCACTTGGGTTCCACTTGTTTGAAGTAGTTACCACAGTTACTTGCATGTCAGCTTTAGAAGAAAACATGCTTCTGAAAGATCTCTCTTCCCTTAAATGAATAAAAGCCATTTTAAAACGAAAACTCAGCTGGAAGTACATTTAGTACATTTATCTAAATAAGATTTATATGATGCAGTGCTTTGGAAACACTTGCAGAGCAATGCCTAACTGGCATTTTTGTGCTTTCACAATCTTTAATCTAATATATTCTTTGAGACTACTATTTTTATCAGTGCTGAAGTTATAAGCCTTAAATGGTATTTTAATCTGTAGAACCACTTGGATGTTTTCGCCCTAAAGGATACAGTCTGAAATCTAAATGTGTTAAGAAATTGGTTGGATTTTTTTTAACACTGTCTCATATATTGTATATAGGAAATGTAAAATTTGAGGTTCAATTCAATGTGTGGCATTTTGTATATATTTAGCTTTAGGTTTTATCTTATTCATATTAAGTTGCACAGTTGTTTTCAACCTATCAACTGACCAAGTAATTTTTTAAACATGCACAATGTACAATTTTTTCCCCTGACTGGTTAATTAAGTTTGGAGTGGAACTGCTATATGGAATTGTGTCTCCTTTCTAAGGCAGGCATCAGCCTGAACAGATGTGCTGCACTGCTATTTACATTCTACTGATTCTAGCAGTATGGAAAATGTGATTTGAAGTAGCTTGTGCTGCAATAAAACTTCATTTCATCTGGGCACCAAGCCAAGTTTTTCATCATAAACCAAGCTCTTCAGTTAGTTAGTGGTAACCAAAAACTCTGTTGCTGACTCTGAATGTCCAACATCAGGAGCTGATATCTCAAATAACTTAATATTGTCCTGTTAGATTTATAACTTGCCACATCCCAAAGGATCAGAGTTAGTAGCAACTTAAAAGGAAGAACATTTATTATAACAGATTTTTAGTTTGCGTGCTTACTTTTTTTTTGGCTCCTCATCTTTGTGATAGTTGTAAGTTTATTTTTTAAAACATAAATATTATGGAAAAAGTGATAATTTTCACACACTCACTCACACGCGTAAAATATATATACAAAATACAGGCAATACTGCTATATTTTGCTTTCTCACATTTTTATCATAGATTCTGCATTACAATTTATAATTGCAAATTTCTTATGATGCAGGATACCATAAGTAACAATATACCATAACTGCATAGTAGTTTCCATGCAGATATTCATTTTTAAAATAATTTAAAAAACATGGAAAATTTGTGATAAATCCAAAGTTCTTATATTTTGAGATATTCAAAATTTTTGAAACACAATTTAATATCATCTTTACTTTTTCAAGATTCTATTAATATAACCTTACAATAAAATATAATTAGTACACATGAGCATGTTTCCTGTGTGGACAACCTTGCAAGACTGATACTGTCTTGCAAGTCTGAAAATGCGTTTCTGCCAGTCACCTTTACAGCCCTAGGGAAGGTCCATTTTGATATGTTTCTCACTCCCACATTCCATCTCCCATTCCTATTCCCATTACCAGAAAACTATCAGGACCTGGGATTTTATGTAATTTTATTGATTTAATGGTATGCATTATTTCTGGCAGATATAGTTTCAGCTAAATACATTTTTGATCTTGAATGAGATGAAGTTTTATTTTAATTATATATATGTGTGTGTGTGTGTGTGTGTGTGTGTGTGTGTGTGTGTTCATTTATTTTTCTGAGAAAGAGTAGAGAATGTGGTTGTGCAACAGTTTTAGAGAACATTAGAGGAAGTGAATTATCTGGATGTTTTTCAGTCTGGTTTCAAACCCAGATATGGCATAGAAATAGTATTGGTCACATTTTTCACTCCCAAAACCCCACCTTGAGTGTTCCGTTTTTCAGAAAAACAGGACGCGCAGAGGGTTTGGGAAGTCTGCAGAGTGCTCCTGGGGGCCGGGGAGGGCAAAAACTTTTTCTTGTTTACTACTTCGAAATCTTGGTGCACCTTATACTCCGGTGCATCTTATAGTCTGAAAAATATGGTACTTAGATATTACACAAAACCAATAAATGTTAAAAATAGTAATTCATTAACAGAAAGATAGTAATCATAGCAATTATATAGAAAATGTATTCCAGATGGTTTTCTTTCTAAAAATGCTGGGAAGTTTCAGTGTTAATTTCTCAAACTGTAAAATGAGTTACTGAAATTAACTATTTGGAATAAAAGAATATCTGAAATATTTCAACTAGTTTCAATCATCTTAGATGGCATTTTATTGGTTAAGAAACATAGCTGTTAATATGATCCCTCTGATATATTCTGATAGTAAAATAGAAACATGAGAGACCTTCTGTATAGTTAATAAAAACACTTTTTATATCCAGTATATATCTATTATTCAAGAATGGGAATACTCTGTAGTTCCAGTGCTCGATAGAATTGCACAGTTGTATTTTAAGCTATAGCAGCTTTTCATCATCTCTTTATCATACCATCTTTTAATAACCAGATTTTGGCAAGTGTGAACACTGTTTCTTAGAAGTGGGCAAGTTTTAAAGAGTAGAGACACACTGTTAATGTAAACTACACATATCTTAATCAAAGTAGAGAAAGAAAAACAACAGAGTTTTTTGTACTTTTTATTCTTTCTTTTCCCAGTCTGTTTCCCAGTCAATTAAAACAATTTTAATTGATGCTCTTTGGTAATGATGAGTTTTCCAAAAGCAATACAGGGAATAATTTGAATGTTATTCAGGTCTTTAAGGGCTTGATCTATCTTTTTCTAAGATTCCAAGAACAATATGAATATAATATGCTGCTGATTGCAAAGTAGAGTGCTAGTCATATCTGCTGAATTATATGTGAATTATTCTGTACACTTACAAATTGATATCCCTGCTATGAATTCAGAATTATTGTGTCACAAATCAACTAGTGTTATAAAGCTAAAGATGTAGGATAAATTGTATAAAAATTAGAAGTGTGAAAAGAAATATGTCCCACATATAAATGTTTTGGCAGTGGTAAATTTAAATACAAGTGTCCATTAGCTCTGTCTACTTCATATGAGAATAGAGTAGGATCAATTTTTCAGTCAGTGACATTTTCAGTTAAAAAGTTCAAAGACAGTGGCCCTAGTAAAGATCTTGGAGCCAAAGTGAACTGCTACCAGTCAAAGTAGAAAGTACTGAACTAGCATGGGTTTTGATTAAAGATAGTTTCATATATTTACAGCTATTTGAACTCTTAAAAATCTCTTTGGCAGGCAATGGATCATCAGATTCAAGATTACCATCTGTTCCTACACTTTCTTCTGTGCCTGAGGATTCTGCTTCAAACATGAGGTAACTTTTAAGTTTCTTCCAGCTGGCTATATCATATTCCAAATTATTTAAGTAATATGGAATTCACTCTACACTTCTGACTGGATTGTGCTCTTTCATTTGAGGCCTATAGGAAGTTTTGGATTTCTATCACAGCTATTTCTGTTGAAATAGTAATTAAACTCACTATGTTTAGCCACTGGCTTATTGACTTTTGTTGATGCATTTTGTACTTTTGCAGATTGTTTTCTCCTTAGAGAATTTTTGCTCCTTAAATTATGTTTTTCATTGAACTTGTACATCTCTTAGTATTTCAGAGAGGCTTGAGCATGCTTTGGAAAAAGCTGCTCCTCTTCTGAGGGAGATATTTGTGGACTTTGCTCCTTTTCTTTCGCGTACCCTCTTGGGTAGTCATGGTCAAGAACTACTGATAGAAGGTACAAGTAAGTTTCCCTTTTTTATGCTTTTATAAGTTAAGAACTGTAATATTTTAAATAAATATTTGACGTTGGAAGCTAATTTAAAATTATTCTTTATATTGAATAAATTTTTGAAATAATCTTAATAGCCAAGTATTGCCACCAAACTATTTAGTGTTTATTTTAGGATTACGTTCAGCTCATATAAAAAGCCACAAGATGATTTAGTATACATGTGGGGGGACTGTACTTAGCTACCCCGTCATATTCTGTTCAATTATTATTTTGCATATTGCTTTGTCACTTTTCCTATTCATCTATCCTTTTTACCTATCCTTACATTTTCCCCCCTTCATTTTCCCTTAGAATATCATGTAGTCATTTCTGAGTTAAGAATGTCCAATTTATGGACAATTTATATTTAACAATGGACTGCCTCTTATTAAAAACATCACACAGAGTTCTCGTTTCTGAGGCCAAAAACTGCTGAAGCCATGCAGTGTTTTTTATGAAATGCTGAATCTGTGAATTTTTAATATACAGTCTGTTTTCAGTGGTTCATAAAAACATTGTGTGGCTTCAGTAGTTCGTTGGCTTCGGTAAAGACAATACTGTCCACCATTTTTATTACTTTGTTTATCCATAACATATCTATTCTGCCCATTTTACCTGAGTTGCTCTGCGTGGTTTACAATACAACAAACAATTCACAATATAAAACATAAAGAACAAAGTTAAAGACATACATTAAAAAGTTGATAAAAAAATATAAAAAGTTAAAGAGTTAAAATGGCAGAAAACACCTGCCACCCTTGAAAAGAAGGACTAGGGGTGACATGATAGCAGTGTTCCAATATCTAAGGGGTTGCCACAAAGAAGAGGGAATCAACCTATTCTCCAAAGCACCTGAAAGCAGGACAAGAGGCAATGGATGGAAACTAATCACGGAGAGGAAGCAACCTAGATCTAAGAAGAAATTTCCTGACAATTAGAACAATTAATCAGTGGAACAACTTGCCTCCAGAAGCTGTAAATACTCCAACACTGGACGTTTTTAAGAAGAGATTGGACATTTGTCTGAAATAGCATAGGGTCTCCTGCTTGAGCAGGGAGTTGGACTAGAAGACCTCCAACCTCCCTTCCAACTCTGTTATTCTGTCATTAGTACCTCCCCAGTCACCTAGCCTTGTCCAACCCCCATGCCAGTTGGCAGAGTCAGGTTTTCACACTCTAGCTAAAGGCTAGAAGTGGGGCTGCCTCCCCTCTGGAGGGGAAATGTTGCAAATGCCAGGTGCAATGACAGAGAAGGATGTATTCCAGGATCCAACCAGTAAGAATTCTTTAACCAACAGGATTTGCAACATACCCTCCCTTCCTGACCAGGTGGGAGGGGACAGTAATTAGTATGAGATGATTCTGCAGGTAACTTAGTCCCATACCACGAAGGGCTTTAAAGGTGATAACCAAAATCTTGAATTGGAGCTGGAAGCAAACTGGCGCTTGGTGCAGCTCACATAGCAGAGATGTTACGTGTGCAACACTAGGGCACCCAAAATGTCTCACAGTTCTACGTTCTGCACCAGTTACAACTGTGGATGCTCTTCAAGGGTAGCCCCATCTAGAGCCCATTACAGTAGTTCATATGGAGGATGACCAGGGTATGAGTGACTGAAAGAAGTGCTTTTTGATGATGAAAAAGGTGAAGTTTAGTAAAAGTCCTCTTAGCCACGACTTCCACTTTGGTTCTTACTTAGGCATCTACTCAGAACATTTGTATTGATTCAACTGTAAACTTAATTTTTTTTGATCACTCTATTTATTTCATATTAGCTTGTCATTGTAATAAACATATAAATTATATTATTCTCTTTCTGAAATAGCAAAGTGTCTTCATGACTTTTTTGTAACACTGTTAAACAGGATAATTTTATTATTTGTTGAGCAACAAAATGTTAGGATAATATAAGAGTCATAGTAAAATATAATCATCTGGGTATATCAGGTTTATAAACTTGGCTGGTTTATTAAACTATTACATTATTACTTTTGATTATAAAAAGGTTGAAAGTAAGTACTGTTAAGTAATTTATAGTATTGAGAGAATATAGATTTTATGTATAATTTATGTATAATTTCAGGAGAGTACATCAAGTTGTGAGAGGGCAAGGCAGTTTTTAGAGAAACAATACAGGAAATGCATAGTAACCTTGAACATCTGAAACTGATTTACAGAAAGATTTAGCAAATAGAAGAACAGGCAGATGGTGGCCTTTTGTTGTGTACAATTCAAGTATTAGGAGGTACAAATGATTTATGAATCAGACAATTGCATTTAAAAGGTTTGTTGCTCTACCTTTGGTGCCTTTTTCTTTCCTTTTTCCTCTTTACATCATTTTTTTTCTTTTCCCTCCCCAGTCCTCCTAGTTTTCTATTACTTTTTTGAATTTCTCTTTGTATTTTATATTTTGATAAACAAATCACAGATTATCATATAATAATATTGTATATATTTTCATTCCTATTTGTTGCCCATTTTTCATTTAAATATTCACGTTATATGAATTGTTTAGTAATATACAATATGAGTTTGATAATTTAGTATTATTAAGTGCATTATTAGCGGAATGATTCCTAAATTCAATGAATTCATAAATAAAATGTTTATCACATACATACATTATGTTGTATCTAATAGTATATAGAAACATTGAGTTTAAAATGGAATACTTCAGCTAGTCTATCTATTTTTGTAACATATTAAATGTGTGATATTATGGCTTAGTAGGGTTTTTTTCAGTGTAATTAATGAAGCCCAAAGACAAACAGAATTAAACTTGGCACAGTGAAACATTGATTGCTGAAAAGAATGCCACCATTTTAGGGGGTTTAGGATAACATGTTTTCATATTATACTGGGGAAATAGCATGAAGTGTGAACTGATATTAATAACCAAATTAGTTTATAAATGTATAGGTTACTCTTGTGCTCTCCACCTCCTTAAGGTTTAGGTGAGGGTCAAGGGTCAAAGTACTAATAAGAGTGCTTGGGATGTCTGCTGCCATGAAACAAAATGGAAACTTGATTGATAGCTGGAGGGCTGAAGGGAGAGAGCGCAATGGAGAAAGCAAAGGTCACAGAACCATTTCCCTTCTCTGCATATATAATGATCAATCCATTCCAAGGTGAAGAAATGTAATATTATAAATCAATATACCATATGCCATACTTAGTTTTATTAACTTGAAACCCTAATATTTATATAATACCAATTAAATAGCTTCAGGTCATCATTTTATATTAAAATTATGCATTGCAGTAATGAAATTAGTGTGTATATTTAAATATATATTCTACTGACATAAACAATTGGATAAACAATGGATATGTGAGATTCCTTGTATTAAATGAGAATTATTCTACAGCATAGGGACAGTATTATCAAATCTCAAATAGAATGTTTATTATATAATAACATTCCAATATTGTATATTAAATATATGAAGGTAAAGCCAATCAAAGTATGTAATTCCATTTCTTTTTTCCTTTAGGTCTTGTATGTATGAAATCTAGCAGTTCAGTTGTGGAATTGGTCATGCTGCTTTGTTCTCAGGTAGGTTTCAGCTAGTATTGCCAGTAAAACAAGCAAGCAAACTAGCAATCGAAAAACATTTAGTTTTAGAGCTTTCGAAATTGTATTTCAGATCATTGGTATTGATATTCTAGATTTAGTTTTAACCTCAGCAACTTGAGATTTAATTTTTTCCCAATTATTTATCTCCAAACTCCTATTTTTGTCACAATTTCATGTCTTTTTCTTTCTGTTCAATGATAATAGCCTAAATAACATTATTGTGGCATTACTCAAACAAACCTGATTACAAAAGAGAGACTCAGAACAACAGCAGAGGTGGCTGTAATTTGGTGTCCCATTATATTTTACATTCCCAGCTCCAAGCTGCCTTGAAATAACAGAAGCTCTAGAATCTAGTAAAAATTAGAAAAGTTCACTAGTATATAAAACAATACATTAACAATATTATATTATCCAATATGATCAAGATAGATACTGCCTTAAAATTTTGTGATTTATTATATATAAAAATAATAATATATATTATTTTAATAAGAGGCATCTTTTTACCCAATAATATATTTAACAAGGAAAATACAAAACTATGGACGTTAACATGTAATGTAGAATAATATAGCTGCATTAGAATTAATGGGATTTGATCTTTGCCTTTTTAAAAAGGATTTAAAATACATAGGGCCTCATACTAATTACTTTTGAAATAGGTTCTATGAGAAATGTAAAATGCAACTATTAGTAATATGAATAACTTCATATTTTGTACTATTGTAGAAAGTGGTGTTGCAATCAATTGTGCTTTACAAAAAAAATATAATCTAAAAAATTAGATACATCAACAAATTATAATACATAATAGATCAAATGGCAATAGTTTATTCATCTCCCAGTTATCATATGGAAAGTTTTTATCAAGCTTTTTTGTTTTGGCCTTTAAAAATCACATCTTTACTGATAGTAAATTCCCCTACTTAAAACTTTAAAATAGCTTTTTTTAATGGGAATGTTATTGGTCTAGAGGTCAAGGGTTTTGACCCATTTCAGAACCTTTGACCTTCATTTAAAGCCCTTATGGTTTACTTGCCTGACGAATAAGGATAATGCAAAATTAATGTTTTTTTTACATTGATTTATTTGTTTTAGTGCCTGTATTGCCAAATGTATTTAGTCTGTGCTGATAGACATTTCATGAATACAAATGAAAGAATCATAGAAGGTGTGAAAAATCAATAACTTGCATCGACAATAAAGTGCAATAAAAACAATTACTTTTGGAGATTACAGCTAATGGATTTTTACAATGAACTAGTGAAAAATAGTTTTGTTTCTAGCGAGTCTGTTATTCAGTAATGCAGTCAAACATGTTAGGAATATTTGAATTTTTTCTACAAATGCACATAAGCATCTGGGTACTATACAATTTTAGGTAGGTAGAAATAAATACATAAATAGGTAGATAGGTAGGTAGCAGTGGTGGATTGCTACCTGTTCGCCCTCGATTGGGAGAACCGGTAGCGGCAGGAGGCTCCGCCCACCCACCTGGATGCTTCTGTGCATGCGCGCAGCATGCGCGTGTGAGCGAACCGGTAGCAAACTAAATTGAAACCCACTACTGGTAGGTAGGTAGTTAGGTAGGTAGATTTCCAAGGCAGCATATTTTAAAATAATGATTTTTGAAAAGGAAGGAACTTTTAGTTTAATACCTTCTTTGAAACAGTGATAAACATGTAAAAGTACTATTAATTGAGAACATAGTTAAAACACACACAATACACAAACGTATCACATGCATTAATATAAAATATACATAACTATGAATGCATATGAAAATTACTTGTATCAGAATTACTTCTATAGTTCTGTGATTCGAAGTGGAATAAATGGTATACTCTAATGTCTCTGTTTTTCATTCATATTATGTCCTGTTATTGAATAGAATATGGTACTAAATTAATTGAGATGATGACAGTGAAATACGTTGTTTTGTATTAAATAGTTGAAAAAAGAATACAGTAATTAGAAATGATATCCTGGTTGAGAAGAGTAGCTATAACACAAAAAACAAACCAAGAAATGAAACTGAAAGGATCTCAGCGGTATAAAGATTTAAACTTGGGTGATAATTACATATTTTTTCTCTGATTTTTTTCTAATTTAGAGAGGTTAGTATTGCAATCATAGAAATGATCTATTTTGTAAAGAGAAAAACTGTGTTACCATAGGAAGCCTGAGACATCAAAATTGAATTTCAGCCCGACATTTTACAAATACTATGAAGGGATGGGGTTGAGCTTGATTGATTTTTTTTCTTTTCAAATAAGATGGAAAATGAAGTGACCCTCTTGCTAAAATTTTAATTATTTTTTAAGAAGAGATGGAGAGGATAGAGGGGCCAAAGATCGAAAGATCAGGTCAGAAACTAGGTTTAATCACATAAATAATACAATACAGTTAAACATACGCATCTGTAAATGTGATTTTAAAATTTTATGGATTGGCAGACATAATGTCACATTAAAGCACTGCTATGATTAATTTCTATCATGATATATTATTAAAATTATTTTCTGTAATCATGCAGAAATTAAGTTTTACAAATGCAAATTGTACATAAAAAGTATATTAAAAGTAATACACTGATATTTTAAAAAGTAATTATATATTTTTTTAAAAAAAGTTTATTGCAATGCAATAAAAATCCAGGCATTATTTTGCTGCTACTTATTTCCTAAATACTCTGAGTGCCTTGGCTCTTTTTTTTCATAGTATACACAAAATGACAAATTATTTGAAATACTATTGTTTATTCTCCCTGTCAACTCCATCAGATGTCCTCGTTTGTCCTAAAGACCTCAGGACATTTTTAATTGATACTGCATTCTGAGGCCAAGTACCAATGCTGTTTAACAGCATAAAGGAATTCTGCATTTAGTATTAACTGAAGAATGTCCTTGCTTACTTGACATTAATATCATTTTTTGAAAGAATCCATGTTACATTCAAGGCTTCTTTATAAAAGCATTGGCTTGCTCATCCTAATTCAGTCTGACATATATTCCAATAACACTACCTCCCCTCTAGAGTTTAACGCTAAATTTATTGCTAAGTATTGTGAAGTGCATCATTTAAAAATGGTTTCAACCCAAAACATCTAATAAATAAATAATGTGTGTGGCTACTCAATAGTAGACATTCAAGACTAGAAATCATTCCATCGGATACTCAACAGTCCACTATCGTAGAGGGCTGTCAGATAAATCTTATAGTAGCTGCATTTATGTCCTGTAAATCACATGTTATTGTCTGAGCCTTCTGCCAGGTCATCTATTCTTTTCCCATTTATCAGAAATGCATACAGTACATTGAAGCTCAATGCACCATCTAGTCTGGCTTCCTGTCCAAGTAATTATACCAACCGAAAGTGTGAAATTCTCAGCCAGATGCTCCTTTTGAGTGTATCATGTCCAGAATTTATGTAGAGCTATTTCTGTCCTACTGCTTTTTATTTAAGTCTTATGAAATGCTACTTGAATAAGAACAATTTTAAGTTTTATACTATTGCATGCATACAGATATGCACAAGTGAAAACATCTGTAAGTTGTTAGTTTATCAAATGTGTTTCCTTTAATTCATTCTACAACAAATGAAAAACGTAGCATTTTGAGTACAAAAAATAGAAGAAATTGTCTTGAAAGTTTCATATGTTGCTGACAGCTGTTTTTTAAGTCTACTCGATGTTTGTAAACCAGGTCCTAGAAATCGTCCAGTAAAATTATACATTTTGAAAAGTTCCTTTACTTTAATCTATTTGCATATTCCTGAACATAACCATAGTTACCTTCAGAAGACTTTGGAATAGTGAGTAAAGGTATTAGGAGAGAGACCTTTAAACATTATGCAACCTGAAAGAAAGAAAGAAAAAAGATGCATTGCTTTTTTGCATTAGATTATATGCATCCTGTAGTCGGATTTCTATTTCTCTAAGCAGTATCTTTTATTTCCTTGTGATTTTTTATTTTATTGTGTAGTTTTGTGATAAATAAGGATTCATAAATGACTCTAGAAACAACAATAAGCAAAATTCTTTGACCAAGAAAAATAATTTTGATTTTGTTTATAAATTATTTGACTGATTCAATTGCTGCAAAGATCCACAATTGTGCGTAGTTCTTAAATGAATCAATCAGAAAATTCAATTACACCAGTGGACTTTGGATGTAATCAGAGTATCACAAAATGACTGTTCCCCTTTTACAGTACAAAAACTTGGATATCAGTCTAAATGCATGATGTTAAAAATAGGAGATGTCATAATTATTTTTTAAACATTTAAAATGTCAATTAAAATAAAAAATGCTATTTTCTTCATGATACAGACAGTTTAATAGAGTCTGAACTTATAGAACTGCTTGCTTATTTGTAACAGTGGTTCTCTGTGTCAATCTCTATGAATTCATATCAATTGGTTCTGTTTGTAGAACTTTCCACAGTCTGATGGTTTTGATCCAAACACTGCCACCTTTATAATTGCCTAATATTAAAATCATCATAAATATTCTTAGAATCAACAAATACTATATGACACTGAAAAAGGGCATATAATGTCTAAAGAATGTAAGGATCATTCCAGCATTATACTGGAATTGATGAAAAAGATGGTTTAGATATCATGATTCAAATGGAAGTGAAATGTGTTCTTTGGTAAAATGAAAAAGCAAAGTACAGAACTAATTTGTCTCTGTGCATGCCGATGTAAGGTGGGGCACAGAGTTCACTAACCAATTTATCACACATGACAGCCACAATGAATTCAACCAATAAATGAGAAGTAAATTCTTCACAACACTTTTAACCAAGACAATACACATTTTATTCTTGGTGTTCTTGGTATTTCTTCTGGTTGTTTAAATAGTATCCATGGTTTAAATGGCATTGGTTACCATCAGTTAGCTTATAGCCATCATCAAAATTACTGGAGATTAAAAAGGCCTTATCAGCTCAGACTGATATGCAAACTATGATCTTATCTGAAGAGAAACAGCCTTTGTAATAACTATTGTTTGGTAACTTCCCAGTTCATTCCGATGTGCTGTAAACGTGGCTACTTGGAAGCTGTTCTAAAAGATTCTTGACTGAGTCATATAGATGTGATTGTATTATGCTGATGCATAATTTGAAGTCCAATTCTTCAGTGAATACAGATGTAATTAAAAAGAATACTGAATCCCCATAGTATAAGTTAATTTTGCTATGGAAATATCACAAGATTGAATCCTAACATACTTTTTCCTATCCTATAAATAATAACTTGACTCTTAATTGTTTTTCAGAAAAGCTGCATATTGATTGGTTAACCATTTGATATAACTTAAACACTATAAGTCAGTGATGGCTAACCTTTTTGCCATCGCGTGCCAGGAGAGGGGGGGGCGGGGGCGGGTCATGTGCGCACGTGCCCACACGCATGCATGCGCAACCCCCTCCCCCCCACTCCTGGCACATGAGGGCCTGGTAGGCCCATTTTTCTTTCTTACCTGGCTCCAGATCCTGTCTATTTATCTGGGAAGAGCGAAAAAAGCCTTTCCCACTCCCTTGGAGGCCCTACGGAGGCTGAAAGGGCCCATTTCCTGACTCCCGGT